>OZ026840.1:5482930-6140430 GCA_964023205.1 Lutraria lutraria
TGTTGAGAGGTTGTTGCTCTAGAGAGGTTAAAATAGTAGTTAAAATCATGCAATGCAGTTGGAAAAAATTCATGCTATTGTTGAAGGGAAGTTGGTGCTCAACTGAGGGTCGCTATGAAGAGGTTGTACTGTATTGTATTTCATTTAAGTGATATAAATCATTCATCTGTCAGTGTCATTTTAATGTTTAAACATTGTTACTGTCTTCTAGTGAAAGTTGTGAAGAAACAGTGTCGTCTGGTTGTTTGGCGAACCAGTCTGGCTCCCAGTCTCACATGCAGACTTTAGTTGCTGGTAAACAGAAGGTATTTAGAGTATTTTATCTAGTTCTATAATTAAACACATTTCTGATCCTTGTGTAGAATTGTTTCAATTTTTAGAGAAGATTTAAGTCAATATCTTAATTGGGGCCCCTAATATTTTGTGCAAGCTAGTTAGGTTTTAGTTAGTCAGTATGCTGGACCTGTGCTTTGTTTTCAAATTTACAAGTTAAGCAGAATTCCTAATCAAGTTAAGGTGGAACCGAACGATTGAAATAACGTCGATTTTGACGTCAAAACAGTCATTTTGAGATATTTATAGTGCCTCTCTGAAAATTTACGGCTCGATAGATTTTCTTAAAATTTATGAGAACATCGGATTACATATCAAACTTTATTCCAGGTGAAAAATAAAAGAATTCTCTCGGACAGATTTTTAATAAAAATAATTTATGTTTGGAAGTGAGAAGAAAAAAACACTTAACGTTACATTTAAAATCATTTAACCTGCACTTATAATTAAGTCATGAACATCAAATTTATACTTATGTGTAGGTAATTTTATTCTCCACTGTTAAATGTTTATTTAATTAAATATCTACCGGTACATCCATTGATAGAGCGATAGGTATTTTCAGAGAGGCACTATAAATATCGTAAAAATTGACCGTTTTGACATCAAAACGACGTTATTTCAGTCGTTTGGTTCCACCCTTAAATGTAATGGATTTAAGAGCATTTAGTAAAATGTGATCTTGATGAAAAATAACTGAGCTGATCTCAGTGGTTGTGTTTAAACAGGATGCATTAAATGGATGTGAACAGACAGTTGATAGAAGCAGCGGCACACTGTAACCTACCTGTCAGTCTGAAAGGTAAACCTACCAGAGTGACATCTGATCAACTGAACGCAACAATTAATTTGTTCAAGTAAGTACAAGTTGATTCACACTTATGGTCTCATTATTGGTTGAAATGATATATCAAAGTACTGAAAGTACTCATGGAAACTGAACTTACATAGACTCGCACTGCACCATAGAACAGGAACTAGTTTAACAATTGCATGGCGAATGTTGAAAAACATAGTACTTTGGTCTGCATCAAAAATCATGCACACTGAGCATTGACAGCTGTAGAAAGCTGAACTAATGTTTACATTTATGGATCACATTCCAGGATGTTGTTACATAGAAATGTATGGAGGCTGCATTTTTAGGTCCTAAGACCTACTTCGACATAAATACGGTTTAAGTCTTTGTTAGAACCTAAGAAAATTTACCAGGATACATTACTATCAACAAACAAGGTGGTTTGAATTTATGCCCAGATTTACAGTTCAGTTTTTGAAATATATATGTATATGTATGAGGCATTAGTCATACTGACGGAATATAGGGGTCTAGTAGTAGGGGCCAGTGGTCTAGTAATAGCACGCTGGACTTCTAAATGAAAGGTCCTTGGTTCAGTTATCAGCTCCGAATTTCTCAGAGGAGCATTTCCAGTGTCCCCATCCCAACTACTGAGCCAAGTAATGTGTCTATAAAATCACAGGAAAAAAGGGCAAGGTTAGATGTGTATTGTATTTACACCAGGCACAATAAAGAACTATGAAAAACTATTCGAAAAGAGAAGGGGCTTAGATGCCAGGTTCTCCTGTGTCTTATCTCCCCTCCCTCTCAGACGGCTCTATAATGACCATAGCTGTCGAATGGGTTGGTAAACAACAGGTAAATAACTGATGGAATATGCTGCTATTATATTTGAGTTCAGTAAGATACCGATCAAGTTAAAACATATCAATTAATTTGTTAACTTATCTCACCTTTACTAAAGGTTTCACATGCTAAGTTTAAACTTAAATGTTTTTATGATATTTGTAGAGGCAAATATAAAGAAATATCCAGGCACCTCGATTGGCTACAGGTTGCCATGGCAACTTCTCATGCACTATCTAGTCCTTCAATGTCCCACTGTGATGAAATGATCAGTGTGGAGAAAAGCTTACTGCAAGGTTTGGCTGATCCAGATGGCCCAGAGGCTTTATCTCAGATAAAATGGATGCTGCACAAGAAAACTGATGAAAAATGGTATGATTAAACTCACTGTCACTTTTGTTTGAATATTATTGATCATATATACATATGCCTTTCAATACCAGTATTTCAGGGACTTCTTCAATGCCCAAATCCCCACTACCAGACTCAGTTCTATGTTTAAAAAATCACAGGAAAGGTCGAGGCATGTATCGATGCTTTTCACCGAGCACACCATAGAGAACCAGGAAAACTATTCTAAATAAAAGCAGGGATACAAATGCCAGGTCTCCTGTATATTCTCTCTGTTCTATCTGGGGGCAATTCTGAAACGACCGTAGCTGTCAATTAGGCCCTAAAACAAAATATAAACAGAGCACTACTGTGGAATCTAATGTGTATCAAATTTTACTTCAGGACATATAGTTTAGATGATGTGTTGTGTATTCTTGTGTATGTCTACTCTCTGGCTGGTGACAGTATCCTTGACAGTGAAGATGAAGAAACTGCCTTACAAGTAATTATTCATTCTCTCTCAAATCTTTCTCATCAAATCATCTCCAATAAATGACCATAATATTCAATAGAATAGTAACATAATCCACTGATATATTCTAATCAATCATGATAAACTTTTTTACCATTTTATACCAATTAATACAATTAGTATGTAAAAATATTGCTTAGCAGCAGCAGAAGTATGGTATCTTAGTATTAAATGATATAAATTAAATGAGTTTTGAACTGTGTTAATTGGCAAACATTTGAATTTAAAATATGGTAATATTTACAGGAAGCTCTGGTGGAGAGAATTATGTTGCAGAAGACAGAGTTATCACCCCTGATGCAATCTATAGGTAAATAAATTATGATGTTGAAAGTGTTATTTATACTAAAACTCTTTTGTATCATGTGCACTGGCATAAGTGATAGCTAGACCTGTAATTGTAAAGATTCAAAACTCTCTTTTCAATATGACAAATACCTAACTTATACATTTTACTTAAAAATTATTTGCTCGAACGAAATCACTGTTTAGTGTCTTTAGATGGATGTGATCCACTCGGCCACAAAAAGCTAGACCTGTAATTGTAAAGATTCAAAACTCTCTTTTCAATATGACAAATACCTAACTTATACATTTTACTTAAAAAATTATTTGCTCAAACGAAATCACTGTTTAGTGTCTTTAGATGGATGTGATCAACTAGACCACAAAAAGCTAGACCTGTAATTGTAAAGATTCAAAACTCTCTTTTCAATATGACAAATACCTAACTTATACATTTTACTTAAAAAATTATTTGCTCAAACGAAATCACTGTTTAGTGTCTTTAGATGGATGTGATCAACTAGGCCACAAAAAGCTTCATTATCCAAGAACATTAATGTAGCTTCTAACTCAGAAACTATAAGAGGAGGCAACATGAAACTTCAAAGATGGATAAATCACACTGTGGCCGTGAACAGACAAGCATTGGCACCGCTAACAGCGCTCTTGTTTTATCTTCTTAATATTATCATAATCTCTGATATAAATACATTTTTTGTATAAACATGTGTACTTATTGAGGTGCTATAATGATTTAGTTTACTTTCAGTCGGTGATGGTGTTACTGACAGATCCATTGTTTCTGATCTTCTGGATAATTTGTGGGAAAAGTTGTCTGCACTTGCTGTATGCAGACAGAACTTACAACAATTTAAGTAAGCTACTTTCTAATGAACATCAAGGGATGCTCAGTGGTTTAGTGGTATCACACTGGACTTCTGAACGAAAGGTCGTGGGTTCGATTCTCAACTTTGCCTTACAAATTAAATTTTGTCAGGGATGCTTTTTTCAAAATATTATATTAGGAAAACAATGGTTATATGGGATATTTGTTTGAACTGTTTACCCTTGAATGGGCAATATATCATAGGGCTCTCTGTGGTCAAGTGGTTATGGTCTTTAACTACAGTACAACCTCTCCAGAGCGGCCCTCTGTAGAGCAGCAACCTCTCTATAACAACACTTCAAAATTTCCCCAAGCTGATGTTTACTATGAATTGAACCTTTGTAGAGCAACAAGCTCGAAACAACGACCAATAATTGCAGCTCCTACATGGTGTTGCTCTACAGAGGTTGTACTGTAGTAATCATTAGTCCCTCATCATTGGGAGTTCAAATTCCACAAGGCAAATATCTCAGAAAAAGCTGTTCAACTAGCTTGTGGAAGCTCACTTGTTCTACGCTTCGGGATTTCGACCACCATTAAAGCTGGAAAGGTTGCTGGAAAAATTATACGGTGATGATAATAAAAATCAGTATTTTAGAAAAATCACAAAAGATTATCTACTGGTATTTTGAAAATTGTACTAAGTCTTCCTAAGGGTTCACCTAGTGATATAAAGTTGTATTTGTTATATATCACATGAGAGTATAATTAGCTTATACATAATACATGTTCAAAGTATTTTTTTATTAGAAGTATCATCATTTGTTTCTTCATTATTACTTCATAGTTTTTACTTTGTATATTCTTTCTTTAGATCTGTCCTTGACCCTGGATCAGCTGTAAGTCCGGCCTCCCAGAATGCATTGCTGAAACAATTGGTGGCAGCCATATTGGATCCAGGAAAACAAGAATTACCCGATTTAGAATACAAATCTGGTGGATTACGAGACAAACTTAAATCTGGATTTGGGTAAATTTCAAAATCATCTTTTTATTGTTTGAATTCTGGTATTTTTTCCATCTACCGAACTGAAGGAATTTTGAAATATGTAATGTTTAAAAGTATTGAAGTATAGCATGTGTTACCATTAAAGACTATAGAACCAGAAGTAAATATTTGAACACTCCTATTCAAGTTTGAAATAAATGTTATCTAACCATCTTTTTAATGCATTGTTTTCATATTCTAGTTTGATATTACTAAATAATTTAATGATCAAACCAAGCTCTATAATATTATCTTTCTATATTGTAATCTTGATATTTGATTTTTACAGATTATTTCGTGGTATATCTAAACCACGCCCAAATGATCTGCCTTTGATGATACTCTTCGTTGTTGGAGGTGTGAACAGTACTGAAGTGAAACAAATTAGAGATTTAGTGAACCAGTATAAACCTGATACACAAGTGCTGGTAGGGAGTACAGGGCTCATTAATCCGAAGGACATTGTGCAATCTGTATTGTGCTTGAATAATTTAAATCCATTTGATATCACTTGATAGAAAACAGGATGATATGAGACTGGATTAATTTCATGGTGTCTGGGTTAAAATGAAAGACTGTATTATTTATTGTATATAATATTATAAAAGATGAAATAAAATTATATAAATTTATCAAATGTCTGCTTTTATTACACATAAATTGTTCTGAATAAGGTCAGTGAGTAGACCATGAGACAGCCTGTCTGGTTAGCTCAGTGGTTAGAGTGTTGGTCTACTGATCAAGAGGTTGTGAGTTTGAAACGCAGGAGAGGCTCACATTGTCCACAATAAATTTGACTGAAGATATTACATCCCAATATGTTAAATTGTCCTCCACCTCTAAATTATGTGGGATAGCTTGGCAGTAGCTTACGGATAGAATGTTGTTAGTACTGGTTAAGGCCTAAATGAAGTCCAGGAAAGCTGGTTAGGATAACTGCCTGCCACGATATGACTGAAATAATTTTGAAATGGTGTTAAATCCAAGGAAACAACATTAGACGGTTGTTAGATTAGTTGAGGCACATTTTTCTGTGTGACTTTGCTGAAGATGTTATGCCCTTAATGGAATGAAAGTAGCAAACAGAGTAGCTAGGTAACCGGTACTGGTTTCAGTCCAAAGTCTTCTACATAATGGTCCCAGGTACAAATGAACTGTAATTGAGTTAATCCATAAATGTGTTAATTACAGGTTATTAATAAAAACAGAAATTGAAATATATTGACATTCTATTCAAGGCATTGTAGATCAAAGAAAAGTAGATACCAAAATAGACTGTTCATATAATATTATTTTAACTGATAAAATTACGAAATAACAGACTACATGTATTAGTTTAATATGTGAAAGACTGTATAGATATTTGTTTGAAGTGACAACAATGGTATCCCTTCATTCTTTACATCAGTAGACTTCTATCTCACTCTATGTTACAAAATATCCATGGTTTTATTTTATATTTCATTTTATTCCACCACATTTTGAATATGGCCACTTTGTGGTTGTTAAAGGGAGAATTTTAACAGAGTCATAATCTTGGAAATTGTTGCTACTTATCTATCAGGGATGCTATATCCTGCTACTGTTAAATGTTCGTTTTAATTAAGAGCTAGTTGTTTCACAGACAGAAATCAGTGAAATCAAGGACTTATATACATACATATATATGTATGTATATAAGTCCTTGGTGAAATGTAATACATTTGTATATATAATCAGAGACGTATAATTGTATTATATTCTCTGATATAATATATTTGCATTATAATTGTGTTTCTTAATATTATAAGAAAGATATATAATGTCATCGATGCCATTCTACAAAAGAGCACATTGATTTCTCAAAATAATTCCGTCCCAGAAGTGTTTTCCACAGTATTGTGAATAAAACGTATGCACCAACATAATAGGCGGGAGTGTAAACATTGTTCAGTTTTGTTATTCATTATTCATAAATTGACAGCTTACTTTTTGTGTACAGTTTCAAAGATTTTGTATTTATAAAGAAGTTAAAGTCATATTTATTACGACATTATCACATTCTTAGGTAGGTCTTAGTTTTTATCAGCCAAATATGTTTGTCACAGGTTTTCGCGACTTTGTAATTGAGGTTTTATTAAAATCCAAGCTAGATATAGTCATGGTGGTATGTCGTATGATAGTTTGGTTTTCACTTTCGTCTTTCTAAGTTTGAGTTCAGTTTAATAAACTATTTCAATCGTATTATTAAACAGATTAACTTCTTGTTCCAGTTGAGTTGATCACGTTATAGAAATTCCAAATTTACAGAATTCAGAATGTTTTACTTAATTTATTATTATATTGGCTTGTCTGTAAATAGCTAATGTTTATTGTTATATGTGAGTTCATACACAGGACTTTAGACTGAAGACCATTTCCGACAGACGGGAATTTGATCAACTTAATCACTCTGTGTCCAAGGAAATAGACTTAGGCAACCATGTCGCATTTGATAGACCAAGTAGGCTAGGGTGCAAATTTGGACTTCAAAATTTTAGAAATGTCAAATTCCCTTGGGTCAGCCCCCATCGGGCGGGCAAAATATTGACAGGTGCATTATTGTAGTTATTGATGGTCTGTATATTATATTTTATCTGTAGCTATGGCTGAACGACCAGAAGACCTCAACCTTCCAAATGCTGTGATAACCAGAATAATCAAAGATGCTGTAAGTTAAAATATTTGGTATTTTGAAATATCTGGGTAGGGTATTACCCCAAACAAACTTTTTTTAAGGACTGCCTAGTATTATTTATACATATAAATTATATACTGTACATACATAAATGTTCTCTCTGTGTTCATTTTGTTTCATCTGTAAGAAAAATACTAACATAGTAGTTGTTAAATTCTTGACAGGGCTTTTTTCCTTCTATGAAGAAGGCCGAAATTCGGTGACTTCCGGATTGCAATTTGAGGCAAGAAATTCCCAAAAATACAATGCTATTCTAACTCGGTTGTCTGACCTTCTCAAAATTTGGCCAAATATCGCGCTTGAATTTCCCAAAATGAAAGACTACGGCCCATTCCCAGTTTTTGTAAATAATGTAAAATATCATTTTACGTTATTTAAGCGATTTTAACAAAGTCAGATACGTTAATGTACATATATATCTCGTATGAGACATAAATTAAGAATTAGAGACAAAGTGGCATTTTGTGTTGATTTATAAAGCAAGTTTTTGAAAGCTATTAGATCATCGACATCCTTATCATAATGTTTGTTTGTGGCAGTCATACAGTACATGAGAATTATCAATAGTAAGGTAGGTAGGAATTATTTTTACAACTCATTTTCTGTACTGAACCCTAAATATATATGTCAGAATGCTATTTCTATAGAAAAAAACAACCTTTTTACCTGAGAGGTCAAAAGAAGTTGACAAGAACTATTTTGGTGAGTACATTGTACATGTAGGTAGCATTACCCCAAAGTAAATACTTTTTTAAGGATGGCCATATGATAAACCTAATTATACTTAATTGTAGATACCAGATGGTGTGAATGTTTCTAAGGAAGCAAGACTTGCAATATCTAAAGCTGCCAGTGTGTTTGTTCTCTATGCTACCTCATGGTGAGTTTGTAAATGTTTTTATTTCTTGGTGTGTAAGAAATTGCAATGACTTAACTTTTAAACGATGGAATTTCTTTCTAAACTTTGTTTTGATTTAATGAGGTCAAAATCTTGTCTGAAAATTGATAAATCATGTAAAAACGTTGAAGGTATTTTTTCTTAGAAGAACATGTGATATCCATGATACCATGCATGATATATGCATTAAGTATTGGAGAAATAATGTCATTTGATATAAAGTGGTTTGTTAGTATTATTTATTTCTTGGTTATGCTATTAGTTTCATATTTGTTTTACATACTGATGAATCAATGCAGAATGAGTTCTTCAGTATTGTATTGTGTGCATGTTTCTATTTTCATACATGGATATGTAATGGCTTAGTTATATGCCACTTATTTAACTTCTAACTTTTCTATCATACATTTATAAATTGTTTAAAACTGATGTGATTCTTCTTGCAGTTCAAACAATTTTGCTTTGAAATCCAAAAGGAAGACAATCACAGCTAAGGATGTATTAGAAGCCTTGGAAGATATGGAATTTGACCAATTTGTAGATCCATTAAAGGAATGCTTAGATGGTAAGTTAATAGAATGTACACTGAGTGGCATCTCTGAATGTCCAAATTATAACATGCGATTCTTGGAAGAATCCAGATAAGCGAATTAATTCTTTTACAATACTGTATTTTCATTGGACTCTATATTCGTGGTTTTTACTAAAATGGCTATTTTGTGGGGACATAAATTTGTGGATTTTGATTTTTGAAAAATATCCTTATCTCTGCATTTAAATTTGTGGGGATTTGATTTTGTGGATGAGCTGACCCACAAAATTAAATCCCCAATGAAAATTAATGATTCCACAGTACTTATTATCCATCTAGTATTCAGAGTAAATGTTTGATTTGATATATTCAGTTGCTTTCTGAAGGG
This sequence comes from Lutraria lutraria, assembly GCA_964023205.1. Taxonomy (NCBI): domain Eukaryota; kingdom Metazoa; phylum Mollusca; class Bivalvia; order Venerida; family Mactridae; genus Lutraria; species Lutraria lutraria. The sequence goes on from OZ026840.1 coordinate 5,492,467, forward strand.
AAAATATATCACGATAAAACAGAAAAAAGGGAAAATATGAAATAAAAAAATTATTTGTGTCTTTCTTCACATAGTATTTGCTGTTATGTGACAATCATTGTTAATATAAACTTGAAATGAAATGTAACCCTGAAATTGAAGACAATGTAATTAGGTAAATAATTACAGTGACATATTCAAAACCAATAAGGGAAGATAAGCAATTAAATTAATCAATTTTTATATAAAAATAGCAGCAGCTACAATAAAATGGAAGCAGTTGCAGAGCTGTTTAATTCATAGTTTTTTGACTGATTTGATCACCTGTAAACTTAAACCCATTCCTCCAAGGCCCAAGTTACAAAAATTATTTATGTTTTCTGTATTTTAGTATTTAAGAAAAATCAACAAGGAAAGAAAGACCAGAAAAAGAAGGAGAAAGAAACTGTGAATACATCAGGTGCTGGAGACGCTGATGATGAAGGTGTCGTTGTGTTAGAGGATGAAGATAACAGTGAGGAAAATATGGAAGAAGGGGAGGAGTTAGAGGAAGGAGGCGGAGCTATAAATGGGGGAGAGGATGTTGTTGAGATCTCGGATACTAGTGAAGACTGATTTTTTAGACTTGGTAATAAGCGAGATTACATGTAGGTTTTTAGCCTGGATTTAGGTGGATTGACTTCAAAGAAATGTACTGTTGTGGGGTCTGATTAAGAAGTATGATGTGGTTCTGTAATGGTGTTGAAAATCATGGTACTAGATCTTTTATACGGATAACGTAAACTCAACTTTTTGGGTTTGTTTGTCACAAATATTTTAACTGTAAGCCTTGATTTATAGAGAACATTTCTGCAGTATAGCATTGCCAATGTTAATAAAAGATGTTGATATCACAGTAAATAACAATTATATCATCATTTTAGTGAATTACTTTGCAATTTGGTTTAATGTACTGTAGTACTTCAATTATGACATAAAGTGACAATCTAACAGTGCTATCTCACCAGCCCAAAGTGCTGGCTAGTTTCTCAAGACTGTTATATCGAGCATGTGGTAATTTGTTCATTTTTACTAGCCCACTTATATTTTGGACTAGAGCTTCATTGATTTACTTCAAACTCGGCTGTGGCATGACTCATCTAATGCTATTTATACATCATCGTTAAATTTTGAAATATGAAGGATTTTCTTTTGATTAAAAAAATATCTATGTTAAACTTCAAATGAAATAATTTTATGGCACTTGCCAAGTGATTGTGTCTCATTATTTGATGGCTTTTAGTTGGGTTTTTTCTTCCTGCTTATTATTCGTTTTATTGAGATCAGAATGAACTTTTTTTTTTAAAAAAAAGGTACACTCTCAATACTACATAAGAATTGCTGAATTCCACAATTATTTATTCCTTGGAGCAAAATCATCACACCATAAGTTTTATATTTACCATTGTATGGAATGGAATTTTCATTTCCCAGAGTCCTTAAAAGAGGGTTCCAAGCGTGTAAAATTCCTCAGGGAGTGATAAATACACATGTATGTTAAATTTTTATAAATATTTATTTATATAACGGTTCTTTTGATTGGTTTAATCATGTCTCGGCCTCGACCAATCAAAACAATTCCTTGATGACCATTACATCCAAGCAGTCTAATTGCTTCTTCCAACTTCGCCCCCCAAACCTCTCTGATATATTACAGTCCTTCAGCTTCAGTCTTAATCATGTCCCTGGGTTGTTGTGAAGCCTGTATTTTGTTTGGGGGTCTGTGTACATAAATACATGTAGCTCCTTGTCCTACATGGAACATGTAATGATAAATGTATGCTTTGTAATGTTTCATGATTATGTTTCTAAGAAATATTTGTATAGGATGAATTGAGTACAGTATATTGTACTGGTAATTTGTAATAATAAATTATAAAATTTTATATCAACTTTTGTGTTAATTTATCATCGTTTTTGCTTGTTTGGTATGGCTTTGAAATTGAGACTTTTGGGCTGAGATCAGCAGACAGTAAATATATTATATTTTCATTCAACTTAGCTCAATGTGTAGTCTGTTATAGTCAGTGATTAGTTAATTGAGGATCTTAAACACTGTTTACAAGTTCTTATTACTTTGCATGCTTTTCCTCCATATATGGAGATCAAGGTTATCAGCTCCTTGTGGAATGGGTACCGGTAAGTTAGAAAAACTTGTTACCAGAAATTTGTATCCATCTTTTAGGGAACACTACAAAAAAAGAAGTAAATTAGAATCTTCACAGAGATCAGATAGAATGTCAGATAGCTTAATCAGTGCTGGAAAGTTGCCAATAAATATTAGCAAGTTCTCGCTATGATCTACTCCGTACTGACTACTTCAACATGTGATACATGAATCATACTCTAATTGCTTTTCAATCAAAACAAGATGAAAACAGACTTAGTCAATTTTAATATCTCCCAGTTTATATTGGCATAAAATACATGTACATGTAAAACAGCATAAAAATAATTCAAAATAATTGAAATGGTACACATACAATTTTAACATTATACATAACAAAATTGTTCAAGTCCGGTGACCAGCAAAGACATGCCAGTATCACAAACTAGCTGTAGTACTAAATGTTATATCTACCTTACAGCAGTGGGTAGATTGAACTAACACAATACATTTTACAAAATGAAACAAAATTTGTCATGATACAATCAGAACAATTACTTATTACAAATGTTGCACACCTTTGACAACATCATTATGCTTTCAACTTTTACTTGTATTATTTATTTAGACAGTCTTCAAATTAATTTTTTGGGACAGGTTGCCCGACCATATTCTTGTGAAGAAAACTCTCAAACTATGTTGTCCCCCAAAAGACTTAAGAAGGACAAAATCTGTTTAGGCAGGGGGACAACCCACTAATTTGATGACTGTTTGGACAAAAATAAAGCATCATAAAATGGTGATAAGGAAGACATAAAAACAACAATGATATAAGATCTACAGTAACTGTTGCTCTACTTTAAGGAGTTCACGTATTTCTATATAACCTAAATAGTGAACAAAATACATAGATTTTCTAATTAATGCATTGATACAAATATAGGAATTTAAGCATAGTCATGCACTGGTTAATTGATTTATATAGAAGCAATTGCACCTTCAATTTACAGAGTTGTGATAAATGATAAAACAAAATGATAAAATAGATAAAGTAACACAGAACATAATTGATTGTACATGGGAATAACACAGATTGCATTATAATTCAGAAAAAAAACAGCATAGAAAAGAACAAAAAATAGTTCAAATCCTGGATAAAGGCCACTTGTGTATATAAGTCAGCAAAGACCACTTTTAGTAAGCATGGATAGACATTCAAACCTGTGTTAGATGCCACCTCTGAATCAAGGCCATCCTATGAATGAAGCTCATTCTTTTAAAATCTGTCATTGATCATTCAGAAAAAAATAACCTCAGAATAAGGACCACCTTTCAATAATGACCATCCTTTGTCTTTCTTAATGATGGCCTTTGTTCACAGGTTTTACTGATACTTCAAGCCTGTGAACAAAGGCCACCCTTGGAAAAAACAACATGTGACCTTTACTGACAGGTGGCCAATGTTCGAAAGGTACTTTGGTCCAAATAGTTATGCTGATTTGTAAAAGAATGACCTTTATTCACAGGGTTACCTTTATTTGGAGGCAGTCACTAACCTAAGTAATTTTCAGAATCAGAAAAAAGTGAAGACCTGTCGGTATATACAAAGGGGTTTGTCACGAAAAAAAAATCCATAAGAAATTTTTTTTCCATGTAACCCATATAATAATTATATACCCTTCTATATATATATTGGTTACATGGAAAAAAAAAATTTTTTTTGATTTTTTTTTTCGTGACAAACCCCTTTGGGTATATATATTCATAATCATTTTATGATATTGCTCAGATGAATGTACATTTGTATTATCTATGAAATAAACTAATAAAAAACATATAAGCACAAAGAAGTCAAAATTGTGTCAGATTGCTAATTATCCAACACATGATTAAAAAGTTTACATAATTTAAAAAAAAGCAGGACAAGACAGATCTAAACCAGTAATTTGATAGCAAATGAAGAGATTTTTAATACTACCTGTTATGGATAAGTATTACATACTCGGCCATGTGTGTGAAACATGACTACAAACAATCCCTTCCTCTTAAAATATTTAATGGAAAAAACAACAATGCTTAGTATATGGAATGCAACAGAAATAACATTATACATCTGTAATAAACACATACATGGGATAACATGGATTGTGTACATGACACTATTAAGTATACAGTTCGGCTCTGTACATAAATGTATCACAAAAAAAGCTATCAGCAAACAATATAACTGACTCTTTCATTTTAAGGGACATACCTCATGACTAACATTAGACTTAACTAGTCCCCATCAACTACCGAACGGAATAGAGATAAGTTGTATTTAACGGAACCTTGTCGAGTCATTTTAAAATATTTCGTGTATGTTATAAATGTTCATTTTGTTGAAATCACCTAATATTACAATTAATACACAACAAAGAAAAAACAAAGACAATCTTTCAAAATCTCACTCATGTCTGAGAGTTCTTGATATTGTTTCTTGTAATAATGTTTATTTATTTATTTGGGTTTAATGTTGTTTTTTCCCGTTCCCATAATATGACCCGTTTTTCAAACGGACTCATAAAAATGAAAATAGACCTCTCTTCACAGATAAAGAGTTCCCTTGACCCTGTAACATTAATTTCAAGATAAATATGTAAATCATCACTGTGAGAATATTAATGAAATGGCACATAAACTTTGTAAATCTTACACCAATATATAATCTCTACAAAATAAAAAATATATACCTATAGCCTTGGCTACACAGTTAACAATAAATGCATAGTTCGAATAAATATACAGCAGCATATTCTGATGATTTTAAAAGTGAGCTTTACCCTTATTTACAAGTATATGAGATGTAAATGATTTGCAACTGGAGTTCCAGTCATAAAGGATAGTTACTAAAGGTATCGTGACATATGATAAAGGGAGATAATTCCAAATGTTTCCATAATTTGTCAGTGACAGCAAGGTAAATAAAGGTGAAAATAAAATTGGATATACCTGTTTTTTTTTTTGTAGAAAGGAAAGGTAACTGATGTATGTAAACACTGTAAAATGGCGTATTTTGATGACACAAGTAAAGTAATGCTGAATACACATAGTGAACACAAAGATTTGTAGAATTTTGCAAATATTTTCATACGAGAAAATAAATTAATACTGCATAGTAAATTGCTCTGAAATAGAAGCGTAACAAAAATAGAAAGTATCAAATCATCTAACTATGGAGAGGTCCGCCAAAAATATAAGCCATATAACTAATGACAAAAACTAGATAATTGTCATTTCTACTTTTGTAACACCTTCTCCATCAAAACGAACATGATAGTAAAACAATCATATAATAACTAGTCAGCTCCGGTTTACAAAAACAATAAAAATGTGAACAATGCATTATCACTGAAATATGGGAAAAGCTCACCTTACAAAATCAAATCACAATAACATTCAATAATTCATTAAAGTTCATCATGTTTTTTAGGTGGAAAGTCCCAAAATGATGACGATTTACCGCTCACATCACGTTCTCGTTTTACGAATGCTGTGAATGTTGATATACAGTTACCGATGAAGTGATCTGACGCACCAAGTATCGCTAAATCAGCGTGCGAAAATGAAGGCTCATATTTCACAAAGTTTACCTAAAATGTTAAAAATAGCATTATACATGCGGCATAAAATCAGCTATATACAGTCAATCAGTTATATATTTATAAGGGGTCTCCATGGCTGATTGGTTATGGTCTGTGACTAGTAATCACTAGCCTGGCCATGCTGCGAGTTCAAAACCCCGCATGGGACCAAGTTTTACAAGTGAGGAAGGTGTTTAACTATCTCTAGGACGATACATGTATGTATTTCCACCAAAGTGAGTCATTTTGATTTCCCATGCGAGATCGAACTCAAAGATAGCCTTTACAAGCCACTGAAAAAATATTTTTCAAACCAGCGTAATGTTTGTTTTCTCAAAAACGTCAAAATATTTCATACAAGAACATAGCGTCAAAATCTTTTCATACAAAATTATGCTACATTAAAAGAAATTTTCTTATCTGGATTAAACTTACAGAAACAGGAACTGAGTGAAACTATTAGATGAAACTGTAAATCAATACATGTACATACTAGAATGTAGTACAAACACTGGTTTAAACATTTCTACCATACAGAAAAATAAGTTAAATCTTTTTAAAATTAGACTTCAAAACAAACCTTTTTAAATTTCTTTGACAGCTGACTGATAAGATCTCTACTGTCAGTAGCAACAAAAACTGTTTTATAACCTGAAAAAAATACAGTCAGAAATTTAAAGTATGTAATACTAGGTTTCCAAACACTACATTAAATGAGTTATATGCATTGTAACCTACAGGTTTATAAGGAAGCAATTTCAGATGGGGGGCAGCTAATTTTAACTCTCGGCTATCAAAAGAGGGGTTTTGATTACCATTAAAGCCGGGGGATCTAAATGTTAATCAGAAGAAAATAAAATTAACAATAATCATATCATTTTACAGCTGACATCCTGAATAATAAGTAACCACAATAGCATATTATGCATCACTCACATGTAAATGTTCACCAGTGAACAAATAAAGAGATTCATGTACACCAAAATCACAAGTTTATTCCAGGGTGTTCATTTATGAGATGAATGTATGATGACTAGAATCTAGTGACGGTTCTTCTTTTATCAGAAGTTTCCTTGTACATACAGTCAAACCAGTGAAAAAAGGTCACCCTAATGACATCATGTGAACTTTATTGACAGGTGGCCTTAATTCAGAGGTCAGTTGTTCTAAATGATCAATGACAGTCGTTAAAAGAATGGCCTATATTCACAGGGTAGCCTTTATTCGCAGGTGGATGCCAACACAGGTTTGACTGTACATAGTAAAATAATCATCTGGTGATTAATTTGAGAAATGAGGGAATTTCTTGCAGCCTCTGAAAACACATTTTTAGACAAGGCATGACAAAGTAAACTGACTGATCAGGTCAATAAAAATAAGTAATTGTGTATTTTTTACAAACCTGTATCTTTTAGAACTTTTGAAAGATCTCTAATGATTGTACTTTCAGACTGATAGCACATTTCTTTAGAGGGGCGTCCATGTTGCATTCTAAACCCAAGGCATTGTGCCGCTCCAAACATCATAGGACTCTGATCTATATGATTACAGGCATTTTCCTGAAAGTCATTATAATTACTTGACCACTAGTCCTGAAAAACTTCCATCTATTTTCAACATACCATTTTGATGCGAAAATTGGGAATATGAAACTCAGAAAAATGCACAAGTTTGTAATGAAATTTAAGCCCCCAGATATGATTTGACAGTATGATCAGATGTGAAATGTGTCCCATAAATCACTAATGAAAACAACGTTTTTTTTTTCATACAAGAATGGATAGGTAAATTGCAGGTATTTGTTTGTAGAGCAAGTACTTACTACTCTAGATGACAGCTTCCTGGATTCTCACCAGTACTCGTGCTGAAAGAATGGATTGTGAAGATTTTGGTCAAATTCCGTCACTGACAGGATTCGAATCCACAACCTCTGGGTTAGGAGTCTGACGCTCTACCCCTACGGCCTACACCACAGCAGTATCAACACAAAAATAATGAAAGGAGTATTCAGCAAAAATTTAACAACAAAAATAGATACTCACAAAGTCAGATCCTATACGTAAATGTATACCGACAAATTTCTCATTTTTTATTTTATCTTTGATAAATTCATCTCTCAGTTCTGCAATATAGTCTGACCACTGTAGATATTTCTGTACACCTACATCATTCTCTTGAACTGGAAAATGGGCCGGAGCACCCGTAAATGCCAACACAGGAAACTCCTTAGATGGGTATCTGAAATGCAACATCATTGTATAAGTTCTTAGTATCACTTTACTAAGTCTTGAATAATGTACAATATGTATGTAAACAGTCTTCGAACTAACCTTTTTAAAGCACTAGCCCAAACTGTATGTGGACTATTAAAAATTGACAATTTACCAGTAGCCCGGATTCACAATTTTGAGAAAGTTCACTAGCCCAAATAGAAATTTACCAGCCCCGGGCAGTGGCCTAGTAGGTAGCTTTATTTTTCTAGATATTTAATCTTCAAAAAGTTAACATCCTGACAAGTTCCAGAATTGACCTAAGCACTGGAACCGAGGTTATAAATCTTAGAACTTATATTACTTGGCTTAAAAACTGTTTTTCAACAATGTTTTAGTTATACAGTTGAATCTCGTTATCTCAAATTTCTAGGGACCGTGGAAATTAGTTTGAGATAACCGAAATTTGAGATAAACAAATACTGTATAATTATATATGATCTGAAGTATTTGTGTACACGCACGTACAGTAGCCTTTATTTAAGATTACAATACATGTATGATTACATTTTGCTTGAATAAAATATGTACATACGTAGAGAAGAAACAAAATAATTATGTATCTAATTATGATAATTAATATCAACAATTAATGTCCCAACATAAAATACTTATTTACGAAATTTGTTGTAAGAATTCGAAAAAACGGAGCGTCTAGCTTTACATATTTTCGGATGTATATGCATTCCGTACATAATGTAAGATGAATCCGTTAGTTGCCGCAACGTCAATCACGCTTTCGGAATTAATATTTTTTATCAAGCTAAGATCATTTTACTCAGATTGGAATCCGACACTGTCATAGGTGGCAAGTAATCGTACTCAATTTTCAAGTTAAACTTACGAGTATCCTAGTATTCGGATACTCACAGCAGCCGAAAATATACGTGGTGCGTACTTGTTTACCTTACCTACCATAATTTTAGTTAAGTCAAATACCAGGTATGATTATCATGCTACACTACACGTGTGCTTTCTGTTTGTCACACGAGTATAAATCTCCCGGAGCCTTTAAATCACAGGTAACTGTATCATGAATAGATAATAAAAATTAAAAAAAAATATTTAAAAAAAATATTTAGTAATATATTAACAAGGTATATTACAACAAAAATCCCAAGATTTTTAAAGCATCAAAAAAATTTTTTGGCTAAAGATATTTCCAGTGATCGATTATATTCATAAAACATATCGTTAAAACAACATTCATGCAAAATCCCAGAGAAATCCGTCGCCTAGTTTACGAGTTATGCCACAAAATGTAAATCAATGCTTCGGGACGATCACTGAGGTGATTTTGACATCCACTAAATTTACATAAAATAGACGATATTTAGTCTTAACCGTTGTGTACAAACATAATGAACAGCTACACTTAGAAAACACAAATATTGGAACACATTTACCCCCATGACAATTTGTAAATTCGTTACATGTGAATGTTTAAGCAATAAACAAACTTTCGGCTTTAATTTTTATCCCCGATAGACTCCATTTTGGTTCATATGACGCGCGTGCTATCCAGTTTGTGACAACGATTTTCATTGGCCGATTTCAAAGGGGTTTTCCCAGGTGAAATGACGTATTTGGTTCCCGGCCAATGAAAACGAACGTTACAAAATACACTGGGATTTCTCTAGAGTCATCGACAGAATGAAGTTTTTACGTTGATATTTAGATAAAATCGGAATTTAAACGTTGAATTACATGTTATGAAGGTAAAATAATGTAAATAAATAAAGCTTTCAATGCAGGAATATGTTTTTGTTCAATTACGGCCGTAAAAAGTATATTCATTTGCATGAATTCACCGGAATCCTTGATGAAATTGAAAAACAAAAGTCACCTCAGTGATCGTCCAGAGAATTTTCGTTGAAATATACCTTGTTAATATATTACTAAATATTTTTTTTAAATATTTTTTTTTAATTTTTATTATCTATTCATGATACAGTTACCTGTGCTTTAAATTGTTCAATTAGCAAAATGTCATGATAGGTGTGAAAGTGTCCATTGTTCGCTGATCTGCTCCAACTTTGAGATAAACAACTCAAACTACATGCTAATTAGAGTCATGGGGACAAAAATTTAGTTTGACATAAACGAAATTTTGAGATAAGTGAATTGGAGGTAAGCGGATTAATTTCATATAGAGAAAGAGCAAAAAAATCGGGACCCAACGAAACAGTTTGACATAACCGAAATTTTGATATAAGCGAGTTTGACATAACGAGATTCAACTGTATACAATGGCCGATTCATTTAACCAGTTTTCCTGGACAGTTTTCAAACCACTACTAATTTACCCTTCCAGGAACTGGAAACTTCTCCACATGTGGAGGAAAATAAACATTGTTGTCAAATTTTTATTGAATGGTATTACCAGCTATGATTGGTAATCGAACCCGGATTGCCGGTTTACAAATCCAGCCGCTAATCACGGTGTCTTTGAACTTGTGACATTACAACTCACTGATTAATTTCAACTTGACATGTTTTGTTGAAGAATTTTCCAAACATTGGATACTATTGTTTAAACATTTGTAGCGAGCAAGGATTTTTCATTTTTTGTATAAATGGCGAGGAACATTTATCACTGAGGGGTGTTAATTTGCAGAGGGGAGTATATTGTGGGTGGGGCTACCATTTAAGGGGAAGGGCAGTACTTAATTAACACTTACCTTTGTTTCCATCTTTGAACTTCACTAGGGTTGTAAGAATCATGAAACAAAGGAGAGTAAAACTCTGACTTATCAAACTCTATATTAAATGTGTCCCAAAATGGTCCAAAAGGATTTCCTTCTTTAGCGTTACAATCATTTTTTTTAGCCCCGTAAGATCGCGCTTGGTAGCAAAACACTGAAAAATAGAGAGAAACATGAGATGACACTGTCCGGTAAAATAACAATAAAACGCTGGAGGTAAAATGAAGTATTAATTAATGGATGTTTTGCAAGTAAAGCTACACCAGCATGTGAAAACTAACAATCCTCTGCTACTGACAGAAATGGACTAGGAGTGGGGCCCTACTATTTTCCGGTCTCTGCTAGTCTCATAGGGTCACTTAACCCCCAGTCCCAGTTACTGGAAAAGTGCATGTTAGTGACAGATGTATATCAATGATATTATTATATGTGGCAGTTGAAACAATTCAGTGTCTGTCTGCCAATCAATTATAAACAAAGAGACCAGGTGAGACTGGGACTAGGATATAATATCTCCACCTGCACAGTGGCAATAATTTGCTTCAAATCGGAATTATCTGTATATTGTACTTGTCAGTCGGACAGACACATCATCAGTTAATTTCTACAACCAATTTAATTAAAAAACAATTAAAGCAAAATCTTTTGACTTAGAAAGATAATAAGACCAGCTACTAAGTGCTCATGGTGATCTAAAAATTGATGAAACAAAATTTATAGATAATTAGAAAGACCGTTTTAATGTGGTATGTACATAAAAAAAATATAATTTTACAACAGGTCCTACTGGATAATTGATGTAGCATCTATCATTTTCAATCATTCCACAATGACACAACAAGTTGTAAGGAAATCATTGCCAAATGTTTGTTTATTCATGTACCTGTTCTTTTTCCTTCAGGCCATATCGTAGGGGCAAGTTCTGACATAAACTGCTCCATGGTGATCACACGATGATATTCCTTTAGCGGCTCTACTTTAAAATAGGTGTCAAATGGTACTTGTATCTATGATTGAAAGAAAAATCAATATCATGAAAAAGTACCGAAAAAAACTTTTTAATCATAAAGGTCAGAGGTTAAAATACTTGGGGAGCAACATACCTAGTTAATTTTTCGAGTTTTAATCTAAATGCCACCTGTCAGGAAGCTATATAGGTGCATGCAATCGGTCTTCTTCCATCATGGAAGTATGAAAGGATGCCATATGACCCTGGTTGTTGATGTGACATCCCAAGAGAAACTCGAGTGTAAACAAACTAATCGTAGACGGACGCAGGACATTAATCGAGGGAATAGATGGAATATTTCTCAATTTCACTAATCAGTTAAGACTGAAGAACAAACTGTTTTTGCATGTATTGTTAAAACCCTAATATGACAATGTGCCCAAAGAGTTAAAGATCAATATGACTTGACGGCTCATACCGATTTTGGCTCCGGAAATCGGTACTCAACCCATGGGGGTAGGACTAGAGTTCTGTCTAAAGCTTTGGCAAAGGTGATTGATCCTAGAAAATGGTCTGCTTGATTACCAAATCTTCCTGTAAAGCAACAAAATTATAAAATGTTTAGTCGAAAATAAAGCCAAAATCAGAAATCCAAAAAAGCACTTTTGTATCATTGATATTTATATGATAAACTTTGACATTATTGCAGATAATAAATAATACTATAATTAGATCATATTGACAATTAGATATATTTGGAATCCGCACAAATGCATTTTTAAGTCAGTTGTGAAGTAACTTATTTGTCTTCATAAATTAGATTAATTAACTTATCTTAATAAATTAAGTTTAATATCTGACGATCTTAAACAGAGCTATAACCATTGCAAAACCTGGTAAGAAAATGTTAAAGTCCTGTATTGTATAAAGAAAATAATCTTATTTTACGATGTTTCAATGAATTATAAAAAATAGAAGCAAATATTACCCATGCATGGACAGTACACAACATAGCCCTTAGGATCAACTTCTGTACAAATCACCATGGTTACGAAGAAATAACCAAACATTAGTACCATCCATTCATGGTAGTGAATCATCATTCTGAAAGTATCATAAAAATCTGAAACATTGTAATTACAAGCTATTATAGGATATACTGTGGAATCATTAATTTTCGTTGGGGATTTAATTTCATGGAATTTCGTGGGTCGACTCATCCACTAAATCAAATCACCACAAATTTAAATGCAGAGATCAGACATTTCTTTTCAAAATTCAAAATCCACAAATTCATGTCCCCACAAAATAGCCATTTTTGTAAAAAACACGAATATTGAGCCCAACGAAAATTAAATGAATATACAGTATACTACCAGTTATAGGGCAGAATATAAAAATATAATAAAAGAAATCATGCCAAAGTTCAGGGCTTGAATCTTACCTTTTTCAAAGTATAAAAAAAATAAGTTATTATGACACTTTCAGTTCCACTCACAAAAAACGCCCATAGAGGTAGTAAAATGGACTAACAAAATCTATTTTTTCTCTAGCATTTTGCTTGTTTGCTAGTGTTAATTTCGAGCCCTAAAGTTGAACTGAAAATGAGAATAATGTTGTGTGGTTGAAATCCACACACGTTTTTGTGTGAGTGTTTCGTATGTGTCCATGTGCTGCACTGTTAATGTTTGTACTTCATAATTTGTGTTCATATGAGAGGATAGCAAAATCTGAATTTGTTCACGACATCTGCCAACGGAAAAGCCAAATTAGTAGGAGGATTGGTAGATTATCTGACTCGCAAGCAGGAGGTCACAGGTTTGAGCCCCGCATCAGGTACATTTTTTTTCCTGAGACTCCTCCTATTACCAAGGACTTATATACATACATAGTCCTTGCTATTACATAAAATTTCAGGACTAATTCGCAGTGATTATAAGCGCATCTGTGCCTTGATAAACATTATTTCCACACTTCTTCAAAGAATAAACATTCCATCTATATAATTCACTGAATTTTAATTTAAAATTCCTCAAATTCAAGAAGCGTGATTGACATAAATTACAAAGATATTAAAGTCTTCCTTTTGACAAAAAAATGAATTTGTGGTCGATATTGACAAGGACTTATATATACCGGCGCCTCGTATTCCCGCGGTACTTATCATTAAAACTAAAGAAAACAGTAATAAAATAACTTACCTTGCATAAGTCAATTGATATTTCTCTCGTTTTATTTCTTACGGCATGTTTTGGAATAATCTTATTTTTCTCACATGTGTGTGAATGTTCTAAAATGCATTCTGGATCGACTGACAGCGGCAGCCATATTTTAAAGGTACATTCTCGTATTTCCGCGGTAACCACTTCATAATTAGGCCCATGAATACTGCTAAAACAATTGCCTAAGATGAAGTACCTATAACTGTCAATCAATATTCGAGTGACGTCATGGGTTAGCGCAAACAGACGACCGGTATTTGTCATTCGTCAAACAACATGAATATAATAATATGTAGGAAACCATCTTTAGCGCTTGTGTATGAGCATTGAAAATAAGTTGATATTTATAAAATCTTTTGATTTTAATGCATATACCTACATACGGAACAAAACTATCGCCGAAACTGTAAGAAAAATACGAAAGTAGCCTCTTTGTGTAAGTAGGTCACCCACAGGCGGCGCATCGTTCTGTTTATACCGGAAATATGATATACCGCGGATATATGGGTACCGCGGAAATACGAGGCGCGAGTATACATACATGTATGTATATAAGTCCTTGATATTGATCAAGAACGAATCGTCATTCGGATTACTACAATGATATACATCATTGACAACGACAAAAAAGTATCGATTAAAAAACGGTGAATACAATTTAAGATTTTGAAATAATGAAAACAGTGCAATAGCAATTTATTACCTGTTTTCTAGATTTCTGAAACAATTTGTCGGCATTCAACCTCCACAATGAAGATTGAAAATAAAAGTGATTATCTCCCTTACAAGGGACCTGCTATATTCCGTACCCGGTCTCATCCGTAGTATCGTTATTGGTTGACTGGTCATATTAAGTTTCACTAATTTATAAATTTGAAAACTGAACCATAATTTTATACTGAAATAAATCTAGTGTGCATATAATGTCCACCACAAGTGATTTGAAATAAATATCACATTTGGTTGGTATCACTCTTCCAGCTGTAAACAAATATCGCACGTAATCAGGGTCTTTCAATTGAATGGTCTGGACTCGTGCTCTTCAGGCGCTTATCTCTGTATAAACATCAAGTTGTGCTGTCGATACATATCGGAGAGTTTTTTTCACGTGTGTATAGAGAACACACAAATTTTCTATTTCCATTTAGTCAAAAACAAGAAATCGAAAATTTAAGACAAAATCATGAATTAACGGAGTAATGATCTTTCTAAAATGTGTTGCAAGCATTTCAGCGATAGATGATTATTAAAGACGGAATCACTTACTAAAAATAGTAAAATTGGTCAAACTCAAAATGGCGACTTCGTCAAAAAGGGTCAAATTCATGTATCATTATTTCTTAGCATCGGAATCAATATATATATGAAAAAGTAACTGCATGATTTACTTCAACAACCTTTAAAAGACATGAAATTAATCCCGACTACATCACTCTATAACTTAAAAGGGTTATATATACTTACGAAAAATACACCCTAGATCTGGGCTTAAAACGAGTTTTCGTCCATTTATGTACCGTCGGATTTCAACATAAATAAATGGATTTTGTCCTAAGAAATTGGTCAAATTAGAAGGGAATATTTACGATCTAACTTTTCGTGGAGCTCTACACCAAAAATGATTAGTAATTTGTGAATATTTGGGTATCTATTTCAATGCGATCTTCACCGTTTCACAATGACGGCCATCTTGCGCGCGATCACGTGATCGCCACACAACGCTTTAATTTACTGAGTCCAGACCCTTCTATTTGAGTGACCCTGACGTAATGAACAAAATTTTGAACATCGATACATATACCTTTACATAGCCTGAGAATAAATATAAATGCAGGGATCGAACCGTGTCTCATATTTTTTCTATTGTCATTCGTTTGTTAGATATTTGACTTCAAAGAAACCCCGTACCCATGATTCCACTGTTTATTATTATGTACGTAATACGCCATGCATAGATTAAAAATGAAAACGAGTATAAAAAGTTCCCTAGATAAGCATTTCCGCTACAGAATATCGAAAACCACTTTGAAATTCATCATCAATTAAGGCGGCAGCCTTTATTCAAAAATGACACCTACTGTTTTTTAGGAGCGAATTAAGCTTCTATAGCTATGTATACAGGCTACTTTTTTCTACTTATAATTAAGCGACGCCTCATACACCCGCGTTGAAAATTACACTGGAGATATATTGCAGGATTCTGTTGAATTTGAAAACATGGGAAACAATGCAGTGTTTGGGCAATTTAAACGGTAAAACTAACAAGTATAATAATTAAGTATTCATCCGCACAAAAGATTCATTCATAAACTGTTGAGGTGACAAAATTTACTACATATTGAAAATAGTTTCATTCTGTAAAGTAGTCCAAGAACGCTATATTGCCTCTGAGAGTAGAGAGCTTATATAATGATACAATGTCAGAAGTTCAGTGTACAGTACGTACAACAGTACACAGATCAAAGCGCTGAAGGCTCTGAATTGGTTTAGCAATAGGAATAGAGGTATTTCTTCCATAAGGTGTAACTTTGCCTTGGTAATTGTGGTTAATTAACCTAATGATGTACCTTGTACCAAGACTATATATCATTGACCTTCAAATTCTAATTCATAATGATGATAACACAGGCCTTTATTTTTTACGGATGGCTTTATCTATCATCCAGAACTTCATGTTGTCTCACTAGAGGAGTACGTGAAACAACCAAACAATTTCCACAATTAAAGATCAACCTTCTATAATTCACAGCATTTACATTTTTGAAATGGACGTGGATAATACTTGTACATGTAGATATATAGCTACGGGTGTATTTTAATGTTTTATATAAATCGTAGGCCTGTATACATACATTGTATAACAATAATTTGCTCAGCTTATGACGAGGATGACCATCGAACGTAAATGCAAGAGTTGGTAGCTTCGGTAATTAAGATTGCATGCTTTTATAGAAGAATTCCAAATCCTATGGATCGCGATTCTAGTATTTTTTCTGAAGCCAGTGCATGAATGTTGGTGTTCGTAAGTTTGTTTATAATGCATATGGACAATAATAACTTCACGGATAACCAACACACTTTATACACATGTATTTAAAACAAACGGTAATATTTCAGTTTCCCGCAAATTCGTTTCGTTTGAGGCTGTAACTTATAGGACCGAAATAATTCATTTCTGCGTTGACTATTAAAATGATAAGATATAATCATGTAACCAGTTATGCTCAAGACTGTTGAAGCGGTACCTCAAGATTTCAATGATATACTACATTCGCAGTCTTTTGATCTGGATTTTATTTGAAAATAATTAAGAGAGTTTGTCCAATATTTCACATACTTCAAAAACAAAGTCAAAATAACATTTTCAGTGATATGGCTATATCATAATTGTACATATACATATTTCTTTACAAATACGCGCGTACTTGTATCATTGTAAATTGACAAGAGTGAATCATGTACATAATTAAACGGTCACATGTAATAAAATTAAAGCATCATAAATAACATTACCAAAATAGTATAATTTTTAACAACATTATACATGTAATATCGTCAAAAATGGGGCTTATTGGATAATAGACTAGACAGTGAGTGTTATCTAATACAATATTCGTTATCTCTACATTTTAAACTTTTGTAATTACATGCATTTGGGTAGTTTTGTTATCATTTCGCGGTTTTTAGAAGACATTAGTACAGTAAAAGATATTATATAGGTATAGTAACCTGTGAGCGATCACCCCTGAATAAAAGCGGTCACCCTGTGAATAAAGGCCACATTAGTTCTTTCCCTTTGTTCACACGATTGACTGTGTTTGATTTTTTCAAATGTATTGTTTAATTATGATATGTTCTTTTCTGATACATGCATTACAATATAAGTACATTCTGATATAAAGTGAAATTCGTATTCAATGGTGTTACACAACTGACATTTTCTTTCTAATCGCGATGTATTAATTAACAGGTTTGTCCATCTATCTAACTCGATTTCTAATTCATGACTTTGACATAGTAAAGCTATACATATACAATGTACATGTACTAGTATCAAAGGAATGCATGTACACGAATCATTTTTAGTCGAATTCACTAGAGTAATTAGATGACAAATACTATTCTGCCATTACAATATTTTACAACAATATGCCTTATTTGTCGATGAAATCAATTTTCGTATGAACAATACCTCCAAACATTAAACTGTATAAAGCTATATCTGACAAAAAAACAACAACAACAAAAATGCTACATAAATTTCAAAAAGTGTAAAATCACATTGTTAACATAACCTTATAGTGTTTTCTGAAGAGTTTTGACAAAAACAATATCTGTAATTTAACAAACATATATAATTGATACATTCAAAAAGAGTTTACAATATTCAAACATGCCCCAATCGCTGTCACAAAATGTTATAATCAACAATTAGTGTATTTTAGGCTTGGACAAGAGTTAAACTATGCCGCGAAAAACACAGAATAACTTACTTTCATAAAATGTCTTTCATTCTATGTTTAAAGTCAGATACTGTATCTTTTTCTCGAATGATATCTGCGGCTTTCTCCGCGATCATGATCGTAGGGGCGTTGGTATTCCCCGACACTATATTTGGCATCACGGACGCATCCACTACACGCAGTCCTGACACCCCTTTTACCCTCAAATTAGGATCTACCACAGAATTCAAATCATTTTCAGGACCCATTCGACATGTACACGTTGGGTGGTATACAGTGACAGCGAAATGTCGTATCAGACATTCATAGAAATTGTCAGACATAAATTCATGCATCTTGCAGGATTCAATTTTTAGCTGGTCACCACTAGCACCAATCCTCTTAAATACATCAGTCCCAAATAGTTTCGTTCCCAATTTCAAAGCTTCAATAAATATGTCCAGATCCTCTGGCTCACTCAGATAATTTGGGTCAATGTTGGGATAATCGAAAGGATCATTACTTTTAAGAGTTATCGAACCTTTGCTTTTGGGATGCAGAAGAATCGGCAGTAGCGACACACCTTCCGCCCAGTCATTGGGAAATAAGTCATTCGCATACCTTTGGGACATTTTTACAAGTGAGGCAGGAGGTAACATTGGATAAAAATGAATCTGTATATCTGGGTATTCCGTTTTGCAGTACTTCGATTTCATGAAAGCCGTACCAATCAGTCCGGTGCTAGCTAAATGGCCAGTTCCAAAAGTCATATACCTAGCCAGATTCAGGGGAGACCCCGCCTTTGCTTCTGTTACACTGTCAGATGTGTTGATCCTGGTAGGCATGGCAACCATTAAATGGTCCAGAAGATTTTGACCGACTGGAAGATCTGCAACGACAGGGATATTAAGGCTTTCAAGGTGAGATCTTGGACCTATACCCGACAACATGAGAAGTTGAGGAGACCCTATAGCACCAGCTGATACGATCACTTCTCTTCTTACGTTCACCCTTGTCTTTAATCCATTCTTAATAAATGATACACCAGTTGCTTTATTCTTGTCTATATAGATTTTAGTTACATGCGCTTCGGTAGTTACATGAAGGTTATTGCGAGTCAGGGCAGGTCTTAAGAACTCTCTAAATGTGTTGGCTCTTGATCCACCACGAACGTTCACTTGAGATTTACTGAATCCTAGTTGATTTTCACCGTTGAAATCAACTTCTTTAAATCCCAACTCCTTTCCCGCATTAACAAACATTTGCCCAATTGGTATACTTTTTTCAACAGTCACACCCAAAGGGCCTCCAGTGCTATGATACTTTGACTCTTTTAACTCTTCGTCAAGCATATCTTCTGATTTAAGGAAGTAAGGTAACACGTCTTTATAACCCCAGCCAGTATTACCCATATTAGCCCATTCGTTGTAATCATGCCGATTTCCACGAACGTAATTCATCAAGTTTAGCATGCTCGAGCCCCCGAGGACCTTCCCTCTTGGCCAAAAATGTTCCCCCGGCTGAAACTGTGCTTTTCCCGTCCCTTTTTGGGGTACCGTGTAATATTGCCAGTCCCATTTAGTCATCCAGGTTTGTCCAGCTGCAAGAGGTGTAGATAACATGGGATCGTTTTTATCGTCTGCTCCCGCCTCTAAAACAAGTACACTGATATCAGAGTCCTCCGAAAGCCTCGCGGACACTACAGCCCCGGCAGAGCCAGCTCCAATCACCACATAATCATATGTATCATTGACATTTTCTACGATCAATGACACTTCTCCTGGTCTAGTGTATTTGTACACACAGTATGCTAAAAATCCAATGAACAAAGCGTTTCTCCAGACTCCCATTTTTGAACTTAACTAGTGAAGATTAAAGCAATACAAGCTTTAAATGTCCAACTTATGTATCCAGTTCAAAATATAGCTGTTGTGTTCATAGTTTAAAATATTACAACTCCACTTCTTAAACTCGTATAATTATTATCTTTCAAGTTTATATACTGCACGTACATGTACTTCTACAGCGTCGTCTGACTTGATAAAATTATCATTTGTGAATATAACCTATATTATGTCAGGGACGTAGGAAATGGGAAGAGTGGATACGGGGGGGGGGGGGGGGGCTACCCCTCCCCCTAAAATAATCAACTGTACATGGTGTATACATAGTTAAATTGAGCATTATCTGATACCTAGACGAAATCTTCAAATTGCTTTCTACGGGCCTGTATATAATAGTATTTGATTTGTAATAATACACTATGGATTTTTCTATGCAGTAAGTGATCAGGATAAGCACGTATAACACGTAATGACAATATTGATGTAAGAAATATGAGTTGATTAAATTCAACGCGAATTTGAATACCAAGTATAGGCATTTGCAAAATAAAATGTTCACGCATTCTCTGAACTAGTTTTAAAATATCTATGTTTAGCTCATCTGTAACAACCGAAAGTACCGCACTGAGCTGTTAGGATCACTCTACGTCCGTCGTACGTCGATCCGCCTACATGGTGGAGTGGTTAAGGTAGCTTACTTTAAATTACTGTAACCTCTCACTGATCAATGTCGTGGGTTCGAGCCCAGCTACCGACTATATGTTTCTGTATGTGAGAAAGAAGGCAGTTGCTTACGGAGATTGGGAGTCCAGCACTGGTTCTTCCCTGGAACGATGGTTAGATGAACTGTCCGCCTCATATGACTCTGACTATTGAAATTGGCCAACCCAACACTTAGTTTTAGGTAGGCATACATTGGAATTCAAAAAATTCTCTAAACCTGCATGGCCTAGAATTTAGAAACTTGGTTCATGTATGTAGCATTGATTTTCTATCCTCTTCAAAGTTAGTTTAAACAAGGACTTATATACATACATACATGTATGTATATAAGTCTTTGGTTTAAATTATGACGCTGGGGTGAAAATTGGCTTCGCCCGGTGGTCAAAATTGGCTTCGCCCGGTGGTCAAAATTGGCTTCGCCCGGGGGTCAAAATTTTGCTTTTGAACGAGCTTATGTAGGGAAATTTTGAAAAATCTTTTCCAAAAAATGTAATATGTTGATAAATTATCTTGCCTATTTTTTGGCAGTGTTGTACGCTCTCCAAATAAAAGTCACATTTTTTTCAGCTAGGTGAGCGATTATAAGGCCACCATGGCACTCTTGTTAATGGAGGACACACTCTTATAAATCTAAAACATATCGAAATAACTTGTGTGTATTGTTTGCTAGCATTAAATCTAATGGGCAAGTTAAACACTATAGCTGAGATTTAATGCAAGCTACTTTATAAACATTATTTAGAAGCAAATTACGCGTATTTTGTTCAGTGTTTATTCCTACTTCGCCTGTACTAAACTGGTTCCCATTCCATGCTGCATTGTACCAAAGTTTAAGGTTATTCCCGCTCAATGTTGGAGTGGACCAAAGACTTAAATTGGTTCCCGTTCAATGCTGCAGTGTACCCAAGGGCTTAAACTGGTTCCCACCCAATGTTTGAGTGAATCAAAGGCTTAAATTGGTTCCCGTTCCCTGCTGCAGTGTACCAAAGGAGTTAAACTTGTTCCCGCTCATGGTTGGAGTGGACTAAAGGCTTAAATTGGTTCCCGTTCCATGCTGCAGTGTACCAAAGGGGCTTAAACTGGTCCCCACTCCATGTTGTTTCAACTGGCTCAAAGGCTTTATCTGGAAAGCAGCTCCATTGCATTTTTTAGTCTGACTCAATGGGATACCAATTTACATTTAATCTAATCATTATTTGTCTGTTATATTTATTGTATAACGTTCTGTAATGTGGATTGTTTTATTTTAAAATTAATCTGTAATAAATTCAGTTTTTTTGTTGTTTAACGACCCATTCGATAGCTATGGTCATATCAGTGTAGGCAGGGATGCTATATAGCATCCCTGGTGTAGGCGAATTACCACCCTGTATCACGATATTTTAAAAGTATATTGATATTGACTACTTCAACTTGTATTATATCAGATGTAGCCTAATTCGACCAGGAAACAGTTAACATATTTTATTTGTGTAACTTGTTTTGCCTTGCTCAAGGAGAGTTTTATATGTACACTTGTTGTATACTATACAGCATGAAGTTTCATTCTAGTCACTGATATTGTCATCAGATTCTCTGTGATAGCTTAAATAAAGATATCATCATGCAAATGACTAATGAATGTACATATTTTCATTAAAATCCAAGCGTGAATACTTTATAAATTAAGAGTTTTAAACTCAAAATATATCGTGACATGAAATTTCCCGCAATACATAGTTCCAACATCTACAATATTTACTGCCCTTGGCGGCCATCTTGTTTGGCAAATTCAACCGGCATTAATTGATAGAAGATATTTATATTTTTGTTTTGATATTTCTAAATATAGGATATTTATATGTGACAACTACATTTTCTTAAACCTGATGTGCTGATGGCATTAACAACTTCATGATTAAGTTATCTTTTTAAAAATGAGTTGTTTATAATAACCAATTTTCAGATTTTTTTCAGAAATCTGCATAGCAAGAGGGCCACCAAGGGAGGTAAATATTGTAGATGTGGGAACTATGTATACCCACCCCTACTGAAAAACTAAAATATAAAGAATACACAAACACATACAAATTTTTGTTCATTTGATTATTTTTTTCCATTCTTAATATTTTAAATATAATGGCATATTTGTCTATTACAATAATTTGTAAAATATAAAAAACATCATGCAATTTATTGTACACATAAATGATGGCATTTACAATGAAATATGATACACAGTGGTTGATATGCAAAACTAATACTAATAAAAATATATATACTCTTATCTCACATTCTACGATGAAATCTAGCTCAGTTACTCTAAATCAAAGTAAGGGAACCAGTTTAAAAACTCTGGCAACTGATTGGTTAGTTTGAAATGAGGTTCTAAGTCATCCAATAGAAATGCACCACAATATGAGACTGATCTCAAAGTGAAATTCTTATAATAACAGGCCTTCTACTCAGGTCCATGAAAAGTTACCTTAATACATGTACACATATAATTTTACAGACTAAATTAGAATCAAGTGTCCATAAATGATAAAAAATGATAATTATGTTTTTATATAAAATGCTCTAAAAGAATTATTGAAATCTTAATTAAACGTTTGTTGTAACAGAATTGCAGTTAATATGATAAAATACAGACATTATTTGTTGAACGCAGTACGCATGCACTCCTTTCCTATATGATATCTTTGGACTTATATGAGTTAATACAACATACAGACTGACAAGTTTAAAAAAAAACATTTCTAAACTTACACGATGCAACCAATATAAAAAAAAGAAATTTACAAATACTTAACAGTAACAGGTTAATTACATAAATCTAAAACATAAAACCTACATTATATAAATACCTATAGATATGTGTGTATTTATGTCCAGTACAAGGAATGCATTAAAGTAGACATCTAGCTTCCATGGAACACTTGTCTGATATGTTTATATTATACAAAGTCGGAATTATGTCATATTTAAAAAAAATATTTCAAACAGTATACTGAACAAGCAACGTACCTTACGTAAATAGAAAAATTCAATGGACACAAATGGAAACTGGGAAAGACATGTTTCTTTATTGACTTTTTGTTAATGCAATAAATGATAGTTAAAAAAGCTGGTTTATTGTTTACCTGATATTAGCTGATGTTTTTCTTTCTCAAATTTTACATTTACTGTTACACATTGGAATGACAAGATTTTGACTACATTACTTTTAACGAAAATGAATTTTCACTATGTAACTCAAATTTGAGAAAAAAACATTTATAAACAAGAATCATTACAACCAAATAATTATATAATGTAATACAGCATCCTAATATGTTGATATGTACATCAACTTTGAAAATAACAAATTATACTCAAGATTCATTATAACAAATATACACATGTTTAATGATATAATGTAATATACAGTATGATATATAATACACATGATAAATAATTCTATGGAATGAAAGAAACTAACAAAGATAGTTGCGTAAGAAATGATATGACGACGTGAATCATACAAAAATAATATCTCTGAGATATGTGTATATTATATGTGTGTGTAAAACAGTGTTCAGAAAATCATTCATATATATATATACATAAAAATAAATCAATATTCTGTTGTTCGTACATAAATGTAAATTTTTCCTCTGGTGGTCAATGCCACATCTAAAGTCAGGTGACTTAATTGGCGTCTTTTCAAACTTTAACAGTGGTGGTATAGACTCAGTGTATACACCTTGTAGGCTTATTTCTACAAACCTGTAAAAAAAACTACGTCATTTTTTCCCGTTTCAAGAAAATTGCATTTGAAGTTTGGCATAAACAAGCAAGTTACAGGTTTATGGAATTTGGATTAACTCTATTAAGGAGAGAAAAAGATGAAAAAAAATGATACTAAAATCACAATATCGCCAAAAATTGAGTTATAGGGTTGTAGAAATAAGCCGCCAATTCTTACATAGAACCACTGACCTTTCGTAAGCTGAGTGGACAGCTAAGGAAGTGTAAAACATGTAAAATTTGGTCCTGGGTTAAATTCTATTACTTAGCACTGGACCATGGAGTTGTTTGTTCAATATTTCAGCTCAACATTTACAAGTAACCATTGTTTAGTAAACTGACCAAGTCTGATATAAATGTTTGTTTGTTTCATCGGGTTTAACGCCATTTTCAACATTATTTCAGTCATATCGTGGCGGGCAGTTATCCTAACCAGCTTTCCTGGACTTCATTCAGGCCTTAACCAGTACTAACCGCATTATATCTGTAAGCTTCTGCCAAGCTACCCCACATAATTCAGAGGTGGAGGACAATTTAACATAGGATGTAATATCTTCAGTCAAATTTGTCACGGACAGTATGAGCCTCGCCCGGGGTTCGAACTCACAACCTCTCGATCAGTAGACAAACACTCCAACCACTGAGCTAACCGGGCATGCCTGATATAAATGCATTACACAACCATACTATACTGATAAGTTCATGTTTTATATATACAGTATATCACAATCTATATGGAATATCATCATTCTATATACACATGTACAATACATATACTACAATAGAATACAAGGACTCCATCAAAAGGTAAAGAAAAATATATGGTATTCAGGAATGTTGCATCAATCACTAATTATAATCTCCCTTTTTATGAAACAATACAATATTTGTTGTTGTTTTCCAGTAAAAAACTCACATTGTGGAATTTTCATTTATTTAATGAACAAATAAAAGGGAACTGTCAAAGATATGACAACAATGTCTTTATTTATCTCATTAAGAATTCTTAATTTAGGTATTATTCATATAAAGGCATTTTATTCAGTAACATCAAGGATGATAAATACACAGATAATTTATATGATATGTTAGAACATGTACAGTATGACTTGAGATAAGATTGAATGATATGTTTAAGACAAAAAAAGTAATAAACTCATAAAATTCTAATATCATCAATTTTAATATGCCAATTACTTATTTCTGAAGAACAGACAATTAAATTATACAACCAGTTTACTATAATTCGATTATGTATGTTACATGTATGGACCAGAAGCCATTTGCACTGGAATAAAAAAATCGAAATTTGATATGAATTCTTCTAAAAAAGGGTGACTTTCTAAGATGTGCAAACCAATTACAACCTTTTACATAAAGAATCAAATCTAAGTCAAGAAGGGTATGGATAGCAGATAATCATTTTGTTTAGACTAAGTTTAAAATACTTCCTAAAAATAAGGACTTTGGTTAGACCTTATTGCAACATTTTCATCACATACTATATGGTATACAGATTTAACATCAATTTGTAAGAAACTTCTTGATATGTAAATATACAGGTTATCTCTTTCCTATCATAAGTTAGTAACTTGTTTTATACGGGTATAGACAAGATTAATGCATCAATCAATATACATCATGCCACTAGAATGTAGTACTTCTATTGGTTTTAAATCAAAGTACTGCATGCACCATTCATGATTTGCATACTAGTATATCCATACATTGTATATAAACATACTAGATCCAAGAAGATGATGTTATGGTGATATTATGAAGTATTTATTATAATTTGGCCACAAGGCAAGTTCAGGCCACATATATTCCACTATAAATGTACAAATATGGAGATCACAATCACATTCATATCTTCGTATATAAGATCCATAGCTTTTAAGGGAATGTATCACCACTGCCACACAGCTCCTAGTTCAACTAAATACATTAGTACATACACCTCTTTGATTATTTTGCTGTTTTTTATCCAAAATATTGACTTTCTGCAGTTTCTTCCATATATATCCATATTTGATTATCACCCGATTCTATCTAGCACAGGAATCTCCATTTTCTATCTTCAGTACATACTGGCACACAGACAGTGACTACACACTTTAGAGGGCAAACATCATAAAAACAATTCACACTGTTTTATTGCATATAAATCCCGAATATAAACAATATAAGCACAGTTTTGATAACACTAAGACTGGTTCTCATATTAATCTTTCTAATGGAGGTTTTTTCATAACATTTCCGAGTTCAACTCGAGAACCAGTCACCTCTTGTCTACTGGGACTGTATGCACCGCGTGTGGCCCGCTTGTTTCTTACACAGAATAAGAACCAAATTATACCTGAAAAAAAAAGATAAACAAAATCATCAAATGAGCAAGAATTCAACAAAAAATCAATAACTCAGAATCAATTCTTAAAGGGGCATACCCTACAACTTACAAACATTCTGTGAAAGTGTAAAAATGTGTTAGATGTAAATGTAAAACAATATATAATGGATGATTGCAATAAGAACTTGGGTCATAAAATGACTAGTTTAGGTACTAGCCGCAAAAATCATAGCTATGAATAATAAATCACTTCCACCCAAAAATTGTGCAACAAATTCCAAAGAGTTTCCAATCATTTATGGAAACTAATATTTTTTGTGTTTTATTTTTAATTGGATGAATTTTTGGCTGAAACTTTCTTCGTCGGCTTTTTTCTTTACAAGCTTCTAATTTATCATCATTTTGCCTTGATTCTAGAAGCACCAAGTTGTAGGGTATGCCCCTTTAATGTTATCAAATTATATAGACAAGTTAAATAATCAAATTAAATACAATAATCATCGTTTCTAGCTTCGATGCTTTAAATCAATCACTGGAGATTTAGAAAGTACAATGTACTGATAGTTATTCTATTAATTTGGGTGCACATTTGTTTTTCAACAATTTTTCAGTTATATACACTGGCCAATTCACCTAACCAGTTTTCCTGGACTGTATTCTAACCAGTACTAACTTCCACAAGGAACTGAGCACTTATCCATGTGAAGAGGGAAATCAATCATATCATAACATACCATTATCAATTAAACTACTTCCTGATCAGTAAAAAAATGTATTTTAAAATTACCAACTGTATTCTTTAAAATAATTTTAGAAGTAAATCTATTTACTCACCAACTGTTATTAGGATTAAAACGAGTCCCACAACGGGACCAACAATAAACCATGTAATATTATCGTCCATTGATACCTAAAATAAAACAAACAAAAATTCAGTACATGACAGTTTATCTCAACAAGAATTCCATTCCTCAAGTATAACTTTAACAACATCATGGTTAACAGAAAGCATATATTGGACCTACAACAGCCTCTGCCAATGTGTTTATATTTCATAACAAAGAAAGAACATCTCAATACCTGCCCCACACACAATAAAAAAAGTTGTATCAAAGTTATAGTTACTGCACAAATTAGCCAAAGATAAAATATCAACATGAATTCTTTTACAACAAATCTATGTACACTATTTAATTGTTAATCAATAGTATATTAAAAGCACGTTAATTTTATTCTAATTTAGGGAATGGCAAATTAAATCACTGCAGTTCTTGAGAAACAACTGGTAATAAATCCTAGCTCAAGACAAAGAATAATGATATGAATGTTTACCCAAAAGCAACTGACCCTGACAAACGACCGCATCTCTTTTATTTTTTTAAAACTTTTCAGTCTAGAATTTTTTGTTTCAATAGTGTTGGGGTACTTGGGTAGCGTTAGCTTTAAGGACAAACATGGAATTCTTTTATTAAGGCGTAACTTATGGAGATCATATTGGATACATTACCTTGTCCTGACATGTGGTCCCCTCCCAATCATCAGTACATTCACATTGAAAACTTCCTATTGTATTTATACATACAGCACTGTTATAGCAGGGATTATCTGTAGTACATTCATCAACATCATCTGAACAGGTTTCATTCGTATAACCTGTAATATAAAATATTCATTTATTTAGGTTTAATGCCTTTTTCAAAAAAATGTTCTGTTATATTTATGGTGGCTAATTCACTTAACAAGATTTCATGGACTAACTTACCCTTCCACAAGGAACTGGCAACTTCTCCACATATGCAGGAAAATCAACATTGTTGACCAGTTACAACCAGGGATTGAACCCGGATTTCCTGATTACAAATCCAGCACACTGACCACTGGACCTTGGCTATGGGGCCATGGCCAATATATAAAATATAGTAAAAGGATTACAGTAATAGGAAGAAGCAAAGAATATCTTCAAAACTTAATTAGAAATTCATCATACAATGTATATGGTTAATTTACTTCACTTAAAAACCTCAAACACCATTCCGCCTGGTCCAAACCCATTGTTTTATTATTAAAAATAATAAAAAATAATAAAAATGGCAGAAAATAAATAAAAGAACTTTTACCAAAATCAAATGAATAAGAAACATGCAAAGGAAAGTACCATCACAGAATTAACTGCTAACCAAACCTCTGAACACTTGGTTCACAGTTATACCATGTAACAGCAGAATTTCATTTATAATCACTTACAATGAGATATTTTCATGTAAACTTGTTTGTTCGTATTCAGTTTAACACTAAATTCTCTTGTTTATTATCAAGCTTTATGTTTACATACATGTATGGCATTCAGTTGACCTAACATGGGTGCCCTAATAGAATAAGCCTGTTCCTACACAAGGAACTGACACCATGTTTCCTCATGTAATATGTGATTCAAGTAGTGAGTTCCTTATGAACCCAAAATATATGGATTGCCAGTCACTGACC
Source organism: Lutraria lutraria (assembly GCA_964023205.1). Taxonomy (NCBI): domain Eukaryota; kingdom Metazoa; phylum Mollusca; class Bivalvia; order Venerida; family Mactridae; genus Lutraria; species Lutraria lutraria. The sequence continues at coordinate 5,521,972 of OZ026840.1, forward strand.
CTTAATACGGAGAAAATCATACAGATCTGGTATTAAACGTAAACGTTCTTTACAAATCATATATGTATTTTGTTATTCATACATTCATAATTGCTAGCTGCATATTTCTGAAACAAGTCTTTTTGATAAAATAATGTAATTTGCCGACACTGAACTTGAATAACAATGATCTGACAGTGGAATACACCTACCTGTATCTGTGCAATTACATTCAAATCGTCCGATCAGATTTAAACATATTCCGTTATTTTTACAAGGTGAAGGTGCACATTCATTTATATCAGCTCTACAGTACATGCCTGTGTAGCCAGAAACACACTGGCATGAATATGATCCATTATTATTCAAACATGTTGCACCATTCTGACACGAGTGAGTATCTCGCTGACACTCGTCTATATCTGTATTACACTGTTCTCCTTCCCAACCTATTGACAAACGTAATATACACAAAGGTCAGACAGAAAAGGTAGAAAAAGTCAGTTGCATGCAATAGGAAAACATGTACAGAGTTCTTATTGTGTCCATATGACTTAGCCTCTTAACTAAAATCAATCATGATTGTGTTACAATTAACCGGACAATATAAAATGACAAACAAGAGGGTCAAGTGACTCTGGGAAGCTCACCTGAGAAATTGAGTTTTGCTCAGGTGAGCTAAAAAGTGATGTCTAAACTTGGAAGATCAAACTTAAATTCATCACTATGGACACAGGTTATATTTTGGAGGCCGGTCTTAAATCTAAAGCACCTCATTGGTCTTTCATGAATTTGAATTGACCAATGACAAAGCAGAAGCATTCTAAGACCATCATCTCTAGAATTCAAATATCACAAATTTCAAGAACTCTGTACATTAATACTAATGGGAAAATGTATATACAACAAACTGCTTGTTACATGTCAGTTTCACCAACTTTCCATTTATTGTAATAAACAATTGTGGCTCAGTTCTATAGACAATTCCGAATTGCTTTCTCAATATAAACCTTAAAACAAAATTAAAGACTTGGGTGTTTCAAAGGCTATCTAAATGAGTCTAAAAAAGTCAAATCAGATGCACATGATAGAAACACACTTTAGAGGTAAGTTTGTTGACAATACATTTTCCTATTAATATTATACAATATGGTCGGAAGATGAGCTTAGGTAATGCATCAAGGAAATATAGATGCAGGTACATGGAGGTAATACTAAACAATATAGACACTATAAAACACATTTACCAGAAATAAACATAATACACCTTAAGCTCAATCCTATAAGAACCATGATCCTTTTATAGAAAATATGACCACCAAAACACCACTAAATAAACTAAAAGTTAAATCAAAGCTAAAACAAATTATTTGTTTGGAAAAAAACCACTATGTGTTTTCAGAATCGAAACTCAATTAACATTAAAACATCAGCATACAATGTATAATTAATTATGGTAACTTTTGCATATAAAATATGATAGACTTTGAACTATATTAAGTTAATTATACACACTGAAAAAAACAAATTTGACACATGACTTTATTTCATACGAAGCAACAATGCAACCCCTGTAGTAAGTCGATCTCAGAAAAATGGACCAGGCCCCAAGGGTATAAAACTTTCGATCAGACGTACTCCAAGCTCAAAATCTCATATCTTGTCTTTTAATGATTCAAAGTTAATTCAGATCAGACGATAATGATATAATTGATACATTAGTCTGCCTGCATAATTGATCTGAACATATAGTCAAACATTAATCAGCTCCATCTTGTCAATCATTATACTTTGAGAATTAAAATGGAGATTTGTGCTCGAAGACTGCTCTCAAGTTTTATAATAACCTCAGAACCAGATCTGATAAGTTGTCAAAAAAGTCCTTCCTCCCCCTCTCCCGTAGTCTCCCACAAATCAATTCAAATAACAAAAGTAAACATGCTTATCAAACACAAATAAACAACATGATCTTGCAGGCCTATACAAACCATACATTTACAAGAGAAGCAAAAATACTATATTTACACATATAGCTCACATACCTGATTTACAGTGACAAGTGTAAGTATCTAGTGTGATATTTTGAGTACATTCTTTAGTATTGTCAGCTACACACGGGCCATCAGCACATGGTCCTTTTTTCTCGCATAAGTCACCTGAAAATTTTCAATACATAAATTAGCAAAAATGATAACTAGAATTTAATTACCACACAATGTTGGAAATACAGTCAATGACATTTCCATGCAGTCAATATGTTATCTCTTAACTTATCGATGGAGAGACACATCCCTTATACATGACTTTTTGTGCGTCTTAAATGTGAACATTTAACATTTTAAGAATGAAATCGACGGGATGGATACATTGTAATTGATAAAATATGTACATAGACAGATGTATGACATTCTGGTCTCACAAATATTTCCTTTATCGATAATTCACAAAAAATAGCCACTGACCTTTAAAGGGATCAGATGACACAATAAGCAATTTTCCGAAATTTGGGAGAATCTTTCATTTGAATGCAATTATGATAAAAACAGGATGTGTTTTTAACCCCCCCCCCCCCCCCCCCTTAAGGGTGAGCTTTGACCTACTGACCTGAAAATGCACATGTCCTTGATGTTTGATGATTGTTTTAATTTTAAAGTGAATAATTATAACTTTCAGATGTCAATACTGACACTGCATGGGTCCAGTTGCCCAATGTTCAGTTGATAGTATCTTCTATTAATTGATACTTAACATAAAAAACCATTGACAAATAAATTAAGATTACTTTTATGTCAATTTACAAGACTTAGTTGATATTTTATAGATCTACATTTATTTAACAGACCAATAAAATTTGTGAGTTTTAGGCAACAGTCTGAAAATAGCTGGGAAGGGCAAGCATTTCATTTAAAGTAAAATAGTTTAAACACTGACATTGATTACATATATTAGAAAGTTCAGGATCAGGTTTTAGTTGATTAGGTAAGGTTGGTTTCAATTTAAAATTTAACATACATTTTTTTGGCCTCAGGAAAAATGCAGATAATGTCAATAGATCAACTTTAGCCCTAAGCATTTACCAGTTTGTCACAATATTTTTGTATATAATGACATATGTTAATACAAACAGATGCACCTCAATCTTCATAAACAGTAAACTAAAGTTTTAAAGTTTATTGAGTTAAATATTAGTTTAAGTTGGAACTTATTTATTTAACATTGATTGTATCTATAGCAAGTTCATACAACATATCGAGGGCTCAGCGCAACACTGTCGTAACTTGTTCTTATTTCAATAAGTGTTACGACACTGTTGCGCTGAACGCTTGATATATTAACTACTCTCGATGACTGTTTCCTGGATCTAACCAGTACTCACATCAAAAGAAGGGACTATGAAGGTCCCAGTCAAATTCAGCCACAGACGGGATTCAAACCCACAACCACAGGGTTAGGAGTGCAATGCACAGCCCCTACACCACTGTTCCTCCCACAGTTGAATATCAATATTCTTAAAACTTTTACTGCAATGTGATGTATTGTCACCAAACTAAATTATGTCTAGTTTACAATCATGGACTTATATATTAAACATTATATCAGAGTGATCTGAATAAACTAAATGTTGTCATTTTATGAATTGAATGCATTTCAAGATTGAATATAAATCTTCAAGGTTTCTTGTGAGTCATGATTTTATAATGAAAAATCTGTTTTGCTTTAAAGTCGGAATAAAAATTATCTACTTGACAAATCAAAAGGACTGCATGACAATTCATTGCTTTTAAGATAAATACAATAATTTATGTATGAAATCGCACAAAACAGGAAGATAAATTATGATGTTTATGTTTGATGTAAAAAAAATAGGAAAAACTGAAGTTTAAATGAAAGCACCTACTGATAAGTTTTTAAATGTGCTTATAGAGAACATACTTAAGTGTCTAGCATTTGATTGGTCAGTTTTAATCACTCCTCTAATATAGACCAATGAGATGACTGTATTGTGACACTGGTTTAAAACTTTCTAATCATACAGTCACTGGATGTTACATCCACAAAGACATTATCTTACCCGGTAATTCATGTAGAAAGATATTTTGTGAACAAACTGTGAGTCTAAATATTAAAATCAATATATATATACATGTAATCATACTTGATCATGTTTATTTTAAAGATTTCATTGTTGTAGAAGTGCATGTATATAGACACATACATATATCATACAAAGGTATGTTAAATTTACATAACTTTATTAATGTCCATGTTACATTCCAAGGATGGTTACATGTATATTAATGTACAGAAATTATTGAAACCAATAAAAGTTATCGAAAGATTCATTAATTAGTACATTCATGTATATGCAGAATTTTTAATGGGATTTCTTCTTCTTCTAGTATAATGCAAAGGGCTCTCTGGAGCATTGTCGTGCATGGTGCGATTTGTCACCAACAGCCAGGGTTATTTGTTCATTTTTTCCAGCATTATAATAACAGTGAAGAAAGACCCAATGCCTACACCTGAGTAGAACCATGAGCTCCTGTGAGCTAAGTCGGGACAGCTTCCTCGTGTTTGAAATTTTGCTGAGTAGGATTTGAACTTACTGTGGTGAGGGGAGGGGCTAGTGATTACTAGTCAGAGGCCATAAACATTAGAGAATGGAGGACTCGGTAAATGAAATGAACAGTAGGAAAACAATAACTACAAACAATTACTATAAACAATTACTACAAACAATTAATATAATTAAGTGAAAGCAGTTCATTCCATGATAATTATTTCTTCGTTATCTTCCAGATCTTTTATTAATTTTGAAGGAGCATGGTTGTGTCCAAATCATATATAAATAAATGTTTTTCCCTCCTGAAGACTAAAAAAATTACAACAATAACCATAAAACCTAAAAGAAAAGCGAGATAATTTAAAAAAAGATGGTTTTACTTCCCGAAACAAAATAATATATCTAAAATCTCTACTTCTAAATCCCCAATGACAACACCAAATAATACCATGCTGTGAAAAGCAAAAAGTAAACTTTTTACCTTAATTAACTACAATAATTTTATTTAGGTTTGCTTTGAACCTGTTCACACAGAAAGACAGTCACTGTCACTCTGAAAACACCTAAGTATAATTCCAGTCTTTTTAACAATGAATGAAATTCCAAATGTATAAAATATAAATCCAAAATACCACTGAATGATTCACTACTTTTTCGCCATTACTAGTATCAGAAAATCAAGATACAACCCTGATTTTTCATATGCATAGTTTATACGCAAACCATCAACTGAATAGACAGACATACAGTTATATTAGCCTGAAGGTCCAAATCAGACAATTTTATGGTTAAGTGAAGAGAGATAGTCCATGTTTAGTGACTTGTGTATGTTTACACTTCAGTATCAACATAAATAAAGACTTAAGTATTTACTGAAAAGTCTAAATAGCTAATTACAGGATAGGAGTCAACAGTTTATAACCCAAATTTTATAAACTAAAACTGCCCAAAATCAGATTGGTTGTAATATGTGATAATAAACTAGTGCAATACTCAGTTAAATAATTGAGTCCCTGGTTAAATACAGTCATAAAATGGTGTAATAAAATAATGAAAGTTATCAATTCTGATCTAGCAGAGTGACACAATTATACAAGACTTGATTATAAGATAATTACTGACCAATTGTAACCTTGTTATCATGTCAATAAAACACACAATAATTTGAACAGAAATGAAATGATTTGAGCAAATGAAATCAATTCAATTCTATGATCTTAACACCATAGTGTATGTATTGGACATACTACAAAAGTTTTTAGTATTTCAAAGTTACATTATAATTATATACAACTTTAAATAAAGTACATGTTTTATATTTTTTTTTATAATACACAAACTTTCATTACCTAGCAAGCACAATACAGACTGGACAATGTATTTTTAAAAATATTTTTTTTTAAATTTTACAAATACAAAATGTACATGAATTATCATGGTTGATATTTTACAAATAAAAGAATAATCATGGCCAATATTTTCTTACTATTACTTGCTATGGTAATTAATGATTTTATTTCATCAAGAATTCATTATCAATACTAGTCAGAAACCATTACCACTCGACCAGTGAGGTTCTAGCACTAGAGACAGGTTCTGGAGTGGTAAAATGAACACAAGGACTTAGATAAAACTGTAGTTAATTGATTGGTCAGCACTTTATCTGATACATATTTACTGACAACATGAATATTCATGTATTATTATTTTATTACAGGAGAAATGTGCACTGACCAAACATTTGCTAATATAATTGATACAAATAAGAACTAACACATATATTAAAGTAATTGGTCCTATCCCAGCAATGCATATAAATATATCTAGTAGCTAAACCATTCATACAGACTTCATCATTTTGTTACTTTCAAAATTTGACAATTTTTTAAGTTGAAAATGTCTTCGAAGGGTTTGAAACTCATCTAAATCATACATAATTATGTATTTTGGGAAATAGATTTACTTTTGAGAGTTTTGGGGTCATTTTAAAACCCTTTGCTATGAAGCAAGGACAGGCTTTGCAGTTTAAATTGCGCAAGCAGTAAAAATCAAAGTACTGAGAGTACTGTCAGGAACAAAGTTAAAGCCATCCTTAAAAAATGTCGAGAACTTGCTTGATGAACAGTTCACAAAATGTTCATGAGCTTATTTATGAATAGTTCATGTCCTACAAAATAGACTCTTGGTTCATGAACTTTGTCCATTAAAGTTCATGAACAAATGTTCAATAGCTGATTCAGGACTTCATGAATTGTTCATTAACTGATGATGTTTATGAAGAGTTCATGAAGCTTCATTAATTGTTTATGGACTTCAGTTGGTGAAGAGTTAATGAAACTTAGGTTCATGAACTACTAATGAATTATTTTCATGAACATTTGATGAACTTTTATTAACAATTCAAGAAACCTTGTGAACGGATAATATTCATGAAAAGCTTCATGAATTGTTCATGAACCTAAGATTAATTAACTGTTAATCAAACTTAAGTTCATGAACTATTGATGAATTATTCGGAAGAACCTTAATAAAATTCATGAAATAAATGTAAAATTAATGAGGCGTAAAGTTGTTTGTTTCTGGTTACCTAATTTTTACCGCAAGTTTTTGTTAGGCGGAGGAACAGTAAATCAACTATCTTGCTTTTTGACCTTTCCACACAATTTAAAGAATACTCATGACAAATAAAATTCCCTTCCTACCAACACTTTTTTTAATGAGCATGTAACCAGAAACAAAAAATTTTATGCCTGATAAAAGTGACACATTACCTTCATAGAAGTCAGGGCAGACACATTGCCATTGCTCATTCGTAACAGTGCAAGTGGCTCCATTCTTACAATTAACCAAATCACAGTTTGCAATCCCACAATCCTTGCTTTCGTACCCTAGTGTACAATTACATGTAAAACTGCCATCAGTGTTAGTGCAGGATGCACCGTTCTTACATGTATCCGCATTAGCGCATTCATTTATATCATCTTCACAGTATAAACCTGAAATATCACAACAATATAATTATGAGACAACTTATGGGCAATACTGAATATAGTCAAACCTGTGAACAAAGGCCAAGTCTGGGAAAGTAGAATGTGCCCTTTCTGGAAAGTCGGCCTTTATTTGAAGCTCATTTTGTTCCAAAGAAACAATGATTGTTATAAAAGAATGGCCTTTATTCACAGGGTGAATTTATTTAGAGGTGGCTGCTATCACATAATTGATTGTATATACAAGACAGGCTTAAACAAAAACTGGCATTTAATTTTCTTTCTTTTTTTTAAATTGATAAAAATACACTCCAGAGAACAGTACTTAGTAATTATTCTTCCATGGTGAAGTTTGAAAGTATTTGTACAATGTGTGAATGTGATACAGAAAGGTGAAAATAATGATTTTATGAAAATGTGATGTGAAAACCAGCAATTGTCATTTATTTTCTAACAGATGGTGTAAAGTTAAACACCATTTGAGCTTTTAAATGATTTGATATCATCATTGATGTCAAACTATAGTTTATGTTCACAGTAAAAGAATCACACTGACTTCTTTATGTTCAGGATTCTATTAATTATCAATGATAATCTAAAAAGAAATTATTCTTAAGGGATTTTCCTTCAAATAAATATTTCAGATTACAAATGTACATATAATAAGTGTTGTTTTTTGTACTGTCTTGACAGCTACATGAAGTAAACAAAATTCATTAACTTAATCATACAATTATGGAAAGGAATTGATACAGGCAATGTTTGCTTGTTTTCCAATCTTACTGTATATATTACTGTTTTTGTATCTGCATTTCCGTATATTTGTTTTCTTGAATAAATATGTTTCAACTAATCATACAATTGATTTCCTATTGACACTACATATGATTTGTTTGTTTGTTGATATCGAGTTTTACGCCCCTTTTCAACAGTCCGAATCATATGAGGCAAACAGTTCACCTAATCATTGCTCCTGGGAAGAACAAGTACTAGACTCCCATTATCCATAAGCAACTACCAACATTCTCACATAAAGAGACATGGTTGGTAGCGGGACTTGAACCCACGACCCTCTATCAGTGAGAGGATACAGTGACTTGAAGTCAGCGACCTTAACCACTCGACCACGGAGGCGGGTTCTACATAATGAAGATTTCTATTCCACACCTACCTTCATATCCAGTGTTGGTACACTGACAATAAGATGGACGCCCAAACTGATTTTGACAGACTCCAGAATTCTGACACTGTTGAGTTCTAACACATATATCAACTTGTAGGCTACAATCATCTCCTTCAAAAACTGTAAATAGAAATTTTACAAACCAGTTATAGTCTATCAATATTTCTCCTTTGACTGGAATTTGAGTTAAATACCAAAAAAGCAAACTTTTAAAATGTACATTTTTACAAAGACATGAAAACTATGGTTACTATGCTATTTGCAAAGATTAATCATAATCATCAATTCAAACTTGGCCACAATTAAAAATTCAGAATGCAAAAAATGCATGTGAAAAGCTAGGCAACAACTGATATATTATGTGTATGATTACCAGTGCATCTTTTTAAACAGCATTATTAGTTTGACATGATTATTATGTGTATTTACACACAGTATATGCAATGCTAATGAGCTTAATTATTGAACACCATATCAGTAAACAAAACAACAGTTTGAATAAGTAAGAAAATGAACTGGCAGTAATACTAGACCTGTTGCAATAAAATTGTAATAAATTTCATTTAGGACAAACAAACTCAATCCAAAATTTATACAATGAATGAAGGACAATCACCACATAATATATAGTATACATATATATGCAAAACTGTATCATCATTTTAAAAGAAGTGTATTACAATTTTATCATCACAGGGCCAGTGAGAAGATGAATAATAAACATCTGCTCACAGAACACAGCACTGAGACTATAAACATAGTAAGAATTTAACAGATTTACATATACAAGGGGCACAACTCCGGAGTACTTACATTGTGAACAGTTGCAAGCGTAAGAATTGATACCATCAACACATTGTCCACCATTATTACAAGCATTTGGTAGGCAATCGTTTATATCTGTCTCACATGAATCTCCTGTATAACCTGTAATGGTATAAAATACTGTGTAATATAATCAAAATGATGATAAATGAACAAGTTACATATACCTCTGTATTAGAAATTACATACAATTCATAGTAGTGAAAGAGTTAGCTCCCTTTGATTTAAAAATGAATTAAATAACAGTTTTACAGTAGTGGATGAGTTAACTCCCTTGGAAAAAAATACGTTGTTGAATAACTCGCCCCTTCCCCTGAACCATCAAAATGCAAAAAGATTACAGTCAAATGTAATTATTCGGGAATATCATTGTAAAGTAAGGTGGCATTTATAAATCTTGTATCACAAAGAAGTGGAAAACATTTTGTAAAATCTTTACCTGTTAGACATTCACAACTGTAATCTACAGTTGCTGTATTTGAGGTACAAGTTGCTCCATTCATACAAGGAAAGTCAGCGCAATAATCAATGGGAACATTACATCTATATCCAGAGTAACCAGCTATACATGTACAGTTATATGTCTCCACAACCGTCTGTAAATAAGAAAAATAAAACACTTATAAATACAAAAGGTTATGTTAAGGCACAACAGGCTCTGATTGGGGACAGGGAGGGGGGCTAAATTTAGATTATGTCCGATGATGGTGACATAGTGGGGATCAGTTATAGCCCCTTTTAATCAACATTACAAACAAAATAATTTAGGGGGGGGGGGGGGTCGGCCCTGCACATGCATTATTCTAATTAGGCAAAACAAATCTTGTTTACTGACAACTGCTGTAAAATAGATGTTGTATATTTGTTTCAAAACATACCTTTCATACTAAATTAATCAAACCTTCAAGATCGAAGACTTTAAAGATTTTTGTAAATAATATTTAGCAGATGCAGTAGTACATGTAATTATGTAATCTATTGATTAAACTGAAAAGTGCATACTCAACAAGTTACTATATAATATTTGTAGCTCAGTACATAGAAGGATTAACTTACAAACATCAATATACATGGAAATCCCATTTTATCATTATTCCCAGCAAAAACCTTTCACATCTATATACAAATGTAGTTCAATGAAATTATTTACAGAAGATCTAAATTTTTGCTGTTCAAAGCTAACTTGTTATTTGTGCTAATAACTTGTAGATGTTGCTAGGTAACATACAGACACATTCAATTATCATTTTCTTCAGTGATACATTAGAGGCAGTACAACAAGAAACAAAGATGTTTTATTCCATCCTTGAAGCAAAGAATCATCAATGGAAGAAAAATTATGATTTTTAATTGTAATTAGGCCATTCTTAAAAAATGTTTGTATGTGGTAACCCTACCCAGAAAATTTTAAGTGGATTGGAAGATTGGAATTATTTCTTTTTTTACGATTTAATTTTCGTGTTTTTATAACCTCTGATACAATTCGAGGGCTCAGCGCAACACTGGCGTAACTTGTTCTTATTTCAGTATGAGTTATGACACTGTTGTGTTGAACCCTCGAGTCATGTCAGAAGGTTATAATTTCATCCAAAAAAGAATTTTTACCCGAGAAGTCAAAAATGTTGTGTATAGACCTTTTTGAAGAGCATGTAGCATTAACCACAAAGAAAATATTTTTTAAGGCTATGGTATGATTATATAAGACTACAATTCTCTCATACAAGACGTAACCGGTAAACCCTCAGACCTGACAGAACAAGAGACAAACAGTCAAAACTGTGTACAAAGGTCACCCTTGGGAATGACAAAATATGGCCTTTATAGACAGGTGACCTTTATTCAGAGGTCATTCTGTTCTAAATATTCTATGATGGTTTTCAAAAGAACGGCTTTTATTCTCAGGTTGACCTTTATTTGGAGGTGGCTGCTATCACAGGACTGACTGTATAAATGTCTGAGTACGTAAAAGACGTATGACACATCATAATGTAAATTATATGATGATACAAAGATTAAACCTGCTCCCCACTATCTTACACATGCCTTGATAGGTCAGTACATTATTCAATATTAAAGATAACATAAAACATGTACATACTGAGGAATCAGCTGGATGAGTGATGTTCACTGTTGTACATATACCATTTGTACCACAAGGTGTGTCTCCACAACTTTCATTTACCTGTAAAACACAAACATTTCAGATAAGACAATCATGTAATTACCGGTAATAAATCCATTAACAAATAAGCACATATTTCAAGGAGATGATTATGAAATATAATAAACGTTCAAATTAAGCTCCATGGAAAAATAACAATATATAAATTAAATTACAACCGGCAGTTGACAATGTTTATATTGTACTTAATTTATTATAACAGTTCATCATATAAATATACATATAATATTAACTTCTACCATACACGGTGGAAAACAAAATGGACCAAATACATGTACTAAAATCGAAAAACTTTCTCTTGTATATAAGTACATACCAAAGTTGATTAAAATATACACGGAATGTCAAATGTTTAACATACCAGGTATAACTTATTTTTAAGATATCTGAGCATCTACGTTAAGACTGAGGAGTATAATTATATAATGATTCTAAAGTGCTGGGACATACTCTGACACTAAATTTTATCACTATAAGATAGCTACTTGTACATTATTCATAATAATAAAAGTAATAAAAATAAGTACCAGTGCTCATTCATTGACCTTTCTGTATTAAAAACAATCAAGATAACATGTTCTATGCAAATATCATACAGTCATTCATATCAACAGACAGATGTTCAGGTGTGGGAAATAAATTACACGATATCATAAATTAATTTTTTTTATCAAAGGCAGATAACCCTAGAAAATGTGTCCAAATATAGACAGTCAACTACTGCAGATGGGTAAGATTAATATTCTAAAAAAATAACAAGGGAAGCAATTCAAATTATTATTCAAAAAAAATCATTGTCAAAATCAAGGAAGAAAAGTGCAACATTATATTTTCCACTGGATATCCAGAAATAATGTCAACATATCTTTTCCAAGAATAAGACTCAGTATCAATTTTGCATTAAATCTTCACAAATATATTCCTACATGTCAAAATACTATTCAAACAAATTTTTGACAAAATTGGGGAAAATCTAAAAAATGTACCTCCCTAAGAGCTTTTATTAGGATAATTTTGGTATATCAGAGAGTTATACACCATAACAAGAGTGATAAAACATCTCTCAACATGTCTCAGTAATGTATAAGTAATTAGCCACCAGTTCATACTTCTATATGCTTAATATAACAATATACATGTTGCAAACTTACCGGTATTTCACATGTATCTCCGAGGAAATCGGCTGGACATGTACAACTGAAAGTACCATTGTCATTCTGACAGGAGCCATTGTTCAGACAGGGCGTTGTATTCCTAGCGCATTCGTCGATATCCGTCTCACACCTTATAGGTAAAATCACAGAATGTAAGACAAAGGCACATAAAAACACGAAATAAACAAAAAATAAATGTTTGTTATCCATTGAATACCACGGTTACATTCTACAACAAAGAGCTACTTTTCTTAACACCTTGTTTCACAAGAGCATTTAAAACATTAAATGTAACTGATAGTGTTTACAGTAGTAAGTTAGTGACATGAATATTTTATGTAGACTGGTCCCAGGAGCTTTTCATCACAGTGACTGCTGAACTTGACATAAATCCACTCACAAGATTTGAGAACAGTACCAGTCTACTGGTCAGTCAATTAAGGCATCATAAATAATCTATTTCACTCAAAATAAACAGTATCTACAGCCATATATGGTATGAAGCTTGGCTATTCAATTCATGTATAACAAATTCCTTTTCCAGCAGCTATGAATGAAATTCCATTCTTTAACAAACATCTTCCTTTTTGAATTTTACATAATATTATTTACACCAATGTTATCTAAATTCTATCTTTTTGTCTTTATTTACTACAGAAAACTAACTTCAGCATTGCACAGTTTTAATTTCCACGGTAACAGTTTTATCACAAAGTTGACATAAATCACCTGAGATGTTAAATGCTCGAATGACCTAATTTTCAATAAAACTTATTGATGTACAACTTAAGTCATCCAATCGAATATCAGCTCTCTTGATCAACATCACGTTAAACAATTATTAAAGCACTCATATGACAGCTTATTCAGAACTGATATTTTTTAATCCTCTACCTAATTATACATAGGTAAACCGAACTATTCAATCCACATATTTCAATGCTATAAGACATATGTTTACATTGAATCAAAGACGGAAATTTAAACATCCGATTTTCATCTTCGTACCAAGGTACAAGGTTAGAATAGGCGCTCTCTTAACATTTCATACAAATCATTATAACAATGACACAAAGTATTTTAAAATGTCTCATTACAAAATATGTATGTGCACGTTTACAGTGTTATGTACAAAGTAAGGACAAGAGTATATTAATGATGTTAACTGTCCTATTATCTACATTTAATACCATATCATAGCAAAGATAGCAGTTTTTAATAAGTGGTGTCAACATTTTTTTATGTATAACAAGATATGTTTTTAAAATTTAATGTCCCCTCACTGTGAGTAGCCTTGACCTTCGACCAGCTGACCTGAAAATGCATAGGTCTTGTAGAGCTTGCCATGAGGAACCAACATATGAAGTTTGATGATTGTAGGTGGAAGTCATTTGATTTTATAAGCAAACAAATAGCAAACAGGCCAAAAGCAATTTTCCCCCAATTTTTGATACGGGTGCATAAAAAATATACTTCAGTACAAATACAAGAAGTGCTTGTAAAAAAATTATCACTATATAAATTATTATTGAGTTAGATGCTGAAGTAAAATCTTACAGGGTTTAATGTAAGACTCATTCATGTCAGAAAAACTGAATGGAAACATTTCGAGCCTAATATAACTTCTATTTTTGCAGTGAAGTCAGCTGTGTGTTTTATTTCATGTCAATAGCAATGAAAGCCATTTTAATCACCTACAAATTGTAATATTTTACCAAAAATACAATTATAAGGTCTAAACATGTGCGAGTGATTGATCTAAATGCACTAAATTGGTTTTGAAAACTGCAAAACAAACAATGCCTAATAAATGCCCCATCCCAAATAACTGCTCCTCCCCAAATAACTGCCCTCCCCAAATTAATGCTGCACACCAAATTACTGCCTTGCCCAAATTAATGCTCCTCCCCAAATAACTGCCCTCCCCAAATCAATGATCCTCCCCAAATTAATGCATTACCCCAAATTAATGCTCCTCCCCAAACTAATGCTCCACCCCAAATTACTGCCTTGCCCAAATTAATGCTCCTCCCCAAATAACTGCCCTCCCCAAATCAATGATCCTCCCCAAATTAATGCTCCTCCCCTAATTAATGCTCCTCCCCAAATCAATGCTCCTCCCCAAATCAATGCTCCTCCCCAAATCAATGCCCTTTCCCAAATTAATGCTCCACCCCAAATAACTGCCCTCCCTAAATTAATGCTCCTCCCCAAATCAATGCCCTTTCCCAAATAAATGCTCCTCCCCAAATCAATGCCCTTTCCCAAATTAATGCTCCACCCCAAATAACTGCCCTCCCTAAATTAATGCTCCTCCCCAAATCAATGCCCTTTCCCAAATCAATGCTCCTCCCCAAATCAATGCCCTTTCCCAAATTAATGCTCCACCCCAAATAACTGCCCTCCCTAAATTAATGCTCCTCCCCAAATCAATGCCCTTTCCCAAATAAATGCTCCTCCCCAAATTACTGTCCTCCCCAAAATAATGCTCCTCCCAAAATTAATGCTCTTATATTGCAGTATTCTATTGAAAATTCTGTTCAGTATTTTCATGTATATATTTTACAAACAGTGAGGAAAAGGAGATTGGTAAATAATCATAGGACATGCAGTAAGACACCTGAAACACATATAAACTGATGATCAGCCTTCATAATTGTCTTATGACTTCTTAGGGCGATGTGATAAAACCATTAAATGATAAAAGCTTTTACATACATGACAATGTATAGAAATAGTTTGGTTAACAGGTGAACTGGTGTCACGTAAACTGGAAATGAAAATGCAAAACCTTGATTATGATATCGTTAAGTTTAAACATATTAAGTAGTTACTTTAATTTTTCATGGCAATAAATTGTGCTTTATTTACTCTGGGAGTGTACAGTCCACCTTTGTACATACCAAAACAGGTAAAATAAAAAAATCCAAGCACTGAAAGTACTAAAGAAAACTGAACTTACATAGACTTGCACTGCAACATGGAATGGAGAATAGTTTAACAATTGCATGCAGATGTAGAAAAATGTGGTACTTCATGCGTGCTGAGCGAGTGACAGATGTGGAAAGCTGAATTACCATTCCATTTCCAATGACATCACAAAGGGAGGCAACCCATTGAGAATCAATGTTAATTTTTTCAGGATGAATTGCTAGCATGGCCCCAAGACACTTTTTATAATGTTACAGTTAATAGAATCATAAATTTGAACTTCCAATAAATCTTTATCTAACAGGATGCATTTGACAATTATAATTGTATAAAGAATGGGATTAAAACTTATAACAAAGGTGTAAAAGGTCCTTGATTAAATACAGTAAATTTATCATCAAAGGAGAATGCTCTGTTGATAAACTGAACACATTAATCATATTTGTCATATGCTATCTCATCTTATAACTGGTATAATATACCACAACACAGCAAGAGGACATATTATCAGCTTATGACACAGGTTATGAATGAACAAGCTAGCTGTCTTAACTCAAGGACTAGTAGTTTGCTTAAGAGATGGTGTGATCGTTCATCGAGTGTTAAAGGTGCTGGACTACTAAACAAAAGGTTGTGGGTTCCATTTTTGGCCTCGTCTTGGGGTGCTTTTTCAGTGTCCCCATCCCAACTACCGAGCCAAGTACTGTGATGAGAAAATCATAGGAAAAAGGGTGGGGCGTGTTACGGTGCGTTATTAAGAACCACCCAAAAGCTGAAAAGACTGGTCAAAACAGTTTCTAGGGTAGTTACAGAGCAGGACAGAACAGTTAATAAAAATATGTAACCTCAAACTAGATGCTTATCAGCTCACATGTAGATTACAGTGCCTGAACCTTTAGTGGACTCTTGCTCCAATTCTTAACAAGGATCCAGTATAACCAGCAACACTTAAGTAACAACCTCATGGAAGGCAAGAAACAAGACTACAATTATTACTACATTGTACCTGCAGTCAAACTGTGAAATACAGGGCTCGTCTAGATCAAGAACACAGAACTTTCCACTAAAACATTATTTTTCATCATCAAACTAGTAGACTTATTCTATTTATAAGATATACAGAATTCGTTAATTACCTGAAATCATTTCATTATAATAAATATAGGAATCTCAGACTGGATTTCTATTGCATAAATACCGGTAATAAATATTATTGGCAATAGATTTCAGTACAGATAAAAAAATGTGATAATTACATGTTACATTAAGCACAATTAAACCTCAGCCAACTTCAAGTTTTACAAAGCAGAATTTATGCCAAGGCAATTGATTGACAAAGTAAAATTCTTCAATAATTAACCTGAACAAAAATCTACTTCTTTCTAAAATCAATGAAAGATATTCTACATGTTGTAGTTAATTAATTTCTTCTGTAGCTTAACTTGTATTTTCTGATACAACAGAAATAACTTCATCTAGATAGACTGACAATGTTAATAATCACCATTTGAGCAAGGAAATGTTTATTAAACATAATGTTTTGATGTTAAAAAAGACATTTTACATCATTTATATACATGTACAAGAAACTTCCAGTGCTTCGGTAGTTTCTTAACATAACTGTATAATAATTGACTTTAATTTCAGTGTGATATGTACAGGTGAATATATATACATCATGAAATATATCAATATGACCTGTTGAAAACACCAAAGGTTATGAAGTTTTCATGACAATTTATGCTTAGGGCAAGGTGTATGGCTGGTAGTCAATGTAATAGGGAAAACAATGAAGACGAAATATCACAAAACGTCTTGTGTTCCATTTGACTGATGCACAGTCTCACACAAAGGATTGCTGGGGTATCACAGAATACATGTTGTTACATATACAGCTATGCATATGTCAAATATGATCATCTTTCAAAAAACAACAGGCAAGCAACAAACTCCTTATAGATTCAAGACTGCTGTTTATGAATAAAGGAACCACTAGTACACTTGTACTTGAATAATATAAGTTTTAACAATGGTACCTTAAGACTGTATTACGTAACATCTTGACCCTTTCGTCCTTATATCAATAGATTTGAATGTTTAAAACTGTACAGGGTGAATTAGATGGGTCAATGGTAACCATTATCTAAATATGCTTGAATTTTTGGACTTGATTTTTATCAAAATCAAGTCCTTTGTAATCGTTGACTTATATTTGTCGCTGGACTCCATAACAGCTTGGTTAAAAGAATGCCACATAAAGGAAATAGTGCGCAACTAAATGGTATGTTTATATAGAAGAATCTGGAATCTTTCCCCAATTAAGTGTGTCAGATCTAAATACATTTCAAATTATTCTATTGTAACTACATGGAAAGAGTCATGTATCTAAATAAGTGCTTGTCGGAAGATACATGAGATTTTCAAATGCGTAGAATTAAAACCGCGTATTCACTGTCCAATAAAATATCTTGCCGTAAAAGTAGTTCTACTTTCGGTCTTCGTTCGATAGTTCAGAAAAATCTCCACGGACGTATTCATGCATTTGCAATAATCTACCATCGATGTGTGTGTTTTGTGCCTTTTTAACATTTCTTAATATTACAAAGCGAATTCTCATTTAATCGTATTCCGTGATATTCACACCAACTAGTGTTATTTTGATGACGGAATCGCTATTTATAGACTCACTCCCCGCAGTGGCTAGTAGCAAAGCGTAACCAATGTGGGGAGTTTGATTTATCGAAGGTTGAATGTTAAAACTGCGGCTTAAGAATAATAATTTGAGTCGCTAAATACGAACGTAAATTACTGGATACGTGCTTTTAAAGTTTACTGTTTAAGAGTTCCTTTTACGCCAGATTATTTAGAATTACATAGTCACGTCTGAATTTCATGCAACATCGGGTTAACTATAGGTCATATAGGTCTTACTCTACTGTGTCAGGACCTTTTTGATTTGAGTGACCCTGAATGTGTTCAATGCGACGATGTTCTGTTGTGTTAAAACCAGAAGAATCAATGTTTGTATTTACTGTTACTGAAGTGTTGTTTACTAGTTTTGTACAATAAAGAGTTTTTAATGCAATTAAATTGTCCTCAATTAATGTGCTAATCATTAAACTTTCCAATATCAGGCTTTTTCATTTTAAAATTTTAGCAAAGGGACTATAGTAAAGCCCTAGCTTATGTCATTTACCTATATGCATATGACCTGCATTACAATATGAATGAATAATCGGTCCGTAATTTTAAATGTTAAAATATGTGTATTGGCTCGAACGATGTGGGTACATATTTCTCTCTTTTGTCTCGTATGGTAAAAATCAAGTCCGACAGTACTTTCAGTACTTTGATTAGAACTGTATTTGAAGACTTATTATCTTCAAACCATAATCATGCTAAGATGACATAATACACTTATATAGCGCTGTTTATATGAGATCTAATTACGGTAAGATTATGTCATGTTGAAAACATGCTGTATCATAACAATTACATTGTATTGATTTGAAACCAAATACTGTTCTGGTACATAATAATCAAGGTAGATATATATTGATAATTAATTAAGATTCAAGATATTGAATTTTTTTTATTGAGAAAAAAATAGAGTTATCTAAGGTGTCCAATTAAAGTATTCAATCAATAAAGACTTTTCTGATTGGTTGACCAAACTTTTAAAGTAATTTGATTTGTTGGTAAAATAAATCATCATTAAAAAAAGAATCAATTTCAACTAACTTTGACTGTATTGTACATTATGAGACAATTTTACCATACAAATCTGTCCAAGGAGGAAAATTAGCCAAGATTTACCTAATACTACATAACATTCATGCCAAGTCAAACATATAGAATTTATTCAATACCTACTAAATATATCTGACTGATATGATATTAGATGCTTTTTCTATATATGTTAAACATACACATCTCACATAAATGTATTTACTAGTATTAATTCATCCAAGCATATAAAATCCAGCACTCTCTAACTTTTTATTTCATTAAAGGAGATATTTTTTCAACATTTAAAGTACTTTTATCTATCATAAACATCTTTTTATACTGGTCTTTTCAATATACTGTCTATTCAGTGAAAAATAACCATGTAGTCCGCAATTCACACTGCTTATGAGAAAATAAATAAAAGGTTTAAATAGAAAGTTCTTTACACCAATTAATCAGTCCTGTATACTTGTTTACTAACATTTCATACTGTAAACCAGAAAAACGTAGTTGAATTACATTATACCCAACAAAACCATTCAGATGCTTTAACAATTAAAACGATCTCCAGTTGACTGTATCATAATACCAGTAGTAGATAAGTCTTAGATTTCATTATTTCAATAAATTCAAGGGAAGTAACTCTTTCTAATCAGGTAATGACCCAGCCTCTGTAATGATGTATCCTTTTGCCTGTACTTCCACAAAGCAGTGTAAAAGTTGAAGATATCATGCAAAAAAATACTCATAAACTAGAACAAGTATAAAAACATTCCATGAAGTTAAATAAATGTTTGAATTAAAATTTCAAAATCATAAGAAACAATATCAAACTTCCTACTTTGATGTATGTTTGATCTCTACAAGTTTCTCAAATCAAGCAACAGAGTTATTAGTTTACTAAATGGACAAATGGAGATTCCCTTTAAATCAAATTCATGTCAACAATATTGAGTTTTATACAAAAATTAGATTGAAAGAGAAGTTCTAAGCCAACCGCCCCCACAGATGTGAAAAAAAACCATAGACCTACTATAATTCTCTTAAATATTTTGTAATAACAGTAAGAATTTAATCTTACCAAGTTAAATCATAGCTATAGTAAGCTATCTTCGTAATATTGAATTAAAGAAGCTACAGCAGTTTTACATCAAACACGAAGAAAAGATTACTGTTGTATGTCTACACAAACAAGTAATTGTTACAATGTAGAAAGGTGATAATTATAATACAATTTATAAACTACGGTGAATAAAGAACATGAAAAAAATGCCCCACTATGACCCTACCATTTCAAACATCACCCTGAGGTAAAAATACATCAAATGTGGCCCAGTGGGTAACATAATTTTCAGAGAAATGAACTGACTGACCCCTGCCAATGAAGTTTACATTTTAAGTTAAATTTGAGTTCGGTTAATGTCATGAAATTTTTGTACCCCGTCATAATGGTTTTAAATCAAGCAAAGAACTAGGTAAAGAAAAAAGGGGACGATTTATGTACGGTTAATTGTAATCAACAACCCTGCTATGTCCGTAATCAAACACTATAACCCTGTGTGATGATAATTCATACTAAACATTCTGTTTAGAGCTTCTACTAAAATATTTCAATTAACAACATCATTCTCAATTGAATGAGTTTGAACATCATTGATTGACTAAAGGTTTTGATTTGAAGTTAAAAATAGAAGAGTCTGGTATTCTTAATTTCTTACTCAATGCTCAATTAGGCAATTTTGTGCTCGTCTGGGGCAATTTATCAGTCTCAGACCTCCTGCAAGTAGCTTAAGTTACAGTCTGAAAGTATAGTCAAACCTGTGAACAATGGCTACCCTTAGGAAAGACAAAAAATGGCCTTCATCAGCAGTTGTCCTTCATTCTGAGGTCATTTTGTTCTCAATAATCATTGATAGTTTTTAAAAGAATGGCCTATATTAACAGGTAGCCTTTATTTCGGAGGTTTGACTGTACATAATTTTTAATGAAAAATAAATCTTACCTAGTTCCTGTGTAACCTGTGTTGTCACATCTACATTCATACTGATCCAAGTTGCTAACACACTGTCCATACATACATGGATCTTCTCCACAGTAATCAACACGATCCTGACACCATCTTCCTGTATAACCAGTGCTGCACTCACACATATAAGAATAAAAATCCGGCACACAAACTGAATTATGTTTACATTGGTTACCCTGGCAACCAATTCCAGCTTGACAGCCAGATGTGAACAGATGATTCGGTTGAAGGAGGAATTTTTCTTTGCTAGTGTTGTTTATAAACTGTTCATCAGTGAAGAATGGTAGGAGTATGCCTCCGATACGCACTTCTTGTAAACATCCGTGATAAGCATAAATCTTAGCAGGAACGTCGACTCCGTTAACACGGGTGCCTAGAACAACATCTGTGTTAGCATTCTGTAAAATATCATTCAAGTAATTCATTGCTGGTGCTGGTTTTGTGCCATTAATAACTTTGTATTCCATGACCTTTTCAGGGTCATACAAGGTCAAGGTTATATCACTATCATGCTCTATGACCTCAGCCATGTATGATTTAGAATCACTGATCATATAATTGGCAGAGAGAGTTACTTCATTAGCATTCTCCAGTTTATACTCCAGTATTAAATAAGAACCTTGAACTCCGACCTTGAAGTACTGATCAGCATCACCGAACATCATGATGTAACCATTCAAACCCAAGGTGCGGAACTTGAATGAGAATGAAGATACCACAGTAGAATTGGATAATGTATTCTTGTAGACAGCAAAGTCAGTTCTACCATTAAATGTAGCATTACTTATACCTGAAAATACATAAGAAAATACATTTTAAACTGAAATGACCTAGAAACAAATAAAATCATTATATGGTGTTGTTATCTTCACTGGGGTTTAACATACATTTGTAACACCAAACAGCCAGGGTCATTTGATAACTTTTCCAGCTTTAACAATAGAAGAAGTCCCCAGGTGTACCCCTGGTAAAACCATGGTCATTACATAAGCCTGGAGAGCTTCCTCACATGTGACATTTAGCATACAAATCAGGGACGTAATTATTTGTGACACACAATGTATAAATTTCTCATTTGTTCTAAAGCAGTGAGAAAACATCTTTGCTGTAAGGTGTTTTTTGCATTTATTGGTCTAGTCAAAATGGTTAATTTAGATAATTAATATTTATCTGTCTTGTAACAGCCCATTCAACAGCTATGGGCATTTTGGATCTGCCCAAGAGAGATCGGAGATAAGGTACCGGAAAACTGGATATTTATATCATTCTCTGTTTTCCATTTTTTTCCCTTGTTCTTTTCTTGTGCCCAGGAATGCACCTATACTTGAAACAGTACTTGGCTCCACAGTTGGGATCAGGACACTGAAAAAGCATCCCAGAAATAATAGAAGGCACAGCCAAGATTCAAACCTAAGACCTTTCATCCAGTAGTCCAGCATTACCATTAGACCATCTAATGTTGATAATGTTATTGTACTTACATTCAAATCCATCAAGTAGACTTTGACAGACAGAACCATCTGGGCACTTTCCTGTCACACAGAAATCTAGCTCACTACAATTCTTGCCTCTGTATCCAAGCAAACAGTCACAACTGAAATATAATATATGGTAGCAGAAGTTTATATAAGGGAAGTAACTGTGTCAAGGCAAAAATACATTCAAATAATCTTTTTGGAGTATTCTCCCTTGGATAAATGTTCAGTATTGTGTCAATTGTGTGCCCTTAACATTGCTGGGAAAGACAACATTCGCTTGTTTTAAAATGATGTATAAAAAAATAAAATAAAAATAATAGAGCACAACGGACAAAGTATAGTGGCCACCTCCAAATAAAGGCCACACTGTAAACAGAGACCATTCTTTAAAAAAAAACATATTTATTATTCAGAACAAAATGACCTCCAAATAAAGGCCACCTGTCTTTCCCATGGGTGGTATTTGTTAGCAGGTTTTTCAGGTTGTATCTTTTTCTTTATTCTGATAGATAATAAATAATGATAAGATATATAATATATAACATACTGACCTATAATCATTGAAGAAAACATCTGAACAAGTTGAGTTATTTTCGCAGGGGTTGGTCATGTTACACACAGGGTCTGTGACCTCATTTTGTGTGAGTCCAGAACTTTCTGATGAATTCACTGGAGTAAGATCGGATAATAACGGATTCTCTAATGGATAAAACTGCAAAGACATTCCTCCTAGCTGTACATCTTGTATTGTCCCTTTGAAACTATCTTTGTTTATGAAATCATCAATAGATGAACCGGCATTAACAAGCATCGTTCCACGTTTCCGACGTCTGGTACCTGTCGGAACATTTCCACCGAAGTATACACTGGATGACTGAAAGTTACAGTTTTGTTGAAGAGTGTCAGAATATTCCAAGACATTATCGATGTAAAATTGGAACAAATTTTGGTTTCTATGGAAATGAACAAGATGTTGCTCTCCGTCATTATACAAGGCTCCAGTGGTTACCACGGTTTTTGAAGAGTTACAGAAAGTCATAGTAATTTCTACATTTCCATCTTGTAAAGCTAATGTTAAGTATGTGTTATCCTGACGACTACCATAAAACATGACTTTAGAACTTGATTGTCTAGTTCTCAGAAAGAAGGACAGATCAAACTTCTGTGTTAAACCACTAGCAATGTCTGTTGACAGATCAAAGCGTGCTGAACTTGATGGGATGTCATGATAACTAAATGTAGCAGCCACATAAGCTGAAATAAACAAGAACAAAATTAATGTCATATTCACATTATTGGCGTACACATAATTACAAAATGTTAAAACAGTAGCAACTTGATTAGATTATAAATTTGTTTCCTATCATTTAATTGTGCCAGTACTGAAAGCATCTATAAAGCTTTTTTTGTTTTCATATCGAGTTTTACGCCCCTTTTCAACAGTCAGAGTCATATGAGGCAGACAGTCCACCTAACAATCATTCCTGGGAAGAATCAGTGCAAGACTCCCATCCTCCATAAGCAACTGTCTACTTTCTCTCATAAAGAAACATGGATGATAGCAGGGCTCAAACCCATGACCCTCTATCAGTGAGATGTTACAGTGATTTGAAGTCAGCGATCTTAACCCCTCGACCATGAGGTGAGTGTCACCTCGTCTTTGACCATTGTTTTAGAGGTGTAATATATGATGGTTCTACATTGTCATTGTTTTACAGAACAAATAGCTGGCTGTCAAAGGTTAAATTTCACACAATGCTCACATTCATGTAATAGGTAAAAACATCTGAGACTAATCACAGGACCAGTGTATCAAAGGCTTGAAAATGGAGTCTCAAATTTATGACTGAGAACAATATACTTGGTCATTTCTTGGAAATTATTTCACATTTACAAGATCAGAATACAGATAGACTCAAACCTGTGAATAAAGGCCACCCTAGGAAAGACATAATGTGACCTTTATTGACAGGGGGCCTTCATTCAGAGGTCATTTGGTTCTAAACAATCAATTTTTTAAAGAATGGACTTCTTCACAGGGTGGCCTTTATTCGGAGGTGGCTAATAATACAGGGTAGATTGTACATAAATTATAGGAAATGTGCCACTTACCAGTTTCACAGTTATTTCCCAGTGTTGGTCTGTAACAATTACACTGATATTTATTCCACAGATCGACGCAATCACCATTCATGTTACATGTATCTTTATGACATTGTGGAGATCTCGGACATCCTTGACCCATGTCGTTAAAGGTATGACCCCCGAGTACATTAAGTGCTAGTCTGGTATCATGAATTGTAACATCCTGCATACAACCAACAAATGCAGACTGGGACACAGTCTGAGGTAAGAGTGAATTCCCTGACTCATCGAAGCTACCAAAGTATCCAACAAGACTCTCTTGTACATCGGAACTATACAACACAGACGCTGAACACTGACTGAGTGTACATTGTGAACCTGATACCATAACATCAATAGTATCATTTGTTTTCATGA
This sequence comes from Lutraria lutraria, assembly GCA_964023205.1. Lineage (NCBI taxonomy): Eukaryota > Metazoa > Mollusca > Bivalvia > Venerida > Mactridae > Lutraria > Lutraria lutraria. The sequence goes on from OZ026840.1 coordinate 5,547,512, forward strand.
ATTCCACACTGTGCCATTCAGCATCATTAAACATCGAATCCGAAATTGATAAATTCTTCAGACCCGATCCATCTTCATTATATCCAATGAACAGACCCCCATTCTTCAATTCCAACGTAGAAAATAATCGTGTCAAACCATTGTATTGTCCGACCCAACCAAACAAAAGAGCATTACGTAAAGTTGTCCTAAATCGAAACGAAAAACTTACATCCACTGACATGTTGAGTGTCGATTGAATGTTTGATGTTTCACTAACGAAAGACATGGTTGTAGAAATATTACAGTACTGTCCAGTAAAGCCGTTAGTACACAAACATTCATATCCTTGAATTTCCTGAATTTCGTTGATCAAGTATGGTTCACAAGTAGCGCCATTATGACACTCATTATTTTGACATGAAGTCAACTCGAACGTACAATTCTTTCCAGCGTAAGGTTTACCTTCATAGAGAGGGGGACAGTCACAGTCATAGTCAGCGATTCTATCAATACAGGTAGAACCATACTGACATGGTGTATACAGCTCACATTCATTGATATCAGTCTGACAAAAGAAGTCTTTGTAGCCTGGCATACAATCACAATGGTAACCATCAAGTTCATCTACACATGTTGCGCCATTCAAGCAATTCTCATGTTCACAGTCATCTATGTCAATTTCACAGTTAACACCTGAAATTCAGAGATATAAATAATGCAAAATCCTCTCAATGATTTAAATATCTAGCTAAGCATACAAGACTAACACGATGCAAGACAAAACCTAAGAAAAAGACAATAGACAACAATACTTGATGCATTCAAAATGATGCTAATCATAAACACTTACCAGTAGATCCAGGAACACATTCACACAGATAGCCGGAAGCATTGACATACGAGAATTCACCTTCGAACCCTGGATAATTTGTCTGGTACAAAGTACGGTTTGACTTCTCCAGACATTTACTGTTAAACTGACATGGTGATGAGGCACACTCGTTTATATCAATGTCGCATTGTTTACCACTGTAACCAAGGTGACAGGAACAGTTGAAATCCTGAAAGTTAAAGAGTACATAATTATACATAATGTGAACAATAATGAATATCTTAAAAAGATGAACCTAAAGTGCAACCTCTCCAAAGCAACACTCTTTCGGAGTAGTGAAATTATGTTGTTGTTGAGATGTTATTGCTCTGGAGAGGTTAGATTAATAGTTAAATTGAGCTGTTGGAATAAATCATGCTGTTGTTGAAGGGGGGTTGTTTCTCAAGAGAGGGCCACTTTGGAGAGGTTGTACTGTATATTCAAATAGACTTCAATATAATAAATATAAAAAGGTTGAATAAGATGCTAATGAAATACATAGAGGATTGTGTAGAGTGAAATGAAGTGCTAAAATTTATTTTCTCAATCAGGAAAAAGTATTCTCATGACCACAGGTACAAAAAACTTTTCACTCAGAAAAAAAAAGAATGTGTGTACCTACATGGTCAATTAAGTTGATTTAGACAATATCATGAGCTGCAGTGAATGATTGACTGCAGTTATAGCTACCTTTAAATGTTCAACGTCTTATTGATGTAAACATGTGACTGGTGGAAAATTATTTCATCATTATCATCAAAATTTTGTTAATTGCTAGTCAGAAAATATGTAATTTTTGCATCATTCATTAGAGCCTAAATAGGCAAGCAATTTACAGAACAAACTAGTAGTTAGTACCAGTAAACAAATTACCTTGACTTTATCATAACATGTGGCATTATTGAAGCAAGGCTGTGATTCACAATCATCAATATCTATCTGACAGAAATCACCTTTAAACCCAGTATCAGTACAGTTGCAGTCAAACCTGAAACAATTCAACAAGAGAATGATTAATTATGATACGGAAAATAGTAACAAGAAATCAAGTATAATTAAGAATGTTACTAAAAATAGTAACAAGATATCAAGAATAATTCAGTATGTTACTAAAAGTAGAAACAAGATATCAAGTATAATTAAGTATGTTACTAAAAATAGTAACAATATATCAAGTATAATTCAGTATGTTACTAAAAATAGTAACAAGGTATCAAGTAGAATTAAGTATGTTACTAAAAATAGTAACAATATAATCTTCAAGTATAATTAAAGACTTATATAATGTACAAACATAACAAAAATACCAAATTTACGGGTTTTAGAATTTGTTTCGATACGAAATTCATATCTTTGAAAGAGGATATGGGAGTCATATGATAATTGCATGTACATTTTATGGAATATCTAGTTTGATTCTAAAGGGAACATACAAGGACAGGTCAATACCAATTTATAGCAAGGTTCATGTATCACATATTATTATGAAGTCAATCTAATGAGGAAAGACTGACTCTGGTTGACAAGACTGGAATGAAACATGCAATTACTTTCACATAAGACCATGTTCGTGTTTCTTGGCAATGAGATACAAATTTGATAATATATCAAAGTTAAATGTAAAAAGCAAGATTTTGATCAGAGGACAGAAACGAATGTAAATCAATAGTGACTCCTGGGCAATTATTAATGTTGGTAGATCAGTATAATATTCTAATTAGGCAACATGAATGCAAACTTAATTGGACACACGTTTGAAGTTTTTTTATAGGATAAATGAAACCCATGCAACATGCTGAGGTTTATGACAAGCATGTTACCTGCCAGATACATTCGCTGATCTACACACAAACATAAATAAATTGGAGTGAAGAAAAAACAAGTAAACTGACAGCTATAAAGTCTTATCAAATATAAAATATACACAAATTGAGTTAGAAATGGATGTTGCAGTACTTATGTTGCTTTTGTTGTTCCATAATTAATTCTATTTTTAGAAATTTTTCACTATTTTAAGTTGAAACAACTAACAATGCAAGCACTAATCATAAAAGCCAGTCGTAGGTGAACTGCAAAAATCTTTTTTTGTTAATTACAAAGTCAAGCAGCCTATGAGATATAATGCGAAACGCAAATAATACACAGTCAAACTTGTGAACAAAGGCCACTCTTGGGAAAGGCAAATGTGAATTTTATTAACAGGTGGTCTTTATTTGGAGATTATATGTTCTAAATGATCAGTGATGGTGTTCAAATAATGGCCTTTATTCACAGGGTGGCTTTTATTCAGAGGTGGCTGTTCACACAGGTTTGACTGTTTTTGTTGGGTTATGAAAATTGTAATATAAAACGTTTTTCTAGTATAATAATATGACTTACAATGAATGAAGTCATGTAAATGATAACACACAAACCTGTTGATATCATCGATACATTCCCCACCATTTTGACAGGGATTAGAGGCACATTCATCTATATTGAATTCACAATTAGTTCCATTGATACCAGGTATACAATCACACGTGTAACCATTGATACCATCATTACAAGTACCATTATATTGACAAGGGGACGATTCACACTCATCTATGTTAGTCTTACATCTTCGCCCTGAAAAAATAATAAACATTAATTTCGTACTTCACAATTAATCACTGAACATTGATAAGAGTAAATCAATTTTCTTTTAGTTCTCAGTATTTTCTCTGTAATTCATATCTCAACTTGACAAACAGTGTCCGACAAATTTATTTTTGTTGGTGGTAACCTGTTGGGCTACTAGATATTTTTAGTAGCCCGCTTTTTACATTATCTATTATGTCCGTGATAGCCCGTCATACATTAAATATAGACTTTTCTTGTGCATACTACAGACTGTAACAGTATCCGACAAATCCAATGCCCGGAGCCCGAGGGCTACAAGAAATTTCTGCCGAACTTTCAAAAGATATTGACATATTAAATGAGACTTTCTCAAAATTGAATCCATTTTTCCAAAGACCTATACATTACAAAGATAAGCAAGTAGTCTAAATCTCACAAAGTCACGCATCAGATTGACAAAATCTCGCAAAATCACGTTTGCTTATTGCTCATTTTCTATTGAAGATATATTAAAAGTAAATTATATCTTGCAAAAGAGCAAGACATTCCCTACAAAATGATACCTATATTTGATAAAAATTGGAGCACAAAAAAGTTTTATGCAAAATACAAAGGCCCCTGCATGAACCTTATATCCTACATTTTGTCATTTCCTGCTATACTGGTTGAATTTAAGTAATAATTTCAAAGAAATTTCTTAACAAATCATATTGAAAATATTTTCTTGCATCAGAAAAATGAGTACTTAATGACATGGTTGAAAATTCATTAATGAGATTTGCACAAATTTTAAGTAGTTTGCAAAATTCAAAGATCTGCTGCGTGCAAAAATAGCATTTTCTACAGGCGCTTACAGGAGTTTTTTATCTTTGTAATGTATAGGTCTTTGATTTTGTTCTGAACAGTTTTACTGAAGTATAATCCTTATAAATATACTCAATTCTGGAAGAAAGTTAATTCCAAAAATCGATAAAACAATGTCTTTATGAATAGAAACCTGTCAGGGAATTAAATGTAATCAATTGTCTTATAATGCATTGCTATTAATGTATACAACGTAATGCAAACCAGGAAAATCAATTTTTACGTTACCTAGGCCTCAAAGCAATAAAATTTAATATCAAAGCAAGAACATATTAAATAATTTATTGGTATAATTAAGCCAGTAAATCAATACAAAATTGTTTTCGAAGTTTAATATATTTACAAACAAACTTGACAATCCAGTGTTTTACAAAGCTTGTCATTTAACAAAGCCTATATAAAGGGGCATACCCTACAACTTACAAACATTCTGTGAAAGTGTAAAAATGTGTTAGATGTATATGTTAAACAATATATAATGGATAATTGCAGGAAGAACATGGGTCATAAAATGACTAGTTTAGGTACTAGCCACAAAAAACATAGCTATGAATAATAAATCACTTCCACCCAATAATTTCCATGACTAAATGTATGTGTCACAAATACATATTTTTTATGATTTTATTTTTAATTGGATGAATTTTTGGCTGAAACTTTCTTTGTCGGCTTTTTTCTTTACAAGCTTCTAATTTATCATAATTTTGCTTTAATTCTAAATGCACCAAGTTGTAGGGCATATATAAAGTCCAGTAATAATTTGTACAATTTGTATCTTTCTACAGAATCAAGCAACAAAATTTCAAACAGTATTCAACATTGTAAAACCTGTGCTCCTGTAAAGCATAACCAGTAATTATCAACCAGTTCCTCCACATTCTGCATTCTACATAAGGTCCAAGTCAAATAGTTAAAAATAGTAGAAATAGTAGAGATTTGAAGAAGAAAAGAAGAAAAAGACAGAAGAAGAAGAAGAAATGAAGATAGAAGAAGAAGAAGCAGAGAAAAGGAAGAAAAGAAGAAGAAAAAAGAAGAAAACAGATCGTCCTTGATTGAAGGCATGATTACCCACCTGTAAATCCAGGAGCACATGTACACATGAAGTCATTGATGAGACCTTTACATGTTCCATTATTCTTACAGGCAGGAGGATCTGACTGAGCTTCTTGGTGTATAATACAGTATGTTGTAGATACCTCACAATGTGACCCTATAACATAGATAGAACATTATTTAGAGGTCTGAGTATGCTCAAACACAAGAACAAAAGTCACAATACTGAGAGATATATCACCTTCATGTCTAGTATTTATTCAGGAATTCATTAAGTCAAAGTTATAACTACATTGTATGTGCTATAGAGTGACTATAAGTTCACAAGAGACTGTTGTTTACAAGTGACCATAAAGCAATATTTGACTGTAACCTTATTTATACACCTTACCATGGTCTCTAAGATGCAATCTGAAGAACAAATATACATCTAGTTGCTAGTAAACTTTAAGCAAATATGAGATGGGAAACTTCGGTGTTTTAGCAACCACAGCTAAAACTGTTTGAGCAGCCTTCCCTGAATAAAGGCCACCCTGTCAATAAAGGCCATTCTGTTAAAACTGTTCAGAACAAAACATTTTCCAAATAACCTAAAGGTCACCTGTCAATAAAGGCCACATTATGTCTTTCCTAAGGGTGACCCTGTGTTCACAGGTTAGACTGCAGCACAAAAGAGAGCTAAATAATAAAATCAAGGTCATGATAAGGCTAGAAATATAGTGACATCAGCAGACACAACTAAGTGCTGTAATATGTTGACATTAAACAACAGTATTCACAACTTCAAACCAAGCCAGTAGGAAGATAAATACTGATAAGGTGGATAAAAGACCCTATAATTTATAATTGCAAATGTTTATCTTGTACAATGTACAGACAGTGGTAGCATATTGTCAAAGGTACAGTGACATTTTTAGCAGGTGCTTGTTTTTTTTAAAGTGAATGCAAGTTCAGTTTTCCATAGCTGTCACTCATTTGACATGCATGAATTTTGATGCAGACCTATAAAGTATTGAATTTTTCTACATCAAACATGCATTTGTTTAAGTAGTTTCCATTCCATGTTGCAGAGCAGATCTATGTAAGTTCCGTTTCCATGAGTACTTTCAGTACTTTGATTATATCTAGGCTATATAATAACAGTAAAACATAAATCCGGTGTGCGTGGGGGATCAACACAAAGTAAAATTCAGACTGACTCATAGAGGACATTATCCCCACACCTTACCAAGTGTATTTCAATTCTTCACTCAGTCATCACTCTGACCAGATCAATTTTTTTCAAGAAATAAATTGGCTTTCGTGTAAGAAATGGTTCCTATGAACAATAAAAGAAAGTATATTTTTACATGCCAAAATGTCATGATTTAGATTAGATAGACAAGTTACATCTCTGAAGGACAGATTCGATGATCAGAATGAAAGGAAATTTAATGTCAAAATTACCTGAGAAAAAGTAACCATCCGAATCACGCCCACATTTGCACTGAAACCCTCCATCTTCATTCTGACAATCGCCACCATTCAAACATATGGTCGGTTCTACAGCGCACTCATTGATGTCTAGTTCACAATTTCTTCCTTCATATCCGGTGTGGTAAGTCCGATTTCCAAACCCATCTGGTACCGTAGCTTCCTGACTAATACACTGACATGTGTAGTTACCTACATCATCGATACAGGAACCACCATTCTGACACGGAATGCTCGAACATTCATTGATTTCAACATCACAGTTTTGTCCTTGAAAACCTATGTACAAATAGATTAAGATGACATACATCAACATTTGTCCCATGTTTGATATGACCAGATAATTAAGCTACACGAAATATCCAATGTGTTCACCCACATTCCTCAGTTATCATTAAATATCCACGTAAAAAAATTGTTATTTTAATCCAAGTCTCACTACTACGTGTGTTTCAAATAATCCGAGATATCCAAGATGAATCCACAAAAGTGACACAAAACTGATTTATCCACCTAAATATAAATATGACAAAAACTTCCTCAATATTGGTATATCATATACCTCACACGAAAATTCAAAAACACCTTAAGTAAATAAATAAACTTTCAGATTTGTCTTGTACATAGTGTTAAGTATCACCTGAGTTAAATAGCACATATTAAAATTTAAACGAAAGTTATAATTGATTATAATTACTGCATGTTCTACACCACACACAAATATGTTGAATACTACAACCACTGACACATCGGGAAATGTACGATAAGTCCAGAAATATACGTGACAAAATAACTATTTCCTGTTCCAAGTTTGTTGAATAAAATTTTTACATGGTGAATCAAGCACCTCACCTACATTGTAATGAATCTAACCAAAAACCTCTGAATTGATACAGTGTAACTTTAAATATATGACATGTCCATACTTAAACAAACTAGGACTGATAACGGAGAAGTTATTTACTTAACTATCAGTTACATTAAATTGCCCAACAGGGATTACGTACTTTCTAAAATATTCAAAACTTCTTATCACAAATGATGATCAAAGCTGATTAAATGTTAACTGTTTATACATTCTCACCTGACAATTAACATTTACTCTTCTTTAATATTTATTTATACAGGCAATTATTACCTCATCATATATGCACAATAGGAATTATCAATATACCCTGCAGATATAAATTATAATTGTTTTTTTTCAATTAGGTATTGATCATATGGCATGGACTGCTTACACAATCAGGAACTTAAGGCAAATGTATTATGCATATTTTATTAACACAGACATAAAAACTAACTTACACAGAACATTTATAAAAACCTAAACAAATTTAGATGGTATGTATCGACTTTCATTAGATTTTTCCACCTGTGATTATAATATTGATCAAAATATCAAGGTAATAAAATTTAATAGTGTTTATGATCATAGAGTCCATTACAACTTAGTTTATTTATTTGGGTTAAAGCTGCTTTTCAACATTTTTTTTTCAGTTATATAATGCGGCCAATTCACCTTACAAGTCTTTCCTGGATAGTATTCTATAACCAGTACTTAGGGAATCTTACGTATACACACAAAAAAACAAAAAAACAAAAAAAACAATTATATTCCAAGCATGGGAGAAATTCTCTTCATGTAATGCAGTGTAGACTTATACATGTATATGAATATGACAACACCACCAACTACATCAACAATTACTTCACAATCCATTACAGAATAATCTTATTTTCACTGAAAAGTCTTTCAAACTTAATAAAAGGGCAATAATCCATCACGTAACAACAATAATCAATAACCAAACTTTTTGTTTAGAATTTTTCCAACTAAAAATAATGCAAAAATCCTCATCACATGCCTGTGAATCACGAGAAACAAGTTTAATATTCCAAGTTGTCAAAAACACAACACTTAGACAAGACTTATCAACAATACAATATAAATTATATTTTATCAGTTTGAATACCAACGTTTTACAAGGCTACGTACACACACACACCTATACTTCACAAAATTGCTAAGTTACCACCTATATTTTCCTGTAGACCTGTAAAAAGTAGTAGGTTTTTAATTGTCTCTTGAAACTTTGAAGCGTCCTACATTATAGTAACCCATTGATATCTAATTAAATGCTCGTGGATATTTTATTGAATGTTTGTTTTCCTACAAACTCATGACTGGTTTCTGTCTTTAATTGGAATGCTGCTAAAGAAAAGAATCATATTAAATCCCACCTGTAGATCGGTAAAAATACTGAAGAAAATATAGATGAGAACTTATTAATTTTGTTCAGTATATTTATGGTAAGGACAATACTATAGAACAGGATAAACAGCTGCTTCATCTCACACACCTATAATGTACCATGTTTGTTTTTCATCGTTTTGATTCATATATTGATCTAGAAATTAATACCACAACAGCAGCCTAGCAGCTAAATGACAAAGCTATATATCATAGCTAGACACTTATGTATCAAGCAATTTGATTGGTCAATTAACCTAGAACCAAAGACTGAAAACCAATCAAATGTCATCAATGTGTCACAGTACAATTATTAATGAAAATATTAATGAATATATGCATCATTGTGCTAAAGAATGGGCTGTGTGAATTTTATCAAATACAATATGTCAACTATTTCATAATTCGCCTCCGACAAGTAATGACTTGAACCAAAAAAGGTCATACAAATAATATATATTTAATCAATATTGACCAAACAATAAACACAGGCATTTTACTTATCATTAATATTAATTAATGTCTCATAAAGTTTTGTCTTGAAAAATTGATGCTCACTTTTTTAATCTAAAATCTCAGCAACCAAAATTAAATAAAAAATAAAATGATTGGCCTGTCTGAATAAATCATTTAACGTTTTGATGTCAATTGATGTAGGATAAAGTCATGATAAGGTAATGGCATAAACCTTAAAGAAGTCGTGAAAATTAAACATTTTTACTGTTATAACCATTAACATGTTCTCGCACTTTTCAATATGGAATTAATATAAATACTAAATAACAATCCCTTCAAATAGTTACTGGGTATTCATATTATGAACAATTCATAAAGTTTTCAAGAAAAGTTCAAGCAAATTTCAAGACTTCCTGACATTCTTTTGAAGGGGAGTAGACACATAACTGAATGTATCTCTTTCAGCCACAAAAACATGATCTCAGTAACTTAACAATATACAGAGAAATTTGACATTTTAGGGGTGTCCAAAGTAAAATGAATATGGTCTCTAATCCCTAGCTCCTCATGCACAGCTGTGAGTTTTAAACCCATCTGGGACCAGACACATTTCGCATGAGAGAGGAAGCAGACCTGCTAGCTTACAGAAGGTCAGTACATGGTTCTACCTAGGAGTATATCTAGAGACTTCTACCTAGGAGTATATCTAGAGACTTCTACCTAGGAGTATATCTAGAGATATCTACCTAGGAGTATATCTAGAGACTTCCTCCACAGTCAAAGCTTGAAAGTCGCCAAATGACCCAGGGCGTCCAGGTGCTACGTAAAACCACAGAGCAAAAAAATCACTCTTAAGACTCCAAGATTAATTCTTCATGGGTGGATTAGTGTTTCAAATTCAAACTTCAACATCAACAGCTAATTCACGATCAACAAACAAAATCAACAATTTATTCACCATCATAAACAACAACAGCAGCGACAACAACATCAGTAACAACAATGTAAACTTTCAACATCAAAACGAACATGCAGTAACTGGACATGCAAATTCACAGACCAAAAGCAACATCATTTTAAACGAAACAAACAAAAATGGTACCTTCTGAATCGCCTTCAATAAAGACAATAAAAAATTTCTGAATAATTTGTATTGATGACAAAACAACATAATGACGAAATTGTTACTGTGATATCTGATCAGACAACATGACACTTTTCATATGTAATCTTAACATTTGTGACTGCACTCTTAGTTCTTTGATACTTTTAATGTTCTTTGTACAACATCCAAATATTGATAACAAATTTGATCAACAGGAAGTTATAGAACTAAACACATACACATTTTTTAATGTAGTATGTTCACCAACAAATACATTTGCGATGTTTAAAAACATGATCAGATATTTAGTATCATGTTGTATGCAAATATTTCATTAACTTCATGATTTATTCAAAATGCATGTCCAGAGTTATGGAACCTGGAATGCCAGGTTCCTCTATCATGAAGAACACGTCAAGCAAGAAGCTTAAATGTACGACCTAGAAGTTATTCAGCAATGATTTTTTCAATGCACAAATATATTGTAGTAGATAGCATCATAAGTTTTAACAAAATGAAAACTGAGCATGGAAAATCAGTTTATTCCAGTCAAACCCCTAAGTGAATATATTAAATTCACCATAAATACTCATAAAATGAACTTACCCACAGGACATGCACATGTGAAGTTGTTGACTTCATCGAAACATACAAACGGAAGTTGACAGGAATTCTGGCGACAATCATTTATATTTGTCTCACACTGGGAACCGGTGAAGCCCAGTACACATGTACAATTAAAATCACGTGACCGTGGAGTCGTCTGACAGGTGGCGCCATTTTTGCAATTTTTGAAATCAGGACTGCAAGCATTGTACTCTATGTTACACATAGAACCCATCCATTCAGGTGCACAATTACACATGTAACCATTGACTTCATCTATACATGTTGCCCCATTCATACATGGGTTAGATGAACACTCATTCACATCCATCTCACATTGAGTGCCTAAAAAATGAGAAATAAATTTACACGATAAATACAAAAATTCACCTACTTCACAATAAACATTTTAAGAACAGCACTTACTGTTAATTTCATTTTCATCTTAACAAGTAAAAGGCCCATTAAAGAACACCTTAATACTCAATGAACCAAAAACATGTTCAATTTTATTCTAACAAAGCCTTTCCTACCAAACATGATGAAATATAGTTAGTTCTAAATAAAAACTATAATGCTATAACCAGTATAAGATATAAAATATATTTCAGGATCAGAGAACTGTTCAATCCACATTGAAACTCACATTTGATCAAGTAGAATACCTATACAAATTACAAAATGTTTTTTTAAACGTCACTATCCAGAAGGACCAAGGTTTTCTTGCACTAAAAGTACTCATGGAAACTGAACTAACATAGACTTGCACTGAAATATGCAACAGGAACTAGTTTATCAATTGCAAGGCGTATGTAGAAAAACATAGTACTTTGGTTCGCATCAAAATTCATGCACGCCGAGTGAGTGACAGGATGTGGAAAGCTAAACTATCGTTCAGTTTCTACTTAGAGCAGATTTAAAGAATTCACTTATAGGAATGATCCAGTATTACTTACCGGAATATCCTGGTTTACAAGTACAGTTGTAGTATCCTATACCATGAGTACATGTGATGCTGTTACTTCCACAGGGATTGGTTGCGCATTCATCAATATCAGACTCACAACGATCCCCTGTGTAACCCAATAAACAACTGCAGTTGAAGGCCCCGATCTGTGAAACAAAACATCAAAATGTTTCATTATAATATTCCGAATTGTAAGAAATCTCAACCAAATATAGTAGTTAACTATGTTGGATGTGTTCTTAAGATATACTGCCATAAGAAACATCCGACTGTTGACTGATTCAATATTCATGTTTACAGGAATCCATAGCTTTGTTTCAATATCAAATGTTAAGAATTAAAAATTACATTATACATTGTAGTTATAATAAATTATTTTCAGCATTTAAAGAAGTAAATCAAACAACTGCATCCATTAATGAAATGAGCAGACAACTCTTACGCTTACCTGATCATTACACGTTCCTCCATTGTAACAGGGCTCTGAATACTGTGTACATTCATTGATATTAACCTGACATCGATTCCCACTAAAGCCGAGTGCACACTCACACCGAAACTGATTTACCTCGTCAAAACATCTATGGTAAAAGTATAAAAATTCAAAATTTGTCACAAAAAACTTTACAGCGAGCAGCAATCAAGTAGTTGAATCCAGACAACTTGACAAACAAAATTAATGCAATGAATAAACTTTGTGATTGTGATTTGTCATTTTGATGTGAATACTACATAGTATATCTATAATTATTATCATTGTATAACATATCTAAACAAGATGTTTTTAAAATACAATTCCCCCCCTCAGGGTGACCTTGACCTTTGACCTACTGATCTGAATATGCACAGGTCATGTAGATGTTGTCATGAGGAACCAACAAATGAATTTGTTTATTGTAGGTGGAATTTTTTTTTATTTTTATAGGCAAGATTAAAGTTTGGTAAAAACAAACAGATAAACAGACAAACAGACAGACAGGCCAAAAATAATATGCCCCAAATCTATCAATAAGAGGGCATAAAAAATTTAGACACATACAGTAAATTTGAATTAATGTGTAATTGTCAACTGTTTCATGTACAGCTTCCTAATTCAAAAAGTATTTAATATGAAATATACAAACCCCTGAGATATTACAATACCGACAAAGTAAATCTAATATACAGGCCTTAACAAGACATACACATAATGATTAGAAAATAATTACAGCCAATTTAGATTAAATTGATTATTCTTAATAGAGACATGATTAAGATAAATCTTGGCATAAAGTCAATACACTCAGAGATACAATACAGATTTCATTGGATAAAGAGCAATTTAAGACATCAGATTCCTTCCTGTATTTACATTCATAAAAGCCACATTTTCACTATAAGTAAGAGTATATATGCATATTATTATATATATTATACTGTATGTTGCAAACAGCAAAGGGTCGTATATACACTCTGGTTTCACAAGTCATTTTAAAATCTTAGTTTTTTTCAAGGAAACTACATGACAACTACAAAACAAGAAGTTGACATAAAAATAGATAATGACAAGAAATCTTTTTGCATCAGCATCAACTAAACTGGCTAAGCGACCAGCTGACACACCTTAAGACAGATTGATCAACCGACAGATTGACCAACCGACTGATCAATACACTGATGCAGACAGATCATTATGACTGAAGCATACTTACGTGCCACCATTCACGCATGGGTTACTGGCACATTCGTTGATGTCAGTACTGCAGTTTTTATCTTCAAATCCAGGTACACAAATACAAGTATAATCATTGATACTATCCTGACATGTGGCATCATTTTTACATGGATTGAGTTCTACACACTCATCAATTTCAATACAATTGTCAGCATTTCCTGAAAACAACAACGTTGCGTACATAATTATAAAAACACAAAAAATGTTGCTAACAAAGTCTAAGCAACAAGAAAATATAATTTTTATTAAGATATTGGTATGGTACTGTATTTTTATCAGTGGTAAAGTTCAATGTCATTGAACTGGTGACCAAGCCCTTTCACACCTGTTCAAGAAAGGAAATCCTTAACCCAAATGTAAACTGTAATATAAGAACTGAAAATTGTTGATAACTTGCAGTTGATATTTGGTGGTTGATTGCAACAGACCAAAATTTTCAAATACAGATATAAAATAAAATTATTCTACCAAGAAGATTTATTTGGAGGAACATAATTTAAAGACATGCATATTATAATTATACTTGGTAAAGGAGTGATTTATAATAGGTATTGAAGCATATCCTTCCATGCCACATTAATACAGATGAATATACTTATTATCAATATGATACTCAGTCAAAATAAACTTATAAGTAAAATATTGCCAACAATTAAGAAGTTTAAGATGAATGTGATAAGAATATACGTATGGACCCATTAATAGATCTAAATTGATACGCAATAAAGATATACATGTACAGCCAAGCCTGTATTAGAGGCTATCTAGGATTAAAGACCTTCCAGTTAATGAAGGCCATTCATTAAAAAAACATCAATAATTATTAAGAACAAAGAGACCTCAATGTCCACCTGTCAACAAATGCTACATTTTGTCATTCCAAAGCATGGCATTAATGGTGGTTCAAAGGTATGACTTTATATGTAGGTACTTAAGGAAGTTTAAGTTTGTACTTAAATAATTTGTTTGTTACCAATCAGAATGCTGTGTTATCACAGGTTTGACATAAAACACAGTGCACTATTCTGACTATGTCTAACAAATCATTTAATGAAAATAATTGTGATAATCACTAATTTACCTCTAAATCCAATTTTACAAACACATTCATGACTGTTCACCAAATCTCGGCACTCTGTATTTGGATATGAACACACCACATTTTCACAATCATTGATATCAACTTCGCACATGGTACCCGAATACCCAAGTTGACATACACAATTAAAATTATCGACACCATTCTGGCATGTGGCACCATTCTGACACGGATTGGACGAACATTCATCGATATCCTAGAAAAACATAAAAGTTTCCTGACGTTAAGTGATAAGATAAAGAATTATTTCATAGTAACTGTTATGCAGACACCACAGGTAACTGTATCATGAATAGATTATAAAAATTAAAAAAAAAAAAGAAAAAAAAAAAACTATTTTTTTTTTCATATTTTTATAATCTATTCATGATACAGTTACCTGTGGCAGATACAGTGTTATTTTTGTATGCACAGTACCTGCCGAATGATTTCTCGTAAATTACTTACTTGGCATGCCGGACCAAAATATCCTTGGGGACAGTCACAGGTAAAACTTCCAGGTTTGTTAAAGCATTGACCAGCACCACAAATGTTGGGATCTGTACATTCATCGATATCTGCCTCACATATTGTACCATTGTAACCTGAAATATATCAATTTTCCTATGAAAAAAGAGCAGCTTTCATGGTCCAGTGGTTATGGTCCTTGACTTGTAATTTCTAGCCAGTCCCAGCATTGTGAGTTAATTTGAATCTTACACCTTAGTTTGACCAAATTTTATATGTGAGGAAGCTATCCTGCTAGTTTAAACTACTTTTGTGGTCTACCCAGGGTTTACCTCCACCGATAAGCTGAATAACCACAAAATGATCCTGACTGTTGGTGTGATGTCATAAACCGGGCAAGGAATAAAGGTAACAAAACATACAGAGAAAAACAACATTTTGACTTCTAAGAGGTCTAGTGAAGTGACTCTGACTTGTCAATAAATTGAGATATTGCAATACCTTTATTGAAATTTAGAATCATAATTTTTTTTTCAAGTAAGCATTCAGATATTTTTCCAAATTTAAAGAGGATCTGCGGCAGTAGTTAGTGCGCTAGTGGATTTGAAATCTGTCAATCAGAGTTCAATTCTCGGTCCCGGCAGGTCATATCCTTTCGTGAAAATTTGACATCAATGTGGAGAAGTTGCCAGTTCCCAGTGGATGGGTTGAGTTAGTACTGGTTAGAATACATGCAAGAAAAATTGGTTAAGGGAATTGGCCGCCGTATATAACTGAAAAACTGTTGAAAAATGGCATTAAGCTCAAATAGATAAATAAACAAATTTAATGACATGAGTCTGAAACTTTATATAATCATCATTAAGAAGGCTGAATGAATCTAACTATGTGTTACTTTGATAGAATGCAATTAGCTGTCTCTGATTAGGAGATAAAACGAAAGCAATTACTACTTCATCTATTTCAATAGTGATCAATATCTTGTTTTAAATCTAAATGCAAAATTAAATTGCACTGAGAGAAAACATTAACTGCTATATATGGATGCATTCCGTGTTGCATGATCTAATGTAACATTATATATCAATCATGTTTTTGCACAAAAAGGTAAAATTGCATGTTAACTGTATAGATTGTAACAGAGATGCAGATTATGTAAGTATCATTTTTAACAGAGGAAGTGCAAATTGATGTAGACATAGTCTAGACCTTGAACCACCAGGACAAGGTCAAGGTCAAAAGTCTGGAGAAGGACAACTTAAGTTCCAAAGTTAAAGAAATTTTTAAAAAAATCAAAAGTTTGAAAAAATTGCAAGAAGACGAAGAAATAAGGATTATTGTGAGACAACTACAGACACAAAACATCTTCCTTTGCTGGAGAGAAGATTTCATAATTTCAAACATATGCACACCACAAAGGTATTACAACAAGATATACCACAAATATGTTACAATTAGTGTTAAATTGACACAACAGCATGTTTACATCGACATTTAATGTGAGTGCATTTGGATATAATAGAAATGATTATGATTTCATTGTAAACTTGTAATGCATTTAAAAAAATGGGAAATGTCTACTAAAATTTAACAATCTTCAAGGTTTTTTCTTGGTTATGTGGGTTTAACCTGTGATAAACTGTACGTCAATAAAGCATAGACGGAAAGCATAGAAAATAAACTGAATTTGTCACACATCAGATAATTTATTTATTAATCATTTTGTGTTTAACGACCCATTCAACAGCTATGATCATTTCAGAGCCACCCAGAGAGAGGGAAACACAGAATAACCCGGCATTTATATCCTTAATATAAACTCTTATTGAATGTTTTTTTTCTAGTTTTTTATCTTGCCCTTATCCTGTGATTTTCTAGACACAGTACTTGACTTGGTGGCTGGTATGGGGACACCGAAATGCGTCCCTGAGAATTCGAAATGCGGAGATGAGAATCAAACACACAATCTTTATTTTAGTACAACAGATCACCCCACACACATCTATAGGATAAACCACTGTCCACAATATACTACAAGGAAAAGTCTTAGTAATACTATTATAAGTACTTGAAGGTGTAACAGTTTGCTCAAACAACGGGATTGACTAAGGACTGACTTAGTTGGGAACGTTTCAGACAGTTTAATGCCATTTTTCAATGATATTTCATCTATATAGTTATTATTATTACTGAAAATGGTTCACCTAGCCAGTTTTCCTGAGCTGTATTCTAACTTGAAACTATCTTACCATTTCATGAGGAAATTGGCAACTTCTTCACATGCACATATTGAAGAAAATCGACATTTTTGTCAAATTAGTTGGGAATTAAGAAGGGCAGAGATATTGGAATGTTCAAATACAGAAAAAAAATGCAATTCATGAAAAAATTTCTGTAGGAATGAGTGATCCAAGTTATTGTGCAATCAACTTTGCCATAAATGATAATTATTTCAGGAAAACTACAAGATACATAAAAATATATTATCATATACCTGATCCAGTGCAGTTACAGACAAATCCACCGACAGTGTCAATACATGGTACATCATTCTGGCATGGATTTGTCCCACATTCATCTACGTTACCTTCACAGTTAATGCCAACAAAACCTACAACAACAACAACAAACCAAATAAAACTACAATCCAAGACCATCCTTATAAAAATTTGTTTGCCATTATTAAACGCTACCTACCCACCAAACAGGCCCCTACCAAACTTTTTTTTGGCCTCTCAGGATTTTTTTATATTTTTTTTTCACTGAAAACAGCATTCTGACATGTATTTTGGATTAAATATAAAAAATAAATTGAAAAAAAAATCCCTGAAAATTTTCTGGGTCGGGTTATAGCAAACAAACATTTAAGGATGGCCCAACAAGTCTTATTACAGCAAAGCTCAATTTAGAATTGTCTAAAGCTTGCATGCTCTTTACACAACCAGGTTAAAAACATTATTAATGTGAAATTACCACATTTTTTTCTATGAAAAAAAAATGGATTTAATTAAGCATTGACATGGAATCAATTCCATCTGTGGGTAGACACACGAGAAAATAAACTGGTTTTGTCTTCAGCCTCAAATCATTTATTTTTTGTCCAATCCAATTAAGTTCAACGAGAACATAAATAAGTAAAATAAGTAATATATACAGTCAGAATTTTTTTTCATGATACAATCACCATAATAATGTCAAATATACTGTATAAGTGGTTATGTTAGCGACGTGGAAATGTTAGCGAATTTCGCGAATGGACAAAATTCGCTAATATTTCACCTTGCGTAAATATCAGCCGATTGCGGGAAGAATTTTACCATGACACCGGTAGACGATAATTCCAGGGTCGATTATAATCATTAAAACATTTATTTAACTGCACAACTAGAGTTAAATGGAAACAGAATCTTTTATTCAAGCGTTGATAATAAGAAATAAATGATTTTATTTCACGTTGTTCTTGTATTATTACAATTTACTATAACTATTACGACGTAGGCTACTACTTGTACGATCAATAAAAATCGTAAAATATGGCCAGCGCGGTTTGGTTGAACCTACAAGGAGGTAAAAATGTTTTAATGCATTTAAATGTCCAATTCTGCATAATTATACTTACTTAATTTTGTTGAAAATGAACACGCTAAGCTATGAAAATATTCACACCCTTTACAAATTCACCTTGGCAGTTTGCATATGTTTACTTCAAACATATGCATTGTTTGTTAAACATGCTTATAATTGTTCATTGTACACGGGATTGGGTATTTTACGCATGAATAAATTGGATGAATAAAAAACGTAATGTAAATGGGACATAGTACATTTTTAATGCACGACATACTTCTGATTGTGATTTTTACGATGTGCTATTAATACGCAAATTACCAGATGGAATTTCGCTAACATTTCTGCACGCGAAATGTCCAGAATTTCAAATTCGCTAACTTTTCGACACGCGGAAATATCAACGTATACAGTACGAAAAAAGAATTCAATTAATTAAAGCTGTTTCAAGTACATTAAGACCAACACAGCAAACTATAACCAAAGCCATCAATGACAGGCCTTATACACACATATAATTATATTATAAATATAAGGTGAAATATACCAGTAATGTGTTTTTTCTGGTTACTCGGCCTATCCAATTTACCCTGGACTTGTTACATCTACTGACTACTGTCTCACTTTTTTACTATTTTTTATAAGTAGGTAACCAGAAGAAACCACTTTTAAGCCCAAATCACATACACATGTTGCAGTAACACTCAGTAAAGCTTGGAGAAAGATCGATGCATATGAACCAACCAAAGTATCATAAACTCATATCACAGTTTTTGCTCAGCGTGCATGAATTTTGATGGGGATCAAAGTATGTTTTTCAGTGAGTATATCCACCATTTCCATGAGTACTTTCAGTACTTTGATTACCTCTATCATTTGCTGTACAACAAGTTATGATGTTTATTTATGAGTTTAACAGACATAACCCACAGGGGTTCATAGGAAATTAATTTGTAAACATCCAGTGCAGAATAAAGTTTTTGGAAACTAGAAACACAACATTCTGGCCTAATAACGAGAAAAAAAATTACACAAACCATTTGGACAACTACATTGGTAGTTTCGTGAACCAGATGTTTCATCTATACAAGTTCCATCATTCAGGCACGGATCTACAGCGCAACCATATACACTCAGGTCATTTTGACAGGTTGTGCCATTGTATAGATGTGGACATTGACATGTAAAGGTCTGTACACCATCGATACACGTCCCTCCATTAATACAGGGGTGATTGTAACATTCATCTATGTCACCATTATCTGAAATATACAAGAAATAAACATATATTTTATGTTATGGATTAACTAATTTAACTATTCATTGAGAAAAATTATTTTAATATTGCATGGTCAGCTACAAGAGGTAAAATCTGAAAAATATACAATCATATATATTAAAATTAGCATTATTTCTAAATTCAGGGAGTACTTACTTCAGCAGAGATCATTTTTAAGACACCTTGATTTGTAGTTCATACATAGTATTCCATTTGATTTAAGAAGAGACTTTTTACCAATGTTTTCAATAAATTCTTATTCAATAAGTTTACATATCCAGCTGGGCTTGAATCATTTATGATTGATCCTTAAAATGGCTTTTTATTAGCTCTTGAAATTAGCAAAATAATTTATACAATAAGTTGGTCGAATTTAACATTACATTAGCAGGACATTAATGTTCAATCGTTGACTCTTCAAATTGTTATTGGGTAGGGGTAATTTTTTACCCTCAACTTTTGATGTCTTAAGTTAACACTCTAAAACGTAAGAATAATCAGCAAAGTAATAAAGTCGAGAATTAAATACTTCATTTGATCATTTGACCTAATCTGTGAATTTTGACCAACAAAAATGGCACATTATGCTGAAAATAAAAATAAGTTTGTTTGGAGTGTTCCGACCCAGAATTTTAACACTGGGTAAGTAGGTTGCTAAGGGAAAAAAATGACCCCCCCCAAAAAAAAAACCCCTGGGTAACAAAGTAGGTTGCTAAGGGTAAAAAATGACTCCCCCCCCCCCCCATCTTTTATTTCATTTATTTGCTAGGATTTTCATGAGTCAAAGGTAGGAGCACTCCAACCAAACTTATTTTTATTTTCAGCCTTGTGTGTTATAAATAAGGTGATACATGAATGAAGGTAATGATATTCTAGCTATTAGCATCATTGATTTCAATCAAGCATGAAATAATTATGTGAATATTTCATGTCAGGATGATTCCCTGATGTGTGATAACAGATAAGCTGAGGTCAGTCAAATTGATCTGATAGGGTAAGTTAATTCAAGCATTTCTAAATGTGAAAAATATCAGTACAGTATCTTCCTTTTGAAATCCTGTAAGCGTATTGTTTTGTTTGAGTTTTAAGCCCCTTTTCAACAGTCAAGAGACATAATAATAAGTCATATGTATTAAACCAAGCAGAGTACCATTACAATTAATATCTTAATAGGGTGATCTCAAGACTTGCTGATATAATACATGACCAAATTCACTGTGTATAATGTAAACTATGTAAATTATTTGAATTTATTTTAAATTCCACAAAATATTGCAAATGAAAAATAATGCAATAATATATTTATAAAGAAGACAGTGACACAATTATTATACCACTGTTTTATTTAAAACAAAATTACCTCTGATTAAAGACCACAATCATGTCTAAATTTAAGCCACAGCTAGGTGGCCTTTGTAATTTTTAGATAAGTAGGCAGTGTGTGTATGTTCGGGGGGGAGGGGGTGCAGATATTTTATTTCTATTAAGACTTTCACGGGACATGTGACAGGGGTGCCCCCCCCTGACTCAATCTGTTTAGGTGTCCACAGCTGTGAGTTCAAATCCCACTCAGGGCCAAATTTTCCATTCAGAAAGCCAGCAAACTGATGGGAATTAAGTGATTTTTCTCAGGTATAAACTCCATCGTTAAAGCTGGTAAAGTTGAAACCTATCCTGGACCAAAGTTGACAATAGACTTAGAAGCTTTCCAACTGGCTTACCAAATGTCTGTCACTGGTTTTACCCAGGTGTACTGAACTGCAGGGGTCTTCCTACAGACCTATACTGTTAAACTTTCAAGTCATCAAATGACCATGCTGCTATTGGCACAACATTTAATCCCAGAGTATACATGCAGAACAATAACTTGATTGTCAGAACCTAATCTTTCAAGTGTTAGATGGGAACCACTTGACAAATAACCCAAAAATAATCAGTGTAAAGCAAGACAGAAAACAATACAGACTGGTACCCTAAATTATCAGTGTAACACTAGACAGCAAACCACTTGACTGGTACCTGAGATAACCCCAAGTATTTGTGAGATAAACCTGTTCAGATAATACCATGATTTAATTACAATGTGCTGACCCAATTATAGATAATAGTCGGTTCAGATCATTATTTGAAACAAATGGAATGTAAAGGTTTGATAACAATATTGATACTATATAAACATATATTGAATGATATTAAAGAACGCTGTGTTACCGAGGACAAAATTGGACGATAAATTCTGAAATTCATCTAAATCAACATCGAGTAATACCCCAGTGTCACACTACGCCACGCTTTCACTGCATTTGCACAGTGTTGTTTAATTTTTCAAGAGCACCATTATATCACAAGAAAAATCTGATATTTTTTGTGCAAATGGAGATGTCACAGCGTCTTTGTAGCAACAAAGGTGATGCTACGGAGCTCACATAGAGTAACTATTGCATAAAAAATTCCTACAGAGTTCATGTTGACAATTGTCTGCATTCTCATGGTGTTCCATTGCGTGCCCTAGGCTTTCACGATTGCTTTGTGCATGCTCAATGTGTGTGCACATCTACTGTCAATGCCACTGCTTTGCTGTGGCGTTGCTTGCAATCGTACTGCACGCACATCGGCGTTCTGCATTTTTCTTGGATGCTATGGTATTGCTGTGAGAACGTACGTGGCCGTAGAGTTACAGGGATTTAAATGACCCACATGACCCCTGTGATGGGCAATATGTCAATTTAGTGCTTAGAATAATACTTGTCAAAGCAATGTCAGGGAACATACCTACTTAACTGATGTTATTAAAACTAGAACTATCACTAAAGGTGATGAATACCCCCAGATGACACCTTGATGCAGCTATTGTTTCATTTTACAAAGGGAAATACAACGCATTTAGACTTCTTTAATACTGCAAATTGTTGCTTAGAAATATCCTGACCAATTTCTAAATATTCATTATATAATTTACTTTGACAAGACCTATTATGGACATGCACAATTTGGCAAACTACTTATCACTTCTAAGAAGTTTCAATGAATTCCTGCATGTAGTTGTTGAGAAATGGTTTGGACAAAATTTACCTATTGTATAAAACAAAGGGCCATAACTCAGTGAAAATTTGACTATTGTATATACTGTATAAAAACATCAAAGGGCTATAACTCAGTGAAAATAAATCCAAACAAAAAATGATTTATGCATGCACAACTAGGCTTACTACTGATCACTTCTGTGAAGTTTCATTGAAATCCTGCAAAAGTTGCTGAGAAATTGTGCGGACAAATTGTGTCTACAGACGCACAGACCGACGGACTGACCGTCAAGCGTGAATCCAATATAGCCCTAAGAAATTTCATATCTGTGGGTATAATAATTGATAATCAACTTGAGAGTGTAAATTCTAATGAAGATCATTATATTCCATAAAATTAAAAACATGTTCTTGAAATTCATTATGCATTTACAATTAAATATAACTAAGGGATGTAACCAAGGTGATGGAAGTGCCAATAAAGTTCTGTATCAAACCTAACTGACCCAAGATATTGCAGAATTAGTATGCACATTAATTGCAAGTCAGCTGTCTGATAAATTGGTCAATATTTAAATGATTATACAGTTTTCTACCAAGATTGACAATTATTGCCATCCTTGACAGTTAAAAACTAACATGTCATTTGTTGTATGTTTTGTTTGGCTTTCCAATGACCTGCGCAAACATTTTCATGATGGAGAGGATAACACGACCATAAAAACACACCATGAAATATGTTTATGTTTTATGACAAGCAAGTACACAAGAAGATACACTAAATTCACCTTGTACCATGTACCACACATTATATACAACAACCTGAAACCTTGTTTTGACATACAACATACTGCTGTCAAGGCCAGTAATTGATTGACATTTTCAACAAAATGTCTTATTACTACATTTGGTTCAAGTGCAGTGTATTACAGACATATGCAAGTTGTTCAACTATGGCATACCATGTCCTACAAATATCAACCTTTTAAGGTTAGGAAATACAACAAGAGTGCCAGGTCACAAAATATGCCCGTCAAGGGGAATAACTTAGAAGTGCCAGGGCCGATTGGGCTGGTTATCAAACTTGACCAAGGTCTCATGCCCATTAAAAATTTCCATCAAGTTTGGTGAGGATCCAAATAAAACGGTTTGAATTAGAGAGCGGACACTGTTGTGGATGCCGCCCGCCGTGGGTGTTCCCATAATACGACCCATTTGAAAAACGGGCGTATGAAAATTGGTAATCCATGCACTTCAAGTTACGTTACAATGTATATTAACAGTGAGTGACTCCCATATACATATCTATATATAACAAGAGAGTCAGCATAGAATAATGGTAAGATCTGAAGCTATCAGGCTACAGATCCAAGGGGTCCATCGATACAGGACAAAGTATGATGTTTACAGATTCTGATGTTTTCAGGTCTAAAATTGTCAAACACATACCGAGGGCTCAACGCAACAGTGTCATAACTCATATTGAAATAAGAACAAGTAAGGACAGTGTTGCGTTAAGCCCTCGAAAATTACATACATTCTACCTAATCATTTTTGACTGAAGTACTTCATAGGATTCACAAAGACTCCAACACTCAGGTTTCTCAAATTTTATCAAGAGTATGAGTCTCTAGGGTATGCAAGACTTGAAGAGGTATTACTTATAAGCATATAGTTTATGTCAATTGCATACCAAATTTGAGAAACATTGAAAAAGTAAATATTTTATATACTTCAAAAATCATATCAGTTTAACAGTTGCTTCAATTCACATTCCTAATTGATGATTTCTGATCATAAGTTTATAAATCTAACCTGGTGAGCATTACATATTAAGTCTTGCATTATGTTGGTTCCTTACAGAGAAATTTAAGACAATATATTACTTGTCCATGATATAAATTCATGTATTTATTTTAAGCAGCTTATACTAAATAAATGATGACTGTGCATGTATGTGCATGAAAATACACTAATTATTACATTCAATCTTATGGGCGTATTCTTGCACAAAGACTCAGCCTAGCGTTATATATATATACTCATTCACATCAACTACCAATAATTCCCAATTAAACACCCCCAACCCTTATATGGATCTTAACATTTTACCTTAAAAAATAACTAATAGAATTATTAATTGAATTAATTTACTAACATATCTGAATAATTCAAAGGATTACAGAACTTAAGCATTTGTGCTGAATCAATATTTATTATTTACTCACAGTGGGTGGTGCTTCAATTAAGGAATACATTGTACATGGTAAACATTCTCAGATTCTGAATCACACATTGCATGCAGCATTAGACCATTTTTCAGGTTACTTATAATATTTTAGCAAATGTCAAGTAATGAAACTATATACGTGTACAGTATATGATTTTTAACAAATTTCATAATAAACATTTTACTAACCTTGAGCATTGACTTTGTGTAATACACAAACATTTAACACAAGTAGCACATAAAATAATCCACAGAAATTCATGAATGTTCTATTAAATATAGCACTTGTATATTTCCATCTATGTTTTGTCTTCAATTCATTGATGCTGTATTTATGTTTATATCCTTTTCGACTATTTGTCAGTGAATTACATTTTGAACAACCGGGTACATCAATATGCCCGTCTCCAGGTAAGTTACTTCCATGGTTTGTCATCATTATTTTATCGAAAGTTTTTCAAATCGCCAACATAGTTAACTGTTACATAAAACTTGTCAACTTAACACCTGCTAATTAAACAACACAAATTATACTGATTATCAGTAAAAGATAGTCATGGACTCATGATCTGTGACAAGTTATACACCAGAGACTTTCAAAATCCGAAAATGCTAAGATCAGCAACATTCCATACAAGATAAAGCCAGAGAAAAAAGCAATGGTACAACAAGATTGACTCCCCAGAGACCTTCTAAAGTATTCCAAAGTATGCAATTAATATTTCATTATCTACATACCACAACAGTAACACATGACTGAGTTTTCATACAAAAAATAACTTTTTTGTTCCAATAAAATATTCAGTATCCACTGAGGTAATAATAAAAAATGTAAATATTATGACACCACTGAATACACCTTGAATTAAACCAAAATCTATCTGCTGGAAAAAATCACTCTGCCAGTGCACAAAACATAAAAATCTAATAAACAAACACTTCACCCGCGTACAAAACGTCCCCTACAATGTAATACTATGGTATGTTATATTTACTATGTATACAATTATACAGGTAAGTGAGCCCCGAGGTCAAATATACTAATTGTTGACAGACAATCATTCAATTATGTATGTTTGTCTACAATATATTGACAATCTGCACAGTTGCATGTATAATACATGTTACTATGGACAAAATATTAAATGATCATGTGATCTGATTGTGATGAAGATTCGAGTTGGAGACGACACAATAAAGCACTATTCACACATTGAATATTAGTGTTAATGAATGGATGTTGACACATTTATTTCATTTTAGCAATGGCCCATTTATTAACACATATTTGAGATGACACAGTAAATGAAATTTACTATGATTGGAGTCTGCACAATTAACAAAGATCAAAGCTAGCTGACACAATTTACTATACTTGGAGTCCGCACAATTAATAAAGACTAAAGTGGACACAATTTACTATACTTGGAATCCACACAATTAATAAAGATTAAAGTTGACTCAATTTATTATGATTGGAATCCACACACTTAATAAAGATTAAAGTTGACTCAATTTACTATGATTGGAATCCACACAATTAATAAAGATTAAAGTTGACTCAATTTATTATGATTGGAATCCACACAATTAATAAAGATTAAAGTGGACACAATTTACTATGATTGGAATCCACACAATTAATAAAGATTAAAGTTGACTCAATTTATTATGATTGGAATCCACACACTTAATAAAGATTAAAGTTGACTCAATTTACTATGATTGGAATCCACACAATTAATAAAGATTAAAGTTGACTCAATTTACTATGATTGGAATCCACACAATTAATAAAGATTCAAGTTGACTCAATTTACTATGATTGGAATCCACAAAATTAATAAAGATTAAAGTTGACTCAATTTACTATGATTGGAATCCACACAATTAATAAAGATTAAAGATGACACAATAAATTTATTACAATTGGAGTCCACACAATTAATATAGATTCAAGTTGACAAAATAAATTTATTATAATTGATATCCACATAATTAAAAAATAAAGACTTGAGTTGACAAATTTACTATTTATAATAGGAATCTACACAATTAATAAAGATTAAAGTTTACAAAATAAATAAAAATGATTAAATTGATATATAAAAGGCACTGTTAGAAATGACAAAAATCAAATTTATTTATTTGGGTTAAACACTGTTTGTTTTTTTAAACAAATTTTCAGTTACATGATATTCACCACTACACCTGACCTGCAGTTTTCCTGGACAAAAATCAAAACAGGTATTTTATGAAACATGGCCCAAACATTCACTAGTAGAATTATTCATGGTTAATTCAACAAACCCACACAAAGGATTACAAAATACTGAATATGTACACTGATGACACATTATGTAAATATTATGTCTATCTGGGTTTAAACAAGTCATTGTTTGTAATGACAGAAAAAAAATTAACCAGTCAAGTGGTATTTTTCATAGAACATGAATTCAATACATTTATTTTTAGACCTAAAAATATCTATAACATTACATTACACTAAACTGCCACAATTTATAAAACTGAAGGACATCACAGCACTGTTTGAGGCATTTATCGAATTTCAAACTTCAGTGTACAAAATTTTAATTGATTTATGCTAAAAGTAAGATATTTATTTAAGTACAAGAAAGTAGGTTGAATTAAAATTATCACTTATTTTCCAATTCCTGGAAAACAGGGTAGCCAAACCAGCGAGATACACATTAATTAAGTCAAATAAGTTCATTATATGCAGCCATTGCCGTGGTCCATTGGAAGTGCAGTGGCTTAATTTGTAAACTTGATTATCCGGGTTCGATTTCCGGTTGTGGCAAGTAAAAATATGCTCTTCTATGAAAGATTGGCGATTTGTTGGTTCCTAGTGGAAGGGTAGGTTAGTATTGGTTAGAATATAATTATAAATCATAGACCAGGAAAACAGACTGCTGTGTATAATATAAACTGGAAAATTATTGTTGGAAAAAAACTGTTAAATCCAAATAAACAAATATTTAATAAGTATGAAGCATTCTGCACGGAAATTGAAACATGTTTAAAATTGGTAAACCTAATCCTATATCCACACAAAGTTCTTTTAAAGATAATCCAGAATATAATATGTTCACAAATGATCACTTGTCTGAAATGAACAATCTTCTAACTTCAAATTATACAGTCTAAACCACAGAAAAACATGGAAGTCACGAGCAATTTAAACCTTGTAAACTACAAAATGTATCTATAAACAAATTTTATATAACTTGAATGTTTCAAACATAATTTGATCATAAATAAATATAATTTCACTTTACACTGCAAACACATTATTAACGCGTCATTTGTCATATAACCGGATATTTGAATGATTAATCCAAAAAGTTCCAAAAAAATTGTTGTTCAATTTCGTGCAGGAACAGATCATTTACACCTATTGAATGTTAAACATGGGTATAATATTTCAACAAACATCGTGTACGACCATGCTTCAATACATTTCATTACAATTGCTATTCTTTGTAATAAAATGCTTGATTAAATTAAGATTGACAAATATAAACATTATCATTGAAATCCTACACCTCTGCCCCTCTGGTATGATGCATTCTGTCATTTTGACACTCCCCAATAAGTTACTACCAAAAGGAATTCTTGAATATGATCTAATAGCTATAGTTCCCCTATCAAATAGTTATTCATACTTCATGAACTAACTATTCATGAAATATCCAAGAACAGTTCAAGAAAAATTCATGATTTCATGAACTCCTTTAAAATTGGAGGAAGATTGTCTTGATCAGACATTTATGTAACCATTTTACATTTACACAATCAATATTGAAATTGATACAGATACCAGAATTTAAAACACTTTACCATGATCAATAGAAAATCAAAGAGCTATAACTCAGCTGCTTGTTCGAGTAAAATACATATGTTGAAGTATTATGAAAAAAAAAAATGTTTAGAATAACTTGGCTGAAATATCACTTTGTCTTTTTTTTAACCTGGCAACTTGCAGGAAATTTTGAAGATAAAGGGCCATAACTCATGTATCATGCAGTGTTTGAACATCGATCAAGCTTGTCTAGAGGTTTTTGATTTACATATATATTAAATGTGGATATAAAATTGACCAAAATAAATAAAAGTTTCTGACAACTTCAGCAGATGCTTTGCATGCATGGACTCATTATATGTGTCTTATATAGGCACCATCTCTTCAAGGTGGGTGTATTGTATAATGAACAAAGTCTTGGACTATTGTCAAAATTTGTCTATAGTTTTTAAAAATTAAAATGTTTTTAACAAAAATGAGCAGTCAAATAACTTGGCAACCAATTCGCTTGAGGGTCAGTTGTTTTTATCCCTACACTTGGTTTTTATCTAGATGAAATAAGTCTCAGAAATCAGTGTTAAACAAATGTAACTATCGTAAGACATCCTATTTTGTTAATGCATTGTTGCACTGGACCCTTAAAAGTTAATAAGATATAAATGTGACTTCACATATTTGGCATAATCCCTATTGAAACCCTAAAATCCCTTAAATGAGGTGACATTGAAACTAATCTGCACAACTATGTAGATTAACCTACATTCCAATAAAACTGTGTGGTCAAGGTTTAACCATGTAAATTCATAACATTTAACTGGACAGTCAGAACACAGTAAATGAAACAAAATTCCTAATTTCTATACGCACCAACTTCAGAAACCCATGCATATTTTTTATGTACAGTAAATCACGATGCTTTCATCAAACAATAACATTGTAATGTATTCCTTAATATGAGGGTACAGTTAAATTATTCAGGTAAACATGTGTTCAAAACTTACTATTAATTTTTACAGAGTTTCATTGCATGAATAGGGCGGAAAATGTGGAAATAAACTCTGTTCACCCGTGTCAAATATTTATTCTTACTTTAAATTCATGAAGTGTGCAAGAAAAGTTCAAGAAAAATTCATGAATTCTTTTCGAAGGGGTAATAGACATAATTGCTTGTTACATAATAAATGTTTCACCACATCAAAGTGCATACATAATTATGTATTTGTAAGCACCTTAGAAAAATCCATAAAGAAACCTTCAACAATTATTTCAATGTAATAAATAATTAATATGTATACATATATATACATGGCTACAAATATTTACAACTTTGATTTTTCCCAAGATAAAACCACACAGTACCATTAAATATTAATGAGGTAATTCGACCAATAAGTAGAGATTAACTTGCATAGATCACAGACTAGTACAGTCATTAACTAGTCATATAGCTGTATTATCAACCAATTAACAACTTCCTTCATACATTGTAAGTCCCTTAATCATAACATAATTGATTATCGGCCCAATATAAAACAAGAAACAATTAATATAACATTATACACTGTAATTAAATCCACCTTAGAAAGTTTCAAACACACAGAGACCACAACACCTGTATAAATTAACCAAATAGTTCCATACTGAGTTTCAAAATTAATTATTCCTTACACTATATTCACTAACCACAAACATATTCGAGTTTAAAAATGAACACCGAATTCATTGCAAAAAACTTAAAACTCCAATTTAAAACTCGAACAAAGAATGCATTGAACGCTTGACACTGACTTCGAAGTTATTTTTAACACACAAAAACATATGAAACAAATTGGCTTGAAAAATCCATATTCCAATAACAATGACCGCTCAACTCTCGTACATAAACCAAGCACATGTGAAAATATATACCGGTAAACTAGTAATTCTATAAAAACACAGGTAAATGTACGACCATATTATGTACATACAGTCCAGATAGAATTTTAGTTAGTAGTACACATCATGTGTAAAATTGTCACGCTTAGTTGAACACTATGGAATGTCTCACTGATTTTATACAGGTAAGGTAAACCTCTGTAGTATTGACTCAGAAGACAGGTGCGGCACATGTCGGACAAAGTTTTACATGTTTTGTTATGACGGTCATTTGTAGGGAGGGGGGGAGGCTTCAACAGCTGGTAGAGTTTAACCTCCTCTGAAGAAAACCTGTAGGTTAATTAAAGGACGTTTCTTATTACACATAGTAGGTTTAATTAATTTATTCTTCAGAGCAATTTTAAGTTTTATAAGGGTGTAACTTCACCATAAAAACTATAGTTTAAAGGTCTATAAAAGCAAGGTATTACTTTTAGAATTTCATCATGCAGGCTTAAGTTTTCCTTACAAAAATACCTATTGATTAAATACAGGAAAACTTCAATGAGTGAATTTCACAATTTTTTTATTGATTTTTAGCAGAACAGTCTGTGAACAAAGGCTTTATTGATAGGTTCATGGCCTTATTTGGAGGTCATTTTGTTTTAAACATTGTTCTAAACTGACTTTTATCAGCTGTTATTAATACACAGACCACTAGCAATATTTTTTCAAGTATTTAAGGTAGTGACACACCTCTGATGTTTGTATATCTTAATTGTCTTATATTTAACTGTAAGCTAGAAAGTTCACAAAGTATTACAGCTCATGCAACACATGACAGATCATTCAACCAGTAAAACAGACAGCACTGTACATGCCATCCTTGAACACATTTAATGCCTGACATCCAGTAGATATGCTAGCTTTTTTAAAATAATTCCTGTCAATTATAATCATACAAATAATTGTCTTCTTAAAATGTTCCAAGAACAAAGAAATACATATTGTAACCTCCCACCCAAGAACCCAATTTTATTCCTTGATATTTGATTAACATAAAGGGTACATAATTTAAGCTACTGCACTGACATTTGTACTACATTATATACTCAATATGTCAGTATTTATGCACAGTCAAACCTGTCTCTGCGGCCACCTCTAAATAAAGGCCACCCTGTGAATAAAGACCATTTTCTTAAAAACCATCATTGATCACTTAGAACAGTCTGACCTCCAAATAAAGCCCACCTGTCAATAAAGGTATCATGTTTCTGTCCCATGGGTGGCCTTTGT
The DNA here is from genome assembly GCA_964023205.1 of Lutraria lutraria. NCBI lineage: Eukaryota > Metazoa > Mollusca > Bivalvia > Venerida > Mactridae > Lutraria > Lutraria lutraria. The sequence goes on from OZ026840.1 coordinate 5,580,079, forward strand.
TCACAGGTTTGACTGTATTCAATTCATGAGTGCAATGTACAGCAAATCCCATGATGAGATTTCAATGTCATTCTAAAACTTACCGCATAATTTTTATAATGATAGGAGCATTTTTTGGTACAGCTTTACTGTTAAATTTGGACCATTATTTAAAGCTATACTAAACTAAAAGCTCCGCCTTATAAGTAGGGTGATACAAGTACAGTACAACCTCTCCAGAACAGCCCTGTGTAGAGCAACAACCTCTCTATAACAACACCTTCAAAATTTCCCTAAGTTTATATTTACTATAAATTTAACCTCTATAGAGCAACAACCTCTAAATAACGGCCAATATTTGCAGCTCCCACAGGGTATTGCTCTACAGAGGTTGTACTGTACCTGTACTGGGATGTTTTTTTCACCTTTTAGGAAAAGTACCATGGTACTGACCGAATTTAGAAATTTTGTGTTTCTATTATAATTTATTTTTTCTTAAATTGGAATTTTTTTATACTAGTGCAGACAACAGTTTTGTATGCACCTTTATCACATTAAGAAGTTAGTACATTTTTGTACTTACATACAATAAAGGAATGATATCAGCTTTTTAAAAATGTTTTGTTTTAGAACAATTAATGTCTTAATTTATAAAGAATCACAAAAAATAATATTATACAGTTAGGCCAAAAAAGTCATGTTTTCAGTTTCATGAAAAATATGGTTAGCTAGCTCACAAAACTTTTCATTACTATTTTTTTCATGACATTGTACTTTGGTGGCAGAATTTGTCACTAATAATTTATTATATTCTTGTACTTTGGATTTTGCCATTAGAGAATTTGGGATCTGCATCGAAAAATGTGGTCACTGTTGAGTAACCGAAAACACAATTTTTTCTGGCCTTATATTAGGTCATCCTTAAAAAAATGCTTGTTTGCAGTAACACTACCCAGAGAATTTCAAGTGGGTAGGAAGGTTACTTTAAGGATTTTTTTTAAACAATTTATGTTTATGTTGAACCCAAAATACATGTTAAGAATGCTATTTTTATTGATTTTTTTTTAATTTACCCGAGACCCAAAAAATGTTAGGTACAAATGTAGGGACCTTTTTGGTGAGTACTGGTAGGTAGCGTTACTGCAAACAAACTATTTTTAAGGACAGCCTAATATCATACATGTGTATATCACAGTATATGTAGGGGTCAATATTGACAAACTTACCTATCGCACAGTTCACATCATTTTGAGCACAGGAAATGTTGCTCCATAATACATTATATATATTTCTGTTCATATTATTGGTTGAAAATATCACAGTAGGTCCTTCCATCAAACAACCTGTAAACCCCTTCCCCACATACAGCCCCTCGGTCCCGCCTAAATCAAGGTCCCGAAAATAATTCCTGAATGTTGAATTTGATATAATCTCACTGAAATAAACTTGTCCCCCACGCGTCACATTTAGGTAAAAATTTCCCAAGTATCCTTGCGTACCGACTGTCCACCATTGATCATCGTTCATATCATTTCCGAGAAAAATGAAAGATTGGTATACACCTATTGACCAACGAAATTCAATGGTACCGTTTATAATTGAAAGTAATAAAAAATCCCCACTGGCACCTCTTTGGTGTAAAAATTCCCCACTGGAACATGTTTTAAATGAAAATTCTGTCTGATGTCCACTTGTCTGAACATCCCATTCAGCATTTCGTATTAACACAAAAGAATCATTTTCCTGAGAAAAATATCCGTATTTTCCACCAGTTTCTGCCGTAACCACGGTAATAAGAGCAATTGCTAGTGCCAGGCATATCTGCAACCCTGTAAAATCAGATAAAAGAAAATGTTAGAATTTAGTAAGCATGTAATATTTTATAATTAAACATGTATTCATTATCAATTCAGTGGATTTCTATGCCCCTATATATATCGATATTGTTTTTTTAAATTACCTATTTGTCTGTCTGTTTGTACCAAACTTTAACCTTGCCTAGAGTATAAAATTCAAAATGCTTCCACCTACAGTCATCAAACTTCATATGGATAACCTCTACAGGACCTGTGCATTTTAAGGTCAGTAGATCAAAGGTCAAGGTCACCCATAGGGGGCACTAGCTGTGTTTTAAAAACAAATCTTGTTCAAGATATTCTGATAAACGTAAACCCAGTGAACAAGGTCATAAAAAGGAAGAGAAGATCAATATATGTATGGCCTTTATCCATAGTAGGGTTTAATTTGAAAGATTTTGGGGTGAACTGCAACAATGTTGACAAGGAGGTCATCCAAATGTTCAGATCTAATATCAGTATTGTAATGTGCACAGGTGGTTACGTTCATTCAGGTTTGACATAATTATATTTCCTTAACTCCTCACAGTCCTTTGATTCTGTTACGTAATATCACATACAAAGAGTCAACCCATTATGAGGTTCTTGAATATAAAAGCTGTATGATGTTTCTCTGTTTGAATCATTAATTTGTGATATTTTGACACTTCCCATGATTGTGTACAAAAAAAAACATTTTTGCTGAATCATTGTTTCGTATAAAGAATTTTTTTTCTAGAAAATTCATTTTTGATGGTTCATGATTATAATAAGACCAGCAGTAACCACAGATTTTTTTTTCTAATTTGATAGCCGATATTCGGTCATATTCTCAATGGAAAAAAGTATCTTTTTTTCCTAATTCATAGACAAAAATTCCAAATTGACACTTAAAAACAAACACATGCACAAAATATTAAAAAAACGCTAAAATCTTCAAAAACAAGAGGTCTTTCACTGTAACAGACTTTTAATGATTCAAAGTACTCATCATGGACAGTGATTGTTGGTGTTCATTTTAATATGGCAAAATTGAAGTCATGCATATTTTCCCAATTTTTAACAAGACACCACTGAAATTCCCAATCCCAAGGGTATGGTCATAATCCCAAAATACTTTTTAAAAAACCTGAACCCAGACCCATAAGAAGCAATTTCAGAATGGGGTGGCTAATTTTAGATATTGTCTGACAACTAGAGGGGGGGGGGGGGGTCAGAATCAATTAAAGGCTATACAATGTAGCCCCTTAAAAACTATTACAGTCAAAATAATGAAGGGAGAGGCAGGCTTTAAAGTCCCCTAGCCCCCATCCTGTTCCTATGGCCCTGAGTAACTTGATTTAATAAGCCCCAACAAATAAATACCATGTTTCCACCAACACATCCCTTAAAATGTAGGGTTTTCAAAAAAAATTTAGGTTTGGAAATAGGTTTGTAAAGAAATATTGGCTAGAAAAAAATTGACCAGGCAGAAAATAAGTCTTAGATCAGTTGGAACAAAAAATAGGGTCGCTCCGAGTAGACTACTGGTAACAAGAAACATTTTATCTTACATTAAATGTTAAAAAGCTCAAAAACTTTGTGACAACTACCATCCACAAGTATGTTTATGTGTATGATAGGTCTTCATATTTCTAAGTTAGGCTGAGGAATATTATTGCCTGTTACTGGTTACATGTTTATAAACAAAAAATAGGGTAAGTTAAGATTTAATATTTTTTTATTGTTCTTGAAAACATGCGAAAAGTTAAAAAAAGTTAAAAAATTGACATGCCGTTCCTAGGGCCAAATAAAAAATCTAGGGTCAGAAGCAAAATTAGGGGACGTTGGATAATCAGTAACAAACATTTTTTTTACGCCTTACATTGTATTGTCAAGTATTATTTAAATTATGAAAACTAAAACTAATAGCCAGATGTAAATATAAATGTCAGCATTTATACTGTTTGTATAGATCAAAATATTCTCCTTCGAAGCATGTTTAAAATCTAAGGCCAAAAATAATTGTTTATTTCTTGTTACATGCTCATTAAAAATAGGGAAGGTTGGTCTGGATGTTGGAAGCATGCAGAAAGGTAAATAATTATGCCCGAAGAACAGACTATTGCATGAATAGTCTATAGGGTCACGGGGAAAATTAGGGTAGTAGTACCGGTAGGTAACCATAAGGCAACCAGAAACGCACATTTTTTATTATGCCTTAAGCCTAAGAGAAGGTCTAGTATCTATCAAGATGTACCACAGGCTGAAATTTAATTATAATTGTACAAGTTACTATCAAGCCTAGCTAGTGATTACATACATATGATTAAGCCATGTTTTAAAATCAGCAGAATTAATTGATTAACTCCACCCTATACAGTATGGTATGTAGATTTATTCATGTACTTTATTGAACATGAATTAATTACTCTCAACCTATTAGGTTAGGCTTAATTAAGGCCATCCTTCAAAAAAAATGTTTGTTTGGGGCGTAACCCTATACCCAGAGAATTTTCAGTTTGTAGGTAGGTTAAGAATTGTTTTTTGATAATACAAATGTATATTTTTACATTCATGATTGAATCCAAAATATCTGTCAAATTGCTATATATGTACTGAATTTTTTTTTACCCAAGTGGCAAAAAAAGTTGGGTTACTGTCAGGGCTGGTTTTGGTGAGTAGATAGTGTTAAACCTCGAACAAAATATCTTTAAAGGATAGACTTAACATGTTTGCTTCTGACAAAGTAAACGTTCATTGAGCCTTGTAAAATGCTTAACATTAATTGTAAAAAGTCTAAAGTTGCTGGGAAAAATTAGGGTAGGTTGGATAATCAGAAACAATTTTTTTTCATGCCTTTTATATGTCCAGCTACGCACCTTAATATTGTAATGTATAATACTATTATAAATTACAAATAGCATGAATAGCTTTACCGTTACATTACCATGATGGTATATTCAGCTGTCAAAAATGTATACTATTTTCAAGTGATTGACTTAAATCATTCAAGAGTTAATTAGCATGTATTAATATAATTACAGAAAAAAATAACACATGTTTACACAGACAAAACATAAAAAGTATATCACTATTTCCGGTCTAGTACCTATTCCTGCTTGGTCACTGTCCATGTTTATTTATGACTAAAATGCAACAAAATATGAAGGTATTTAATCTGTCATCCCTATAATATATAAATAAAATAGATTTAAAACCATGTATTAATTTGCATGGATTTAAAAATCACTCTTTACATTTTCGAATTCATTCAAAAATGGAGGACAGATATGTAAAGAATAGTGACAATGAAATATATACACTGTGACAATACGTCAGTCAGGTTTCAATCTACGACTATACATCAAACAAGTTGTAACATACAATTCCAAAACATTTGACATTGCTGTACCTTTTTTACATTAAATGTAAACAAACTCACCTGACATATGCCCGGGGGGAGTTAAACAACCCCGGGCCACACCCATTGTCAATGCTCCGCACCCCATCCTATCATATTTTCCAAATTCCCGAGGGACAAGCCTCTTAAGGTTTAACACTGATTTTATAACACCCAAAATTTACGTACACAAACTATCACGTGACCTATCTACCTGTATCGCTCTATATTCTATTTATAGATAGTCAAATTACGGGTGTGCTTTTATTGTTCTTTATCAAAGGCTATCAGTTTATTAAGATAAATCGGAATTTCAAGTATTCCCTTACAATCGAGTACACTAGATCAATGAATTAAGCGTGTAGTAAACTCTGACCTCATTTTGTAAACAACGCATTCAAGTTGACAGCAATTTACACAGGTGTGTTTACAGGTAAGCAAAGGGAAATAACCGCAATACGACCGTGACCGATTGACTACGCAGTTGTTTCCCTTATAAAATTTACTATATCTAAGAATGTACGGCTCGTGTAGTACCGTCGAGTAACCCTAAATCGTGATACCTTCGTTTTCGTTATACTGGAAATATTTACAAAAAGCTCGCGCTATACTTTGTTGAATGACGTCATACACTGGAAGCCAACTGCTGAGACGACAAACCGCTGTCGGCAATAAAAAAAATGCTTCGAATAGGTCTTGGAAGAATAAGAAAATAGTTCCCCATCGTATACTATGATAAAAGCATGTAAAAAGATAATTAAATTAGTTAACCTACAGCTTACATTGATTTTTCAAAATATAACGATCTTTCTCCTAAAATTTGTTTAGCAGCTGATTGTTTACACTATTTACAGTTACGTCATGACCTTGGATGACTGGTTCCGTGGCTGATATTTGAATAACGAAATGGAAGGAAAGGTTACCTACTTATGGTTGGAGACACCTAAATTTAATGTTTTGATACTTGTTAAAAAATCACCATGTAGTATATTGCCCGAAATACAATAAATTATCAATACAAATATATAGGCTATATCCCCCCCCCCCCAAATCACATCATAAGAATGTGCGAGCCACATTAAACCTAAATCTGGCATATAAATTTAGAAATATATGGATCTAGATCTAGCCCGCATCCAGCAAAATGCAGTCAGACGATATTCACCAACAATTCTATCGAAGGTCTATGATATAGGCTATAACTGTTGATACCGAAATAAAAGATAAAATAAACTGTAAAATTTAAAAAACGGATCTAAAATAAACCTTTAAATACATAAAACTGCACGTTAAATATGATATCTCTTGTTCTATTTGGCCAATTTCGTTTAATTCAGCCACTTAGCTAAACCTCACGAAAACTGTTCTACCATACTTAATGGAAGTCTCATTTTGTACATGTATGAAAATGGCTGCGTCCATGAGTTAGCAAGTGAAGAATATTTTTAAAACATATGCGAGATTATACGTGTTAAGTTGTGTTATTGATACATTGTTTTAAAATTTTTTTGGAAACAATATTGTTCTTGAGTGCCCTCGTTGTTTCCTTAACCTCACGGAAACTGGTTACTCGAGGGTATTTTCCGTAAAAAAGAAAATCGTCATCACATGTTTTGTTAATATTTTATGCATAGGAAAGAAAGGCAGTGCAACTGTACTTACACACGCTCGCTCTGCTCGTATATGTATACAGCTCATTTACAATCGCACGGGATTTCTTTCCGGTTCAGGCCACGCACGTACCCCCGTTTTCAGCACGGGTTTCACGAATTATTGGCAAATAATTTTATACCACATAAAACCACGCGCCCCAGCTATCAGTCATATACGGTATATAATGTTGAATAAATTAGTTTCGAAAATTTCGTGAAACCCGCGAAAAGATGCATGATAACTGGGATCGAAAAGAAATCTCGTGCGACTGTGTACAAGTTATGTATGCTTGAACCGCTCGTGAATATAACTCGTGCACTCGTTTTTTGCTATACTTAGATACTGTATGTAGGGTTTATTTATATATATCTACTGTTTACACTAGCAATACAGTGTCACCCTCTCCAGAGCGGCCCTGTCATAAGCAACAACCTCCCTCCAGCAACAGGATGCTTTTTACCAACTGTATCATTAATTATAATTTAATCTGTCTAGAACAACAACCTCGATATCTCCATATAATAACATAATACTGCTCCTCCCAAAAGGGTAGTCCAATTTCCCGTTCGTCTTATGAATTAGACCACCCAAAGGGCGTTGCTTTGTAGAGGTTGCACTGCATTGCATTGTAATTGGCTGACAGCTGGGATGCGTTATCTAAGAAAATCTTTATTGCAATATCACGTTGTATCAAGAATTGTGATGGAAAAGTGTGCTAAAGTTGTAAGATGATAACGTGACAAGTTCAGAACGTACAAATTCACTTATCTTAATTTACTATAACATATAATGTCTGGTCACATTGTCCAGCCTAGTGAAAATCAAAACTCTAATGGTTTTGGAATAGCAACCTCTACAAAGCAACACCCTTTGAGAGAAGCAGTTTTATATCGTTGTGGAGAGGTTGTTGCTCTAGAGAGGTTAAATTAATAGTTAATGGTACAGTTAGTAAAAAGCATACTGTTGTTGGAGGAAGGTTGTTGCTTAAGACAGGGCCGCTCTGGAGAGGTTGTACTGTATTTCTGCTGTATATACCCCATATACGGTATCTAAGTATAGCAAAAAGCGAGCATACGAGTTATATACACGAGCGGTTCTAGCGCATATAACTTAAATTGTAAACAATTATACGAGATTTCTTTCCGACTTAGACCACGAACCTCAATGTCACAAACTTTTCGAAACTAATTTTATTCAACACTATAAATCGATACCGTATATGGGATATATCCTGTAGAAATGCTGCACTCCCATTGGCTGATAGCTGGGGCGCGTGATCTTATGTTGTATAAAATTAGTTTCAACATTTCTATGGAAGGGAATATCCGCCAGTACATTCATGCTGTTAAATGACAATAATATGTTATTTACTTGCATATGCGTTCTTCTACTTGACAACTGCATTTCGGTTTCTTACAAGTGCTTGCTACGTTATTCATGTTTCATATTACTTGATGCTAAGTGGACACTCCCTTCATATAAATCGTTCATTCTTGCATGTAATTTACAACTGCGTTATGCCTTCTTTATCTTGAAACGTTTATTCACACTATTTCTAACTGCTACTGTTACTGCTTTTTGGATTCAACATTATTCTTGTTGAAGCATGACATTACAATGGTACATGAAGTACATGACTGGGAACCAATAAAACTTTTAGCTTCTTGCGCAAATTACTATACACGGGAGACAACTCCGGTCATCAAATTTACAAGTTCGGAATTTTCCGTGGTTTAACGGTGCGATAGTAAAAACTTCAATGTTTACGGAAGTGTATATCAATGACACATGTTGTTTTTAATGAGATATCGAGCTGTCTCGTCGGTCTCGACGATAATGTTAGTGGCAGTGTGTTAGAAATGGTTTCTGTTACATCCAATAAATCAACCGAGATCGTCGAGAACATAACATTTTGTTGAATGTTGAAGAAACTGTGCTACGACGAGGCGGTACGGCAATGTTTTTCTGAACATCGTTTCAGGTGAATATTTTAGTAGATCTACATAAACATTATTTTTACTCCTATATTTACCGTGTTACTTCTCATTAACTCAGGTCTGTCTGGAGCAAATTCAGGTTCGGGGCTTATTTTAGATTTTTTTAGACGGGGGGGGATAAATTGTAGAAGCAATATTTGATTATAGACAGCAGTAAAAGATCTGGTTCTTATTCATGAAGACTGTGTTTCGCATCTTTGAACCTGTATGTAACGGTCTATTGACTTTGTTTGAAATGTAGCGGTGTGGTATATTGTTTAATTGGTAATGCATCTGACTTGCAAGCAGGAGGTCGTGGGTTCGAGCCCCGCATCAGGAACATTATTAAATTTTAATTTAAATTTCCTCCTATTACATTTGGTGCCGTGACTAGGATGAGACTAGCACCTAGGGTGAAGCAAAGGCTAGCTGAGTTAGTCAAAAGAACCTATAGTTGTCGCAATTAATTACTTTGAATAAAAAGGAAGGAGGAATGTAGCTGTGTGGTATATTGTATTAAATTTTATAAATTGGCTGAGATATTCACAGCCTGATTAGCTCCGAGTTAGTAGAGCATCTGACATGCAAGTAGGAGGTTGCATGTTCGAGTCCCGCATTGGGTACTTCATTATTTTCCTCCTCCCCATTACAGAAATAATTGCATATGTGAAAATAAGTTTGCTATCAAGAATTATATTATGGGAATGATTAACTTTTCATTTACCTATTGCCTAACATACTTCTTTTGATGATATTTATAAAATAAACCTAATTAATGTCAATGGTCTTCAATTTTCAGTCAATATTGGCAATGGTTGGACTACTCACAGTGGTACATGTACAGTCAATCAGCCTGGACAGAAGACTTTTAGCTAGTGTGTGTTTTTGGTGGTGGAGCTAATCAGTTTATACTCAATGATATGTTGGCCAGACTGGTACACGAAGATATCGCAAATGGGTTTTCTCAAAAAGTGGCTTTCCTGACAAAATTGTTGCTACAGAGGTGGAAGTTAGTAATAAACCATTATAAACATTACATAGGTATTATATATACCGTATATGTAATATTAAGATGGAAGTATATATATATTTATATGCAGAAGTTATATTCATATTATTCACATCACAGGACCTGCAGAATTTTGTGACTCATAGAATATTTAGGAAAAGATACACATGCATTCCATCTATAGGTTGTTTGTGACAGCACATTGCCATAATGACTTACAAGTATCTGTAGTTGGTTTTTGTTTATAAAATATGTGTGCAATTGAAAATATAATTTGCATAAATTATTAAATCTTATACTACTAAGCTCTACTATTAAGCTCTCGTTATGATGTAAAAAGTATTTAGTTAGATTTTTTTCAATATACAAATTACAATGTGTTAATAAACTGGCACACATTTAAAGAAAATATACATATATTACAAGAAACATGTGTATAGCCATGTTAGACATATTATATAAAGGATAACACAAAAAAAGTTAAAATAAACCTTTATTTCCATTTTGGTCAACAGCTATACATAGCTAATGTTTAAATGAATAAATAAATTTTGTATCCGTGATCCTTAGAATAAAGTAAAGAGTTACATCTAGGAAGATATTTAATTTTCATGTATATCAGAAGTAATAAATCACACTATATTCACAGACAAATTGCATAGTGTAATATTGAAAGAAATTTTAGAACCGAGCAAATTTAAAGTTGAAGCTATATTTTATGTTTTTTCTAAGAAGTTGACTTATTTGATGTAAATGCAAATTCATGATAATAAGTAATACATGTGAATTGATTATTCATCATTTGTAAGCATCAGTCTATTTAGACTATGGGGCACCAATACCCCCCCTCCCCCCCCGGAGGCATTATTCTACAGTATGTTTTTCTGAAAGTGTATGGAAAGACCTACCAAATCCCAGTGTCTACCATCTGGATGTTGGGGCTTTACTCCGTTACCGCCATTTTGGGGCGTTACCATAATTGAAATTTTAAAGTTAACACAATACCGCAAAGAGATCAAAATAATTTGTGTTAAAGGCCTTGTAATTATGATTATAAGCACAGAGAATGTAAACAAGAGTGTAGAAATGTTAAACTCATCATCAAATGTGGTATAATTTACGTTACCAATATTATATCACTGAAATAAGGTCACATATACTCTAAAATATTCAATTATCATCATATACTTACTGTTTCTGGATCAAGCAGAACACTATCTAATGAGTAAATGGTACTCAATTGTATTATATGTTGACAAGGTGAAAAAAAGGTCACAATAATGCAGAAAATACGTGTATATTATTAACCGCATGCGTTACCAAAATATAACTATGAACATAAGTGCATGTGCATAACTAAACCTTGACATTTTTTGCATAAGACATTATAAAATCTAAAGTGGCATTTAGGCTTAAATTAAAAAAAAAACATTTCATTATAAAATTTTCATATCAATCAATAAAATCAAAGCAATCAATTGTCAATAAATAAATAATTTCATTAATCAAATAAATATTTAATTTAGTCTATCAATTTCATAGTAATTTCTAGATATGTTTCTTTTTTCAATGATTATGAAATTGCAACCTGTGACCTAGCAGTGGCCATGAAATCGTACTCATTGGTTTGGCAGTTTCAGGAACAAATTCAATAATGTCATAGTGAGAACGGGTGTATTTCACACATGTATGCTCCATCTTCGATACATCTAGGTAAAGTAATGAACGACAGTGGTCTCGCGGAACTTATGATAAATTCCGGAATTGTGCCAGTGGTTCTCTTGACAAAGTGACGTCTGGGAAACACTAAAACCATGCTCTATGTGAGCACAAGCCCTTATCGAAGGGTCAATTACCCCGGCCAAGATCTGAAGAAACACAACCTTTCACACAGAGTATTTCAGCATAATATAATAACTCAGATACGAGCAGAACGTAACGCATTTGGCCTGCTTATGCTACTGTCAGTTCAACATGACATAAACCTGAAGCTTACCTAGTCATTTCTTCTAGGTCGAGTGCCTTATATTGAATCACCAACAGAACCAACAACTAGCCATTCTACAGAAGGCGCATCCTATGTTGTTAATGGTAACGCCTAATTGGGTAACTGCAGAGTCTTATAGCAGTTCCAGATACATTCGAGCAAGTAGCTGAGGCGATTTCTTATCAGTTGCCTAAAACGTCTCGTGTAGACTTTATATCAGACATTTACAATTAACAGTCTATTAAATCAGGTGAGTGCCGATGACGTTTGGCAGCTCCAACGTTCTTGCTCTCAGGTAAAAAAAAGCAATAACTCTATGGAATCGGATGGGCTTCATATCTAATGACGACAATAAGACAGTCAATAAAGCTAATCTTTGAGTAGTCTTATAGAGATGGCGTCACAGTCACACTAACTGAGATTCAAAACACTGAGATTACAGTCTGGAGTAAAGTTTAAATGTGTTAGACAAAACCATCGTTAAACCATTAAAAGGCCTGTGATATCATCATTTTTAATTAAAATTTGAATGTCAAGTATGTATAGTCTGTACAGATGTACATCATTTGACCAATTAACCACAATTACCAAGGAAAAGCTATCATGTGTCAATACGCAATCTCACTAATCTCAGAGACAATATAGTGTTCCAGCGCTACTTTACTGAATGAAACTATTTTCAATATGTAGTAGATTTCGTTACCTCAACAGTTAATGATGAAATGGAGGAAAAAACAGAATCCTGCATATACCTCCAACTTTTATCAAAACTGCAAAGTCTGCAATGTATACTTATACTATTTTTAAAAAAGTAATGCATAGCTATAGGAGCTTTGCTCCTATAAATGAAGATTACATGACAATATTAGCCAACTTACCACGCATGTTTGTTCGGATGAACTTTACAGTGCCATTGAGACATTTGTATGTGTGTTGTTTGGTCATTAAAAATACGACTTCAATAAACTGAGGTATAACAAGTATCAAAGCCATGGTTGTGTTCTGAACGCTTTAAGTGGTATGGACATGAGCTTACTCACTCCCTGCAGATCCCGTCTCGTATGTTCAATGTGTTACGGATAGTTATAAGGTGTATATTTGGACCCATGCAAAGGGGGCAATCTTGATCTTCTAAAAGTGAATGAAAGTGGTTGGAAATTCGGTCCTGACAACATGCTGGAATACAACTGGTACGAGGATAATATTGTGCCAAAGGCTAGCGACGCAGAAGACACTGATGATACAAACGACATTGAGCTCATTAGTATGGTCGATGCTGTCTATGAAACAGAAAAGTGATGAGGATTTGTGAAATTCGTGAACGTTTGCCATCAGAACAACAAAAATACCTTGATGACAATATGTACAGCTAATGAAATCTGACATAACATACAATATTGCACTTAAGTATATATATATAAATAATCATGTAACAAATGGTAACGTAAATGACACATACATGTTTATGTGTGTCAATGGCACAATGTTTATTGCACTGTCGCTGTTATTGTAAATTTGATTGTTTCATAGATACATATTCTTAGAATACAATCGATGATGATTTTATAACAGTTTCATAGAAATGTTGCTACTCGTTTATGAATAATTTCAAACGTAACGCGAATAAAACCATGTAACGTAAAACACAATCAGTGATGAATTAAAAAAGTTGGAATGCTAATTTACATGTACGTATTGCCAGTAATCAAGTATAAACAGTTTGTGTATCAAATCAATGTTTTATGCATTGTAAAGCGTGTTAAGCACTTAACGTGATAAAGGTAACGTTATGTAACGTAAACTACTATTATCCCAGTCAAACTTCACAACATTTTTATCTAGAAATGCTTTCCAGTTATGGGTATTAATGAATGCATCATGATTACCTATCACTGTATACCTATTTGATCATAGCATGTGATCACAGTAATATAAACGATTTCCATGTAACACGTATACTTTTATATGTAACGTATTTTACGTAAAATGAAGACATAAACGAGCATTCAATGAAAGAAAAACATGAACATGTGGTAGTATTTGCCTAATACGAATAAAAACATTGTTTACGACTGCTTTTGTGTTAATTTAACATATACAACTGTCATTTCCTTGTCAGTTTGGGGTAACGCAGGGTAACGTAAATTACAGAGCATATATAATGCAATAAAGTGAAAAACATGCATTTGATCGATAAGTAAAGCCGCTGCTAACTTATTATGGTCAAAGGAATTGTTCAAATTGATGAATTATTGAAAATATCTAGAATAAGACTTCTAACAAAATAAAATTATTGTCAAACGTATTTTTCGGTAACGGTAATTAACATGCTGTAGTTCACAAACGCCCCAACGCCCAGATTGTAGACACTGGAAAAATGATCAGCAGGCATTGAGCTTTCAAAAAAATGGTGTCTACAAAAATGCCTCCGGGGGGGGGGGAGGGTTTCGCCCAGTAGCCCATAGCCTAATTAGTGTCAATGTAATTTCTAAATTGTTTGTAAAGATATTTTTGTATTTGAATTGATCAATATTCTAGGTTCTTCATGTTAATTATTACTTAATAATAAATGCAAATTTTCAGTCAATATTGTCAATTGTACAAATGTTAAATATCTAGATACTGTCAAACCTCCGAATAAAGGTCACCTTGTGAATAAAAGGTCATTCTTTCTAAACCGTCATTTATCATTTAGAACAAAATAACTCCTGAATAAGAGCCATCTGTCAATATAGGCCAAATTTTCTATTTCCCAAGCATGGCCTTAGTTCAAAGTCTTGACTGTAGTCCAAAATACATGTTCCTGTAATGACTAATTAATTCACCTCACTTCAATTTTTTGAAGTATTTTAATTTCATTAAGTCTCATTTTTAACAGTGAAGCATTGGAAGACATGTGCAATTATTATGGTTGTCAGTTATATTTCAATTAGTTGTACTAATTGACAATAATGAATTATGTTTATTGTTAAAACTGGGACATGATTCAATTGGTTACTGAATTTATTGTTTACAGAAATACATAAATAAACAGTATAATAAATAGACAAATGAAAAAAAAAGATAATTGTTGTATTTTATCTATCCTTTGATTCAAGTAGGATGACTAGTGTTTTCAAGGTAGACACACACCTTAATTGTGTCCTAAGCTATCCTCACATTGTGCATATGTCTATGTTCTTCTTGAAATATCTCAAACAATCTAGGGGTGTCATCATCAAAGCTATATGGGTGGTCATTTCATTTAACTCAGGGGAAAAAGTATACTGGCTGCTTATTCTTTAACGCATCTTTCTCATTGACTTGAGAAGAATCAACAATGGAGCGGATACCCTTGGTGAAGTTGTGATAGAAGACACAACTGAGGTAGAAATAACTGTTGGATCACTAGCAAACATATCATCCATGCATCAAAATACCTCCATATCCGTCGACTATCACCAGCTTGTTTTTTTCTTTAATGTTTTATACCTGCAATACAATAAACAGACACATTCAAATACTAACATTTATGTTTATCCATACTGTAATGGCACTGTTTGTGATTAGTGATATTTAGATCATGTTTGTGTGGTACAAAATGAAACACAATATCTAAATACAGGGAGCAATACAGAAACATGATGGGTATGTGATATACTATACAGTCACTTGTACCCAACTGTACTGATATATGAATAACACAAATGAATGTTGATGCAAATGAACAATTTAAAACTGTTCTTTTTAGTGTAGGTCTTTCATATTGAACATTATTTTAAAATGTGATTGATTGCTTAAAACAAAGTGACATCCAAATAAATGCCATGCACTTGGTAATTAACGCCAATTATGTATTTTCCAAGGATAGCCTTTGTTCACAGGTTTAACTGTATATGAACAGGTATGCTATATAACATTGTTATATACCGGTAGATCCCTGATAGAAATAAAATTCTCCTCACACAACAGCAATAACTAAAACATAATTTCACATGACAGAGTACACAATAACTGTTATTTTAGGATAAAACTTACTCTGGACTAACCTTCACCTCCACCAATATAGTATCTGCTGCTTTTGAAACGATGTATTGACATCGATGAAGAATGGCTACAAATTCTACAGTAACAATTTTTTGTCCCGTTTCGCTCAACTTACACTAATTCGTCGAGTAGTTTTTTGTGTACGCACCGTGCGTGGTTGACCTTTTTACGGAAACTGCCGAAAAGATCTGGTTCCCAGCATTGTATGAATTGAATATTACAAATGCATTCGTTTAAGTTCATGCTAGCTGCTGCTTAGTGCTAATTGGTTTCGCCTTGCTGAACTTGCAATCATTGATGTTAACATGCATTGGTCGGTATAATAATAATGAATAGAATGGATGCATTTGTCATTTACACGCAAGAATATGTAATTTATATACATAGAGTAAGGATAGAATCAAGCCACGTGCCACTTACTGATGGAAAGAAGCATAAAGGCACACGGCAGTTGCAGTTACTTAGTGTAAAACGAATGAAACAAGGCAAGATGCAATTGTCATTTAACAATATGCATGTAACAAGACAAGATGCAATTGTCATTTAACAGCATGCATGTACTGGCGGATATTCCCTTCCATACATTTCGTGAAACCCGTGCTGATAACTTGGGTAGGAGAGAAATCTCGTGCGACTGTGTACGAATTATTGCACGAACTGAGCGAGCGTATGTAAGTACAGTTACACTGGCTTTTTCCTGTACACAAAATACAATCAATAAAAACATGTGATGAATCTATATCACATATGATATTTGTTTCCCTCATAAAATGTAGTAAAATGTGCACCATTATGCACATTTTACTACATTTTATATATGAGGGAAACAATTGCGTAATCAATTGATTACGGCCGTATTGCGGTTATTTCCCTTCACTTACCTGTTATGTACATGTAGTTATTTTACTTTTGTCGTATATTTTAACATATAGAGGGCTAACACGTTGAAGGGTAGTGTATAATGGTTATTATTAAAATTATTAATATTAAGGCAACACATTTATATACCAGTGGCTTACATGTTTGTCTTTATTTATCATGTATATTTATTTTACAAGTTTTTTTTAGTAAAAAATGTTATACATTTATGTTTTAAGATTTGGGATATAATGCCCGGTTCTCCTGTATATTATCTGTCCTCCCTCTGAAACAGCTTTGACATGACTATAGTCATCGAATGGGCCGTTAACAACGGGTAAACAGACAAACGAACAGGCATCATACTGTAAAATGTTATATAGGCCTAAACGAAGACATACAATGATTGACAACATAATATCACACATTACTAAATTGCTAAACCCATGATATACATGTGGGTACTGCTAATACATGATGCAACCTCTCTATGATGGAGAGCCCGTGGGCTTGAGCCCAGCTACCGACCAAGGTTTTTTATGTGAGAAATGAGACAGTTGCTTACGGAGGATGGGAGACTAGTAGGCCTACTGGTTCTTCCCAAGAACGATGGTTAGTTGAACTGTCCGCCTCATATGACTCTGACTGTTGAAAAGGGGCGCAAAACTCAAACAACCAAACACACATTCAATACATAAACAATATAATTATTTTGTACAGAAAAAGAAAGCTTTCTTTCCCATGGTAGCGTACGAAGAGTTTCCATCGAACTTGAACCCGGCACCTACCAAGGCTTTTTTAACATTCTCCACTCCCCAGCATGCACCGTATCCAACATGTGGCTCTTCCGCCATACTAGATGCTAAACATATAAACATACTAATTGTATAATACATAGCAGCGTGTTTATTATTAGCATTGTCTTCTGGGTTACTGTGGAAAGCTAACTCTACTACACTGACACATCCATTTTGTTTCAACACTCTATAAATCTCATTTAACGCTTTATGTGGATCAGACAAGTCATGTAAAGTATCACAAACAAACACCAAATCAAAACTTTCGGTCCATTCTTCTGGCAAACCATGGGCGTCCCCTTGTACAAATTCTACATTTGTAAGTCCGGTTATTGCCTTAGTTTCATTAGACAATTCTATACCTTTATCAGCATACTCAAGTCCTACAAATGACGATTTAGGGAATTTATTAGCAAGAGCATTAGTGTAGTTGCCACTGCCAGAGCCAACATCAAGAACTCGAATACCTGTCTCTGAAATACAATAAAGCTATTCTATTAGACCTTTATCAGAATCCATTTGCCTTATCCAATATTCTGTTTATTAGCCTGTAGATTCATTCTATATATCTGCTGTATTTATATGTGTTTGTGCGCTTGTCTTTGCTATATGCTTTGTAAATGGCCAAAGGTTATTAATGCCGATTTGCTAATAAAGTATGTATAATTTATATTATTCACGTTTGTCAAACATGACGTATAATTCTACAGTAAAAAAAGCTTAATTTAAGATTTAAGTTCGTCAAATCTCAAATTCTCAATGCATCTTATTTATGAAATGTTTACCTAGTTTAGCGATGATTTTGTCCTGTTTACTGAGTACAGGTAAGATCTCATTCTCTACAGTAGTCTCACACATTGTTGATCTATAATCATCAAACCAATCAAACCATTGCTCCGAGTCCTGAAAACCTATACCTGAAAATACAGTCAAACTTGTGAGTAAAGGCCACCCTTGGGAAAGACAACAGGTGGCCTTTATAAACAGCTCGCCTTTAGTCGAAGGTTACTGTCTTTGTAAATAAGTAATGACGTTTAAAAAAAAGAACTTTATTCATAGGATGGCATTTTTTCAGAGGTGACCGCAAACACAGAATACTGTCTTGAGCATCATGTTGGAACAGTTAATAGCAAAGTTACAGGGGGTTATGCAAGTTATAAAGAACCCAACCTCATACTCACATTTCAGTGCCTTCAAATACAACACTCGGGAAATTTGAATAGAAAAGGGGCTTTACGTGTAGAAAATTTTACGTGAAGGGGAACTTGTGATCGGAAATTACACGTACATGACTGGAAATAAACTGTTGATAATATCAAATATTGGTTCATTGATCGAAGGATGGCATTTAGATCGAATTCTTACAACATATTGGTGCAGACAGATGTTAGTAGCTAAAATATGCTCCAAAGGTATGTGTGTTGTTTTTTCATTGTCCAGTAAATTGCTCAAGACAGCTTTCAGAAAGCAGATTAATTTATGTATACTCTAGATACTATATGATATAAATACATGATTGTACATTCCTTTGCGCGTTTTTTTAAAATAAAAAAAGACAGTTTACCGTAAGGGCCATCTTTCTTGAAACATTCTAACAATCTGTCAGTTCGTTGTGAACAAACTGTAAGTAAAGGAGCAAAGCTGGCCATCTTCAGAAGAGCTGGTTGATGACTATCTGGTATGGAGTACATGCTAGAATCTCTGTCTTGATACACGATTCCTGCGGCAACCATAGATGATAACCATTCCTTTGTATATCTGACAAAGCGTATAAAGTTGACAAAGAAATAGTTTGCTTTTAATGACATGCTCCTTAAAAATTTGGGTAGGCAGGGAGCACTCTATTTACCATTGAAAGCGTGGGGAAAGGTAAAAAAGTGAGAAAGTGGACACACTGTTCCTTTGACCTAATAAAAATATGGGGGTAGGTCGGGAAACCAGAAACAAACACTATTTTTACGCCTAATTATGAATTTTGATGCGGTTCCAAGTAGTAAGTTTTTCTACATCCACCATGCAAACATTAAACTGGTTCCATTTCATTGTTCAGTTGGCGCTGTACTATGAAAGGGGAAAACGGGACACAAAAAGAACTGTTGCCTTTGAAGTATGCAGCAATAGTTCAAGAACGTTTATGTTTTTATGAATTCCCTTCAACGGGGTTGTAACAAATGGGTATTAACAACTTACCTTTCTTTTAGGTCAAGACCATCTGCAATATCAGTTAAACTAAGAGGTTTCTTGGATTCCATCAGAAACTTGAAGAGTCCAAGCTTATGGCCCAGAGCCATAGACAACATCACCAATCCATTTTGGTATATACCACTTACATATGTTTGAAAATCTGTTTGTTCCATCTAAAAAAGAATCCATTTCATGACACTTATTCCTACATGCAGTAAGCAATATGACAGCCAAACGTTTGACCTTTGCATCTCAATATTATATGTTGACCTTTGTTTACATTTTTGAATGTACGTTAATAAGAATGTACAAAACATACACGATGTATGATTTTAGCTACTTAAGATATAAACATTCTTGAATTCATTCAGGCTTCATTTTGTGTACACACAATTCACAATGTCCTTGGTATAAAAGCGTTTTACCAACAAAAACATTACATGGAAAAGACACTATTGATATACACGTATCTTGCTTATTAGCGGTTAAATTGCTTTAACACCAACCTGTTTTATCGTAAATTGAATACCACCTTTCAGGCTTCCCCATGCGTAAACTTCGCATGTCATTCGCTAATGCAAACCTAGAATACAGCTATGCATTTTACACAGCACAATACAATGGATACTGGCATAAAATGTACTACATGTAGTACGCATGAACTGCCTAGTAAGAACATGGGTTCGAGAAAGACAAAATACGGCCTTTATCGACAAATTGCATTTATCTGGTGGAAATTTTGTTCTAAATAATCAGTGACTGTACTCTAAAGAATGGCCTTTATTCACATGATAGCCTTTATTCGGAGGTAGCTGCTAAAACAGGTTTGCCCCTATTTAAGAAGTAGAATAAATTTCCAATAATCCCATAAATATAAATTAGATGGTCGAGTGTACGCGTGGGTCTTTTGATAGATACAATTATGTGAACACTTTCTTTTTTGTCGAAAAAAAAAATATTTTCAAAAAAAAGCCAATAGTGGCCATAGGAAGTTCAACCATGTATTTGTATACGAACTTGGATTTGTTACATAGTATGTATTTTATGTACAGAAAATTAATATACCAACCTTTGAATTTATTTCCATTCTAAATTATGTATCAGCTAAATGGTATTACAAACTATTTTAGAACAAATATATTATAAACCGTCCATGTTTGTATTCAGATATTAATGAAATTAACACACTTTGCGCATGCGTACAGTCAGAAAAACTTTATACTGGATTTTTTTTACTTTTCAAATCGGAACATAAATTTTTAGATACATATTTATCTATCACAAAACTTCTTACGCATACACATCGCATATTAAGATGTTGACAGAAAAATAATGGATAATAATAAAGATAAGAACAACTTTCAAAATTTAAAAGGATTTGTGTATCATGAACATATTTGGAAAGAAATTAAACGCATCAAATTAGCCATGATTTATGCAGCATGACTGACTGACTGGTCTAATCAAATTTCACCAATTTTATACATTTAAAAGATAAACCATAATTAAATACTTAAATAAAATCCACTGTAAAAGTCCATTGCAAGTGATTTGAAACAAATATTATGTTTGCTTGGTCTTCTATAAACCAAAGACCTATACATACATATGTATAGGTCTTTGTATAAGCCAATATCGCACGTAATTTACAAATTTTTGAACAACGATAACTATTATGTACATAGGATTGCATTACAACAAATAGTTTTTCAATAAGTATAAATGTATAGTGCAGGGAACCGTGCCTCAGATTCCTTTTTATATTTTCTTTTGTTCGTTAGATACTTGAGCATTTCTTTTTTGCAATTTCATGAAAATAATTGTAAATCAAAGGAAACTTGACTATATAGGTCTGTTCCGGAGGCTAGGGTAAACAAACTAAAAAATATTCAAAAGCTCAACAGTAGCTTCTGACATTAAAAATGCTCAAGTTTCTTATATAAATAAGGTTACAATTTGTTTCAAAATGATACCTTTTTTGTTGAATAAACAAATACAACTGTATATTGTGCTATCAAATTCATGTTGTCCCTCTTTTACTTATAAAGTCGTTTCAGTAGCTGAGAATAAAACCTTTCTGATCCGAAAACTCTCTTATCCGAACTTTTTACCTCGTCCGATAAAGTTCGGATTAGAGAGTATTCATTGTATCATTATAACGTGTTGAGTTGAAAAAGTCCCGGCCTACATACCCAATTTTGAAAAAGCTCCGGCCTACATACTCTATTTTGAAAAAGCCCCGGCCTACATATCCAATTTTGAAAAAGCCCCGGCCTACATACCCAATTTTGAAAAAGCTCCGGCTTACATACTCAATTTTGAAAAAGCCCCGGCCTACATACCCAATTTTGAAAGAGCTCCGGCCTACATATCCAATTTCGAAGAAGCCCGGCCTACACACCAACTTTTGAAAAAGCCCCGGCCTACATACCGAATTTTGAAAAGGCCCCGGCCTACATACCCAATTTCAAAGAAGCCCCGGCCTACATACCCAATTTCGAAGAAGCCCTGGCCTACATACCCAATTTCGAAGAAGCCCCGGTCTATATACTCAATTTTGAAAAAGCCCCGGCCTAAATACCCAATTTTGAAAGAGCTCCGGCCTACATACCCAATTTTGAAAAAAACCCAGCCTACATACCTGGGCTGGACACATACGAATAAACGATAAGAATTCCTTTTCTTGGCGAACCATGCCGTTTTTATTCTTTTAACACGATAACAACTTGAGATAATCCGAATCAAGCAAAAGTACTTGATTCTAACTTTAAACGAATAAAAAGAACAAGTTCCGAGATTTGACCGACGTGTAGGGGCCTGCTAACCATACCCCTCCACATTGATAAGTTCCATTATCAATACAACAATAATTGTCCTTACAATGCTATAACATACATATAAAATAAAACTATTTTAGACAACAAAAATTTCAATTTTGTGAGTTCGATAATTTAGAAATGATAGATTGCTTATAATAATACTCATATAGAATGAAATAAGTAAAATTCATTCCGATAATAGCCATCGATACAGATTAAAATTACTTTTCGATATAATTCGAAGTTCGATTTGGAAACAACAGTCAGTACTGCTTAAATTACTATACGATATAGCTCGATCACAAAGTTTAGTTCGATTCAAACGATTTTCCTTACTATTAACACTTAAATAGTATTCGATACAACAATCAACACAGCATCATGATTGAACATAGATCATAAAACTTAAAATGTATGTAGGGACATACAATAACATTTCAAAAAAGTTTAACATCAACCAAATAACTATAATCTATTAAGTTCTTAACAATGTATGCTTGTACAATGTCATCGACAGAAAAATGCAATTTCCAGACAAAGATTTTCACCCACTAGGTTCATATTCGATCAACATTTTACATAAAAATTGATGAAAGTTTTAACTATTTCAATGCTTATATATATGTTACTTAACATTACTAATTCGCATTCTATAAAACCCATTATTAAAGTTCTTACAATTTTTTGAAACAAGATGATATCAAATGTAAGTCAATACAAAATGTAACAGAACAAATCAACTCAATGATTCTTATCAAGTTATCAAAGATATCAATCAAATTCAAATTGCAAGTCATAAGGTAGTACACTCAACTATCAACACACCAAGTTCTACAACTCTTGAATGGCACAACTTTTACAATAATCAAATGATAGGAAACAAACACAACTTCGGGAGTAATGTGAAACAACACATTCATGATAAAGAATATCTTGAATCAACGGACATATTAATATTTAAACGATAATATTCATTGCATAATATTGTATCACACAAACAGAATTCAAGACATAAATCTGCATACAATAACACTAATGAAATTTAGTATTCTGCAACAATCCTGAAACAAGAAGACATGTCATACCACTACGATTTGAAATAACAAGTTTGTCCTACAACAATGAGCATATAAATTGGCAACACAACATGAAATTAGTCTATCAATAATAATAGTCTATCAGGTAGTTCATAAAGTTTCGACAAGAAACCAGCCATTTTACAGAAAAGTTTATGTTCATCCTTTGTACAGGACCTCTTCAAAATGAAAGTTTATAATGTCAATTTGTGATTTTTAGGTGAATTCCTTTTCACTCTTCAAGTTATGAATTATACATTTAAAAAAAGATAAGCAGTAAAAGGATTATCATGCCCCTTAAACACACTGCTTTTAATTTTAACAATTTTAACACTATCTTATCTCAAACGAAGCACTTCTTAAAGTCTGTCAATAAATTACACTTGATATTTATCAAGAAGACACAAACGCGAAATTGGTCGTTCAATCTCATTTTCCTTAACTCGAACCTTCGCTGATCGAACATGACCGTCTCGACCACGGTAAACTTCAACAATTCGCCCGAGTGGCCACAGACCACGAGGAGTCTCCCTGGATACTACAAGAACTACATCATTAACAGATAGGTCAGGTTGTTCCGTGTTCCATTTTTTCCGAGTAGAAAGACTGGGTAACCATTCTTGTAACCAGCGCTTCCAAAAATGTCTGATTAATTCTTGGACACGTCGCCATCTACGTATAGGATTATAGCTCTCAGAATAGGATATTTCTGGAGCAAATTCTCCGCCAGATTGTCCAAATAGAAAATGGTTTGGAGTTAATGGCGTGCAGTCGCTGGTATGTGTCGATTGATAGGTAAGGGGTCTGGAGTTGATTAAAGCTTCGGCTCCAGTAAATGCGGTACACAATTCTTCATCAGTCACATCGGCACCTCTCAAAATGTTATATATAGCACGCTTTGCACTTTTGATCATAGTTTCATGACAACCACCCCAATGAGGAGCATATGGAGGGTTGAATTGCCATTTTACACCTCTATTAGCAGTTCTATCCTGCACTTTATTAATGTCTATCAAATTCACAAGTTCTTTCAGTTCTCTATCAGCACCAATAAAATTAGTTCCTCTGTCAGACAGCATTTTTAGAGGACAGCCCCTCCTATTCACCATTCTGTAGAAAGCGTTGATAAAGGAATTTGTATCTAGACCATAGGCCATCTCCAGATGTACAGCTCTTGAAGCCAAACATGTAAATAAGCAGAGATATCTCTTCTCACGGCGCTTGCCTCTGCCTTGAATGGTAATAAATGGACCACCAAAGTCAACGGATACATGAGCAAATGCACGCAATGGCATATCAAGACGAATCTTTGGTAGAGGAGCCATTATCTGACCACAAGGTTTAGCTTTTAGACGTCGACAAGTCATACAGTTTCTCTCAAGATCACGAATTTCTTCACGAGCATGTATGACCCAATAACGTGATGATATTGCTGAAAGTACATCATTAGTTCCACCATGATTTCGTAATTCATGATAATACTTCACAATCAAGGAAGTCACATGATTTCTCCTGGGTAGTATAACTGGAAAACGAACATCATAAGGCAGATATTCCCCAAACTTCAATCTTGAATCAACACGTAGAATCCCATCTTCATCTAACTTAGGGTTTAAAGTCAAAATCTTGCTTGTGACTGGCAATTTCTTACTATTTCGTGCACACGTGATCTCTGTTGAAAATGTTTGTTGAGCATACTTAATAAACACTTTTTCACTATCTCGAAGTTCATCAGAGGTCAAACTACCACAAATCTTTTTGTTCAAACAATTGTTTACAAATCTGTATACCCAAGAACAAATCCTAATCAACTTTAACCAACTAGAATAGCGTAATGGATCCAGTTTGAATGAGACATCACTAACCATCACAAATGTACTGTCACAATGAATATTCATCTTGCACTTCTTGAACTCAACACTACTGGCACCTGTTTGTTCAACTTTGTTCTCTGGCCATTTGTCTTGAGGTAATCCCAGGAATCTAGGTCCATGCCACCAGTATTCATTATTTTCCATATCAGCAGCTGAAATACCTCGAGTAATGATATCAGCAGGATTCTCTGAAGTAGGCACATATCGCCACTGCTTTGGATGTGTTTGTCTATGTATTTCACCGACACGATTTCCCACGAATGGTTTGAGTCTACGACTTTGATTTCGAATCCAAAACAGTACATTCATACTATCACACCACAATATAACATCCTTGATGGAAATGTCATAAGTTCTGCAAACAACCATGGCAAGTCGAACACCAAGTACAGCACCCATAAGTTCTAATCTCGGAATACTAATAGTTTCAAGGGGAGCAACTCTTCCTTTTGCAGCGACAAATCTAGTAGAAATCTCCCCATGAATGTACAAACATCTTGCATAAATAACAGCACCATACGATGTGATTGACGCATCTGTAAATACATGAAGTTCAAGTTGTTTTATCTGATTAGCAAGTTCATGAGTACCTATGTATCTACTAACATGAACACGTCTCAAATTACAAAGTTCAGCTAACCATGCTTCAATTTTCAACATGATATCAGGTTCTATAATATTGTCCCAGTCTATACCACAAACCCAAATGTCCTGCATCAACACCTTAGCTCTCATAACATACGGCAATATCAAACCGATTGGATCAAATATCGATGCTATTGTCTTCAGAAAGTTTCTCTTTGTAAATGTCATATTTGAGCTAGGAGGGTTCACATGAACAGTAAAACTGTCTGAGCTGGCGTTCCATAGTACACCAAGAGTTTTAATTGAAGGTAACTCATCATTTGATAAATCAATCTGAGATGCTCTATCTTCCATAGGAATGCATTTCAACACTTCAGTAGAATTAGACAACCATTTTCGGACATGCATTCCTGCCCTTTTCCAAATGTTTATTAACTGGCGATATAGTTCAATACACTGTTCCACTGTCTGGACCGAATCCAAGCCGTCGTCCATATACGTGGATTTTAACACAGTTTCCGCAGCAAGTGGGTATTGCTTTGAATATCTAGTCGCATTCTGCTGTGCAACAAATTGTGCCAAAAAAGGCGACGCATTAACACCAAATACCAATCTTGAATATTCATAGATGTCAGGCTCACTATCAGGAGTTTTCCTCCATAGAAATCGGTGATACGGATGATCCTCTTCATTTAAACCAACCCTTAAATACATTTCTGCTACATCACACACTATAGCGACTGGATAGCGCCTAAATCTCAACAACACGTCAAATAGTTCATTTTGCAACTTTGGACCAGTGTGAATAACATCATTCAAACTCAAATTATCAATCTTAGCTGATGCGTCGAATACTATTCGAACTTTGGTTGTGTCTTTGTCAGGACGCACAACTGGAAAATGTGGCATATACCAACAATTTGACAAATTAGTATCAATATCAGAGTCCAGTTTTTTAATATATCCCTTCTCAACATAATCATGTATAGTCTTATCATAAGTTTGAAACAACTGTTCATCTTTTCTCAATTTTCTCTCAGTAGACTTTAAACGATTAACTGCCATCTTGTAGTTATTCTTTAATTCACACTTGTTATCTTTCCACGGCAAAGAAACTTTGTAAAAGTCATGATCATCACTAAGGGATTTTTCAGCTTTACTCACTGCCACTATTTCATCAGGGGACAAACACTTATCATTAGTATTACAATTCTCAATGTTCCAAAATTTTTCTAATGTTCTATCAATGTCACAACACTTGTCAGTAAAGAAAGTAGTAAATGTTTTCATTCCCAATACTTCACTGGTACTATCTAATACTCCAACACAAGTCCATCCTAAGGGCGTTAACCTAGCTACCGGCTCCCCAGGATCTCCAGATATTTCACAAATTGATTTGTGCACATCAGAATAATCAAGTCCTATGAGAAGATCAACACAGTCACGGGTAAGGCTCACAAATGGCACATCTTGCAAATGTTTGTAGCGTTGACATTCTATCTTCCAGTTTGTTGGTTTTAAAGAACCAGTCACATTGTTAGTAGTTTGTGCCTCCATATTCATCTGATAAGAACCACTAATACTATTAAGACCAAACTTAACTGCCATTGTTTCAAATATTTCAGTTTTACCATTCAATACATTAACTTTCACTTTCTCAAGGTCACCAGACAGACCTAATATGCTGGCTACATCATTATTCAAATAGGATTTTGTACTCCCATCATCCAGTAAGGCATTCACTTGAATTGTTCGACCATTGTTACCAGTAAGAATAACTGGAATTGTTCTCAATGAAATATGTCCACTTATACGAGAAGAACGCTGCGAGTGATAAGCAGATTCAGCCTGAGATGCATGTTGTTCAGAATGAAGTAAAGGATGGTGAACTTTTTCACAATTGTTGATACCACAAACTTTGGAATTGTAACAATCCAAACCACGATGACTGCCTTTCAAGCATCTAAAGCATAAACGATGCTCTTTTGCTTTATTCCATCTACCATGAATATTCAAACCAGTAAATTCACCACAGTTCAAAATATTATGTCCAGTTTGACCGCAAATAACACATTTACGGTTTGATTGCTTTGATTTATTTTCCCCAAAGTGAGTTCTATTCTGATTTTGTGGAGCACGAGATTGTGTGTCGTATGAATTAAAACCATTTTTAGTTTCAGATGCGATCATTAGGTAGCTTGATTCCTTATTCACCCAATCTCTTAAAGTTTGCACAGATTCAGTCATTTTATTTTCTGAAATGTAACGGTGATATCTAGTAAGCATAGACTCTGGGAGTTTCTGCAACAGATTTAAGTACAAAGAACCATCCCTTAAATCGTTATCACGTCCAGCTTCTGTCATGTTGATCACAGCAATATCCAGAATATCAGCAAATTTTTCGATTAACTTCGGATTTTCATTGCGCAGTGGCGCAAACTTAGAAAGGTCTTCCAAAAACCTAAACATCTTTCGTCGTTCACCACCGAATTTCCTTTCCAAACGTAATTTTGCAGACTCATAGGCCTTGGCTGAATACCCAAGATCATCGATTGCTTTAAGAGCTTCACCCTGTAATGACTGCCTAAGCTGGAGTAACTTATATTCAGAAGAAACTTGAGTTTTGTCAATACAGGCCATAAAGGCCGCATTCCAAGATTCATATTTACGTTTATCTCCATAGAATTTTGGAATTTCCACTCTCTTCAGCTGTGTTCGAAAATCTTCATGCACTGCAGTTTTCACTGGTACTGAATTAGATTCAGAATATAACGACTCTTGACTTTCATAACGAGAAATACCTTTGTTCCAAGCCTGATAGACGGTGCAGGAAATTTCTGAATACTGTTCATTTACTGTCTCAATTTCTAGACGTGTTGATTCTTCACTTTCCAAATTAGAATGATGTTGATGAAACATAGATATTTTTTCCAAACATGCTGTTAATTCGTCGAAATGTTTATCTAGGTTGGCATGAAGTTCATGAACACGTGCTGTATCAATGGGGGTTTCCTCTGTGACGATCAGCAGTCTGTTTTTACATTTGGTAAAATTGGTCTTCAAACGTGTTTTTTCACGCTTCAATGCAACAATAGCTTCTGCCATGTCGATAATCAGTATAAACCTCGCTCTGCTACCATTTTTTGGGCTGGACACATACGAATAAACGATAAGAATTCCTTTTCTTGGCGAACCATGCCGTTTTTATTCTTTTAACACGATAACAACTTGAGATAATCCGAATCAAGCAAAAGTACTTGATTCTAACTTTAAACGAATAAAAAGAACAAGTTCCGAGATTTGACCGACGTGTAGGGGCCTGCTAACCAATACCCAAGTTTGAAAGAGCTCCGGCCTACATACCCAATTTTGAAAAAAACCCGGCCTACATACCCAACTTTGAAAGAGCTCCGGCCTACATACCCAATTTTGAAAAAAAACCGGCCTAAATACCCAATTTTGAAAGAGCTCCGGCCTACATACCCAATTTTGAAAGAGCTCCGGCCTACATACCCAATTTTGAAAGAGCTCCGGCCTACATACCCAATACCCAAGAGCATGTAACCGGAAACAAACACTTTAAGGTCTTAAGGTATTTGTTTAACAGAATTCATAACTAATTGAATCTGTGCTTTTTTCCGATGGATGCACAATGTATCGCATTACATGTTCATATACATTTATATACTAGTAATATATATTCTTAAAATTGCGTAAACAGGCCAAAATGAAGCGACACCTTTCGTGCGTTTAATTATGGGTATTTTGGCTGTCATGGATTTGCACAAGAGAATTCATTGATCGAAATTACTAATATCCGCTCACTCAGATTTAACTATTTGTGTGTATAATGTATTTGCAAACATATAATGCAATACATGAAATATGACAAACAGTTGAGATAAGCCATAAACTAGCAGACAATGTTGATGTTTTTAATGCAGCAGAAACAAGGCAAACATATAAAAAGTCATAGATTTGTTCCCTGGTTGAAAAGGTAAACAGTTTGGCACAACTTCACAATCATAAACTGGCACAAGCAAGTTTGCAAGGGAAAAGCGCATCGAACGACTATTTACTTTACTCGAGACACACAATGGAACAAATTTACCATTTCCGTTCATAACAACAAATCAAATGTAACCAAAACATGACCAGTTGAACTGTTTGTATTCAAGACACTACATTGAATATGAATTTATCAACTGTCTAGGACATGTTTAGGCTTTTGTGAACTTAACACAATCAGTTAAGTGAGCTTTTATTTTATTTTTTTTATATTCCGGTAGGTGTCGATCCATTATAACATTAAAACATACGTCAAGTAGACATAGAGTTACAATATATCTATTGGGTATTCACTGCCAAGTCAGCCCACTGTATTAATTGACTTTCTGCTATATGCGACATCAACGAACGACTTTCAATTGTTCTCATGATCATGGCAGCAGACATAAATTGGAATCAGAGTGAAGGTGTGCATGTTCTTTGCTAGGATTTGCTTTTAAGGGTTCAAACTTACATTTTATTGGCAACTAGAAACAATTGCAGGAGTAAATTGATGAGATAAAGGATTCATAATGTTTAGAAGAAAGGTGTCGTTCACTCGTTACCTATGGTTTTTGTTCATGATACAGTCACCAGTTTTGGCTGCCACGCATTACCGATTTAGATTAAGTTCTCATACGAGTTGTCTACTGAAAGACAATCTTTTAAAGTCTGTTGCTGGTCTATCATTGGCAGATTGTGTGGATGAATGTGTAACAAGAACAAAATGTAAAGCATTGCATTATGATACACGCTTACATCTTTGTGGTTTGTTTAGTGATGGTACTACATACGTGGGCAACACCAGGGGATGTACACTCGTATCTAAAACTGACATCACGATACCACAGGTAAGAGCTTGATAGAGCTGTAATGATACTTGTGTTTGAACCCTGGGCGCGGCATATGCTCATCCTTTTGAGTAATATTATATATTTTTTTCATTCATTTATTGTTTAAAATGCATTTTGTACTGATGTGGAACTTTATACAAGTCGAAATAAATGTATTTTCTGTTCTGTTCTGTTCATATGTTCTCCGTATTGATGATTCGGTTAAAGGCCTGGCGACAAGGGCCATTTCGGCCATTAAGTGAGGAAATTGGCAATTACTTGCGGTAACATGGTTAGTAGTGGCACAGCATCAATGATCACCTGCCCATTAGTATAATACAAACTGTACATACAATTAGAAATATTTTTGAAATGTTTTCTTTCAGGAAAAAAATCTATCTTTCCGCGTTTCAAATTATGTTAAGAACCTGCATGGCGATTATAGATGTCACATTAAATTTAAAAAAGGACAACATAATTTTCTATGGAATTAATCTTGAACTTTATCTTAATTTATAGAATATCCAAGATGCCGGTTGCAATGATGGGCAAAACTACAATGTAAGAAGCGAAGATTGTGAATATACAGGTACATACTTGTAATGTTCGGGTTCAGTGCACATAAAATAAAGTTATTTGTTAGTTATAACACTAAGACTGAATAAAACTACACTGGTTTAATAATAGGGATTCGGACATACCAACAAACTTTTATCAGTAACGTACACGCTACTACACAAATAAAACGTTAATTAGACTAAAGGGAAAATGTTTATGTTTATAAAGATTTGAATATCAAATAATGTTCAATTGAACTTAATTATTGCTTTTGCTTTGGATTCTACACAAATTAATAAATTGTCATGAGTTGTTCTAGGGTAATTGATATCATGTTTTCTGTACTAGGCAGCTTGCATTTAAAACCAACTTCGAGACATAACATGTTTCTGGGACAGTTTAGACATGGTTTAAATTAATTCGTTTTCAATGTTGTTTAAGGGCCCATTCGAAGCTTAGGTCATTTCAGAGCCGCGCCAAAGACAGGAGAGGAGATAAAAAATGTAAAGGACATTCATTCTGCGTTAAGTGTCATATTTATGTACGACATATGGCTTTTGGCCTTTTCATAATCAACATTCACTTAAAACTATAATTTATACGTTAATGTTTACCTCTGATCATATTTCTAACAATGCCAATTAAAATTAGATGATTAGGCTAATATATCAACTTACAGTATTTACGGAAACAATCAATATTTATAGAAATAAGTGTGTCCGCTCCACATGTAATTAAGTATGCCGCTTACTCTAACCGTGGAGTACATAATTATAATGTTTAAGTGCCCTATCTCTGCTTTTTGAAATAAGGATTGGCAGCGGATGGGGTTTACCATCTATTTAACATTGACAAACTCGTATATTCTTTTCGGCGGGCCTGTTTAGCGTGTCCGCATTTCTGAAATCAGATACGTTAAACGTATTATCGCCGCCATGAATTAAACAATATAAAAGGAAATGAACAAAATAAGGTACGATTGTGTACCTTTAAGTTCATAACATTTAACAGGGTTAAGCCTTTTCTTTCAGATGTACTAATGATTTTTTAAATTGTTGACAATTTGAAAATATTTTTAACGGTCGTCAGATACGTTAAGCAGTTATTCAAGTTCTTTTCTTGTATATGGCAAATTGTCCAACAAATTAATGCAAAACTCACATTTAGGTACATGAAATAGTTTTAACAAATACATGTACGTCGAATTTCCCATGAACACCATATGTTTCCATTTGTCGCGTTATGATTAAAATGGTCATCAAATACGTTTAACCCAGATACGTTATAAGGAATTTAACCCACTACCGTAGGGGACTAGCCTAGCACTAATTAGTCGAATAAATGACATCAAAGTGAGTGGTTTGACGTCCAGACATGTACGTAAATGATGTCATTCAAAAATGCATGGTATTGATGTCATATTAACTGGGAAATGTTGATAAATAGTGCATACATTTTATTTCATCAAAACTAAACGGGTACA
Source organism: Lutraria lutraria (assembly GCA_964023205.1). Classification (NCBI taxonomy): domain Eukaryota; kingdom Metazoa; phylum Mollusca; class Bivalvia; order Venerida; family Mactridae; genus Lutraria; species Lutraria lutraria. The sequence goes on from OZ026840.1 coordinate 5,613,040, forward strand.
TATTGTGCGGTGATTTGATCTCTAAAATGAAAAGTTGATGATATATTTCTTTGGATTAAAAACGTTTTATCATTTTAGTTTGATTTTAGTTTAAATTTGAAAGAGTAAACATTATAATATAGCAATATAACATTAACGTATTTGACGACGTGTTTTAACGTATCTGATGATTACATATTTGACCTTAAATGATTACTTTTACTATTATTCTTTTTATTTTTATAACCGTGGTATGCATACATAAGTAATAAACAATGTATATATATTATATTATGTGTTTCTGCTCTGCAAAACTGTATTTTTTCGACTGGCTAGTATTTTACTAGTTAACGTATCTGGTTGTAGTTTTTTGGCAAAAACTCCTACAGAACAGTGTTCCTAAAAACATAGAGAGAACGACTGAAAGCCATGGATAATGATTTCTTGGTGAAAGAAACTGCTTGTCAAAAATGATACATAAAATATGCGTACTTAACGACGAAGAAAGCATTGTACATAAGACCACATGCACTCATTAAAAGATCACATTTATAACACAGGTGTTACCAATGTGATCACACATGTAGCATGTAGCGGAAATCAAGCACATAGGTAACATAATTATTTTGCGACTCATGTGATCGATGCCAATTATTATTTTACCTGTAACGATGTAATAACATTCGTAACAAATCTATTACAAATGTGATATGTTATGAATGTGGTCCTAAAAATCACAAACATTTGTAAAAAGAAAGAAATCAAATATATGCAACTAGCAATATCGAGTCAGTCAAACTGCTGAAAATGAGAAACGAAATGTTATCAATATCCGATAGTAGACACAAAATAAATCAAAGATGTGTTGTTTTAAAGAATACATGTATAAATATTATATTAAATTTCAACGAAATCCAATTGCTTTGCGTCAGATACGTTAAACAAAGAACATAAACACCTGTGGTGTTATAGTAAGGGAATTCCGTATGATGTTGGCGCCATATTATTTTACGTATACTGGAATACCTGTACAAAGTAAAATGTTTTATTACAAGGCAACAAATAAATTTTAACCCTTCTTCAACAAAAGTAAAGTTTTGCTGTTAATGAAAAACACATTCAGCAATTGTTCTTGATGTGTCTATCAATTCGTTATTTTAGTAGCATTTTTCATAGTGTTTTGTTATTCCAGTTCAACAATGTTCGGTTTTGACATTATTATATCTTATTTTAATAATTGGATTTTTACCTTTAACATTATTGTATGTTTATCCTTTAGTGTCAATATATCACTTCTACGTATCTGACGAATGGTTTTTTGGGTGCCTTACAAAGACAATGTGTGCTATCAAAACGAAGGCCGATTTGCGGCCTCCAATGATTGATGAAGTATTGCCATACTATAGGCTGTTCATTGATAACAGAAACTTTTAAATTAGTAGATTATGACATCAAAATTTTATCATCTACAGTTCCATTTTTGAGCACTTAACGTAGAATGAATGAGGAGAAGAACGGGCAATTATATTCCTTCTCTTTTCGAATATTTTTTCCTGGTTCTTTATCGTGCCGGGCGTAAAGTACTGTCACACCCTATATGGATCCTTTCGTAATATATAGCTCCTCGTGGTTGCTTTATTCGGTGATGGCACACTTTAAATTGGGGAGCTGTATACGAAATAAAGCATGTGCAAAGTTGAATACAGCTCGCATGTATTTTTATCAATATGATTATATACATGTCAACCAGTCACTTTACTGAGAGACATTTTGGCCAGTTGGTTAAACAGGAGCTATCTAATTTCCATAACATAATGTCAAGACAAACAAACAAACGAACGAACGAATGAACACGAACGAACGAACGAACGAACGAACGAACAAACAAACAAACAAACTGGCGTTCTCGCAAGGTTGATTTTGTGAGGTTACCTCTATGATCTTTTTGTCAATTCAAACAACAATACATTTCTTATTTCCAGAATACAACCTTTATCCCCATAATAACTGAATCAACCAAACAACCACAAAATTATCATAATTATGTACAAGACAAACAGACGGACGGACGGATAATATCATTACTGTATCGCTATTACATCGTAAATATTTATAATCATTAAAAATTTAATGAATTTTGTCTTGTATCAGATAATAGGGGTTCTCTATCCGAAGAAAGAAACAACTACTCCGACTACAGCTTCTTCTTTAGCACGGGAGCTACATTCGGCGATTAGAACTCCCCAGGAAACTGTATACGGAAAAGATCCCTATAGAGTGTGACAAAGCACCCATACACGCCTCACAAGTTTACTGTGATTTTCTTAACACAGTCCTTGGCTCGGTAGTTTGGATGATTGTGACACTAAAAAGCGTCCCTGAAACACAAGGTCCAAATACTTTGAAACTATTAAAATAAAACTGCAGTCGTTTTGGAAATAAACTTTAAAGTAAAAAATATCTTTACAAACTTGTAAAAATGACCAGATTTAAATGTTTGTTCTGTTATCAGTAATTTTTCCCCCCATTTAGAATGTCCAACGATCGAATTGTTGAATGGTACGATCCGTGGAAACATGAATGATGTTGGTTCTCGGGTACAGTTTACGTGTGATTTCTTGTACAACGAAACGAGCGGTCTATCTGATGCTATATGTCAAGATGACGGGTCATGGAGTTATACTCCAGTATGTGTTCAGGGCATCGGTAAGTACAAGATGATATGACAATAATGATTGCAATGACATTAGATGACGGTAACAACATCGACACCACAGCCAAGGGCGACGACAGCTTTAACACTATTCTGATGTACATGCATGCAGATTCATATACAGTCGCAATAAAAGTGAATAGGAATTAAAGCAATGAGAAACGAATTAGCAAATTTGGTTTTCTAGACAAAATTCATTTTTATACTAAGCTATGTTGTTTACTTGCAGAGTATATTGGCTGTATCCAAGACGGACGTAACCGTGCTCTGAAGGATGTCCACATTACACATAACCAGATGACACTCGAGTTATGTTTTTCCATCTGCACAGGTTACGTTTATGCTATGGCACAGGTATTTCTGATAACGATGTAAACTGTTTTCAGAACAAGTTTCATGAACACAGCATACAGTACAACCTCTCCAGAGCAGCCCTCTGTAGAGCAACAACCTCTCTATGACAACACCTTCAAAATTTCCCTAAGATGATATTTACTATAAATTTAACCTCTGTACAGCAACAACCTCTTAACAACAGCCAATATTTGCTGCTCCCACAGGGTGTTGCTCTACAGAGGTTGTACTGTAGTTGATGCCAATTATTTTTATGCCCCCGTATCGATAGGTCGGGGGTACATTGTTTTTGGACTGTCTGTCTGTCTGTCTGTTTGTACCAAACTTTAATTTTGTCTACACAATTAAAAACGCCTACACCTACAGATATCAAACTTCATAATAATGTTGGTTCCTCATGACAACCTCTACATGTCAGTGGGTCAAATGTCCAGGTCACCTGGAGGGGACATTGTGTTTCGAAACGACATACTTTTTTGCTTCTAATGGTGTTTTATATCATTTTCTATGACGAAGGGTTCCATCTTGTTTCCGTAATAATCGTATTTCTTGTATCTGATTTGGATCCAGAGAATTTTGTGTTTTGTAAATCAGTTTTATGTTATGTGTAGATTGTTCTGTTTCATATTTAATCTCGAAAAGTGTTTTTAGTGCATTACTTTTTTCTTCGCCTTTAATTTACCTATTTAAGTATCATTTACCAAGTTCAATTGCACAGTTCTGATTCACTTTGAATGTTTTCACCATTTTCCTGTTTCAAGGACACCGTCGTGGTTTTCCTTGTCTACTGTATTTTCTATGTTAACATTCCATAACCCTTTCCTTAAGCATGCCCCCTCCTTTTATGCAATAACACATGTACACGAGTGTCATTTAAAGGAGGGAAAGTGTCGGTTTATTTTCAATTATTCTTCGCTGTCTACTTGCGACGTAGACTAGTAAATAAAATGTTGTTTGTCTGATGCACAAATCGCAACTCCTTAGAAAAAAACAAAGTAACGAAAATCAACGAACAAACTCATCAACATCAATGACAATGAATGTACCGATAGTGTCGGAAATATCCGCTAGTTTTAATCAAAGACCTATACTATACAGTATAGGTCTTTGTTTTAATGTTTAGTTATTTAACTCTTTAATGATATTATGTGAGGGATAAAATTAATCGTTACTTAAAGGAAAGTCCTCAACTCAAGAGCGATTCTAAATATTTCGACAAAAATTCAAAGATCATTACAGATTACTTTGTAACAAGACTATGTGTTACAAATGTGAAGAAAGTAGGCAGTTGCTTACAGAGGATGGCAGTCGAATACTGCTTCATCTCAGGAACGATGGTTAGGTGAACTATCTGTCTCATATGACTCTGACCGTTGAAAAGGTGCGTAACACTCAAACAAATCGTCCGAACGAACGAACGAAGAACGAACGAACGAACGAACAAACAAACAAGCACATTTTTTATCGAATGCTGTTGTCAGTTCTGAAACAGATACTTTTTAACTATAATACATCCTGCATATGTTTTCTGAAATTCATTTGTTGTATTAACTTCAAGTCTGAGTCGAGTCATGATTCTATATTGCAGAGCATTGATGAATGTTTTTGTGGCAATGAGCTCACGTACCTAACACCAAGACCTGAGTCTGATTGTAATTACCAGTGTATTGGTGATAGTTCTCAGATATGCGGTGGTTATTGGAAAGGGAATTTATACAAGCTATTAGTGTAAAAATAGTAAAGTTTTTTAATCCTTTTGGGTGATATTATAAATTCATGTGATTCATGCATCATAAGCTGTGTGTAAGTATTTGATGCTTGATAAACTTGAAAAATAATCAGTTAAATGACTTTGATTTTAAAAGTGGCAGCAATAGAAACTTAACCAAAATGTCACTATAGTTTATTAATAAATGATTTTGAAATCGTTGTTGAGATTTTATTTTGTTGATTTCGGAGGTCGAAAAAAGTGTCGTTCATTTAGTGATCGACCCGACCTACGAACCAAGCTACAAGGTACGAAAGATATATAGTATTACATTGTATTGGAGGAAAATAGAACATTTTTGCAAACTACCGATCGATAGTATCTGTATTCATGAATAATTTATAGTCTTATAATTAAGAAATAAAGAATTTCAGTGTTCTAGATTAATTCCTTTGACAATGATAGTAATCCACACTTAGCGACCATGATATCAGGATCAACTCTTTGTAACGACGACTTCCTTTCGGACTGGTTGTCAATTAGTCCTCTATATGTCAACATTGACTATGAAGTCATCTCAGCATTATATCCTTTATTTCAATTCTCAAGTTGGTCGCTATGTGTACTTTTAAACTATCAAATGAATACAGTTTCTGAGTGTGTTTGTTTCTATCTAATCTATTTGATATGGGTGATGTGTGGTCTAGTAGTAACGCGCTGGACTACTAAGCAAAATGTTCAATGTTCAATACTCAGGGAACCTTTTTCGGTGTTCCCATCCCAACCACCGATCCAGCTACTGTCAACTAAAAGATATCACAGGAAACGGATGTGGCGTGTATCGATGGTTTACACCGGCACGATAAAGAACCAGGAAAAAATATTCTCTCTCTTGGGCGGCTATAAAATTACCAAGGCGTTCGAATGGACAACTTAACAACATTTTGTAATTATACGCATAGTACCTTTTACACCCTAAATGCCGGGATCTCCTGTATCTTCTCTCCCTTCCTCTCTTCCTCTGTGACGGCTCTAAAATGACCATAGCTGTCGAATGGGCAGCTAAACAACAGATACGTTTTGAAATATATTCATATATGCCATTCAATACCCATAAAACGAACCAGCAATAAAATGCTTGTATAAAATTCTTTGTTCCTGTGCAAAGCTCTTTCTCTACATGTATGGAAATTTAAGACAATGCTCAATACAATGCGAACTAACTACATAAATAGATTTTTAATAAAATATTGAAAACTTGGAACGTGATTGAAAATCATTATTATTCATGAATATTGAATACTTTGTTGAATTTAATCTGCAAGCGCAGGGGTTGCTTTTCGATGTGCTTCAATAATGTCCTTTTTTAAAATGCATGTATGGGTAAAGCGTGTTATGCATACGTCAATCAGTAAATGTGGTTTTTATTTGAGGTAATTTTAAGGGATTAAAGGATTTAAGCATGTAGATATTGATAAACTTTACGTAAATCAATTGCTTGTATTGGAGAAAACACTACTAGTATCAGTTAAGATAGGAAGCCTCTTTTCCATGTGTACAGGTTGACTGTACTGGTACTCGGATTCCTGTTGCGTTTGTTTGTTTGCATAAACCTAATTCACTTTATAGCATACCGTGAATGCAATATGTCAAAATCGATACACCGGAAACTACGCCAAAACGGCAACTTCCCATTGCATATGAATTCATTTTTATTTTGTTTCAAATTTCAAATGTTTTTTTTCTTTTTTTTTGGTCACACATTATGCACACGCTACAGTTCTAAAGGCTCTTGGGTACTGTCACGTTGGCAGCTTGGTTTTCACTAAAGCACAAAATTGACAACAAAAAAAAAATTATAAAATAATAATAAAATCCTGTTATAAAAGCTACAGTAACTATTAGAAACATGGCAGCGAAGTTCAAACACGTTTTGGCCGTTTTGTTTTGTGTCAGGAACTGTCTGATTTGTGTAATGTTGAACTTTTCGTCTGATATAGTGTCCGACTGTACACCACATACGCCCTTCAGCCAATGACGCTATCTTTGTATGCGACTGTCTTCCATATTGTCATCTCACTCATCTGCAAGTAGAGCTACAATGAGTACGAGATATAATTATGGTATGCTTTATGGCGTTAAACAATGTCTGCTTACATGCTCATAAAAATCTGGTTAGGCAGTGAATTTTTTTGGATTTTTTTATATAATATTTGAAAGCGGGCGGAAAGGTAAAACATGTTAGACAGTGACTGTACCCTTCCTCGGGTCATAAATTATATGCATTATTTTGCTACTTTTTGAATGAGCCCATATTCAAAGGAAACCATTTTGAAATTGAGGCAATGTAATCTAAAACATTTCAAATACACATCATGCAGTTAAAACATCAAATCATTTTAATTGTAAAGACCGGCTATATTCAAACCGTTATTCAATATCATTTTAATAATTAAAACCATGAGAGAGACTATGTTAATACAGATGTTAACTGGGCCAACATGAGAAAATCAGGGCCTATACGGGAAAGCTGAGCCAATACGAGATTCAAGTACTGTGGTATCATTAATTTTCGTTGGGGATTTAATTTCGTGGATTTCGTGGGTCGGCTCATCCACGAAAATAAATCCCCACGTATATATAAGCCGAGATTTCAGTCAACCATCCGAAAAAGTGTATCATCCGAAATTGGGCTACTGACAATACAACTTTCGGTTTATACTGGAACTGACAAATACCTGTCTATCTTCGACAATGTATAATTGTTTGAACATAATATCTACCATATTCAATAGAAAAGATTCAGCATTCATATCATGTTTAATGATAATTGCTTCTTAATGAATATTTACATATCGATGCAATGCACTATAAACGTATCTGCATTAGGATCTGGAAGTCCGGGAGATGACGGCTTCACTGGTATTTAACCATGCATTAGCGACATTTTATTTATAAAATTGTTGTTGACTATGTGAAGTTCAGAAAAATGTAGTGATGTGAGTTCTCGTAATTTATATACTAGAGGGACAGAGATAATTATGAAGGTCATGCTGAAATAATGTTGACATAATGGACTCGATGTCAATAGAAAGATGTGAACCCCTTGAAGGTTTACGTGTCCGTCAATTTGCAAAATGCCAAGTGTCAAAACGATCTGTATATTCAAGTTTAAAATCTGGAGCTATAAGTATAACTTTTGACATGTGAGAGTAAATTACCTGTATTTTTCTATTCTAATAAGGTTATTTTGTTGAGGAAAACGACAGAAAAGGATTTTGACTTTTTCCCCAAAATTGAAAATCCACGAATTTACGTCCCCACGAAATAGCAATTTTAGTAAAAACGACGAAAATTGAGCCCAACGAAAATAAATGAAACCACAGTATTTTGATTGGCTGAGAAGGAGGGCCAATACGAACAGTGTTAATAAACATGGAAATGGACGCCATCTTCCACAAAGGTCCGACTCAGACCCTCAGAAGCTAGTTTCATGCCAGAGAGAACTCTATTCCCACTGACCTCATTAATCAATGTTTTCATACTGGCTTTGTAATTGGGCCTCGGACAGTCATATTGGCCATCGACCTCTGATCTGTGTTATCTATTGGTGAAGCGCAACCTTTGAGAGATTTTTCACGGCGTATAAATTTACTGGTGCACATCCAGTGTCAACAGAAGATCATAGACGGCACATAGAGAAAAAAGTCTTTATAATGTCCCCAATCATAGTTGTAAAGCATACAATATTATTTAATATTATTTAGTTTATGAAAAATTCTCATTAATTAAATGTTTCTATATTGGCTTTGATACTGGTTCGCGGACAGTCGTATTGGTCCTCGACCTTCGGCCTATGGCTAATACGGTAGTCCTTGGTCCAATAACAACTCAATATGAAATCATATGATTAATATAACATTAAAACATTAAATTTACAGGGACCGTATGTTTGGCTACATATTACATGATGTTCCATTAGACGTCTTTAATTCCGCTTTGTTTTGTCCACCATGTGACACCATTTAGCTATGAAGGAACGGTAATAAAAATAAGAACGAAAACATGCAATCAAGCCTAGCTTTTCAGTGTACAATATGTTCATAATCCAAGCAACAATGATTCACCCGAATTGCCCCCAAATCACAAGCAAATGGTTGTAAAATGGAGTGATTATATTTACCACATATTTTCTTATCTGTTTTACAAATGTATTAAATAAGAGGTATTATATTAATTAACAGTCATTTGTCATGGGATATTAACGCCGACCCATTTTTTGTTTTTGACAAAGAATTGTTTTTGTTCTTGATTTCATCATTCCGTTTTCAGAACCAAGGGGTGTTACTTTGTAGAGGTTGCACTTAGTCTATACATGTTTTCGTGTTTAAACACCACAATTACATGTCTGTACTACAAATATAACAGCATAATAGTAGTAAATAAATTATGATTTTTTCTTTCTGCATTGAACAATAAAAAATATCAATACTCAGTGCTTACTGGCATAAAATTGGACTCCAACCAAAATCGATCATAGAATGTATCTCGATTTTACAACCAGGAAAAAATAGATGTATTCATGTTCAATGTATGTATTTATTAAAACACCTTTTTTCCAAAATACATGTTTCAATATAACACATACAAACGTAAATAATACTTGTAAAGTATCAATTTCAAAAAGAAATTGAAGAAGAGAATAAGCGTTTTTTTTCAAAAATAACATTGAGTCTTTTGTATTAGTGCAGATTCAACATGAAAACGAACCGATATTAAACAAAAACAACTAAAAACTGACTGCTCGTGAATAGTTATATTATTTTTCTTGTTTGTTTTGCCTGTTTGTTTGAGTTTTACGCCTCTTTCACAGTCAGAGTCAAATAAGGCGGACAGTTCACCTAAAAAGAACCAGTACTAGACTCCCATCTTATGTAAGCAACTATCTACTTTCTCAAATGGTCGGTAGCCGGGCTCGAACCCATAACCCTCTATCAGTGAAAGGTTACAGTGATTTGAAGTCAGCGACCTTAACCACTCGACCACGGAGACGGGTCGAATATATTTCTTTGCAAACCATCAAGCAAAGGATCTTTTAATTCATCGCCTGAGAATAATGAGCTATTTTTACCAAATTGAGAAAAAGGCCAACAAACATTCAAAGTCAATTGAAAACATGGATAATAGCGCAAAATGTGATTGAAAATTTTTTTTACGGGATCACCAATTGCTTAATCAAGAACACGAGGAGATAGCTTTCTCTTAGATGAATCCAACGATGTAAAAATATCAAAATCTTCAAAATGGTAAATAAATAAATTCATACACGATGTAAACTAGAGACCATATTGATCTTACATATTTAAACCATCCCTGTAAAAAAACCAATTACTTAAAGCCAAATTAACTCTTTGGATTTTAAAATTAAAGTAGGTCCTATTTTACCTAGACAGATGTCTTATCAATGACATTTACTTTTACATACAATAAAAACATTCCGAAATGTTCTTTCGGTCACCAAGTGCACATAGAAATGCAACACAGTATTTTTCAATGATATAAGATGTTCAAATCGACTTGACTTAAGTTTCCTTTTTTACCATTTATAAGACAATTGTACCGAGCTTACCATTCTATACTTTTATGAAAGTGTTGGTTGTATAAAATTGGAACGCAGTTCAGATGTTTTAAATCGCGAACTGCGTTCCAAATTAATGCAACCGAAATCGTTACCAGTAGGCAGTAGTTCTAAGACAAGTTTAGGACAGGCGATGTTACTGCAACCTACTGGGTTGTCACAGACCTCTTTGCATACTTCTGGAACAACGCAGCCGACTTCATCTGTTAATCACATGGAATTATTAGAATGCATGTAGTTAGACAATAATTCATGAACTTTATTCAGATCTTTTATACATGTATTGACAATAACATTTTGTACCGTGAAACCTGGTTCTCATAAAAACGTTAAGAAGGATTGTCGGTGGTCAAGTGGTTACGGCTGGACTACTAAACCTGGTTCTAATAAAAACGTTAAGAAGGATTGTCGGTGGTTCAATGGTTACGGCTGGACTACTAAACCTAGTTCTCATAAAAACGTTAAGAAGGATTGTCGGTGGTTAAATGGTTACGTCTGGACTACTTAACCTGGTTCTCATAAAAACGTTAAGAAAGATTGTCGGTGGTCTAGTGGTTACGGCTGGACTACTAAACCTGGTTCTCATAAAACGTTAAAAAGGATTGTCGGTGGTTCAATGGTTACGGCTGGACTTCTAAACCTAGTTCTCATAAAACGTTAAGAAGGATTGTCGGTGGTTCAATGGTTACGGCTGGACTACTAAACCTGGTTCTCATAAAAACGTTAAGAAGGATTGTCGGTGGTTCAATGGTTACGGCTGGACTACTAAACCTGGTTCTCATAAAAACGTTAAGAAGGATTGTCGGTGGTTCAATGGTTACGGCTGGACTACTAAACCTGGTTCTCATAAAAACGTTAAGAAGGATTGTCGGTGGTTCAATGGTTACGGCTGGACTACTAAACCTGGTTCTCATAAAAACGTTAAGAAGAATTGTCGGTGGTCTAGTGGTTACGGCTGGACTACTAAACCTGGTTCTCATTAAACCGTTAAGAAGGATTGTCGGTGGTTCAGTGCTAAAGGAAAGATCGTAGGTTCGGACCTCGGCTCATCCGTTCAATATTTCAGGAATGTTTTTCAGTGTCTCCATCCCAACTACCGAGCCAAGTACTATGACTAGACAAGCACAGGAAAACGGATGAGGCATGTATCGATGCGTCAGACTGGGCACGACAAAGAATCAGGAAAAACTAGTCGAAAACAGAACGGATACAAAACCCGGTTCCCCTGTATCTCCTTTCTCCCCCCCCCCTCTCTCTCTCTCTCCCTGGGAGGCTCTGAAATAGGTAAATCTGCCGAATGGGCCGTTACAACTGATAGCTAATAAATAAGCAAACATGTTCGGATCAATGAGGTTATTCGAATTAAATCAATTTCATGATTGCATTGACACTAGTTTTCCCCTTTCGTGTCAATACTTCACAAAAGAAATTAAAAACAACTTCCGTGTTCTGATAAGAAACTTTGTCAGAATACAGAGGTTCAGGACTCAGTGTAATTGGTATTATACAGATTTGGCCAATTTTAGATAATTTGTTATATGGCATTTATTACATACCAGGAAATAGAATTCTGCTGATCATTCCGGGAAATATCAACATGAACAGAGGTAGAATCTTCAAGAATCCGGCGAAGATTGAACCACATTTACCATCTGACAAAGACTTTGCCGCCAGAGATCTCTGTACAATTACCTGAAATAGTAGACATGCCAGGTATCTACAATAACCAGCAACCTAAGTTTTTTATACATTTATTCAGTCATCACATAACCACTTTAAAGATGGAAAATCTGAGCTGAATTTCTAACTGTCAGAAAGAATGCAAGAATCAAGAAACTTTTCATGATTTTGTCACTTTCAATGTTTAGACATTCACAATATTTTTAACATGTTAGTCAGGTGTATAGTTCAATTTTCTTATAGTCAAGGTCGAATATTGGAGGATACCATTGTAAAGGTAATCACTGTAAATCGATTGCCAAAATCATTTTAAATTTGTAGTAATGTATCGTTCACGTGAACCAAAGTCATGGTGTATTGGATACGGTGACATGTGCTAACACGTCATTTTTACATGGAGCAGGTGCGAGTGGTTCGAACTCAATCAATGGCACTTTCTTTTAAATTATTATTTACAATTGTACATTTATCTTTTTATTATTAATTCATTGGCCACTGGATTAAAGTCCCATTAGCTTTTTGCTATAAAAATATATGCAAAAGAAACAAACAATTACTGATAGTATCCAAAGATAATAATTATCGACCAAACAAGCCCTTTTTCTTCTAAAAACACTATTTTCTCTGTGAATTTTAATTTTGTAAACTTGAAATATATAGAGCACGTGACGTTACTTTATGTCGTGTGCATAATATGGGAAAACACAGCTGTTCTATAAATAATTCTTTTCAATGATATTGGTTTCGGAAATATTTTATTTGCTATAAAGTATGCACGGGAGGAAAACACATCGTATTCCTCTGTTATAGGACAAATAGAAAGTATTACGACCAATAAATGTATATGCTTATGGGACTTTAAGTTGTTGAGGTAAAGGATTCACAATGTTTAGAAGAAAGATGTCGTTCACTCGTTACCTATGGTTTTTGTTCATGATACAATCACCAGTTTTGGCTACCACGCATTACCGATTTAGAATAAGTTCTCATACGAGTTGTCTACTGAAAGACAATCTTGTAAAGTCTGTTGCTGGTTTATCATTGGCAGATTGTGTGGATGAATGTGTAGCAAGAACAAAATGTAAAGCACTGAATTATGATACACGCTTACATCTTTGTGGTTTGTTTAGTGATGGTACTACATACGTGGGCAACACCAGGGGATGTACACTCGTATCTAAAACTGACATCACGATACCACAGGTAAGAGCTACTCTTTTTAAGACGTGTAGTTCTGTCCTCTTTACTCAGTTGATAGAGCGTTAAGAATACTGAATTAGAAATTGATAATTTTACTTTTGAAAGAAAAAAATCGAATCTGTAAGGGGGGGGGGGGGTTGTTTACATTTCGAATAATATCCCTTACAAATGTCACTTTGATTTTGAACATAATGATTTGGAGTCAATTTGTATACAATAAAATATTGAGAAATGTAATAATATTTTAGTGTGTTTTATTTACAGACCGCCAGATTCAAAACAGTGTTGGATTTTTAAAATTTGGGTTTTTTAATTGATACAATGGAATCCACGAAAATTGAGATAATCATTGTCGGCGACATTAATTTGAACTTTCTACACAATGATAGTTCTAAACAATTCAATATTCTAAAATGGAATGATTTGATTCTAAAATTCGGCCTTAAACAATTGGTACATATCCCAACGTGGGTAACCAAACAGTCTTCGTCTATAATTGATCATATATATTCTTTCTTTCCGTCAATGTTCCAATTTATAGCTTAAGTGATCATTATCCTGTATGTTTCAAGCGTGTATTAAGCAACAAACTTAAAAAAGATCAATGTCATAAAACTATTAAATATAGAAGTTTAAAAAAATTGATGAAAACCTATTTAGACAGGAATTGATAAGTCTAATCTTTCTGCAATAGAATGCTGCAATGATCCTAATATTTCTTTGCATCTTTTCTTTGATATAGTTAAAAGCATATTAAATAAACATGCGCCCATCAAAGCAAAAAGAATTAAATTCTATGATACGTAAAAGTAAAATCTATTTCTACATTAAAACTATACAAAACAATAAATCTCCGAAGTTTCTATGGAGTAACATAAAGACTCTATCGAATAGTAATACAGCTGATTCTAAAAAGCAAATTCCATCAAAATTAATCAACGAAGGTCGAAGTATAGAAGAAAAGTCAATTCTTAATACTTTCAATGAACACTTCGTTTCTATATCTGATCTTATATTTCATATTAAAGTATTGTAGTGATTCCATAACTTCTGCTATAGATCATATAATTAACTCTAGTTTAAATAAAGGAATTTTCCCTGACTCGTTAAAAGATGAGTATGTTATACCGGTTTTAAAGATGGTAATAAGGAAGATCCGTATGATCACTACCATTTCTAAAGTTTTTGAAAAACATAGTGTAACTCAACTTCTTAATTATATAAATGTCTTCAAACCTTTACATCCAGCTCAATCTTGATTTCGTAACAGAATTTCCAGTCATACCGCTCTAATTCATTTGATTGACAACTGGTCGAAAGAAATTAATAATGGGAACTATGTGGGTGCTATTTATCTTAATTTGCGTAAAGCTTTTGACCTAGTTGACCATAGAATTCTCTTACACAAACTGAAGTTATATATTTTTTCTACAAAAACTATCGAACTTTTTTCCTCTTATTTAAATAACAGAACACAGAGTGTTCAATACAGCAACTTTACGTCAAATAAACTTTACATTAAATCTGGCGGTCCTCAAGGATCTATTCTTGGACCTATTTTGTTCCTTATTTACATAAATGATATTGTGCTTGGATTATCGGGAAGTAACATTGACTTATATGCGGATGATTCCACACTTAGTGCTTCAGATAATGATATTAGAAGATTGGAGGTCAAACTACAGGCAAATTTGAATGTTATTAATAATTGGTGTTGTTTAAATAATATGCAGCTACATCCGACCAAAACAAAATGTATGGTATTATGTTCTCCATATTAACGTAAGGATCAAAACAATTTAGAGATTGAAATAATTTTAAATAATACGAATTTACAAAACGTCAATGTACATTAAGTACTTGGTATCTGGATTGATAATACTCTGTTCTGGGACACACGTTTGACAAGAATAGCCCCGTTTCTATCTGATGAAATGAAAGTTTTATTATACAATGCATACCTATTGTCATCAAAGGACTATTGTTGCACAATTTGGGGCACTACACCATTCTTCATAAGATCCAAAAACATGTTGCGAAAATAATTTGTAAACAAGAAACTTCTTCTGATCAATTGTTAAAATTTCTAAATTGGTTAACATTAAAAAATAGATGTCAATATCACGTTGCATTGTTAATTTTTAAATCACAGCATAACTTTGGCCTTGATTATATTGGTGAACTCTTAACATTTCTAATAACAGCGCATATGAATAACGATCAATTTCAAATAATAATTTAATAACACAAAACATAATTATACTAATAACGTCAAAAATTCTTTCTTATTCATGTCTTCAAACATTTGGAACAATATCCCGCTTTCAGTACGTTCAAAATCTAAGAGTTCATCCTTTAAGAATGCTCTAAAACAATATCTACTAAATACACAAGATAGCTGAAATATCCACTTATTAGAAAAGAGACTAATGATTATTTAAGTGTTTGTCAATATTTTGATATCTGCATGTATGTCACTATTGTTTTCATGTTTTCTTTTCAGTTTTTGCATTAAATTTTATTGTTTGAAAACAATGTTGTAATTTATGCCATCATATATTGTTTGTATATAATATGCCTATACATGTTACCTTCGTTAAGTAAAGATTATTATTGTTTTTATAATTGTATTTGAACCCTGGACGCGGCATATGTTCATCCTTTTGATTAATATTATAATTTTTTGTTTATTATTTTATTTTTTCATTTATTTATTGTTTAAAATGCTTTTTGTACAGATGATGAAGTTTGTACAAGTCGAAATAAATGTATGTTCTCTTCTCTTCTGTTCATATGTTCTCCGTATTGATGAACTGGTTAAAGGCATTGCGACAAGGGTCATTTTGGCCCCACCACTGATTATTTAAGTGAAGAAGTTGGCTATTACATGCGGCAACGTGGTTAGTAGCAGCACAGCATCAATGCAATTATTGGACAAGGTCAATTGCCCATTAGTATATACATGTAATTGAGAATATGTTTGAAATGTTGTTTTTTTCAGAAAAAATATCTTTCCCGTTTTCAATTAAGTTATGAACCTGTGTCCCTTTAAAGAGTAGCATCGGAATTATAGATGTCACATAAAATTTCAAAAAAGAAAAATAGAAAAAATACTATGGAATTACCCTTCAACTTTATCTTAATTTATAGAATATCCAAGATGCCGGTTGCAATGATGGGCAAAACTACAATGTAAGAAGCCAAGATTGTGAATATGCAGGTACATACTTGTTATGTTCGGGTTGTGTACATAAAATAAAGTTTTTTATTAGCTATAACACTAAGACTGAATAAATATCCACTGGTTAAATAAAGGGGATTCTGGCATATTAACATACATTAAGGTTCATGTTATTACACAAATAAAAAGTTGATTGAATTAAAGGGAAAATATTAGGAATATCAAATAATGTTCAATTGGGCAAGAAATGCATTGGTATTGTTTTTGATTCTACAAATAAAAAATAATAATGATCATGTTTTGTTCTAGTGTTCAGGTGTTGTAGCCTGTTCTGTGAAAGGCTGCTTGAAATTCAATTTGCTGTATAGTTCGCTACATTTTTTCACAAAGACATATAGGACAAATAAAAACTGATCAATAGATTTTTTTAAACTTTGCATGATCGTAGCATATAATAAGAGAAACATTTTAAGCGACAAAAATGAATTTCGGTTATGTGACTGACCTCGATTTTGAGTTATCTGCCTTTGAGTAATATTTTGCTTATTTTCTATGTCATTTCAAAAACAATCTATTGATCAGTTTTCATTTCTCCTATATGTCAATGTGAATAATGTAGCTAACTTTAGCAAACATCTTTAAAGCCATCTTTGACACATGTTTCTGGGACAGTTTAGTCATGAATATAATTTAAGGGGAGATAAGATACAGGAGAACCAGGCATTTATATCCCTACTCTTTTCGAATAGTTTTTCCTGATTCTTTATCATGCCCGGTGTAAAGCACGGACACAAACCCCGCCCTATTTCCTGTGATTTTCTTAGATTAGTTCTTGACTTGGTAGTTGGGATCAGGACACTGAAAAAGTGTCCTTAAAATGCAAGGCCCAAATACTTTGTAACTATCAAAATATAACTGCAACCGTTTTGGAAATATTGTTACAAACTTGTAAAAATGAACAGATTTAAATGTTTCTACTGTTATCAGATTTTTTCCCATTTAGAATGTCCAACGGTCAAATTGTTGAATGGGACGATCCGTGGAAACATGAACGATGTTGGTTCTCGGGTACAATTTACGTGTGATTTCTTGTACTACGAAAGAAGGGGTCTATCTGATGCTATATGTCAAGATGACGGGTCATGGAGTTATACCCCAGAATGTGTCCAGTTCATCGGTAAGTCAAGATAATATGACAAAAATGATTGCAATGACAGTAGATGACGGAAACAACATCGACACCACAGCCAAGGGTGACGACAACTTTAACACTATTCTGATGTACATACATACAGATGCATATACAGTCGCAATAAAAGTGAATAGGAATTAAGGCAATGAGAAGGAAAGAAACTGTGTTCTAAATATATTAAGGTGATTGCTACCTCATTCCATGGAAACGAATGAGCAAATCTTATTTTCTAGACACAATTCACATTTATACTAGGCTATGTTGTTTACTTGCAGAGTATATAGGATGTATCCAAGACGGAGATAACCGTGCTCTGACAGATGTCCACGATATGAATGACCAAATGACACTCGAGTTATGTCTTTCAATCTGTACGAGATACGTTTATGCCATGGTAGAGGTATTAATTTTGTTATGTCAATGATGTAAATTGTTTTTAGAACAAGTTCTACGGACACAACCAAGTTGATGCGAATTTCATTTTTCAAATGTTGTTTTTAAGACAGCTTCTGTGTTGAGAGATTTCACTTAGTTTCCGTGATATTACACTGATTTGGATCTAGAGAAGTCGGTGTTATGTATTGAAATTCTCAACTACTTTGTTAGTCTGCTTAATGTTATGTACAGATTGTTCTATTTCACTCGAAACATTTATCTCGAACAGTCCATGCCTTTTCTTCACCTCCCTGTTAATTTCTTTATTTTACTTTAATCAACCGTAGGTTTAATGCACTTTCCTGGTTCACTTTTAATTTTGATTCACCCTATCCTGTTTTAAGGAGCAGCTTGTGGTCTTCCCCGTCAATAGATTTTTTATATTAGCATTCCATGAGCTCTTCCTTGAGTATGGCCCTTTTTATGCATTAAAGCCTGTACACGAATGCCATTTAAGGCAGAAAAAGGGTAAGCTTACTTTCAATTATTCTTCACCGCTGAAAATATATTGTTTGTCGTATGCACAATTCGCTACTTCTTAGCAAAATCACCGAATAAATTCTTAAACATCTTGGACAATAAGAGTAGCTGCAGATAGCGTCCTGAATTTCCGTCTGTTCCGATGTTTATTTAAGTGACCTTATTGGGTACATGTGAGTGATAAAAGTTACTTGTCACTCGAAGGAAAGTCCTTTACTCAAGAACGATTCTATAAATCCAAACCAACGTGCCGAGTAGTGTGTCTAGAAAATCGCAGAAAAATGGCGAGGTGTGAATCGATGCTTTAAAGCCCAACATTATACAATTATGATAAGATTGATTTAGTTCCGAATCACAATTATGCTGTTAATGAGGGTAAAATAAATTATTCTTCATTTAAAAAATCTGATTGTAGTCATGATTCTATTGCAGAGCAACGATGAATGCTTCTGTGGAAATGAACTCGTGCATCATAAACCAATACCAGAATCCAGTTGTAATAACCCGTGCAGCGGTGATAGTTCTCAGATGTGTGGTGGCCATTGGAAAGGAAATTTATACAAGCATATATTGTAAAAATAATAAATCCTTTTGAGTGATATATAAGTTCATGTAATTCATACATCATGAGATGTGAGTAATTAATTGAAGTTTGACTATACTCTAACAAGAATCAATTAAAGGGACTTAGATCGTAAAATTGACAGCAATAGAAACTTAATCAAAATGTCATTGGTTTAAATAGTTTTAATATCGTTGTTGAGATTTTATTTTGTAGGTCGAAAAATATGGTCGTTTATTTAGTCTTCGACCCGACATACCTTACATCATATGGAACTGACGGTAAAATTTCTTTCAGCGAATTCCAGAGTACGAACTTATTCGGGGACGAATACACTACTTTTTAGGGGGCGGTGGGGGGGGGGGCTTTAACATGATTTATATATAGCATTGTGATTTTGAAATAAAGAATTAAAGCTTGCTAGATATTAATTCCTTTAGAAACCTTACTATTAGGATAAACTCTTTGTAACGACCACTTTTTTTCGGACAGGTTGTCACTAAAGCATTATAACCTGATGAAGTTGTCTCAACATTAAATCGTATAAATCTAAAGTTGGTCGTAATGTTGAGTGTTTGGTACTACATGTATTAATTGAACAGAGTGTCTGAGTTCTGAAATATCGTTAGTATGTATCTAGTCCCTTAAATAGCAGTGATCGGTGGTCTGGTGGCAACGCGCTGGACAACTAAACAAAATATCGTGGGTCTCAACTTTCAATATAATTTTCAGGCATGCTTTTTCAGTTTTCCCATCCCATCCACCGAGCCAAGTACTGTGTTAAGAAAATCACAGGAGACGGCTGAGGCGTGTTAAAGAACCATGAAACGAAATAAGAGTTGGGATATAAATGCTTGGATCTCCTGTATCTTCTCTCCCCTCCCCTCTCCCTCTGTGACGGCTCTAAAATGACCATAGCTGTCTATCGAATGGGCGGCTAAACAACATATTATACATTTTGTAATATATACATATGGTCCCTTCAATACACATAAAACGAATCAGCAATAAAATGCTTGTATAAAATTATTTGATCCTGTGCGAATCTTTCTCTCCGTCTCTCTGATTCTCTCTCTCTCTCTCTCTCTACATGTATGGAAATTTAAAACCATGTAGTGCTCCATACAATGCGACACACACAAATAGCTATTTAATAAAACATTGAAAACTTGGAACGTGATCTAAAATCAGTATTATTCCTGTAAATTGTATAAGCTATTGCATCTAATTTGCAAGCGCAGGGATTGCTTTTTCATGTGCTTCAATGATGTCTTTTTTAAAATGCATGTACAGGTAAACCGTGTTATGCATACGTCAATCAGTAAATGTGGTCTTTATTTGAGGTAATTTTAAGGGATCAAAGTATTTCAGCATGTAGATTTTGATATACTGTAAATCCACTGCTTGTATTGGAGAAAACACTATCAGTTCAGATAGATGATCTTCTTTCCATGTGTACAGATTGACTGTACTGGTACTCGGATTCCTGTTGCGTTTGTTTGTTTGCATAAACTTAATTCAAAGAGTACAGTGAGTGCAACATGTCCAAATAGATACACCCGGAAACTACGCCAAAACGGCAACTTGTCAGTGCATATGAATTCATAATTATTTTGTTTCAAATTTCAATTATTTTTTATATTTTTCTTTGGTCACACATTATGCATACGCTGCAATTCTAAAGCTCTTGAATACTGCCACGTTGGCAGCTTGGTTTTCACGAAAGCACACAATTGACAACAGACATTAAATTATTAATGAAGCTACAGTTACTATTAATAACATGGCGGCGAAGTTTAAACACGTTTTGGCCGTTTTGTTTTGTGTCAGGAACTGTCTGATTTGTGTAATGTTGAATTTTTCGTCTGATGATGTAATGTCCCGACTGTACGCAACACACGCCCTTCAACCAATGACGCCATCTTTGTGTGCGACTGTCTTCTACATTGCCATAATCCAGTAGAGCTACAATGATTACGATATTTAATTATGGTATGCTATATGGCGTTAAACAATGTCTACTTACATGCTCATAAAAATCTGGTTAGGCAGGGAATTTGTTTTTGATTTTTTATATAATTTTTGAAAGCGGGCGGAAAGGTAATACACGTTAGACAGTGACTGTACCCTTCCTCGGATCTAATTTAGTGCATAGGATCGCATGGGAAAATTAGTGTATGTCGGATAAATAGAAACACTTTTACGCCTAATTAAACTATCAAGTTTCATCCATTCAATACTAAACATTAAATAAAGGGGACAGAAAATCCGGACCTGGGGATGTTTTCGTTCGGTGCTCTTCAGCCGACTTTGTTAGATTTAATCGACCGAGGTGTGGCGAATGATTTTTAATTGTGAATTTGACAACAAGCACGCAATTAGTGTGAGTGATCCTTGCACTACACGATCTCAGGTTCTTATAGTTGTATTAATTATATAAATGTTAATAAGAAAAAACTACAATCATAAATTATATGCATTATTTTGCTACTTTTTAAATGAGCCCATATTCAAAGGAAACCATTTTGAAATTGAGGCAATGGAATCTAAAACATTTCAAATAAACATCATGTAGTTAAAACATCAAATCATTTTAATTGTAAAGACCGCTTATATTCAAACCGTTATTCAATATCATTTTAATAATTAAAACCAACTTGTAGCATCTCGTTTTTGCTGTCTGCAGTGGTAAAGATATCGCGATTTTACGGACAATTTCCCGCTTATTCTGCAAATTATTAATCAACTATATATTTATATATAATACTGGTCGTCATATTTCAGAATACCTAGTATTATATTCATGAGAGAGACTAGGTTATACAGATGTTAACTGGGCCAACATGAAACAACCAGGGCCTATACGGGAAAGCTGAGCCAATACGAGATTCAAGAATTTTGATTGGCTGAGAAGGAGGGCCAATACGAATATTGTTAATAAACATGGAAATGGACGCCATCTTCCACAAAGGTCCGACTCAGACCCTCTGAAGCTAGTTTCATGCCAGAGAGAAGTCTATTCCCTCTGACCTCATTAATCAATGGTTTCATACTGGCTTAGTTTTTGGGCCTCGGACAGTCGTATTGGCCATCGACCTCTGATCTGTGTTGTCTATTAGTGTAGCGCAACCTTTGAGAGATTTTCACTGCGTATGAATTTACTGGTGCACATCCAGTGTCAACAGAAAATCATAGACGGCACATAGAGAAAAAAGTCTTTATAATGTCCCCAATCATAGTTGTAAAGCATACAATATTATTTAATATTATTTAGTTTATGAATAAAATTCTCATTTATCAAATGTTTTCATACTGGCTTTGATACTGGGCCGCGGACAGTCGTATTGGTCCTCGACCTTCGGCCTATGGCTAATACGGTAGTCCTTGGTCCAATAACAACTCAATATGAAATCATATGATTAATATAACATTAAAACATTAAATTTACAGGGACCAGTTTCAAGATGCCGTATGTTTGGCTACCTATTACCTGATGTTCCATTAGACGTCTTTAATTCCGCCTTGTTTTGTCCACCATGTGACACCATTTAGCTATGAAGGAACGGTAATAAAAATAAGAACGAAAACATGCAATCAAGCCTAGCTTTTCAGTGTACAATATGTTCATAATCCAAGCAACAATGATTCACCCGAATTGCCCCCAAATCACAAGCAAATGGTTGTAAAATGGAGTGATTATATTTACCACATACTTTCTTATCTGTTTTACAAATGTATTAAATAAGAGGTATTATATTAATTAACAGTCATTTGTCATGTGATATTAACGCCGACACATTTTTTTGTTTTTGACAAAGAATTGTTTTTGTTCTTGATTTCATCATTTCGTTTTCAGAACCAAGGGGTGTTACTTTGTAGAGGTTGCACTTAGTATATACATGTATTCGTGTTTAAACACCATAATTACATGTCTGTACTACAAATATAACAGCATAATATTAGTAAATAAATTATGATTTTTTCTTTCTGCATTGAACAATAAAAAATATCAATACTCAGTGCTTACTGGTTTAAAATTGGACTCAAACAAAATCAATCATCAAATGTATCTCGATTTTACAAACAGGAAAGATTAGATGTATCCGGGATATTCATGTTCAATGTTTTATTAAAACACCTTTTTTCCAAAATACATGTTTCAATATAACACATACAAACGTAAATAATACTTGTATCTTAATGATGGCATTACATGTAATATCAATATCATTTTTACATGGAGCAGATGCGAGTGGTTCGAACTCAGTCAATGGCACTTTCTTTTTAAATTATTATTTACAATTGTACATTTATCTTTTTAGCATTTATTCATTGGCCACTGGTTTAAGGTCCCATTAGCTTTTTGCTATAAAACTATATGCAAAAGAAACAAACAATTACTGATAGTATCCAAAGATAATAATTACCAACGAAACAAGCCCTTTTTCTTAAAACACTAATTTCGCTGTGAATTTTAATTTTGTAACTTGAAATATGTAGAGCACGTGACGTCACTTTATGCCGTGTGCATAATATGGGAAAACACAGCTGTTCTATAAATAATTCTTTTCAATGATATTGGTTTCGGAAATATTTTATTTGCTATAAAGTATGCACGGGAGGAAAACACATCGTATTCCTCTGTTATAGGACAAATAGAAAGTATTAAGACCGATAAATGTATATGCTTATGGGACTTTAAGTTGATGAGGTAAAGGATTCACAATGTTTAGAAGAAAGATGTCGTTCACTCGTTACCTATGGTTTTTGTTCATGATACAATCACCAGTTTTGGCAACCACGCATTACCGATTTAGAATAGGTTCTCATACGAGTTGTCTACTGAAAGACAATCTTGTAAAGTCTGTTGCTGGTTTATCATTGGCAGATTGTGTGGATGAATGTGTAACAAGAACAAAATGTAAAGCACTGAATTATGATACACGCTTACATCTTTGTGGTTTGTTTAGTGATGGTACTACATACGTGGGCAATACCAGGGGATGTACACTCGTATCTAAAACTGACATCACGATACCACAGGTAAGAGCTACTCTTTTTAAGACGTGTAGTTCTGTTACCTTTAATCTGTTGATAGAGCGTTAAGAATACTGAATTAGAAATTGATAATTTTACTTTTGAAAGAAAAATCGAATCTGTAAGGGGGGGGGGGTGCTTGTTTACATTTCGAATAATATCCCTTACAAATGTCACTTTGATTTTGTGTGTTTTATTTACAGACCGCTAGATTCAAAACAATGTTGGAGTTTGAAAATTTTGGTTTTTTAATTGATAACATGGAATCCACGAATCTTGAGATAATCATTGTCGGCGACATTAATTTGAACTTTCTACACAATGATAGTTCTAAACAATTTAATATTCTAAAATGGAACGATTTGATGTTAAAATTCGGCCTTAAACAATTGGTACATATCCCGACGAGGGTAACCAAACAGTCTTCGTCTATAATTGATCATATATATTCTATCTTTCCGGACTACATGAGTGATGTCAATGTTCCAATTTATCGCATAAGTGATCATTATCCTGTATGTTTCACTCGTGTATTAAGCAACAAACTTAAAAAAGATCAATGTCATAAAACTATTAAATATAGAAGTTTAAAAAAATTGATGAAAACTTATTTAGACAGGATTTGATAAGTCTAATCTTTCTGCAATAGAATGCTGCAATGATCCTAATATTTCTTTGCATCTTTTCTATGATATAGTTAAAAGCATATTAAATAAACATGCGCCCATCAAAGAAAAAAGAATTAAACTCTATGATACGTAAAAGTAAAATATCTTTCTACATTAATACTATACAAAACAATAAATCTCCGAAGTTTCTATGGAGTAACATAAAGACTATATCGAATAGTAATACATCTGATTCCAAAAAGCAAATTCCATCAAAATTAATCAATGAAGGTCAAAGTATAGAAGAAAAGTCAATGTTCTTAATACTTTCAATGAACACTTCGTTTCTATAACTGATCTGATCTTTAATAATAAACCCATTACTGCTTTTGAAGTTAAGAATATAATCAACCAAATGAATTCTAATAAATCTACTGGTAATGATGGAATCGGACCTAAAGTATTAAAGTATTGTAGTGATTCCATAACTCCTGCTATAGATCATATAATTAACTCTAGTTTAAATAACGGAATTTTCCCTGACTCGTTAAAAGATGCTTATGTTATACCGATTTTTAAAGATGGTAATAAGGAAGATCCGTATAATCACTATCATTTCTAAAGTTTTTGAAAAACATATTATAACTCAACTTCTTAATAATATAAATGTCTTCAAACCTTTACATCCAGCTCAATCTGGATTTCGTAAAATAATTTCCAGTCATACCGCTCTAATTCATTTGATTGACAACTGGTCGAAAGAAATTGATAATTGGAACTATGTGGGTGCTATTTATCTTAATTTGCGTAAAGCTTTTGACCTAGTTGACCATAGAATTCTCTTACACAAACTTAAGTTATATATTTTTTCTACAAAAACTATCGAACTTTTTTCCTCTTATTTAAATAACAGAACACAGAGTGTTCAATACAGCAACTTTACGTCAAATAAACTCTATATTAAATCTGGCGTTCCTCAAGGATCTATTCTTGGACCTATTTTGTTCCTTATCTACATAAATGATATAGTGCTGGAATTATCGGGAAGTAACATTGACTTATATGCGGATGATTCCACACTTAGTGCTTCAGATAATGATATTAGAAGATTGGAGGTCAAACTACAGGCAAATTTGAATGTTATTAATAATTTGTGTTGTTTAAATAATATGCAGCTACATCCGACCAAAACAAAATGTATGGTATTATGCTCTCCATATAAACGTAAGGATCAAAACAATTTAGAGATTGAAATAATTTTAAATAATACGAATTTACAAAACGTCAATGTACATTAAGTACTTGGTATCTGGATTGATAATACTTTGTCCTGGGACACTCAGTTTAATAAAATATCGTTTGAAAAGAATAGCCCCGTTTCTATCTGATGAAGTGAAAGTTTTATTTTACAATGCATACATATTGTCATCAATGGACTATTGTTGCACAATTTGGGGTATGAAAGAAAGACACTACACCATTCTTCATAAGATCCAAAAACGTGTTGCGAAAATAATTTGTAAACAAAAAACTTCTTCTGATCAATTGTTAAAATTTCTAAATTGGTAAATATTAAAAAATAGATGTCAATATCACGTTGCATTGTTAATTTTTAAATCTCAGCATAACTTTGGCCTTGATTATATTGGTGAACTCTTAATATTTTTTAATAACAGCGCATATGAATAACGATCAATTTCAAATAATAACTTAATAACACAAAACATAATACTAATAACGTCAAAAATTCTTTCTTATTCATGTCTTCAAAAATTTGGAACAATATCCCGCTTTCAGTACGTTCAAAATCTACGAGTTCATCCTTTAAGAATGCTCTAAAACAATATCTACTAAATACACAAGATAGCTGAAATATCCACTTATTAGAAAAGAGACTAATGGTTATTTAAGTGTTTGTCAATATTTTGATATCCGCATGCATGTCACTATTGTTTTCATGTTTTCTTTTCAGTTTTTGCATTAAATTTTGTTGTTTGAAAACAATGTTGTAATTTATGACATCATATGTGTTTGTATATAATATGTATATACATGTTACCTTCGTTAAGTAAAGATTATTATTATTATAATACTTGTATTTGAACACTGGACGCGGCATATATTCATCCTTTTGAATAATATTATAATTTTTTGTTTATTTATTTTTTCATTTATTTATTGTTTTAAATGCTTTTTGTACAGATGATGAAGTTTGTACAAGTCAAAAAAATGTATGTTCTCTTCCCTTCTGTTCATATGTTCTCCGTATAGATAGTTTTCACTCGATTGGCAGGTGCGCGTATTAACCGGAAGTCGGCCATCTTGAAGGTCAAGGATTAGCAAAGCTCAAGCGTATATTGTAATACAAACAGATTAAAATTGCGTAACAAAATGGTAAATGTCTGCAGCGTTGTTGGCTGTCACAACAGATCAACTAGTGAGAACAAATCGTATTATTCTATTCCAAGCGTACTGAAAAACCAAGGGGAACAAACCAAAGAACTAAGTGAGAAAAGACGAGCTGCATGGATATCTCGTCTCAACAGGGCAAACTTCACCCCATCTAGACATACTAAAATCTGCTCAGACCACTTCTTGACAGGTAATTCAGTCGATTGGATTATAATATAACTACAAAATATAGATAAAAAAAACATATTTGCTACGGGTGTATAATTAACCTAGCAAAGCCTTCAGGGCATAGACATCGCCTGTTTTTTGTGTTATTATCGTTAAAAAAGGTGTGAATTTTGTCAGCCTTGAGCTAAGAATTAAACACAAATTCCCCTTTTTATTGCCATTTTACCACGTGACAACTGATCAATATTGTCAATACGACAGCACACAGGGAGCTGTAGGACTTACCATGAGGGGGGGGGGGGCATTATTATTAAAAGTTTAACAGATTTGGACTGGTGCACAAATTATGGTGCATTGCCTTAAATCTGACTGTACAAACTCAGATTTCAATAAGTTGTGTACTAAGCTTTAAAATGTTGACATTTTCTTATAGTATAAATACTCCTGCAGATGTGCAAAAAAATTCAGGAAGATATCTTCACATATGAAAAAAATATGACACTTATATGTCCGCAAAATGAGCCATTTTTGCCTGTAATGAATTAGCATCTAGTTTTTTCACTTTTTTAAAATCAATGCAGTTGTTGGAGTTGGAATGAACTACATTCTTTAAGCAGTTGCAATGAAGCATAAAATATGTCATCACCATGAAGTGTAGATGTGCAAGACACATTTCCATGCCCAGTGATCCACACATTATAGAGTTATGTGCCCTTGAACTTAGCCATATAAGTGTACTATCGCATTCTTAGTGTCTATAAGTGGCGACAGAGGTATAAGTCACTTCTGTGACAAAGTTCAACTTATTTACTTCAATATTCCATAAAATCTAATGTTCAACAAAAAATTGTGGTTCTTATTTTAAAAAATACCTAAATTTAAATCACTGTGAAAAAATAACACCATCATATTTTCCAGGTAACTTACTTAATTAAGATCTAGTCAAATCTATATGATAATTTTTTAATTTTTGATAAAAAAAACAACAACAACAAAATTTCATCCCAGAGTTTGACAGGCCTTGAAGTCAAATCCAGTGGCCACATTAGATGTTAATCAGTGCAATTATCAAGGGTCTTGGGGAGTAAGTCCCAGAACAGTATGGGTCCTTAGATATCATCAAAAACATGTGTCACCAAAAAGTTTTATGGTCATACATTGTTTATTGCAGCTGACTAGTAGACTAATATATACCATCAGATAAGATCGAATAATGATAAATCAATTGTTCATTATGATAAAACAATGTGTTTGTAAAAAAGAAGATTGCCAAATATAACATGAAGTTTGCATGAAAAACAAAAATAAAATAAGAAATTATTATTGTCCTCAGTTATAAGCTTAATATTTGCTTAACAACAATACTTTTTATATCAAAAGAATGATAATCTAATTTGCAAAATATCTTACTTAAAACATTTTTTTTTAAATTGATGAATTAATGCTGTAATTAAGACATGAGTCAAAAGAAAGATAATCTAAACTGCAAAATATCTTACTTAAAACAAAATATATAAGTTCATTAATAAATTAGTGCTATAATTAAGTGATGAGTCGAACAGGTGTCAAATCAGTGTCATAAAGATAACAAAAAATATTTTATTTTAACTTTATTCTTCTTAATGTTAATAAAGATGAAGATGTGCTCTTGTTAGCTACTGAAATAATGTAAGAACTGTAAACGAAGCATGATAAAAGTACAAAAAGGACTTGGATATCAACTGTGTAATGTCCGTCCCCTTATTTGTAATGTCCGTCCCCTTTCATTAAAATATAAAATAAATGCTTTGAATATAAATTAAGAATGAAAATAACTGTTTTTGTAAGTTTTATGTCTGTATATCTGTTACTTCAGTGAATTATTGCTTTTTAATGCTAAAATGGCAATAATTATATCATTTGATTTAACACAGGAAAAAAATGCTAGTTTTTTCCTATTTATGTGTTATTTTCAACTGCTTCATATTTCTCAATATATGATTTTCCTCATAAAAAAGGCGATGTATATTGAACTAGTATGTACTGAAATAGCAAATGGTATGAAATAAGGACAGTTGAAACTTTCTTTGTTTTCTGATTATATGTTTAAAAAGGTGTAATGCTCCTGTCTGTAATGTCCGTCCCCAATCTACCTATGTGACTATGAACGTCCAAGAAATAAAAACCAGAGTGAAAGTTATCTTTTCATTTCTGAGTTGTGTTTCTAGATGGTCTAGACTTACTTAAAAAGTGAAAAAAGGCATAAAATTCAGTACTTTATTTTTTGGTCTTGATGCTAACTCAAATGCACAATAATTTGTGCACCAGGCCATTTTCCATAAAGGGTTGAAGTTCTGGTAAAAAATATTTTCCCATGAAATATTTCTGACTTTAGACAACCTCGATGACATTTTTATAACAAAAAATATTATACTTCTTGCAGGTACACCAGCTTCACTCTATCATGAAAATAATCCCGATTGGGCTCCATCAGTGAAACTTGGATACTCAACACCGACTGTGAAATCAGACCGTTATGAAAGACTCATTGAAAGAAAGAACAAAGTTAAAACTTCTGACTGTGCTAGAACTTTACTAGATCTATCCAAATATGAACATTCTTCAGATTGTATTAATGTTGGTGATGATGGTGAAGAAATACAACCAAAGAAAATTTGTCGCTTCATTCTTTTAGGAAGGTTGCAACCGTCAACAACTACCAACAGTGATCAAACTAGTACCCGTCTGAAAGCTCAGACAGAGCAGGAAATTAATAGATTGACTGTAGAAAATGTTAATTTGAAGGAGGAAGTGTCAATGAATTCAATTAGTGAAGAGACCTTTGTCAATAATGATGATAAAGTTAAATTTTACACAGGCTTACCTAATTTTGTAGTACTTATTGCAATTTTTAATTCAGTTAAAATGCACATTATCAGTTCAAAGCGCATTAAGTTCTCTGCTTTTCAGAAATTTGTAATGGTACTTATGAAGCTTAGGCTTAACCTAACCTGCCATGATCTTGCTGATAGATTTAAGGTATCGCCATCCACAGTGTCCAGGACTATCATCAATGTGTTGGATGTGATGTTCATAAGATTACAACGATTAGTGTTCTGGCCCGATAGAACTGAATTAAGACAGACTATGCCTATGGAGTTCAGGAATTCGTTTGGTTTGAAAGTGGCATCAATTATTGACTGCTTTGAAATATTCATAGAGCGACCTTCCTCTTTAGAAGCTAGAGCAGCCACATGGTCCCAGTATAAGCACCATAATACTGTTAAATTTTTAATCGGTATTACGCCACAAGGTGTTATTAGTTTTATTTCTGAGGCTTGGGGCGGTCGTGCTAGTGATAAACATATTACGGAAAACAGTGGATATTTGGACAAACTTTTACCAGGGGACATAGTACTAGCTGACAGAGGGTTTGATGTTAGAGATAGTGTTGGGTTAAGAGGTGCAGAATGTAAGATTCCTGCATTCACTAAAGGAAAATCGCAATTATCTCCTCTTGAATTAGAATCGACACGTAAAATTGCCCACTTGCGCATACATGTTGAACGTGTCATTGGACAGTTAAGGAATAAATATACCATTCTACAAAGTATTTTACCGATAGACTATGTGTTGTCAGAAGATGGAGATATTCCTTTGGTGGAGAAAATTGTGACTGTATGTTCTGTTTTGACTAACTTAAATGAATCTGTTGTGCCATTTAATTAGTGCTGCAATAATTATAATGAATGATTAAACATAATCATGTTGTCAATCAAATTACTTCACAACTTATCCATGTGGTTATTTTGTCTAGTATGATATTCATATTTATTTACTAGCAAAAAAGTAGCATCGGTATATATATATATGTGACTTAGTTACTATGTAACTGTTAACTGTACATATTTCTTAAAATGAAGATGTTTTTCTTTACTCTACATGTTTCCATTGATCAATATACTTCAATTACTGGTATTGCAATAAATCATGGAAACAATCTGTTGTTTTATGTGAATCATTTTGTACTTCTATTAATTAATTTAATAAGATGTACAAATATTTTATTTGCGGTAACACTACCTATTAAAAATAAAAGCTAGCCTTTTGACATGTATTTTGAGTTCAATAAAAAAATTACTTTGTAAAAAAAAGTTAGGGTTACCGCAAACAAAACTTTACAATGATGACCTTAATAGTAGCACAACTAGTTCTGTGTTTTTTTGACACCAGTATTAGTAAGCAGAAAGTTTCAGAATAAAAAACATGGTCAACAACTTTAAGTATATACATGTATTTCATACATAAAGCCCAAGGATGGATAAATACCAAACTATTAAACAATGACAGTATCTACATGAAACACAACAGTTTATAGAATTTCAATGAATGAAAATAAATACACAACAAATTTATGAAATTGTACCATTGTCCTGTGTATAATATTAATAATATAGTGTGTCTGATAAACATTCAAAATACACAGAATTTCTATCATTAAAGAAAAGTTCAAAGAATTCACACCAAATTACTGTCCTAAAGTGTCTGAACATATTACACACATGTATATCAGTCATGTTTTAGAGTGTTACAGTACATTCAGTTATTTTCCGGGTTTTTTCTTCAAGTGTGGTAATTTCTTACAGGTAGGACAGTACCACTTTGCTGATCTGGGGGCACGTTTGATGTTCACACATGAGAAGTGAAACCACTTGTATTTACAATCTGAATTGTCACAACCTACAACTTTGTCACTTGGCAAATACTTTTTTTGACAAGTACATATTATTTCCTCATCATCAGCATCCAATTTTCTTTCACAATCAGCTACATTTGTTTTATCACACAAAACATTTCTTGATGACTCGGTACTTTTCTGAGCAAGATCAGCTGTCTGTCCGCATGACATATGCTGTCGGGAGAAAAATTTACCAACAAGTTCGGGAAGTACTACACAATCGAAGAATTTCTTAGCTTTTGTTGACACAACATTCCAAAATTGTTCATCGGGCACAATTCTTTCACAATGAAAGTCTTTTTCGGTCCAAACCACAAAATCACAGAAATGTTTTTCACACAAGTGAATTTGGCATTGAACTTGATAGAAGTATTCATGTTTTCTTTTCAACAATAAACAGCCATTTACTTCCTCCAAACAAGATTTAAGTCCTACAGATTCTTTCAATTTACTGTCCCTACTACAATATGGGCATTTTATTTCCACACATCCATCTCCACAACAGTTGCAGGAGACAAAAGCATCGGGTGTGGCACCCATATGTGGATAATCAGGATTGATGACAAGACCACTCTTGTAAATTCTGAAGTTTTCATGAGTTGCAAACATTTTCTCTTCATACTGTTGAAGTGCCACCTTTTCATGGTCACAGCCCCATTGTGTAGCTTTAGTTGAAAATTTTCTCAAATGGGGATAACAAATGTTTTTTAATAAGGAATGTGAAGGATTTTCAATTGAAGTACAGCACACAGACTTCAGTCGTGATGCTGTAATGCGGCCTGCTCTGAACCTATGCCACTCTTTACTGGCAGCTTGGTCACGTGTTGTTGATTCAACATGGGTTGACTCATCCTTACTCACATTGATAGTCACCTGCTTGCAATGTTCTAAGAGTTCATTTAGTGGCATTTCCATACAGTTTTCACTTGTAAGATCACTTAATACAGTTGGATACTTCTTACAGAGGGACTTGGGTACATAATCAATAGAAAAATTTGGCATAACAGACATCACAGATGTTCTTGTTCCAGACTGTTTCACAGATTCGAACAATTCCTTTAATTCACTGTCACTTATTGGGTTGATATCTGAGTTATCTTTCTTCTTACTCTTAGTACTTTTCAAACATGAAGATGTCTCATTATTGTCACTTACACAGGAATTTACTAAGTCATCAAGAATTTTCTTCTTTGTTTTAGCACTTGTGAAATTAACTTCTTTTAAAGGTTTGTATTGTATTTTTTGTAGCCCTGACGGAAGTAACCAGTATGCCTTCTCTTGAGTTACAGTTTTTGAATTTCTTATGCGTACTGTCACTTCTGTAGCAAATAACAAAGCACCAACATGACTACATACTTCTCCTAGACCAGCCATACATGTGCAGTGTGCAGTCTTTATGACACCATCCTGAGAAGCTGTAAACCATGGCTGAAGGGGAGTAGCACTTAATCTCTGAGAGTGTAATACCTGTAATCATAAAAAAGTTATGTTCATGACTATGAATATGATCTTTAGATTATGAATGTTTAAAAATGTAGTCATTATAATAATACTCTCAATATATTTACATCAATGATCATAATTAAATCCTTGGGCATGTACTAAGTGTAGCCACATTACCGTACTATAATTGACCATGTGCATGTAGTTAGGTAGATAAAAAGTTGTCTCTATAATAAGATAGGGACGGTCAGTCGTACGAATGACAGCAACTTGAGCAAGGTTTAATTTTCAATATCATGCGTCAAATTGTTTAATAATGACAAAAGAGTGGTATTAAATTATGGAGTTTTTGGTTTAACTCAACACATACATATCAAAATGAATAAACAATCAAACATCTATTTGTAGATCTTCTTCATGAAACCAAGACTTACAAACAAAAATTATATCAATCATTGTCCCTACCTTTCCTAAAACTAAACACACACCATTGTCGATCCTTTGTTTAACTTCTTTCACCCAACCAGACACAAAATAATTATACGCTTCCAGTGATTTATAAGCCTTCAATTGCTGCATCGTGTATGTACTTAAATCATATACAAGATAATTCACTATATCCGGATATGTAACGTCCGGCAACAAGGACACATCGACACTCCACTCTGAACTGACGATTTTATAAGGATCATTACTTAAATCTTTCACTTTTTCTAAATATCTCTGTCGTACTGAAGGCACTAAAGTATCTATATAGGCAATCTTCTTAGAATCTTCACCGAGCGTTGCTGATTTCAACGCCATAATTGGAAATATTTAGCGTTAGTGTTACGAACTAAATGAATGAACTTGACCTACAACATGGCCGCCGCGCCGAAGCGTTCCGCATATGCGTGACGTCATCTGAAAACTATCTATTGATGAACCGGTTAAAGGCATTGCGACAAGGGCCATTTCGGCCCCACCACTGATTATTTAAGGGAAGAAGTTGGCTTTTACATGCGGCAACATGGTTAGTAGCAGCACAGCATCAATGAAATTAATGGATAAGGTCAACTGCCCATTAGTATATACATGTAATTGAAAATATGTTTGAAATGTTTTTTTTTTCAGAAAAAAATATCTTTCCGTTTTAAATTAAGTTATGAACCTGTGTCCCTTTAAAGAGTAGCATCGGAATTATAGATGTCACATTAAATTTCAAAAAAGAAAAATAGAAAAAATACTATGGAATTACCTTTGAACTTTATCTTAATTTATAGAATATCCAAGATGCCGGTTGCAATGATGGGCAAAACTACAATGTAAGAAGCCAAGATTGTGAATATGCAGGTACATACTTGTTATGTTCGGGTTGTGCACATAAAATAAAGTTTTTTATTAGTTATAACACTAAGACTGAATAAATATCCACTGGTTAAATAAAGGGGATTCTGGCATATTAACATACATTAAGGTTCATATTATTACACAAATAACAAGTTAATTGAATTAAAGGGAAAAATATTAGGAATATCAAATAATGTTCAATTGGGCAAGAAATGCATTGATATTGTTTTTGATTCTACAAATAAAAAATAATAATGATCATGTTTTGTTCTAGTGTTCAGGTGTTGTAGCCTGTTCTGTGACAGGCTGCTTGAAATTCAATTTGCTATATAGTTCGCTACATTTTTCACAAAGACATATAGGACAAATAAAAACTGATCAATAGATTTTTTTAAACTTTTCATGATCGTAGCATATAATAAGAGAAACATTTTAAGCGACAAAAATGAATTTCGGTTATGTGACTGACCTCGATTTTGAGTTATCTGCCTCTGAGTAATATTTTGCTTATTTTCTATGTCATTTCAAAAACAATCTATTGATCAGTTTTCATTTCTCCTATATGTCAATGTGAATAATGTAGCTAACTTTAGCAAACATCTTTAAAGCCATCTTTGACACATGTTTCTGGGACAGTTTAGTCATGAATATAATTTAAGGGGAGATAAGATACAGGAGAACCAGGCATTTATATCCCTACTCTTTTCGAATAGTTTTTCCTGATTCTTAATCATGCCCGGTGTAAAGCACGGACACAAACCCCGCCCTATTTCCTGTGATTTTCTTAGATTAGTTCTTGACTTGGTAGTTGGGATCAGGACACTGAAAAAGTGTCCTTAAAATGCAAGGCCCAAATACTTTGTAACTATCAAAACATAACTGCAACCGTTTTGGAAATATTGTTACAAACTTGTAAAAATGAACAGATTTAAATGTTTCTACTGTTATCAGATTTTTTCCCATTTAGAATGTCCAACGGTCAAATTGTTGAATGGGACGATCCGTGGAAACATGAACGATGTTGGTTCTCGGGTACAATTTACGTGTGATTTCTTGTACTACGAAAGAAGGGGTCTATCTGATGCTATATGTCAAGATGACGGGTCATGGAGTTATACTCCAGTATGTGTTCAGGGCTTCGGTAAGAACAAGATAATATGACAATAATGATTATAATGATGATTCAATGGCAGTAGAACGATGACGGTTATGTTAAAAACTGACGCCACAGCCAAGGGCGACGACAATTTTAACACTATTCTGGTGTACATACATGCAGATGCAAATACAGTGGCAATAAAAGTGAATAGGAATTGAAGCAATGAGAAGGAAAGAAACTGTGTTCTAAATATATTAAGGTGATTGCTACCTCATTCCATGGAAACTAATTTAATTTAGCAAATCTTATTTTCTAGACAAAATTCATATTTATACTAGGCTATGTTGTTTACTTGCAGAGTATATTGGATGTATCCAAGACGGAAATAACCGTGCTCTGACAGATGTCTACGATATGAATGACCAAATGACACTCGAGTTATGTCTTTCAATCTGTACGGGATACGTTTATGCCATGGTAGAGGTATTAATTTTGTTATGTCAATGATGTAAATTGTTTTCAGAACAAGTTCTACGGACACAACCAAGTTGATGCGAATTTCATTTTTCAAATGTTGTTGAAAAGACAGCTTCTGTGTTGAGAGATTTCACTTAGTTTCCGTGATATTACACTGATTTGGATCTAGAGAAGTCGGTGTTATGTATTGAAATTCTCAACTACTTTGTTAGTCTGCTTAATGTTATGTACAGATTGTTCTATTTCACTCGAAACATTTATCTCGAACAGTCCATGCCTTTTCTTCACCTCCCTGTTAATTTCTTTATTTTACTTTAATCAACCGTAGGTTTAATTGCACTTTCCTGGTTCACTTTTAATTTTGATTCACCCTATCCTGTTTTAAGGAGCAGCTTGTGGTCTTCCCCGTCAATAGATTTTTTTATATTAGCATTCCATGAGCTCTTCCTTGAGTATGGCCCTTTTTATGCATTAAAGCCTGTACACGAATGCCATTTAAGGCAGAGAAAGGGTAAGCTTACTTTCAATTATTCTTCACCGCTGAAAATATATTGTTTGTCGTATGCACAATTCGCTACTTCTTAGCAAAATCACCGAATAAATTCTTAAACATCTTGGACAATAAGAGTAGCTGCAGATAGCGTCCTGAATTTCCGTCTGTTCCGATGTTTATTTAAGTGACCTTATTGGGTACATGTGAGTGATAAAAGTTACTTGTCACTCGAAGGAAAGTCCTTTACTCAAGAACGATTCTATAAATCCAAACCAACGAGCCGAGTAGTGTGTCTAGAAAATCGCAGAAAAATGGCGAGGTGTGAATCGATGCTTTAAAGCCCAACATTATACAATTATGATAAGATTGATTTAGTTCCGAATCACAATTATGCTGTTACTGAGGGTAAAATAAATTATTCTTCATTTAAAAAATCTGATTGTAGTCATGATTCTATTGCAGAGCAACGATGAATGCTTCTGTGGAAATGAACTCGTGTATCATAAACCAATACCAGAATCCAGTTGTAATAACCCGTGCAGCGGTGATAGTTCTCAGATGTGTGGTGGCCATTGGAAAGGAAATTTATACAAGCTAATATTGTAAAAATAATAAATCCTTTTGAGTGATATATACATTCATGTAATTCATGCATCATGAGATGTGAGTAATTAATTGAAGTTTGACTATACTCTAACAAGGATCAATTAAAGGAACTTAGATCGTCAAATTGACAGCAATAGAAACTTAATCAAAATGTCATTGGTTTAAATAGTTTTAATATCGTTGTTGAGATTTTATTTTGCAGGTCGAAAAATATGGTCGTTTATTAAGTGTTCGACCCGACCTACCTTACATCATATGGAACTGACTGTAAAATTTATTTCAGCGAATTCCAGAGTACGAACGTATTCGGGGACGAATACACTACTTTTTAGGGGGCGGTGGGAGGGCTTTAACATGATTTATATATAGCATTGTGATTTTGAAATAAAGAATTAAAGCTTGCTAGATATTAATTCCTTTAGAAACCTTACTATTAGGATAAACTCTTTGTAACGACCTTTTTTCGGACAGGTTGTAACTAAAGCATTATAACCTGATGAAGTTGTCTCAACATTAAATCGTATAAATCTAAATTGGTCGTCAAGTTGAGTGTTTGGTACTACATGTATCAATTGAACAGAGTTTCTGAGTTCTGAAATATCGTTAATATGTGTTTAATCCCTTAAGTAGCAGTGATCGGTGGTCTGGTGGCAACGCACTGGACAACTAAACAAAATATCGTGGGTCTCGACTTTCAATATAATTTTCAGGCATGCTTTTTCAGTTTTCCCATCCCATCCACCGAGCCAAATACTGTGTTAAGAAAATCACAGCAGACGGTTGAGACGTGTATAAAGAACCATGAAACGAAATAGGAGTTGGGATATAAATGCCTGGATCTCCTGTATCTTCTCTCCCCTCCCCTCTCCCTCTGTGACGGCTCTAAAATGACCATAGCTGTCTGTCGAATGGGCAGCTAAACAACACATTACATTTTGTAATATATTCATATAGTCACTTCAATACCCCTAAAAACGAATCAGCAATAAAATGCTTGTATAAAATTCTTTGATCCTGTGCGAATATCTCTCTCTCTGTCTCTCTGACTCTCTCTCTACATGTATGGAAATTTAAAACCATGTAGTGCTACATACAATGCGACACACACAAATAGCTATTTAATAAAACATTAAAAACTTGGAACGTGATCGAAAATCAGTATTATTCCTGTAAATTGTATAATTTATTGCATCTAATTTGCAAGCGCAGGGATTGCTTTTACATGTGCTTCAATAATGTCCTTTTTTAAAATGCATGTATGGGTAAAGCGTGTTATGCATACGTCAATCAGTAAATGTGGTTTTTATTTGAGGTAATTTTAAGGGATTAAAGGATTTAAGCATGTAGATTTTGATAAACTTTACGTAAATCAATTGCTTGTATTGGAGAAAACACAACTAGTATAGGATAGGAGGTCTCTTTTCCATGTGTACAGGTTGACTGTACTGGTACTCGGATTCCTGTTGCGTTTGTTTGTTTGCATAAACTTAATTCAAATTATAGCGTACAGTGAGTGCAATATATCCAAATAGATACACCGGAAACTAAGCCAAAACGGCAACTTGTCATTGCATATGAATCATAATTATTTTGTTTCAAATTTCACATATTTTTTTGTCACACATTAAGCACACGCTACAATTCTAAAGGGTCTTGGGTACTGCCACGTAGGCAGCTTGGTTTTCACAATAGCACAAAATTGACAAACAATAAATTATTAATGATAAAATCCTGTTATAAAAGCTACAGTAACTATTAGAAACATGGCAGCGAAGTTTAAACACGTTTTGGCCGTTTTGTTTTTTGTCAGAAACTGTCTGATTTGTGTAATGTTGAACTTTTCGTCTGATATAGTGTCAGACTGTACACAACATACGCCCTTCAACCAATGACGCCATCTTTGTATGCGACTGTCTTCCATATTGTCATCAGCAAGTAGAGCTACAATGAGTACGAGATATAATTATGGTATGCTTTATGGCGTTAAACAATGTCTGCTTACATGCTCATAAAAATCTGGTTAGGCAGTGAATTTTTTTGGATTTTTTTATATAATATTTGAAAGCGGGCGGAAAGGTAAAACATGTTAGACAGTGACTGTACCCTTCCTCGGGTCATAAATTATATGCATTATTTCGCTACTTTTTGAATGAGCCCATATTCAAAGGAAACCATTTTGAAATTGAGGCAATGTAATCTAAAACATTTCAAATACACATCATGCAGTTAAAACATCAAATCATTTTAATTGTAAAGACCGGTTATATTCAAACCGTTATTCAATATCATTTTAATAATTAAAACCAACTTGTAGCATCTCGTTTTCGCTGTCTGCAGTGGTAAAGATATCGCGATTTTACTGACAATTTCCCGGTTATTCTGCAAATTATTAATCAACTACATATTTATATATGATACTGGTCGTCGTATTTCAAAATACCTAGTGTTATATTCATGAGAGAGACTATGTTAATACAGATGAGAAAATCAGGACCTATACGGGAAAGCTGAGCCAATACGAGATTCAAGTACTGTGGTATCATTAATTTTCGTTGGGGATTTAATTTCGTGGATTTCGTGGGTCGGCTCATCCACGAAAATAAATTCCCACGTATATATAAGCCGAGATTTCAGTCAACCATCCGAAAAAGTGTATCATCCGAAATTGGGCTACTGACAATACAACTTTCGGTTTATACTGGAACTGACAAATACCTGTCTATCTTCGACAATGTATAATTGTTTGAACATAATATCTACCATATTCAATAGAAAAGATTCAGCATTCATATCATGTTTAATGATAATTGCTTCTTAATGAATATTTACATATCGATGCAATGCACTATAAACGTATCTGCATTAGGATCTGGAAGTCCGGGAGATGACGGCTTCACTGGTATTTAACCATGCATTAGCGACATTTTATTTATAAAATTGTTTTTGACTATGTGAAGTTCAGAAAAATGTAGTGATGTGAGTTCTCGTAATTTATATACTAGAGGGACAGAAATAATTATGAAGGTCATGCTGAAATAATGTTGACATAATGGACTCGATGTCAATAGAAAGATGTGAACCCCTTGAAGGTTTACGTGTCCGTCAATTTGCAAAATGCCAAGTGTCAAAACGATCTGTATAATTATTCAAGTTTAAAATCTGGAGCTATAAGTTTAACTTTTGACATGTGAGAGTAAATCACCTGTATTTTTCTATTCTAATAAGGTTATTTTGTTGAGGAAAACGACAGAAAAGGATTTTGACTTTTTCCCCAAAATTGAAAATCCACGAATTTACGTCCCCACGAAATAGCAATTTTAGTAAAAACGACGAAAATTGAGCCCAACGAAAATAAATGAAACCACAGTATTTTGATTGGCTGAGAAGGAGGGCCAATACGAACAGTGTTAATAAACATGGAAATGGACGCCATCTTCCACAAAGGTCCGACTCAGACCCTCAGAAGCTAGTTTCATGCCAGAGAGAAGTCTATTCCCACTGACCTCATTAATCAATGTTTTCATACTGGCTTTGTAATTGGGCCTCGGACAGTCATATTGGCCATCGACCTCTGATCTGTGTTATCTGTTGGTGAAGCGCAACCTTTGAGAGATTTTTCACGGCGTATAAATTTACTGGTGCACATCCAGTGTCAGCAGAAGATCATAGACGGCACATTGAGAAAAAAGTCTTTATAATGTCCCCAATCATAGTTGTAAAGCATACAATATTATTTAATATTGTTTAGTTTATGAATAAAATTTTCATTAATCAAATGTTTTCATACTGGCTTTGATACTGGGCCGCAGACAGTCGTATTAGTCATCGACCTTCGGCCTATGGACAATACGTTATAATTAAGTCCTTGGTCCAATAACAAAGTCAATATGAAATCATATGATTACATTACAATTGCAATTTTAAAGAATATCTAAATATCATTAAAAATCAGGACTACAGAACTTCTC
This sequence comes from Lutraria lutraria, assembly GCA_964023205.1. NCBI lineage: Eukaryota > Metazoa > Mollusca > Bivalvia > Venerida > Mactridae > Lutraria > Lutraria lutraria. Next base: position 5,654,519 of record OZ026840.1, read on the forward strand.
TCAGTAGACTACGTATGTCATCTCACCGACTTACGGTTGAAACTGGTAGATGGCATAGACCAGAGAGTATTCCATATAATGATCGTAAATGCTCAGTATGTAATAAATTAGATGATGAATACCATTTTGTTATTGAATGCGAACTTTTTAATGATTTAAGAAAGCAATACATAAATATATATTACTGGAAGAGGCCTTGCATGGGAAAATTTATAGAACTTTTATCAAGTCAAAATGAAACTGTTTTGAGGAAGCTTGCGTGCTACGTACATAAATGTTTTTGTTTTAAAAATAATTAAGTCTCCTTAAGGTCAGAATGAATGTTATTATAACATTACTCAGTTTTGAGTTCAGTTTTATAAATGTATACATAAAACTTCCTTTATTGATAATAGTATAAATTGTAATTTACTTAGTTCAATAAATCAGATGTAATCACTTGTTATATTCGACTGATGTAATTTTAATTCATTCACTTTAATAATATATTATAGATTAAATGTATAGATCTTTATAATTATACATATTCGCAATTGTAATTATATAGTTTAACTAATAATACATGTAGTATGTCACTTATCATTTTGGAGTCAAGTGTCTGTCTTGTTTATAATGTACTGTAAGTTATTTGTGTATATAGTTTAATTAGTCTCAGTATTTGACTGACATTCGTTATATAATGAGTCTATTGTTACGAATGTGTAGATAAACTGTTTTCTTTTCTTTTTTTTCATCCATTGTTTTTTTTTTTTTTTTTTTCCTTACTTTATAAATTAATCATAAAACCTGAGATATTCTATATTTCTTTTCGGTAGAATGTTATATCCGGTTATTATTTATAATACTTATCTTTTGAATCGTATATTATGTGTCTATAAATTGTTTAATTTTCAATTATCACAAAAATTATGGATTTATATCTTTACAATCAATTTTAACAATGTATGTATGTATATTTATAACAATTGCCTTCTCCGCAACACAGATATAGTTTGTATAGTATGTATATATGTATATATGTGCATGTACAATTGTTTTTTGTTGAGTTCATACGTGTAAATGTCCTCATGGGCCGCAAGGCTTAATGGATTTACTGAAATAAACAAACATATATAACATTAAAACATTAAACTTACAGGGACCAGTTTCAAGAAGTCGTATTTTTGGCTTGCTATTACATGATGTTTCATTAGACAAATCGTCATCAACATCTTCGTTCTCTTTAATTCCGTCATGTTTTGTCCACCATGTGACACCATTAAGCTATGAAGGAACGGTAATAAAAATAAGAACGAAAACATGGAATCAAGCCCAGCTTCTCAGGGTACAATATGTTCATAATTTTGGTTGTCAGTTACTATGTTAAATGGCACATCTTCGCAGAAAGAATCAGTTTATTGAACAAATTGGCACAAAATTATCCTTTGCACACATTAAAGACTTTTATGTACATGTATGTAATTTAGGGGGGGGGGGGGGGGGGTTCAATCACCTCATTTAGTTTACTGGGTGTCAAAAGAACTGATAAACTGATTGACCAAAGTTAAGAACATGGCTAAGTTATTTACATTCAATAATGACTTCCATCTAGATTCTGAGTAAGAACATGCAAGAATAAATTCATACACGGTGTAAATTTGAGACCATATTGATCTTACTTATTAAAACCATCTCTGTATAAAAATCAATAACTTAAAGCCCAATTAACTCCTTGGAGGTTAAAATTAAAGTAGGTCTTATTTTACCTAGACTGATGTCTTATCAATGACATTTACTTTTACATACAATAAAAACATTCCGAAATGTTCTTTCGGTCACCAAGTGCACATAGAAATGCAACACAGTATTTTTCAATGATATAAGATATTCAAATCTTCTTGACTTAAGTTTCTTTTTTGGACTTGATTTTTATCAAAATCAAGTCCTTTGTAATCGTAGACTTATATTGGTCGCTGGACTCCATAACAGCTTGGTTAAAAGAATGCCTCATAAAGGAAATAGTACGCAACTAAATGGTATGTTTATATAGAAGTATCTGAAATCTTTCCCCAATTAAGTGTGTCAGATCTAAATATATTTCAAATCATTCTATTGTAACTACATGGAAAGTGTCATGTATCTAAATAAGTGCTTGTCGGTAGATACATGAGATATTCAAATGCGTAGAATTAAAACCGCGTATTCACTGTCCAATAAAATATCTTGCCATAAAAGTAGTTCTACTTTCGGTTTTCGTTCGATAAAACTTTCAGAAAAATCTCCACGGACGTATTCATGCATGTGCAACAATCTACCATCGATGTGTGTGTTTTGTGCCTTTCTAACATTTCTTAATATTACAAAGCGAATTCTCATTTAATCGTATTCCGGGATATTCATACCAACTCGTGTTATTTTGATGACGGAATCGCTATTTATAGACTCACTCCCCGCAGTGGCTAGTAGCAAAGCGTAACCGATGTGGGGAGTTTCATTTGTCGAAGGTTAAATGTTAAAACTGCGGCTTAAGAATAATAATTCGAGTCGCTAAATACGAACGTAAATTACTGGATACGTGCTTTTAAAATTTACTGTTTAAGAGTTCCTTTTACGCCAGATTATTTAGAATTACATAATCACGTCTGAATTTCATGCAACATCGGGTTAACTATAGGTCATATAGGTCTTACTCTACTGTGTCAGGACCTTTTTTATTTGAGTGACCCTGAATGTGTTCAATGCGACGATGTTCTGTTGTGTTAAAACCAGAAGAATCAATGTTTGTATTTACTGTTACTGAAGTGTTGTTTACTAGTTTTGTACAATAAAGAGTTTTTAATGCAATTAAATTGTCCTCAATTAATGTGCTAATCATTAAACTTTCCAATATCAGGCTTTTTTCATTTTAAAATTTTAGCAAAGGGACTATAGTAAAGCCCTAGCTTATGTCATTTACCTATATGCATATGACCTGCATTACAATATGAATGAAAAATCGGTCCGTAATTTTAAATGTTAAAATATTTGTATGGGCTCGAACGATGTGGGTACACATTTCTCTCTTTTGTCTCGTATGGTAAAAATCAAGTCCGACAGTACTTTCAGTACTTTGATTACCATTTATAAGACAATTGTACCGAGCTTACCATTCTATACTTTTATGAAAGTGTTGGTTGTATAAAATTGGAACACAGTTCAGATGGAACATTTTCATCTTAAAGAAAAATAAAGAAAAAAGAAACATAACAACAATAACATTTTTTAAATCGCGAACTGCGTTCCAAATTTATGCAACCGAAATCGTTACCTGAAGGCAGTAGTTCTAAAACAAGTTTAGGATAGGCGATGTTACTGCAACCTACTGGGTTGTCACAGACCTCTTTGCATACTTCTGGAACAACGCAGCCGACTTCATCTGTTAATCACATGGAATTATTAGAATGCATGTAGTTAGACAATAATTCATGAACTGTTTTATTCAGATCTTTTATACATGTATTGACAATAACATTTTGTACCGTGAAACCTGGTTCTCATAAAAACGTTAAGAAGGATTGTCGGTGGTCAAGTGGTTACGGCTGGACTACTAAACCTGGATCTCATAAAAACGTTAAGAAGGATTGTCGGTGGTCAAGTGGTTACGGCTGGACTACTAAACCTGGATCTCATAAAAACGTTAAGAAGGATTGTCGGTGGTCAAGTGGTTACGGCTGGACTACTAAACCTGGATCTCATAAAAACGTTAAGAAGGATTGTCGGTGGTCAAGTGGTTACGGCTGGACTACTAAACCTGGATCTCATAAAAACGTTAAGAAGGATTGTCGGTGGTTCAATGGTTATGGCTGGACTACTAAACCTGGTTCTCATAAAAACGTTAAGATTGATTGTCGATGGTCTAGTGGTTACGGCTGGACTACTAAACCTGGTTCTCATAAAAACGTTAAGAAGGATTGTCGGTGGTTCAGTGGTTACGGCTGGACTACTTGAGGAAAGATCGTAGGTTCGAATCTCGGCTCCGCCTTTCAATATTTCAGGAATGTTTTTCAGTGTCTCCAAGTACTATGACTAGAGAATCACAAGAAAACGGATGAGGCGTGTATCGATGCTTTAGACTGGGCACGGCAAAGGACCAGGAAAAACTAGTCGAAAAGAGAAGGAATACAAAACCCGGTTCCCCTGTATCTCCTCCCCCCCCCCTCTCACTCTCTCTGGGAGGCTCTGAAATAGGTAAAGCTGCCGAATGGGCCGTTAAAACTGATAGCTAATAAATAAGCAAACATGTTCGGATCAATGAGGTTATTCGAATTAGATCACTTTCATGATTGCATTGACACTAGTTTTCCTCTTTTATGTCAATACTTCACAAAACAAATTAAAAACGACTTCCGGGTTCTGATAAGAAACTTTGTCAGAATACAAAGGTTCAGGACTCAGTGTATTTGGTATTACATTGTATATAGATATGGCCATTTTTAGATAATTTGTTAAATGGCATTTATCACATACCAGGAAATAGAATTCTGCTGAACATTCCTGGAAATATCAACTTGAACAGAGGTAGAATCTTCAAGAATCCGGCGAGGATTGAACCACCTTTAGCATCTGACAGAGACTTTGCCGCCAGAGATCTCTGTACAATTACCTGAAATAGTAGACATGCCAGGTATCTACAATTACCAGCAACCTAAGTTTTTTTATACATTTAATCAGTCATTCACATAACCACTTTAAATATGGAAAATCTGAGCTGAATTTCTAACTGTCAGAAAGAATACAAGAATCAAGACACTTTTCATGATTTTGTCACTTTCAATGTTTAGACATTCACAATATTTCTAACATGTTAGTCAGGTATATAGTTCAATTTTCTTATTGTCAAGGTCGAATATTGGAGGATACCATTGAAAAGGTAATCACTAAATCGACTGCCAAAATCATTTTAAATTTGTAGTAAAGTATCGTTCACGTGAACCAGAGTCATGGTGTATTGGATAAGGTGACATGTGCAAACACGTCATTTTAACATGGAGCAGATGTGAGTGGTTCGAACTTTGTCAATGGCACTTTCTTTTTAAATGATTATTTACAATTGTACATTTATCTTTTTAGCATTTATTCATTGGCCACTGGATTAAAGTCCCATTAGCTTTTTGCTATAAAAATATATCCAAAAGAAACAAACAAGTACTGATAGTATCCAAAGATAATAATTACCGACGAAACAAGCCCTTTTTCTTCTAAAAACACTAATATCGCTGTGAATTTTAATTTTGTAAACTTGGAATATATAGAGCACGTGACATTCACTTTATGCCGTGTGCATAATATGGGAAAACACAGCTGTTCTATAAATATTTTTTTTTCAATGATATTGGTTTCGGAAATATTTTATTTGCTATAAAGTATGCACGGGAGGAAAACACATCGGATTCCTCTGTTATAGGTCAAATAGAAACTATTACGACCGATAAATGTATATGCTTATGGGACATTAAGTTGATGAGGTAAAGGATTCACAATGTTTATGAGAAAGATGTCGTTCACTCGTTACCTATGGTTTTTGTTCATGATACAATCACCAATTTTGGCTACCACGCATTACCGATTTAGATTAAGTTCTCATACGAGTTGTCTACTGAAAGACAATCTTGTAAAGTCTGTTGCTGGTTTATCATTGGCAGATTGTGTGGATGATTGTGTAACAAAAACAAAATGTAAAGCACTGAACTATGATACACGCTTACATCTTTGTGGTTTGTTTAGTGATGGTACTACATACGTGGGCAACACCAGGGGATGTACACTCGTATCTAAAACTGACATCACGATACCACAGGTAAGAGCTAAGCACGGATTCTCAATGAACCGGCCAAAATGGACGGCAAAAAAGTTGAAAAATTATATTAGATTTGTGTTGTTTTTATGTTTTCGTTTCATATGTAAAGGTTTTAAGGATATGAATTTGTATATGGCATAACGCTTTTAATGACCTTCTTGAATTTGAACCAATTTGAAACCATTGAATGATTTATCTATGTAATTTACGGTACAATTTTTATTTGACCTATAACATATTCAAAATACTATCAAATATGACTTAGTATGTCTGCATTCAACAAAATAATATACGTATGTAACGTTGAAGCAAATATACTGATATTTCCATTTTTAAATATCGTTTATCCGTACGTTAGTTGCTTAAACTGTTCTATAATTTTCATAGAACAGTTACTCTTGTTTTCTTAATTTTATTTTTTAAAGCACGCAAGTGCTTTTCCTGTAAAATACATAATATTACTGAAACATTTAAATTGAAACAACTACATAACCATAACTCGTATTATAAGACACAGGGTTAATGTAATGTGTATAGGTCTCATTGTCACGTAAACGACAAATCCAACTGTTTTTTATGTGAGATGAAGAAAGGTATTAAAATGAATTAACTATTATGAATGTTAGTTTGAAATGACTTTATTCTGGCTTATGTAACATTAATGACACAATTTTGTGATTAAATGAACTCATTTGTGAAAATAATGGAAAGACAAAAGTCACGTAATCTATGTAAACTAACGATTTGACTTTTGTCATCATTCATCATCATTTCTAGGTAGAGTATTCTCGCGATATGGATTAAAATACTATGCATTCGCAGCAGTCAGGTCAGCTATACAGCTATTTATATATGAGTGCATGCCGATCATATATTTTAAATATTCGATTAGTTAGAATGTAAAAAATAACTGTTCATAACACTAACGGAATTAGTCATATCAACAAGAATTATTTTCATCGTACATCAGAATATCGAATTACACTTATTACTCCAATGGTGAAGTTCTGTTTATCTTTAATTGATTATTCATAAAAGCGCAAAGTGCGATTAAAGACCTACATGTTTCTCTATGCACCATTTCTGTTTTTACGGGCTACATAAATAAATGCTACAAAGGACAATGCGTCTGTGAAGAATGTTCAACGGAAGAAAGCGCTTTGCAGGATAAATGCAAATGTGACTGGAAATATAATTAGTGAATATATAGATGATTTATTTATTATTGGGTACGAAATGTACACTTTTGTATGTGAAATTAGCAGAGCATCTGTTTTCAATTATGATTTAATACCTAGTCTAGTACTTTATTGCTGAACATCGCAAAGAGAAAGAATATCGAATACTGGAAGCAAATCTGTTAAAAAGACATTTCATCATGGTCGCATGCAACAATTTAGCTGGCATCTAATCATATAAATTAACCTACGAAAAAATGAAGTTTTCTTCTACATAAATACTGATGATAGTAATTAGAGACTGATTTTCATATGATTTGAAGAAAAACATATTTATTTTATTTTGCATGAATTGCAAGGCTCAAAAGATTAAATGAAAGCATGTTTCGTATCAGGTAACTTATAAAAGCTTAGAATTAGGTACTAGATGCAACGGACATTCAAACATACTCATGTATTTATAGCAATAATGGAAAATTACGAACGGTTAGAAAGGGACTACTAAATCTGAATTTTACTTGACAATGCAGAAGTTTTACGTGGCATTTTAAATAGGAGTTATATGCTTGGTTCATATTGATTATAAGACGAAATCAAAAAAGTTTTTAAGTCAGCCCTGGTACATTCATTATAACGTTCCCCCGTATAAAATAGAAAATCTTTCATCACCATGTATTTCAAGAGACATTAAGATTCATTCCGTGGTATCAACCTTCTGTGGCCTCCGAATAGTTGTTATCAATACCTTCGCTAAACTTGGCGAATGTAATATCGTTATTATCGCGTCCAAGTCTTAAACAACTAATAAATCGTCACGTTAAATACATTCTTACCTTAAAACCGGAAAATTTTGTAACTAAATTCAAAGATGGTCATTACCTACTGCTTTAACTGATAACAGACCTTGAAAAAACACTATATCGTCGGTGGGCGATGCAAACCTCGTATCTAAAAATGCCTACTTTTCAGACAAGCAAAAAGAAATTCTCATATTTTTTCTACTAACCATAACTAGCTTTCAGGGGCTTTTTTAAGTTAATTATTCGTCAATGGATAGATTTTACTTGACTTTCTGTCTTTACAAGTAGCTTTAATGCCGCAAACTTAGATACGATAAGTTCCCAAAATTTGAGGTACGTCTTATACCATATTTTCTATCATAAATTTTCATGAAAGTCATGCTGAAATTTCAGATACGACATTTTCATTCTGAGAAAAAATCTTTCGTAAAGTAGTTTATCTTCAGGTTATGACTTACTGCCGTAATAAAGATTATTATATTACATCTTTATTATGTCTACGGTTTAATTTTAGGTATCAAAACATTGTTTAACTAAGTGACGCTATAATGGTGGACTGCAGAATGTAAACCGAAAATAAAACAAGCATTTGTTTTACGAAACAGTGGTACAAGTTCACACATTTACCATCATTCCACGAACTAGACATGCAAAAGTAAACTATTTCTGAACGCAATGATTTATATTTGAAATACAAGAACAAATAAACTTAAATAATCTAACTACATCGCAAAAGCATAACAATTAAGACTATTATCCTGTAATACTACTAGTACTGAACGTAAACAACAAATAACTCAACTTACCCAAAGCATAATCATAAATGTATTATTTACCATTATATTAATTCAGTATATCATTCAGAAAAAGACAGATACATTCATGTAAATATGAGTATGTAAATACCGCAATATTGTTTAAGTTGATATTGACTATTTCAACATGTATTGTATCAACTGTAGCCCAATTCGACCGGAAAACGGTTAGAAACATTTAATTTGTGTAACTGTATCAGGACTGCATGTCTTGCCTTGTTGGAGTTTCTTTCTAGTCACTGATTTTTTCATTAGTTTATTTTTGTGATAGTTTAAATGAAGATTACATCATGCACTTGATTAATGAAAATTCTCATTTTCATTAAAATCCAAGCTTGAAAGCTAGTTTTTAAAGTTTTAAACTCCCAAGATATCGCAAAATGTATTGCAATACAGTGATCAATGCGTATCCCAATTTATCGCGATACGAAATTTCCCGCAATACCCATCCCAAGTAAATAAATACCATCTCATGGCAAGTTCAAAATTACATAGCACATTGTACATCAACCCTTTAACGCAAACAAATTAATAGTCTTTCCTTAAAACAAACAAAACAACAACAAAAGAAAAAACGTGACAATTTAGTATTTTAAAGAACTGTGTTTACATGATTCATTAATCTCAATTCCCTTGGTCTAATCCACACGAAAATGTGGCAGAAGTCATGATATAAGTTATCGAAAACAATTATTGTAAATTAATTCAGGTGTGCACCACATTTTTTACAAAGCTTTAAAACAAGACATAAGTGAACATGACGTAGTGAATTTTACCATGTGTAAATATAATTATGTAGTTTGTCTGAGTTTTGCCTGCTATAATGCGACAGTAGCGTTAGTAACTCTTCAGGAAATTTTCTGGCAAAACATCTCCTTTCAGAACTTTCTTCTTCAGTATTTGTAACTTTTCTTTTATTCCGTGATCCTTGTCGTCAACCCAGTTATAAATCATACTTTCTCCGATAGGAACATACATTTACTTACATGTACTTTTACGTATCCTTTGAATAAATAAAAGATGTACAAATATTTCTTTACTGTTGTCTACTTCAACCAGTTTCATTATTCGTCTCGTGTATTCTACCAGTCACCATACATACTAGGGTAATATCTTTCATCTGTCACTCAGCAGCGTCGCTGAATTTTCATCAAAATATTGGCTTCTGCTTTTAAGTTTTTTCTTCTTATATATGTTTGAACTGATGCAGTCGGTTGGTGAGCCGCCAGTTGGTTTTAATGATAGTTAACGTAGGCCCATCTTAGCCAGACGCCCGGCAAAAGGAGAAATAATTCGGGAAGCATTATTTAAAAGATAGGTGTCTGATAAGCCAAATTGGCTGGCCCTTTCAATATGGATGACACAATAATGAACAAAAACTTTTATGTTACTTTATAGGTTTCCCCATTCTTTCCCTTTGCTTATACTCTTCTGCCAAGTATCGGGTTCCCAAACCCATGTTTTGCTGAATATTTCAGTTTATTGTTTGCATGATAAGTCTCAACTGTGTTATTCGGATCAAATGTATCGGTTCATTCCGTTTCATTGTTCGTTTAATTATAACGGTTATCTTGTGAGCATCAGCTGTTCCTCATTGTAGCCGAGTTATTGTTTATTTCAACAGTTTCTTCATGGTAGATCAAATCTGTGTTTATACATACCACTACAACATGACCTCACTCTATACAGTCCTGTTTTGTAGATGGATTCCTTTTTGGTGCAATCAAGTTTTATACAGAATGAACATACACTTTCATCGGAATCTGACGATTCATTATCTGACTTCTTTTGAGCCGGGCCCTGTTCAGTCCCTTATAGCATCGTCAAACTCTTCCTCCGTAAAAGTGCATGACAAATCTTCATCAGGCCTCTGCATATCAGCAAGTACTTTAAGTAAGTAAGTTTTGGAGAGAGAGAGAGAGAGTCTTAAGATTATCTTTCATCGATAAGCTATTTACACATTTTAACATCCGTTTTGGACATTGGTGTTATGTATATTTGGTTAAATTGTATGGTATGCATCTTTAAGGAATGTTAAAATGTTTGCTCACGTAACAACGGAGCTCTCTTTTACTGTGTCATATTAGTTTAATGTGCATCTGTAATCAATGTCTGCACAACAGCGTTTCTACCTGTTAGACATAATCATGACCAATCGTCCATGTAATAAGCCCCAGCTCCACATTCACTGTATAAAAAGTCTGGACCAAGTTCTTGTGCAGTATTAACCTCTGGAAAAGTTATCGATACATACGGTATCTTACAACAAGTGTAGAATAAGCAGATATCACCATTAGAATCTTCTAAAAACAAAACTCTTCATTTCTGGGTAGCTGTTGATATCCCAAGTCTAAACGATCAAAGACAATCTCGCAACACACATCACATCACCAATTCTTTAAGTCTTTATTTACAGATCCAGTGAAACTACTGTTAAATGTTTAGCATAACAGTTTTATATTAGACACTAAGTATTGTGCATTATTTTCGTAAAGCACGTAAGTTATGAAAAACAGCTTGGGTTGATGCTCCGGATATTGTAATGCGAAAACATTCTAAAATAGTATAATAATAATACCTTATAGGCAAGTATAAGTGCTATTGTAACCATAAATGAAACGTGGTAAAATACTGTATCTCAGTTATATCTAAATAATCTTGCGTTCGAAAAACACGTATCTAAAATTATTCTGATAAAAAAGCATCATATGTCGGGAAAATTGTTTAAAATGTAAAACACATGGGTTGCATAATCTTAATTTTTTATTCCCAAGCCCAAAAATTAGCTTTATACATAACTTGCAAATGATGAAAAGTACGGTATATTGTAGAATAAGACAAACACCGTTAATATCAAGCAATGATAAACGAATACTGCAAAATTAAGGAAGGATATTATTTAAACAACTCTGTTTTGCCACTTCTTATTGTTAAAATCTACTATAATTTACTGTTCTTCAAAATAATTAACACAAACGTTGTCGCAGCAAACACTTTCTTAGATACGATATTTTCGAAGAAACAAAAAATCACGCGATCATTATACGTGTTTTGATCACATATCATTTTTAAGCGTTTCTGATACGCTTTTAAGTCCGGTATTTTCGCATTTTATGGGGGTTAGGTACGTTGTTTGATATCTAAAAGAAAAAATATTCATGAAAATTTAGATACGAGGTTTGCGTCGCCCACCGACGATATTCAAGTCATTGAAATGGGCGTGTCACGTAAAGATACAGACAATAAGTCCCCAATGGAAAGTAGCCAACTTTAAGTTTTTTTGCGCGTGTGGATCGATTGTATCTGCTATAAAAAGTTAGTATATTCTTAGCTCACCTGACTTTTAGGATCGATGAATGTCCGGCGTCCGTCCACAATTAGTTTGTTTACACTCTAGCATCCACAGCTCTTAACCAATGTATATGGTCACTACGTCTCGGCTAAGTTCAATTATGGGCAAAATCGGAAATAACTTCTAGAGTTATGGACCCTTGACTTAGATAATTTGCTATATTTAGCTTGTTTACACTCTAGAGCCTCATTTATTCACCAATCCTAATCATATTTTCATTAAATGTATATAACCAAAAGATCTTGGACAAGTTTGATTATTGAACTTTAAGAGTTATGGGCCCTTGATTTAGAAAATTTCTATATTTTAGCTTGTTTACACTCTAGCGCCTTCATTGGTTCACCGATCCTAATCATATGAATTCAATGAATGTGTTTGACCTTACGGTCTTGGACAAGTTCAGTTATTGGTGGAATCGGACAACACCTTAAGTGTTATGGGCCCCTAGATTAGAAAATTTGCTACGTTTGAGCTTGTTTAACAGTATTATACCTTCATTATTGGTTTTGATCTCAAAATCTAAGTTAAAATGGGTTATAGGAGATGGAAACTATGTTAATACCTGGTCATTAGTTACAATGCCTTTGTTCTCAGGTGAGCAATCAAGTTGTCTAATTTCTGGTTTAAACATTTAACCAAACAATTAATTTGGAAAGTTATACCATGCCTACACCGTATATCTTGAATCAGTAGCTGCCTCTGTAAAATATTTCACGTAAACTTTGTGCAGGTTGTGACATCAATTTATGTATCATGTCAAGATGCTTTTATTCCTTAAAATAGTACTTCTTTTGACTAATAATGATCATTACTATCAATCTAAGACATTCGTTTGCATATAAATTGAACAAAAGATACGCCAGTAACGACCAAAATGTTGTTTTCTAGATTGTGACACTGTATTTTACGTGGGGGTAGTCAACTCTACTTAAAAAAAATACTTAAACAAGTACACAGAAAATATTTTTTTTTGCATTTTCTATTTTTAAATCGTTCATTCTTACACATGGTTAGATATTTTTTATATTTGAAGATATTGTTAGAGTAAAAATCACAATGTTAAAGCTGTGACATTAATATGGACGGTTCAATGAGAATGCGTGTTAGACGTGTAGTTCTGTCCCCTTTACTCTGTTGATAGAGCGTTAAGGATACTTGTATTTGAACCCTGGTGGGCGCGGCATATGTTCATCCTTTTGATTAATATTAAACATTTTGTTTATTTATTTATTTTTTCATTTATCTACTGTTTAAAATGCATTTTGTACTGATGTTGAAGTTTGTACAAGTCGAAATAAATGTATGTTCTCTTCTGTTCATATGTTCTCCGTATTAATGCTTTGGTTAAAGGCACTGCGACAAGGGCCATTTCGGCACCCACCACTGATTATTTAAGTGAGGAAATTGGCAATTACTTGCGGCAACATTATTGGTAGTGCCACAGCACCAATGAAATTTGACAAGGTCAGCTGCTTATTAGTATATACATGTAATTGAAATTGTCTTAATTTATAGAATATCCAAGATGCCGGTTGCAATGATGGGCAAAACTACAATGTAAGAAGCCAAGATTGTGATTATACAGGTACATACTTGTAATGTTCCGGTTGTGCACATAAAATAAAGTTATTTATTAGTTATATAACACTAAGACTGAATAAAAATCCACTGGTTGAATAATAGGGATTCGGGCATATTAACATACATTAAGGTCCATGTTATTACACAAATAAAAAGTTAATTGAATTAAAGGGAAAAAGATTAGGGTTCAATTGGACAAGAAATTCGTTGATATTGTTTTTGATTCTACAAATAAAACACAATAATGATCATGTTTTGTTCTAGTGTTCAGGTTGTAGCCTTTTCAGTGACAGGCTGCTTGCATTTCAAGACGTTTTTTCACAAAGATATATACAATGTAGGACAAATGAAAACTGATCAATATATTTTTTTTTAAACTTTGCATGATCGTAGCATATAAGAGAAACATTTTAAGCGAAAAAAATGAATTTGGGTTATGTGATTGACCTCGTTTTTGAGTTATCTGCCCTTGATTTGGATTTTTTGCTTATTTTCTATGTCATTTCAACAAAATCTATTTATCAGTTTTCATTTCTCCTATATGTCAATGTAAATAATGTTGAGACATCTTTGAGACATGTTTTCAGGACAGATTAGTCATGAATTTAATTTAAGGGGAGATAAGATACAGGAGAACCAGGCATTTATCTCGCTACTCTTTTCGAATAGTTTTTCCTGATTCTTTATCATGCCCGGTGTAAAGCACCGACACAAGCCCCGCCCTATTTCATGTGATTTTCTTAGCACAGTTCTTGGCTTGGTAGTTGGGATGAGGACACTGTAAAAGTGTCCTTAAAAAACAAGGCCCAAATAATTTGTAACTATCAAAACATAACTGCAACTGTTCTGGAAATAAGCTTTAGTGCATTAAATATTGTTCAAGCTTGTAAAAATGGCCAGATTTAAATGTTTCTACTGTAATCAGATTTTTTCCCATTTAGAATGTCCAACGATCAAATTGTTGAATGGGACGATCCGTGGAAACATGAACGATGTTGGTTCTCGGGTACAATTTACGTGTGATTTCTTGTACTACGAAGGAAGCGGTCTATCTGATGCTATATGTCAAGATGACGGGTCATGGAGTTATACCCCAGAATGTGTCCAGTTCATCGGTAAGTCAAGATAATATGACAAAAATGATTGCAATGACAGTAGATGACGGAAACAACATCGACACCACAGCCAAGGGCGACGACAACTTTAACACTATTCTGATGTACATACATACAGATGCATATACAGTCGCAATAAAAGTGAATAGGAATTAAAGCAATGAGAAGGAAAGAAACTGTGTTCTAACTATATTAAGGTGATTGCAACCTCATTCCATGGAAACGAATGAGCAAATCTTATTTTCTAGACACAATTCATATTTATACTAGGCTATGTTGTTTACTTGCAGAGTATATTGGATGTATCCAAGACGGACGTAACCGTGCTCTGACAGATGTCCACGATATGGATGACCAAATGACACTCGAGTTATGTCTTTCAATCTGTACGGGATACGTTTATGCCATGCCAGAGGTATTAATTTTGTTATGTCAATGATGTAAATTGTTTTCAGAACGAGTTACGAACACAACCAGTTGATGCGAGTTTCATTTTCTAAATGTTATTTTTAAGACAGCTTCTGTGTTGAGAGATTTCACTTAGTTCCCGTGATATTACACTGATCTGGATCTAGAGAAGTCGGTGTTATGTATTGAAATTCTCAACTACTTTGTTAGTCTGCTTTATGTTATGCACAGATTGTTCTATTTCACTTGAAACATTTATCTCGAACAGTCCATGCATTTTCTTTACCTCCCTATTATTTTTTTTTATTTTAGTATAACCAACCTTAGGTTTAATTGCACTGTCCTGGTTGACTTTTAATTTTGTTTCACCCTATCCTGTTTTAAAGACCAGCTTGTGGTCTTCCCCGTCAATAGTCTTTTTTATATTAGCATTCCACGACCTCTTCCTTGAGTATGGCCCTTTTTATGCAATAAAACCTGTACACGAATGCCATTTAAGGCAGAGAAAGAGTAAGCTTATAATATGTAACTTTCAATCATTCTTTGCCGCTGCATAAACTGCGTAAAAATATATTGTTTGTCGTATGCACAAATAGAAATTCTCAGCAAAATCACCGTACGAATACATCAAACATCTTGGAAAAAAGAGTAGCTGCAGATAGTGTCCGAAATTTCCGTCTGTTCCGATGTTTATTTAATTGACCTTATTAAGTACATGTGAGTGATAAAAGTTACTCGTCACTCGAAGGAAAGTCCTTTACTTAAGAACGATTCTAAAAATCCAAACCAACGAGCCGAATACTAGCGTGTCTAGAAAATCGCAGAAAAAATAGCGAAGAGTGAATCGATGCTTTAAAGTCCAACATTATACAATTATGATCAGATCGATTTAGTTCCGAATCACAATTATGCTGTTAATGAGGGTAAAATAAATTATTAAAAATAAAATATATTGCAGAGCAACGATGAATGCTTCTGTGGAAATGAACTCATGTATCACACACCAATACCAGAGTCCGAGTGTGATTATCCGTGCAGCGGTGATAGTTCTCAGATGTGTGGTGGCCGTTGGAAAGGAAGTTTATACAAGCTAATATTGTAAAAATAGTTTAGATTCTTTTGAGTGATATATACATTCATGTAATTCATGCATCATGAGATGTGAGTAATTAATTGAAGTTTGACTTAGATTGTAAAAACGATAGCAATAGAAACTTAGTCAAAATGCCATTGGTTTAAATAGTTTTAACATCTCGTAGGTCGAAAAAAGGTCGTTTATTAAGTGTTCGACCCGACCTACCTTACATCATATGGAACTGACTGTAAAATTTCTTTCAGCAAGTTCCAGAGTACGAATATATTCGGGGACTAATAGAATACTTTTTAGGGGGCAGTGGAGGAGCACTTTAATATGATTTATATTTAGCACTGTGGTTTTGAAATAAAGAATTAAAGCTTGCTAGATATTAATTCCTTTAGCAACCTTACTATTATGATAAACTCTTTGTAGCAACCACTTTCTTCAGACAGGTTGTCATTAAATCATTAATTATAACCTGATAAGTTATCTCAACATTAAATCGTATAAATCTAAATTGGTCGTCAAGTTGAGTGTTTGGTACTACATGTATCATTTGAACAGAGTTTCTGAGTTCTGAAATATCGTTAATATGTATGTAATCCCTTAAAGACATTGAACCAGGAATGCGAGGCATGTGACTTATGGACAAGAAAGTCCCCTAATTCCACAGTAGGGGGTAATAAAACAGACAGGGTCATTGATAGACTAGCACCTGTTTACATAATCTGTTACTCTATGCTTATAAAAACAAAAGCAATTTAGTCATAAACTTATTATCACTGTAAATCAATAAAATTGATTACCCCACTTTTTGACTAGGTGTCAAGTCTACAGACCGTGACCAGACTGGTTTTATCTGATTAGGGGCAATAAAACAATTAAGAGATTAGACCACATGTGGATTTTTTTTTGGGGGGGTCACTTATATAGTAGCTGTTCAATGTCTTTAAGTAGCAGTGATCGATGGTCTGGTGGCAACGCGCTGGACAACTAAACAAAATATCGTGGGTCTCGACTTTCAATATAATTTTCAGGCATGTTTTTTTTCAGTTTTCCCATCCCATCCAACGAGCCAAGTACAAATGTACTGTGCTAAGAAAATCACAGGAGCCGGGTATGGCGTGTCGAAGTAGCTTTACCCCGGGCTAGATAAAGAACCATGAAACGAATAAATGCCTGGATCTCCTGTATCTTCTCTCACATCCTCTCTCTCCTGTGACGGCTCTAAAATGACCATAAGCTTCCTGTCGAATGGGTAGCTAAGCAACATATTCTACATTTTGTAATATTTGTATATAGTCCCTTCAATACCCAGAAGACGAATCAGCAATAAAATGTTTGTATAAAATTCTTTATTGCTGTGTAAATTTGTCTCTGACTCTCTCTCTCTCTCTCTCTCTCTCTCTCTCTCTCTCTCTACATGTATGGACATTTAAGACCATGTCGTGCTCCATACAATGCGACACACATAATTAACTATTTAATAAATATTGAACACTTGGAACCTGATTGAAAATCAGTATTATTCATGTAAATTGTATAATTTATTGCATCTAATTTACAAGCGCAGGGATTGCTTTTCAGTGTGCTTCAATAATGTCTTTTAATATGCATGTATAGGTAAACCGTGTTATGCATACGTCAATCAATAAATGTGGTTTTTATTTGAGGTAATTTTAATGGATCAAATAATTTCAGCATGTAGATTTTGATAAACTGTAAATCCATTGCTTGTATTGGAGAAAACACTACTAGTATCAG
The DNA here is from genome assembly GCA_964023205.1 of Lutraria lutraria. NCBI lineage: Eukaryota > Metazoa > Mollusca > Bivalvia > Venerida > Mactridae > Lutraria > Lutraria lutraria. Next base: position 5,672,425 of record OZ026840.1, read on the forward strand.
TTAAGAATTATAGGAGGTCTCCATTCCATGTGTACAGGTTGACTGTACTGGTACTCAGATTCCTGTTGCGTTTGCTTGTTTGCATAAACCTAATTCAAATTATAGCATACAGTGAGTGCAATATGTCCAAATCGATACTCCGGAAACTACGCCAAAACGGCAACTTGCCATTGCATATGAATTCATAATTATGTTGTTTCAACTTTGTTTTCTTCTTTTTTTTGTCACACATTATGCACACACTACAACTCTAATGCTCTTGAATACTGCCACGTTGGCAGCTTGGTTTTCACGAAAGCACACAATTGATAACAAACAATAAATTATTAATGATAAAATCCTGTTATAAAAGCTACAGTAACTATAAGAAACATGGCAGCGAAGTTTAAACACGTTTTGGCCGTTTTGTTTTGTGTCAGGAACTGTCTGATTTGTGTAATGTTGAACTTTTCGTCTGATGATGTAGTGTCCGACTGTACGCAACACACGCCTTTCAACCAATGACGCCATCTTTGTGTGCGACTGTCTCCCATATTGTCCTCATCCAGTAGAGCTACAACGAGAATGAGTTTATAATTATGGTATGCTATTTGGCGTTAAACAATGTCTACTTACATGCTGCTTAATATTATGTTGGTAGGTTAAACATTTTGGATTGTTTTATTATTATTTTTGAAAGCGGGCGGAAATGTAAAACAAGTTAGACAGAAACTGTTACCATCCTCTGGTCTAATTAAGTGTCTAGGGTCGCTTGGGAAAATTAGGGTTTGTCGGATAACAAGAAAACAAGTTCCACCCATTTAATAGTAAACATTGAATAAAGAGGACAGAAAATCCGGACCTGGGGATGTTTTCATTCGGCGCTCTTCGGCCGACTTTGTTAGATTGAATCGACAGAGGTGTGACGGATGTTTTGGAATTGTGAAATTGACAACAAACACGCCTTTAGTGTGATTGATCCTTGCACTACACGATCTCAGGTTCTTATAGTTGTATTAATTATATAAATTGTAATATAAAAAAAAACTACTAGTATATACATTATTTTGCTATTTTTCGAATGAGCCTATATTTATAGGAAACCATTTTGAAATTGCGGCAATGGAATCTAAACAATTCATGCAGATAAAACATCAAAGCATTTTAATTGTGAAGACTACTTATGTTCAAACCGTTCGTCAATATCATTTTAATAATTCAACCAACTGATAATGTAGCACTTCGTTTTCGCTCTCAGCGATGGTAACGATATCGCGATTTTACTGATAATTTCCCGGCTTTTCTGCAAATTATTACTATTATAACTACAGGTTTATCATACTGATCGTTATATTTCAAAATGCCAACTGTTATATTCATGAGAGAGACTAAGTCAATACAGAGATTAACTAGGCCAATATGAGAAAATCAGGGCCTAGATACGGGAAAGCTGAGCCTATACGAGATTCAACCATTTTGTTTGACTGAGAAGGAGTGCTAATACGAACAATGTTAATATACATAGAAATGGAGACCAACCAAAAGGTCTAACTCGGACCCGCAGAAGCTAGTTTCGTGCTTGAGAGAAGTCTGTTCGCTTTGACCTGTGTTATCTTTTGGTGTAGCGCAACCTTTGAGAGATTTTTCACGGCGTGTAAATTTATTGGTGCACATCCAGTGTCAGCAGAAGATCATAAACGGCACATTGAGACACCAGTCTTTATAATGTCCCCAATCACAGTTGCAAAGCGTACACTATTATTTAGTTAATGAATACACTTTAATTTGTAAGATAAATTAGTTACATAAATTCATTATGAGATCTTCAATTGAATAACTATATCATTCATCAGGTTGTATCATAGAATGATGATATCATAGACCTACTTTGTTCATTCGTTAGTGTGATATTTTAATATATTAGTTCATGAATAAAGTTCTCATCAAATGTTTTCATATTGGCTTTGTTACTGGGCCGCGGACAGTCGTATTGGCCTTCGACCTTTGGTATGTGGCCAATACGTTAGTCCTTGTTCCAATAACAAAGTCAATATGAAATCCTCTGATTAATTACGTTAAAACACTTAACTTACAGGGACTAGTTTCAAGATGCTGTATGTTTGGCTTCCTATTAAATGATGTTTCATTAGACAAATCGTCATCAACATCTTCGTTGTCTTTAATTCCGCCATGTTTTGTCCACCACGTGACACCATTTAGCTATGAAGGAACGGAAATATAATAAGAACGAAAACATGCAATAAAGCCGAGCTTCTCATGATAAACTATGTTCATAACCAAGGCACCATTGGTTTACCTAAATTGCTCTCAAATCACAAGGAAATGATTGTAAGATGGAGTAATCATATTTACCACATATTTTCTTATCCACAATACAAATGTATTAAACAAAAGTTTTTAAATAACAATCATTTATCATGTGATACTAACGCTCACCCATTCTTTTTTTTTTGGACAAAGTATTGCTTTTGTTCTTTGTTACATCATTTCGATTTCAGAACCAGTTTATAATGTTACCAAATAATACTTATCTACATTATATGTATCAAATGTTATTAGTTCAAAGCAAACCAAGGTTTTTCAATGATAGTCTAAACGTACCTCTTTTTCCGTTCTCGGTTTTGTCAGTAGGCTGATGAATATGATCATTATTGCTGTGAAAAGCAGTTGTAGTTGCACGAAGTAACTGTAGTGAAGTTTGGTAAGGAACGCTGGTCGATCATCTACTTCCCCGCAAGGGGGCGCTGGATACACTAACTCTACCACCAGCCGAGATATCCCTAATAAATGACCCAAAACTATACCAATAAATGCACCCTGAAATACAAGATCAATTTTTAAGTATTCAAGTTTAAACAACACCAATTACTACAAATATAACAGCATTTTTATCTTTCAGGATGAAACAATAAAATGTATCAATATTTATACAGTGTATCTCGATTTTTTTAATCTGGAAAAATAGACGGGGGCTCCAATTGCTATTCAAAACAAGGACACTAGGAGACAGCTTTCTCTGAGACGTATCCAACGATTTTAAAAATCTCAAAATCTTCAAAATGGTAAATAGCTCACTATATGATTCAGGCGACTAATTGTGTACCTTTTCCGTTGTTCTGGTCCAGAATATAGACAACAGGAAGAGAATTCCCAATGGTGAGCCAACATAACCTTCAACAACAACCATGTAATTAAACAAACGTCCACTCTGAAACGCCTTCACCATAGGAACCCACAGTATAGCTACTACACACATAATGATGACGAATACACTGAAAAATATAACATACATGCATGTACATTGTATATGTTTTAAGCATATTGTCATGTACTATAAGATTAGATACTTTAGCACTTAAATAATTGAATGGTCTTTTTAACATACGGATTGTAAATATCTGTTAAACGTTCGGGCGTCACCGTGATTCGTTAGAATAACTGGCACTATAGACCAAACATAACTTGGATGTATAACAGATGTATAAGCGATATGGTGGAGCTTACTGAAGCTGGAAGTGATAAGTCCAAACTTACATTATGGCTCACAATTATATGTAAAGCGTTCTGATTTCATTTAATCAACATAATATGTTCATTATAAACATTTATAACTTTCCAATAAAAAGCAAAACAGAAAAGTATGGTGGCTGATTTCTGCCATTTCATATATTCGTGTGTTCGCCCCTTAAAGTCGAAGCACGACGACACGAACACACGACAAATTGCTCATTTATCGTGTCTTCGCCTTCGACCTTAGAGGGCGAATACACGAACACACGAAATATTGAAGGCGAAATAACGATATTTTGATAGGCGAACTAACGAAATCTACTCTTGTATAGTTTCGTGTCGGCGGGTATGAAATCTTCGTATCGGCGCCCTATATTCGTCGTGTGTTCGTGTCTTCGCCTAGACAGGCGAAAGGCGAAGACACGACAATAGGCTAATTTTCGTATCGTCGTGCAGTCGTGCTTCGCCCCGAAGGACGAAGACACGAACACACGATAATGTGCAATGTTTCGTGTCGTCGTGTCTTCGCCTTCCGGTAGACATGCGCAGAACCATAAATCTGGTCCACCGTGTGATAGTTTTTCAATTCAATACTATCTGTAATGGTTCTGCGCATGTCTACCGGAAGGCGAAGACACGACGACGCGAAACATTGCACATTATCGTGTGTTCGTGTCTTCGTCCTTCGGGGCGAAGCACGACTGCACGACGATACGAAAATTGACTAATTTCGAGGCGAAGACACGAACACACGACAAATATAGGGCGCCGATACGACGATTTCATACCCGCCGACACGAAACTCTACAAGAGTAGATTTCGTGTGTTCGCCTATCAAAATTTCGTTATTTCGCCTTCAATATTTCGTGTCTTCGTGTGTTCGCCCTCTAAGGTCGAAGGCGAAGACACGACAAATGATCAATTTGTCGTGTGTTCGTGTCGGCGTGCTTCGACTTTTGAGGGCGAACACACGAAGATATGAAATGGCAGAAATCAGCCACCATAGAAAAGGGACCTCGGATGAGATTCAAATAAACAGTTTGTGAGTTCTCAAGACATGGCTTACAAGACAATACCGCCAGTGGTGGAATTCGACCGGAACTTACACAATTCCTTCATTCGGCGCGAGTACTGGTCAGAATCCAGGAAGCAGTCATCGAGAGTAGTTTATATAAGTTTGCCATAACTTGCTCTACAACCGATGTAAAATAAATATGTATAAACTAAGATAATACCGTCCAACTATGAGAAGTTCTCTTTGTGAAGCATTAGATCTGAGCTTTCTCCAGACATCCATGGTGAACACTGTACTGGCACTGTTAAATATTGATGTTAGTGAACTCATGATTGCAGATAACATTATGGCCATCAATAAACCTCGAGCACCTGAAACAATCAATGTACAGTCAAACCTGTGAAAGTGACCACCTCTGAATAAATACCATATTTTTAGCAACTTCCATTGATTAATTAGAACAAAATGATCTCCGAATAAAGGTCGCCTGTCAATAAAGGTCGCATAATGTATTTCCTAAGAGTCACCATTGTTCACGGGTTTGACTGTATATCATCCATGTGTTTCTGATATGCTTCAAGATTTAATTGTCCCTTGATTACTAATTCATTCTAACTAGCCTAAACAGAACATAATTACCAACGACTTAACAATCTTTTTTTAGTTATTAAGTGACATATCTTCACAGAAAGATCCAGTATACAAAAAGACAGGTATTGAACAAAATGCGACAAAATTATCCTTTTCACACATTAAAGGCTTTTATGTTCAAATGTATATAATTTAAGGCGATCAGTTTTCAATCACCTCAGTTTACTGGATTTTAAAAATCGGAATTAGTGAACCGAGTGACCGAAGTTAAGACCACGTCTAGGTTATTAACTATTCAATATTGACTTCCTTTTAGATTGAAGAGTATAACATAAATTCATAAGCACTACAAACTGGAGAACAACACATTTTTTTTATAAATTGCAACCTAATTTTTACCTGTAGGCAGAAGTTCTAAAACAAGTTTAGGATAGGCAATGTTGCTGCAACCTACTGGGTTGTCACAGACCTCTTTGCATACTTCTGGATCAACGCAGCCGACCTCATCTGTTAATCAAATGGAATGATTAGAATGCATGTAGTTGGACAATAATTATGTTATACAGATCTATTATACATGTTTTGACAATGACATTTTGTACCGTGAATCCTCGTTCACACAAACACGTTCAGGTGGTTGATCGATGGTCGAGGGATAACGCGCTGGACTACTAAAAGAAAGATCGTGGGTTCGATACTCGGCTACGCCATTCAATACTTCAAGAATGCTTTTTAGTGCCTCCATCCCATCTACCGAGCCAAGTACTGTGTCTAGAAAATCCCAGGAAAAGGGTGATGCGTGGTTCTATGTTTTAGACCGGGTACGACAAAGAACAAGGAAAAACTATTCGGAAAGAGAATGGACATAAATGCCTGATTCTCCTGTGTCTTACCTCCCTCTCTCTGGGACGACTCTGAAATGACCATAGCTGTCGATTGGGCCGTTAAAACAACAGACAGATAATAAAAAAGCAAACATGCTCGGATCAATGAGTTTATTCGGATTAGATCACTTCCATGACTGCATTGACACTAGTTTTCCTCTTTCCTGTTTCATTACTCCACAAATCAAATTAAAAAAGACTTCCGGGTTCTGATAAGAAATTTTGTAAGATTACAGAGGTTCAGGACTCAGTGTATTTGGTATTATATAGTTATGGCCATTTTTAGATAATTTGTTTTGTGGCATTTATCACCTACCAGGAAATAGAATTCTGCTGATCATTCCTGGAAATATTAACATAAACAAAGGTAGAATCTTCAAGAATCCGGCGAGGATTGAACCACCTTTAGCATGTGAAAGGGACTTTGCAGCTAGAGATCTCTGCACAATTACCTGAAATAATAGATATATGTCAGGTATATACAATTAATAGCAACCACAGTTTTTTTATACTTAATCAGTCATTCAACAACCACTTTAAAGATGGACAATCTGAGCTGAATTTCAAACTGTCAGGAAGAATAATATACAAGAATCAAGACACATTTTCATAGTTTTGTCACTTTATAATATGTTTAGACAGTTACAATATTTCTAACATGTTAGTCACGTGTATCTCGTGTTTTTTAAACAGTTTGTTGCAGCCAAAAACGTAGTACAATCAAAGTACTGAAGGTACTCATGGAAGCTAAACTTCCATAGACTTCCACTGCAGTATGAAAGGGAACTAGTTTAACAATTGTATAGCGGATGTAGAAAAACGTAGTAATTTGGCCCGCATCGAAATTAATGCGCACCGAGCGAGTGACAGCTATGGAAAGCTGTACTTTAATTCAGTTTATTGTCCTTACCTGATCACAACACCAGTACCACAAACAGCCTAATGATGATTGTAGTATAAGACCTGGCCATGGTTGATCGCCAGTCACAGCATCTTGAAACACATGGAAGGCATCGGACCGAGGTAGTCCGCATGTTGTATTGTTACTGCGCACGCTCGGTACAGCTTCAAAATACATTCGCTCTAGATTCTGATATCCTCCAATCTTTACAAAGCCTAGAAAGGTCACGTTAGGATTCATCAAAGCCATGAAATAATTTGTCGAACATATAAATCTCGTTTTCAAAATTATATACATAAGTAACCTGGTTTAATTACCGTCTTATGTACAATACACGAACAGGGTGATAAATGCTTTTGGTGAATAAAGAACATTATAATTTAAATTTGTCTGATTGTATTATCATCTTGAAGACCATATTTTAAAATCACGCTGCATTGACATTAAACATACACAAGGAAGACAGAAAAAGTATAAAAACAGCACATTCTTACTTGTCACCATGACAACGGCTGAACCTATCACCATGACAACGGTTTGAAATGTATCAGTGTACATAACGGCAGTCAAACCTCCTGAAGACAATAAAAAGAAAAAAATACATTAATCCTTCATCCAAATTGATATCGTCCATACCCACAGCTGCTCAAAGACTGTTGAGTTTCTAGTATCCTTCACATACGTATACCACACCAAACGTATCATACTCAGAAATAGTCATTGAAAACAAACTTTGTCCAGGGACTTCGGTTTATGTATGGAATCAGATCATTACAGAACGATGCTATTATAATTTTATTTATCTGCATCTAATTGTATAACATTAGTTAAAGCCCCATAAGCTTTTTGCTGTAGAAAAATATATGCACAAACATTTAATTGCTGATATCATCCCAAGATAATTATTACCGACGAAACAAGCCCTTTTTCATCTGAAAACACTCATTTCACTGTGATTTTTGCTTTTGAAAACTTGAAATATGTAGGGCGCGTGACGTCACTTTACTACGTGTGCATAGCATGACTGCGGGAAAACACAGGTGTTCTATAAATAGTATTTATTTCAATGATATTGAAAAAAATACGATAGTGGTTTCGGAAACAGTTTTTGCTGCTATAAAGTATGCACTGCAGGATAACACACCAGATTCCTCTGTTATAGAACAAACATAAACTATTAGGACCAATACATTTATAAGCTTATGGGACTTTAAACTAAACCAAGTTTGGTTTGGAGGTTAACCAAATGTTAACCAGAAACGAAGTGACCGCCTTTCTTGTACCAAACCCTTGCGGACATTGGTAATTCAGAAGAGCAAGAACACGAACAGAGGATCCAGATGACTTAGTTACAAATACACGTACCAGGCACAAGAAATATCTTACCCAAATGTTAAATTATCACTGTACCCACAACTAACCCAAATTTAAGCCATAACTCAATTTTAACCCATTGATTAAATTTAAGCAATGCCTATTATACAATCAGGTGTTGTTGTTTTAAGCCACTCATGGTTATTTCCGAGCAAGCAGATTTAGGCTACTTATAGTTTGGTGAAAATAGGACAACGTACGTGAACTAGGACTGAGTACATTCAGGTGTTAATTTGTGGATCAAGTCATTTGTTTTTTATATATACAGTATATCGCTTATAAAAGTGATCTGATGACAAGATACATTTTCGAATCCCTTATAAGCATTTAAGGGAAATAACACGTGTTATCAGTATTCAAATCTGTGGATAAAATTCGTACCTAGAACGGTATAAATTCCCGTGACAATCAGTAGAACGGCTATAGACACGTACATGTCCCAATTCAAAGCAAGTTGTATAAACAATGAGCCAGAGTATATAGCAGCCTGAAACAGGTCAATATGATATTGTGTAGATTCAATTTATTTTATGAAAATTAAAACTTTACGAGAATATTTAATTACACAATGTTATTTATCATTTTAGATTTTAATACATGTATAATGTTATAAATGTTATCATTATCAGTTAGTGTTTTAAATAGGGCAACAGTTCACATCTTTAACTTTTTGTGACTGGGTGCCCGAAACAATAAAAGTCTGTTTTTATACTAATTTACAATCCTAAGTAAATGGAGAATTTGTTCCCTTAACATATCAGTAGTTGCAAGGAATGCCTATTCGAGGATCATGGTCTCTGACTAGTAATCACAAGCCGCTGAGTTGGAATCCCTACCAAATTGTACATGCGATGAAGCTGTTCAGCTAGTTTTGTTCTCTCGGTACTTGTTCAAATTAAAAAAAAAATCCTAAAAAAAATTCACTATCTTAATACCAACGTTTCAAATTCGCGTAGCATAAGTGCAAACATAGATAAATTTAATTTAGGCTCCTAGGATCATAACTGACTTACAGCTAACTTTGTGATGATGTATAATACAAGAGACACACAACTGAGATATATCCTTATTCTGTTACCTCCATGACGCTTCTCTATATACTCCGGTAAAGTGTACACCTGCAAATACATACTTGAATCTAATCACATTTTTTTATCTTTTCAAACAATACAACTATGTACAGTAAACACCCTGAAAACTGGACTCCCTGAAAACCGGAATTCTCAGAAAAACCGGACCTTTGTTCGGTCCGGAAAGGGTCCGGTATACATGGGTTTTACTGTATTATGAATCACTTACCAGCCGCCTTCTTACAATGTTAATATGAAGAACCAACATTTATTGTTATAATTATCATTTAATCGTAACACACATCGAGGTCATAACACCATTATTTGAATGTTAAACCGTCAGACCTGTGAACAAAGGCCACCCTTGGGAAAGACAGAATGTGGCCTTTCTTGTCAGATTGCCTGTATTCGGAGGTCATTTTGTTATAAATAAACGATGACGGTTTTAAAAGAGTATTCTTTATTCACAGAGGGGTGGGGCTTTAATATTCAGAGATGGTCGCAAACACAGATTTGACTGTACTGCTTACTTATTATATAGTATACAATTTTAAAGAAAGAAATAATTTGAAGGTGAATTCTTACCCCAGCTGATATGTAAACTGGTATGAACAACCACCCTAACAGCAACATTAGAAATATTGGCTGGAAGAAAAAAAAACTTGAATGTAAATATATACAGATGTACAAACAATCATTTCTCCCATATCCTCTCTCCTTAACCCTTTCTCTGAGAGGATAGATAAACAACATTTATTTATCCGACTTCCATATTTTGTCATAAATTAATGCATAAAAAAATAAAAATGTCCATCTCATAAATTATGATTATATGCGTTTGCAAGATATGATAAACAGACTGAGATAAATAATTTGATTAAATTTACAAACAACATAGATGTCTTATCTTTTTTATCAGAAGAAATTTATTTCGTAGTAAGAATCTATTAATATATATGACAATATATACAAACATAACAATAGAATATACAGTACAACCTCTCCAGAACGACACTCTCTTCCGCAACAACAACTTGTTCAACAACAGCATGACTTTAACCTCTGAACAATTTAACTATTAATTTAACATCTCTAGAGCAACAACCTGTCAAATCACCATAATTTTGCTACTCCTAAAGGGTGTTGCTTTGGAGAGGTTGTGCTGTATACGTGGGTCACTTACAAACCATTCAAATAAAACCAGAGCTATGCCTGCCGCGGCCCCTGCTCCCGCTAGACCCACAAAATGCTCACTGCCAATATTACTGGAAAACAACGAAGCTCCGACCTGTTCAATAATGAAACGATATATATTATATATGTTACAGTTTGTCTTAATTTCTGTACAATGTCATGCAGAAAAAATAAGCGACCTACATATTTTCTCCATACCAAGTTTTCGGCACATTTTATGCGATATATTTGCCAAATTTCAAATGAAATGCGGACATTTCGTTTTGGACAAGAAATTAGGAAATTGTATATATTATATTTTGAATACTAGTATGCTGAACATCTGGGGCCCATTTTATTGACATACCTGAGCTAAAATGGATGTCTTCAGTAGTTTTTAACTATTCATTATTTTTTTGATAGATATGCTTGTATATGTATTTAAATATCTTTTGGGGAAAATATTCTTTGATGTTAAAAAATATTCTTTTGATATGTCAATAAAACGGACCCTGGCCATTAGACAACATCTAAAAACATAATCAAACCAAGGTAGCATTCTTGCGTGATTGGCCTTTAATTAGAGACGCATTTTGAATATCGCTTTAAAAATGTGCTCGAGATAGTAGCATTGTTTCGATAATTTGTATTATTTGGTTCTCGAGATTTTATCAAGATTTCCTCATCTAGTTTTGCACTATGATATCTCCAATTCTATTGTTACATAGTTCAAAAGACCGACTAATGATCTTTTTCTTTGTTTGAACAAGTCTGTCAAATCAGTAAGTAAACTGCATTATTATCAATAATTACTAGCCAAAGATTTGGATATGTACTGTATGTTAAGTGATACATGGAGCCTCTGTGTTCGTGTGGTTATAGACTCTGACTAGTATTCACTGGCCCACCACAGTGTGTTCGAAACCCACCCGGGAGTAGGCAAATTTCACAAGTGATGAAGCTGTCCGGCTTGCTTACGGGAGGTCGATATATGTACCCACGTGTACCTCAGTAGATAAGTGATTCAGAAATTGGCTTGGATATTCAGCAGCTCGGACTTGCAAGCAGGAGGTCGCGGGTTTGAGCGCCATATCGGGTACATTATTTTCCTCCTCATATTACGATACACTACAGAAACACTGAATATTTACTAACCGCAAACCATGGCATGGTTCTTCCAGCCAAAAAATATCCTTGAACATTCCTACGTTGAGGTCGAAACACCGTCTGTTAATTGAAGAATGTATTATTATGTACATAAATCATCTTACGAAAGATCAAAGAAAACAATTTTCTTATTTTGCATATATTTCAGAATGATTTATACATATTAATTAGTATTAATTATATACAATTAAGACAGAGTACAAATGAAATGCCTCTAGTCCAGCGGAGGAGAACTATAGATTTACTGAACCGTTCACTTTGTTCGGAAGTGTATCTGGTCTATTTTATCAACAAATACGTGCTAAAGTCTGACCTAAATGATATGCCTTTATTTACAGCTGGTTACACATTATGATGTTTGTCTGAATTGCTTATCCAGCTGTCGGTATAACATAATGTTTTATCCTTTAAGTTAAAGGCCGTAACCGTGGTCCAGTGGTTAGTATGCTGGATTTGTAACCCGGCGATCGGGGTTCGATTCATGATCGCGGCAGGTTATACCCTTCTGTGAGTATTTGACAATAGTGTGTATTTTCCTCGACATGTGGATAAGTTGCTGGTTCCTATTGGAATGGTAACCAAGTACTGGTTAGAATACAGTCCAGGAAAACTGGTTAGGTGTATAAAACTGAAATTACTGAAGTAACTATAACTGTTAATCAACAGTCTCAACCTCAAAAAGATAATGATTGTGAACTTGGCGGCCTAGCGGCCTGGCGGTGTGAAGTTGGCGGCCTAGTGCCCTGGCGGTGTGAAGTTGGCGGCCTAGTGCTCTGGTGGCGTGAAGTTGACGGCCTAGTGGCCTTACGGTGTGAAGTTAGCGGCCTCGCGGCCTGGCGGCGTGAAGTGGGCGGTCTAGCGGCCTGGAGGCCTGAAGTTGGCGGCCTAGCGGCCTAGGATATTTAAACACCCAATCACCCAGAAATGTATCAGAATCACGTTCTACATTAGAAACTATTTTGGAAGGAAAAAGTCCCAAAAAAATCACTTCATCATAGTTACGCCGCTAGGCCCGCCAACTCCACAAACATAAAAAAAAAATAAATAAACATCGTTATCGACATAAAAAACAATCAATGGTAGAATGCAACCAGTATTATCACAATGTGGATATCAAATTGAAAACTAAATGATAATCGCCTTGTCTATCTAAATATAGGGCTCAACATGATGAGTTCATATCACCGTACAATAACAACGTAAACAGTGCATTTGATTAACTTATTCTAATTACATGTACTACACTTTCATTAGATGCTAAAACTGAATGTAATCTTATAAGATACATAAACAATTCAAATGCTTTTATTTTGTACATGATTATAAAACAAGGTATTGCAAATATTTCTTCAAATTTTACAAATAGTTACTAATATTTCATTTTTTCATCGACTTTAACGCCGTTTTTTCTTCAAAAATGTAAAGTTCAGTTAAATATGACGGCCGGTTCGTCGAACAAGTTTTTCTGGACGTACTGTATTCTAACCAGTACTAAGTAACAATTCTACAAGGAACATGCAACCTCTCCACATATTGAAGAACAATCGATTTTTTGTCAGTTTTTTTTATTTAAATGTATGACTTGCCGGGCCGTAACAAGTCTACGGATCTCGGCCGCGGGTTGCTAGTATTCATGTACTTATTTAAATTGATAGAACTACATCGATACTTACCCATAATCCAACGCCTAAAACAATACAAAAATACACAACAATAATTAATATATCCAGCCAATGTGTGATTCCTTTGGTGGTTGCCATGGCAAAGACGTCAGAAAAGCACTTTGAAATATATCATAAGAACAGACGCGTCCTCCTTTTGTGGTTAAATCCAGAGGTCCTGTGTCTTTTCGTGCACTCAGAAAACAATTTCAACGCATTATACAACACGACCAAAACTGAATTATTGAATATTCACATATGTAACAGAAACAAAATAAAGCAAATTTAAAGTTTATATAAAACGAATCCTATAAAATTCTATAGATTGCAATGCCATATAAACCACTCTCAATACAAACTTCGAAACACATCAGTGAAAGTTCAGACATTTATGATAACATACAAATCCTCAAATCATTAACATTTTATTATGGCCGACCTTTACATTGCACGGAAGTGATAACAGCATACATCTATGTTACGTATTTGATAAATAGGTCTCGGTGATACACTTTATAAATAAAGTAAGGCGATACGTTAGTGTTGAGCCGTTCGTTCTTTTAGGAACTATACTATCTCAAAATGAACTATAACTATACTGTAGGAGGTTATTAAAGGGGCATGCCCAGGAACTGCTGCCTTTGTTTCGTACACCAAAAATGCGTTTATCACTTGTAAAACCAATCATTACCGAAAAGTCAAAGAATAATGTGCGATCAAAAATGACCATATAACGCGCGCGTCGGTATTTGTATGTCGGTTTAAATAAAAGGCTGTCAGCCTTTTATTGACGACAACAATATTTCCGATTCGTCTGAGAATTGAACAGATCGTTCGCACTGCATTTCAAGCAGCAAAACAATGTTATTTACATATGATAAGCTTTATGTCGCAAAAATGAACATAACATGAGCAATGCTTACTATTTAATAGTTCGTTGACATTTTTTTCACGATGCTTTCGGTTTTGACAGATCTCGAAAGGGTCAAGTTGTGAAAATGACGAATACTTTCTGAGGCCGAAATCGGCAGGTTTGCTAAATCTTGAAATGTATATTTTGAGTAAGCTAGCGGGATATTTCACAGGGCTTTCATTAATTGATTTAGGCATTAAAATGATACCAATTTGATTGCTATTCGAGACGCTTCAGTTCCAGGGCATGCCCCTTTATCAGTCGGTTGGGAAATTTTTACGACCCACCGAAAAGTTTCCTAGCATCATGTAACTTTCCCATTGTGGAAATATAGATTCAATTTTATTTCATATATGGAAGTGATTTCATTTGAAACAAATATATGTGACACGAGTTCACTAGCCCCTCACAGTTTTAAGTTGGAGTTCTACCAGGGACAAATTTTACACGTGAGGAAGCTGACCATGCAGCTAGCTTAGAGAAAGTCGATGTTTCTTCACATGTGTATGACTTGGGTGTTCCTCCATCTTGAAAGCTGAACAAGTCACAAAATGACCCTGGGTGTTGATACGATATTAGACTTCATTGAACAAATAATACCATTGAAAAACGCATCATTTGAACTAATGAAGTTATGTGCATAGCTAATCTAATAAACAAAATTGTTTGCAAAATTTCCGAGCAAGAACATAATATAGGTAATATATTAATCATAGGTGGAATATCGAGATTGCTTTATCTAATTAAGCACAGGCGATGCTGATACTAATGTGAGCTTGGCACAATTTCATATTTTTAAATTTCAAAATTGTTAGCATTTTAACGTAAAAAAGGGATTATTAACTCCTAATGTAACAATTATTTAATTACATATACATGTATTTGTAAAATAAATATACTGCCAAAACCACGATGCATATATTATTTTATAAAAATATTGTTGAAATGAGGTTGACGTCCCGATTAAAATATATACGTAAGGTCATGAATATTTAACCTTATATCCTGATATGACGAGCAAGAAACATCTAAACATTAACGATTTATTACGAAAACGAACGACTACACAAACGAGCGTGACGGATTTTAACGAAGAGTCCCGACCGTACGTATTCGGAACCTCGTCGATGTACTTTTGAGCAGATAAAAAAACGTGTCGACCAATCGTACAGTTGGTCAATTTTGACCCTAAAAAATAATTCAGAACATGACTAACAGTGTGAACTGAATGTGATACTGTTGTGAATAATTTAATTGTAGCAAGGTATGTACATATGTTAGTGATGTATATCTCATGGAAATTTAATGTATTTCATATCGTATTATTCATTTTGATATTTGCATCTATCTTGACAAAGAAAACACACCATTGACATTATTGACAATTTGCGTGTGTAAAATGGAAATTGTATAAGAGTGGAAATGTAAACGTAAAGTATGAGTTTTTTCACTTTTTTTTGCTAGTTCATGGCGTTTTAGAAAAAAGCATCACGTTGGCGCCAGAAAAATTATTCTTAAAAGTGAAATATATATCTAAAATTGAATTCGCTACGATCATTTTGAAAACTCTTCTAAATCATACATCCGTGGTGTAAAAAAAGGATTTAAGGTGTGTGAAGGTCGTTTGAATATGCGACATCAATGACAATTTTTTGACTTTGTAATGATTACTGATAAATAACCAATACGTGCATCATCTAGAATGTTTGGTTCAAGGTTCACATGTTGGCAACTGATTTTCGAAAAAATACTTGCACTGCAACATGAAACGAGAAAGTTTATCAATAGCATAGTGGATATGGAAAAAACGTAGAAGCCTACTTTGGTCCGCATAAAAATTCATGCATGCTGAGCGAGTGACGGTTATGAGAATCTGTTATTGTTTTATTTTCAGTACATATTTTACGACAAGATGGCACCTGAGGACAGTTCAGACGATATTGATATCGATATGAATCTTGCACAATTCCATATTGCTAACATGAAGCGATTTGGTGATTCTATCGCATTGGTAAGTACGATATATCTATGGTCGATAGTTGACAAAATGATCCTTTTGTGTCAGTAGTTTAGTTGTTCATTATATGATGTTTGATGACACAAGACTGTCTAATTGCTACATCTCACATATATGTAGAGAAACACAGATCTAAGTATAGATTAGAATGTATTTTTGGGTGTTCTTCGTAAATAAGAAAGCTAAAAGGTACAGTAGAAGACACCCAAATATGCACTCTAGCCGTCTTATTGTTCCGCCACTGAGCATGCGCAATGTGTACTAAGAATTAGTTAGAACGCCGGTTGTAAATTGTACATCGACTCATATGGCGAACTGAAATTTCGCTATCGTCCAATGCGTGATTATATACTCGACGTATTTGTCCCTCTATTTCACTTTTGTTGACTGTTATAGGCGATACGAATATAGTTTGTATATTATTATTAATGTTATAATTGTTGGATTATTTTCACGCATATTTTTGTATATACCATATAATGTAGAATCAATGTGTCTTTGTAATTGTGAATGTGCTATACTTTTCGAACACGGAGGATGATACAAGTTCTATTCTATCTTCTATTAAGATAAGAAAACCAAAATAATCATCGTCCCTGACCGGATAAGAAAGTGTGGCGAGCACAAGTTTATTCACCTTTCAGTTAGTGTTAAATTAAGATCTGCAGCGCTAAACAGCTTTCGGGTCACCGAAAAATTATATTAGCTTCCAAAATATGTTGCCCAAAATTGTCTTATCAATGAACTCAGTGAAACACATGTAATGAAAGCACTGCATGATATCAACGTTAAAATAGCCATGCTATGTAAACATAACATCAATATATGGTCATGAAATGTACCTTGACATAAATTGTAAAATAAGTTTATATACATCTGAGTTAAAAACATTTAGTTATTCAAGTATAACGCCTTCATCTATAGACCAATGATTATTGTTCAATTAAACGCACCAGTGATAGGATTCTAGTTTGACCAAATTCTTTAATATGGCAAGTGTATCAATAAGAGTGTTATTGGACTGGTGTCCCGATAGCCGCCTCCAGTCCTTACTCTATATAATATTCATATTTCCCAACATTGATGGATAGGTTAGATAAATTGCAGTCAACGATAGCGACTATAACAAGAAAGAATATTTCGTATAACAATCGTTGTTAAATAAATTAGTGAACATAGCCATTACTTTTTGTTTTATTACCCCTCACTTTTTGTTGGGATTGATTTATCAATACCAATAGAGTTCGCATACATTCGGACGGACGTACGTTCAGACACACCACAACTACACGAAAAAAAACACGAACAAAACCGAACAAAACCGAATGCACAATATCTATATCATGAATCAGAAATCGTAAGAAATTTAAGTAATTACGGAACTATTTTTTCATAATGTTAATTTCCCATAAGCAAACAGGGAACATTTTTACTGTTACATTTATGGTACCACGTGACTGAACATTATTTACTGTCACAGGGTAATAGTAAATTTTTAACAGTATTTTCTTACTGTCACAGGGTAATAGTAAATTTTAACAGAATTTCTTTAGTGTCACAGTAAATTTTTAACAGTATTTTCTTGAAAAAGTTTGGGGTAATAAAATAAATAACAAATAGCTTAAGTTGTGGGTAACCCTTAGCCTTGGGTAACCTTGCTTTCCTCTAGCTGACATTTTTACTGTTACCCACATAGCTATGTGTTATTTATATAATATTACACAAGCCTTATAAAGTATATGTGTAGACCACGGCCGTGGTCCAGTGTATAGTGCTCAGGATTTGTAACTCGGTGATCCAGGCTCGCCTCTTGGTCGCGGGAGGTCATACATACCCTTCCATAAACATTTGACATAATGTCGATATTCCTCCACATGTGAGGACATTGCCGGTTCCTTGTGGAAGGGTAAGTTAGTACTGGTTACAATACAGTCCAGGAAAACTGGTTAGGGGAAACGGTCGCCGTATAACTGAAAAAATGTTGAAAAGCGGTGCTAAACACACGTAGAAATACGTTAACTTGATAATCTAAAAATAATATTGTCAGTGATGGGTATTTTACAGGTGGACGCTCAGACAAACAAACAGTACACGTATAATGAGCTAATTAACAGAATACAGAAACTAGCTGCAGGATTAAGAAATCTTGGGCTGCAACAGGGGGATGTTTTATGTGCTCTTACGTTTAATACAATAGAATATCCCATAATATGGTACGCCGTTAATCTACTTGGTGCAACATTTCAAACTGCCTCTCCATTGTATACAGACGGTAAGTGAGTCACGAGACGTCATACATTTTTCTTAAGTTATCGTTTTTGCTATTGTTAATGGGAAAAATATTTAGCGCAGTTATAGCTGTCGTTTTCGCCAACGATGCTTTCATACAACGACTAACGTGGGTTGGAATATTCCAAACATTACACTAGCATTCTAGTACAAACGTTGGTGGACGCCAAGAATTGAACCATATTGTAGGACATGGCAATAAAACTTTGTGCGACAAGGAATCTTGTCAATTAATTATTAATTGAAGACAGAATGTTAAATTAAATAATTGAACGAATTGGTGGTCTTGGTGGGCGAGAAAATGAGAGCATTATTTTTCTCGCACAAAATGTGACACTAGGCATGAACCCAACGTGGCTTGTATAGTGGTAATAGAAGTCACTGATGTATACATTGTAGATGAGCTAGAGAGAAGATTTCGTGAATGTAATACTAAGTTTCTTGTAACAAGTCCTGATCTAGCCATGAGAATTACCAAACTCATCTACAGCAGTGTAAGTAGATTATAGTAATATAAAATCTGTACAACAACTTTCATTCCAAGAAGAACATTTGGTAGTGACTTTACACTCTCTCAATAGAGTTACGGCCCTTTATTCGTTGACGAAGCAGGGTACACTGTTAAACATTTATTGAACTAAGAATGAAGTCATATAGGATTATTTAGCATCTAACTTTAGAATTAACCGGTCAGATTCTTGAGTTCTGAAACGGATCATTTAGTTGTTCTGTTACTCCAGAACCTGCCAACATATTAATAACAATGTTGTACTTACAGTAAACATGTGTTAGCGGCCATCTCCGAATTGAGGCTATTTAAAACTTGTCATTGATTATTTAGAAAAGAAATGACACCCTAATACAAAACATCTGTCAATACAGGTCACAATGTCTTCCCTTAGGAAGGCATTTGTTTACAGGCTTGACAGAAAACTTTGTGTATTAATTGGACTTAAAATGTGTTACGTAGAAGTTGTATTGTTACACATTTATTTACACATTTTGTAATATATTACCAAAGTATGCTAATTTCAGTGTCACTTTAGGTTATTATTTGACAGATGGTTGATATATTGGATAGTCATGATTTATTCATACAAAGCACATTTCATCACATATATATTATCACAAGTATACATCGCATATCATTATGCAGGTACAGGTTTAAACGTATAACATCGACAAAGATTTGCCATGCATAACTAAATTCTAGACATCGTAGAGCAACGCTTGTATATGGTCAGTGACTTATTAGTAAATTAAAATTAGCAATTATTATATGCTTGAGATTTGGTACTTAAGTCTTTATTAAGAGTTTTTGAACAATCCTCTTGGACTAACAGTTTGCAACCCTCCTCGTTCAAATGAGACACAATGATTGATATGAATAATAAACAATACATCGTATAATTGTATTCTTACGCATAGCGTGAATTGAACAAACCTCTTATGCAATTTCATCTGTTCTTAACTTCAGAAGCTACGATCGGTTACTTTCTCCGAGTCAAACATCTTGGAGAAGATTATTGTGCTTGGGGAATCAAAAGGTTGTGTACCGTACGAAAGTTTGTTTTCAAGAGGAAGAGTTACCGAAGCAGCAGACTGTAACCCGAGAAATACAGCCGCCATTTTATTATCATCAAGCGGAACATCCGGTCTACCAAAATTTGTTCGACTGTCACATGTTAATATAACGTCAAATACAATACACTTGAAGTAAGTCTCACGATGTTTGTATCATCATGAACACGACTGCTACTTAAACAAAAAATTATCATAAGCACCAATAACATAATTATTTAAGTTTATCATATAATTATCAAAATTATTTCAAACCTATAGATCAATCTGATCACACTGACGTTGGAGATACGCCCGGAAAAAAGTCGTATGCCAAATAGTGTGTTTGTCCTAAAAGAAGTTTCAGATTTATTCCGATTATCTTTTGAATGTTCGAGTAATTCTAGTGTTTAATGTTCTGACCGAAATAAAAAAAAATAACATTAGACAATTTCTTACTGTTTATAGACAAAACCTTCCAGTGCAGCCCAGGGATTGTACTATAGTCACACTACCCGTATTTCATCATTTCGGTGTACAGTGCGCACTGGGGACGCTACTGTATACAGGACTTAAACTGGTTGTCATGGAGAAATTCGACGTTCCTAGATTCCTATCGCTCGTACAAATACACAAGGTTCTATATATATTTTTTCACATACAATTGAACCTTTCTAATGTCGACTTGAAATAGATATTTTCATCCAAGATTCATCAAATATGTATGTTTTAGTTCAATTTATTTACACTTCGTATATAGATTTCCTCGTTAAGAATTGGGGTGTTAGTAGAAAAAGTAATGATATCACCTTTTGATGTGCTCAGTCAAAAAACTTTCTACAGGTATCATAGGAGTTGGGTCTGTGCCTAGTAGGTAATGTCTAAAACTGTTTCCATCACCATAAATGATAGAGCTAAAAGTCACTTGATAAACTCATCGTCAAATTCAGCTGGACACAGGCTGAGGAATCTTGCAGCGTTTCAACTAAATAAAGAATCATTTCTGTAAACTGTGAATAGGTAATTTAGTAATATTTGTGTTATTCAAATATTTTATTATTATTTTCTTGAACTTGGAATTATTCAATACACTATTAGACAATTGTAAGGCATTCTTTATTCCCAGAATGTCTACATATTTGTGTCCTTTACAGGCGAACATTATACAAATAGTTCCCACAATGGCTGCACGTTTGGTGAAGTACGCCGACAGAAACGCATATGATCTAACAAGTGTAAAGTTTATTGAAACAGGGGCCGCTCCATTAGGTGTAGAACTGGAGAAGCAGCTTAAAGATATGTTTAAACTACCATTTATAGGCCAAGGTAAGCTTTTCATGGTTCTTTTATGATTGGCCTGACACTAGCATCTTAAACATATTTAAGGAATTGTACGTTAGCGTAATTCCAACTTTCCGTATCATCATATGAGTATATGTATCCTACAAGACAGATTTTAGGGAATTAAAAAAAACAAGACAACCATTTAAATTTTATAAATTTTATATAATGAAATCTTAAAGGGGCATACCCTATAACTTGGTGCATCTAGAATCAAGGCAAAATGATGATAAATTAGAAGCTTGTAAAGAAAAAAGCCGACGAAGAAAGTTTCAGCCAAAAATTCATTCAATTAAAAATAAAATCACAAAAATATTAGTTTCCATAAAAGATCAGAAACTCTTTGGAATTTGTTGTACAATTTTTGTAGTGGAAGTGATTTATTATAATTCATAGCTATGATTTTTGCGGCTAGTACCTAAACTAGTCATTTTATGACCCAAATTCTTGCAATTATCCATTATATATTGTTTTACATATACATTTAGCACATTTTTACACTTTCACAGAATGTTTGTCAGTAGTAGGGTATGCCCCTTTAATCTGGGCATTCCGTCTAACGTGGCGAGTAAAACTGCTGTCGCAAAATTTTCCATGAAGGTACTGTCCAACATTTGAAAGAAAGTCACCCTCGGGAAAGACAAAATATTAACTTCATGAAGCCTTTATTCGGAGATAATTTGTTCTGAATACACAATGACAGTTTTTTGAATAATAACCTTTATTCGGAGGTGGATACAATCACAGACTTTATTCTACTTCGATTATTTATGAGCGCAGACTAGGGTAAAGAATGTTCATCATAGAATGAAGTCTTTCCTTTGGTTTGTTCACCTAAATACTTCAGATTAATCGACCAATCACATTTCTGAAATTTTAGATTCGTTAGCAAGTTATCCTTAAAGTTTACAGTTTTATTATTATTTTATATTGTTTATTCGTCTCGACTGGTGTTTCATAAAAACGACAACATTTCCGTCACTTTATTATTGAAATCCTAATTTCCGTTTTATGACGAAAAGGCTTTCAGTCAAATCCTAGAGTCAAACCGATGTTAGCGGGCCACCTCCAAATAACGGCCATCCTGTAAATAAATCTGTTCATTTAAAACTTTCATTAATTGATTTTTAACAAAATGACCCCCGAATAAAGGCCACCTGTCAATAAAGGCCATTTATGTCTTTTCCGAGAGTGGCTTTTGTTCACAGGTTTGACTGTATATCTTCTCTAAACGCAATGAAAACATTCTATTTCTGTTTGCACAGGGTATGGGCTAACAGAGACTGGGTTTAATTCCTGTAATACAGTAGACAGACATAAATCAGGATCTAGTGGTGTTGTTCCTAATGGTGTGCATGTTAAGGTAACCGTGCTGGTATCTTTTTTCTATCTGTTGTATAAAACGGTCTATTCGACAGCTATGGTCATTTCAGGGCCGACCTAGATAGAGTGGGAGAGATGATAAGAAGATCCAAGCATTTACTTCCCTACTAAGATCTTAAATCGAATATTTTTTCTGGTTCTATATCGTGCCCGGTGTAAAGCTACGATACACGACTCACCCTTTTTCGTGTGACTATCTAGACACAGTACTTGGCTTGGTAGTTGGAATGGGGACACTGAAAAAAGCGTACCTAAGAAATTCGGAAGGCGGGGCCGAGATTTTAACCCTCGACCTTTCGCCCGGTAATCCAGCGCGTTACCACAAGACTACCGATCATCCCTCATGCTAATCTCTCTGTTAGTCTTCATTCATGATATCCAATAATTTTAGTGTAGTCTAACAAGTAACCACCACATTGTCTCTTCTGAATATTTAAAAGGATACAGACAGATGAATTAAATTGTTTACATACAGAACAACAGCTATGGTTGTATGTAAGAATTATGAAACTAGCTTGGAAGTATTGCATTATAAAAAGCTCGCACGTGCTGAGTCTAGCAGATTTTTATGCGTATACACAACGACCGGACTGATACGCATTGAGACGACATAATACTTGCGCAGAATATGATACATTTGTAGTTTGCAAATATACATTCGTTCATTTTATTTTATAAGCAGTTCGATCGAATTACTTGGCATGTCTCTACTTCATTTATATATGGCTTGCTTTAGAAAATATTATCTACTTTTAGCATATTTTTGCCGACAAAATACGAAATGCTGCATTATCAGATTTGTTATCACTAACCACCCACCGCTGTCAGCTCGAATAGCAAACAGGAATAGGCAATTATCACGTATGAGGAGCCTTGTCACATCCTAAAGGGGACCTTTCGATTATAGTTCCTCGATGAGCTATATTCGCAAACGTTTCCGCATACAGCCCCCGGGGGGGGGGGGGGGGGGGCGGCAGGGCTCTATTCGCCGACTATAGCTCCCGTACTCAATAAGAAGCTGTATTTGGAGTAGTTGTTGCTTTACCTCGTATAGTGATCACCAATTATCTGATGCGCGTCTGTCTGTCATGTTCATGCCCACATGATATCACATGTTGAGGTTGCTTCAGTTTATTCAGTCATTATGGCGTTTAAAAGTAACTGTAACAGTTGTATTTTGGAGATAAGAAGTGTATTGTGGGTTAACATTAACAAAAAAAGATCAAAGAGAAAACCTCACAAAATCAGCCTTGTGAGAACGTATGTATGTTTGTATTTATGCCAGTCTGTTGTCCGTCCAGACTTTATATTATGAAAAATGCGATGTATGTACTTTCAAACCGGTTAGAATCATTAAAAAACACATATACATGATTCCTGAACCATTTGGCCAAATGTCTCTCAGCTAAGTCGCTGGATTTCGTTGACATTTTTTATCATCATTTTGACCAAAGTGTGTGCGAGCAATATTCAACATTGCACATCCCCAATTTAAAGAGTGCCATTCACCGAATAGAGATACCTCGGGGAGCTATGTTCGAAAGCATCCCTATAGGGTGTGACAGAGCTGTCAACCTATCATATGTCTTGTGTCTTCCCCGTTCTTTAAAACTAAGAAAGTCACCAAATTACCGATGATAATCAAAGATAAATTTAGATTGTAGATCCTGAATCTGGAAAAGTGTTACCTAGCAACACACGAGGAGAGATTCTTGTTGGTGGTCCACAGATCTCTATTGGTTACTTGAAGAATCCAGAAGCTGACAAAGTATCATTTGATGAAAATGGTTATTTTAAAACAGGTTAGATTCATGCCATCAAAAATATTTTTTTTGCATTGTACCTGTGAATAATTTTGCAATTTTAATATTCGTATTGTTGTCCAATTTTCGTGGAAGGGTATGCCCTGCCTGACTGGGAATCGGGGTACAAATCTAACGGTCTAACCACTGGACCAGGACCGTGGCATTTTCCTGTAATAATTAAATAGTTGATAGAAAATTACTCTGTTTTAATTGATTTTATTGGTGTTGATGTTAAATATTAGCATTAGACATTTCACTTCCCTGCTTGGTATACCAACAAAATCTCCTTACTTGTAGTCATGGCGATGTGATTTAGTAATTGGTTTTGTACATTTTGTAAACGTTTTTCTTCTTGATTATGATCTGGTTTATGTAGAACATATTTGTCTTTATAATGCCTTGGAATTATACAACACAGCTTTGTTTCAGGTGATATCGGATACCTCGATGAAGATGGATTTCTCTTTATAGTGGACAGGATTAAAGAATTGATAAAATTTAGAGGGCTGCAGGTGACTGAAACAAAATTCATTATGTACAATTAACTATAAAGAAAAATAATTACAGATATTTTGTAGTAGAAACGGGATAAATTGAATACATGGTTGGTGCCGAGATGGAGAAATTTATCCGGTTCGGAACGAAAGCTCAAATGGGCTCGCCAGAGGCTCGTCCATTTCAGCTATCTAAGCCTCACCGGATATACCTTCTTCATCTCGGCACCAACCATATATTCTCTATATCTAAATCTAATAAATTTCAAACATAATTATACATTGCGTTATTGCTCAAGGTGATCACACGACTTAACCTGTCATCTTAATTGAGTTTGAAATCATAATTCGAGTAAAGCCAAGGAATTGGAGAAAGGAGATTTTGTGGAAGGTTGAATGTTTTTATGCGTGATTTTCTAAGTATTCTATTGCGGACAGACAGTCAAACCTGTGTAAGCGGCCACCTCCAAATAAAGTACACCCTGAGAATGAATGTCATTCTTTGAAGATCCGTCATTGATTAGTTTAAACGGAATGTCCTCCGTTTAAAGGTCACCTGCTAATAAAGGTTACACAATGCATTTTCCAAGGTTGGCCTTTATTCATAGGTTTGACTGTATATAGGAACTTTACAATACTACCATCTTTTTATGTATGATTTCGTTGTTATATGCATTCTCAATCAATGTTTTTTTACAGGTAGCACCCGCTTACGTAGAAGATATTCTTGTAAAACATAAAGCAGTAGCTGATGCTGCAGTTATAGGTATACCAGATGCTGAGGCTGGAGAGTTGCCAAAAGGTTTTGTAGTGTTACAACAGGGAGAACGTGTCACCGAACAGGAAATAATTCAATATGTAGCAGGTAGGGATTAATCTACGGTTGTAATTGACTTACATGAATCTACACCGTAATACGTAACCTGGCAATCCGGGTCCCATTCACGGTCGCGGCCAGTCATATCCTTCCGGCATGAAAATATGACAACAAAGTCGATTTTCCTCCACATAGGGTACGGAGAAGTTACCTGCCCCTTGTGGAAGGGTAAGTTAGTACTGGTAAAATACAATCCAGAAAAAGTTGTTCGGCCGCCGTATATAACAGTAAAATTGTTGTAAAACGGCTTTAAAACCCAAAATCATTAAGCAGCGTTATACATTACTAATGCTATGTAGTTATTTTATCAATAAGTCTTGTAAACAATGTAATGCTGTTTAAATCCGAAATAATATAAATTTAATTATACTTTATTTTAACTTAACTTAATTTGACGCAGAAATACCAGAAGCATTTACTATATGGCAAATATTCCTTCGCGAACATTTGAGTATGCAAATTATGTCTTTTAATCTGAGACAACATTATTATTATTATACATTGGTCGAGTGGATTAAATGCCTCAACATATAATTCATTATTCTATTTTACAGACCACGTGTCATCACACATGCGTTTACGTGGAGGGGTGGAATTTATATCACAGATACCTAGAAATCCATCTGGAAAGATATTACGTCGTTTCCTTAGAGACAGTAATAAAACGTCATAATTATGATTTATGAACATTATCGCTGATATTCGAAATAGCGATTTAGTATTACTAGCTTGAGAAATGGATTAATATCCTACGACG
Source organism: Lutraria lutraria (assembly GCA_964023205.1). Taxonomy (NCBI): domain Eukaryota; kingdom Metazoa; phylum Mollusca; class Bivalvia; order Venerida; family Mactridae; genus Lutraria; species Lutraria lutraria. Next base: position 5,699,207 of record OZ026840.1, read on the forward strand.
AGAGGAGGTCAAGAAAGTTCGTATAATATGACAGTTTATTCAAGAAAATGGCAAAATTTCTTAATATTATATACTTATTTACATATTTATACATATACCGATTAATAGCATAAGAATATAAAGTTAATAACACATTGAATTATACTTAAAAGAACGAGCATCAAATGATTTTTAGTATTTTTTACAGATCCTTAAAATTTGTATTCATGAATTGAAATACATGTACATGCAACATGTATAATTTTATCTTACTAATATTGCAATAAATGTATAATTAAAAATTTAACAAACAATTTCTAATGAGAGAGGTAAACAAGCTAATTAAATAATCAGAACTTTTTTTCATTTCTCATAACTTATGTTAGGTTAAAAAAATAAATATGAAATTGATATATTATATATTATGTGATTCTGGCCCATGCACCCCACCATACTTTCGGCGCCGAAAAGAGGTTTTTTTCCTTAGTTATTGTTCATTCCATAAAGTAGAGATATTGAACAAAAAAATACGGATGTACATTTTGGTAAAAGTTTCTTCATGTCCTTTAATAAATATTGTATTTGTAAATAAATGACATTTAAACTGTTGAGCTTTATGCCTTATGTTTGATATTATCTATCATGATAATCCCCTGTCAACTAGTTATTCATACTTCTTGACCTATTCATTAAGTATTCAAGAAAAGTTTAAGAAAATTCAAGATCAAGTTCATGAATCCTTTCGAAGAGGATGTAGGCTGCATCGGACTATTAACGATTTTTATATCGAAAACGAACGACTGAATACGGAGAATGACGGACTTTAACGGAAAGTCTCGATAACGGGTAGATAATCTGGAACGTATAAAGATAATTGTGTGACCTAAATTTGCGAATATTGTGAAGGATTTACTACTTTGAAGGTACGTACTCGCTCACATTGCTTTTATAGTGACATACATTTGTAAGTAAATTGTATTTCATATCGTGCAATTTATACGATGTGATGCACGCTGTCCAGCTAGCCTGAAGAAGGTCGGAAGTTCTAACCAAGTGTAAGCCTCGGGGCTTCCACCACTATTAAAGTACCAAAGGTCGCCAAAAATGACCCTGACTGTTGATCGACGTTAGAATAACCATGTTTTATTCTGGTGATTCCATGTATGGATTCGTAACCCAGAAAATCCTATTTTTTGTCAAATACAGTCAAACCTGCGAACAATGACCACCCTTGGTAAGGACGAAATTTGACCTTTATTGACAGGTGCTCTTTATCTTGAGGCGATTTTGTTCTAAACAATCAACTACGGTTTTTAGATTAGTGCCCTTTACTACCAGTAGCAGAATGGTCTTTATTCGGACACTACGTACAAAGAATTCTTAGTCGATTAATTTCCCAAATAAGTTGAGTGATTTGTATTTGAATGGAGCGTAAACTATGTATTTTATTGACAGTCAATAGCTAACGCCAAGATGACCCCTGATCAAAGTACAGACAATGGTGCTGTTGTGAACCTCGCACAATTCCATATTGACAACATGAGACGATTTGGTGACTCAGTTGCACTGGTGAGTATGATATTAATGTTCTACTACATGTACTAGTATTTACTCCCAGGTTATCAAATATATAAATGCTCTAAATTACGTGACGATGCCCTGTATGTCTGATCTCAAAGTTTTAATCACTTTTCCCTTCAATTCCTTGGAATATGGTTATTGTTTTAATTTTTTTTTTCAAATATGTTATCATTTAAGATCCGCCATTACAGCTTATTAGTATTATTTATCTTGAAAGAATCGATAACACAATTTGATCAATGTATATGCAGTCAAACCTTTGAACAAAGGCCACCCTCTTGTTAGCGGCGACCTCTGAATAAAGGCCACTCAATGAATAAAGGCTATTCTTAAAAAGAAACTACCATCGTTTACTAAGAACTAAATGACCTCCGAATAAAGGTCACCTGTCAATAAAGACCACATTTGCCTCTCTCTATGGTGGCTTTTGTCCACAGGTTTGACTGTACTGGGTAATGCTTGCTTTGTTGAAATGCCAAGATTTTGTCACGTACATTTTACAGGTGGACGCTCAGACAAACAAGCAGTATACGTATAGCGATATAATTAACAGAATACAGCAACTAGCTGCAGGATTAAGAAATCTTGGTCTGCAACAGGGAGATGTGTTATGTGCTCTAACATTTAATACAATAGAATATCCCATAATATGGTACGCCGTTAATATGCTTGGTGCAACATTTCAAACTGCCTCGCCATTGTATACAGACGGTAAGTATATGCATTATAAATTACATAACATAATCTTTCATCAAGCTTTTATCTATACACGTTTGGTTTTAACAAAATACGTTATCAATTTAGAAGATAGAATTGACGCATATCAAGGCAGTCAAACCTGTAAACAATGGCCATCTTTGGGAAATGCAAATTGTGGCCTTAATTGACAGGTTACATTTTTTCAGGTGTCACTTTGTTCTAAATAATAAAACTTGTTTTTTAAAGAATGGCATGTACAGTACAACCTCTCCAGAGCGACCATCTGTAGAGCAACATCCTCTCTATAACAACACCTTCAGATTTACTATGAATTTAACCTCTGTAGAGCAACAACCTCTAAACAACGGCCAATATTTACAGCTCCTACAGGGTGTTGCTCTACAGAGGTTGTACTGTATACACAAAGTGACCTTTATTCTGTGGTATGTCTGTATAACAAAAAAACGATCTCACAGATAAGAAATAAGGAGTTTGTCCAATTGAATGTTGAGGGTTAGGAAAAAAATGACACAAATAATGAACGAGTATTCAGGCCTAAATTTAAAGGTTTATGAGTTCTTAATGAAAAATGAACATTGGACGGTAATGAATGGTGAAGTTTATAAACAACCTATAACTATATTCGTTTTACCGGCGAGCGACATTTCCAATAATCGAGTTTTCTTCATCTTGATCTGTATGGATCCTCTGTGTCGTATGAACTAAATTTTCATTTAAAATGTTTTAGAAATCACAAAATTAATGTAACTTTTATTGTTGTAGAGGAGCTAGAGAGAAGATTTCGTGAATGTAATACAAAGTTTCTTGTAACAAGTCCTGAACTAGCCGACAGAATAACTTCAATGATTCACAATATTGTAAGTTTTATCATTATATACTTTTAGTAAGAAATGGACATTCATAATTCAGATTTATCATAGAGTTTCCTCCCTCTATTAGTGCAAGATCTAAGGTATAATGTATATATTTGGATGATTGTTGGTCATGTGGTAACGCGCTCAACTACTGAACGAAAGATCATGAGTTCGAATCTCGACTCTGCCTTCACAACAACTGAGCCAAGCACTGTGTTAAGAAAAACACAGGAAAAGGGCGTGGCGTGTATCGGTACTTTACACCGGGCTCGATAAATAACCCGGAAAAAAATCGAAAAGAGGGTTACAAAATTTAATGTCTGATTCTTCATGCTTCTCTCCCTTCTTCCTGAGGCGGCTCTGAAATGACCATGGCTGTCGAAAGTAACAGATAGACAACAGATAGATAAAATGGTTTTATTTTCCACATAATGATACGATTTTATTGATCGATTTACCCACTGACTTCAAAATTCAAACAGATCTTTTATTTTGAGTTTTATAACGTACATAAATGTTCATGTGTATCACGTTAGAATGTATCTTATTGTAACGCGTAAGCATGATTTCCATACGGACCAGTAGAGATTTATACAACATTATCTGTCAATCCTGGTAAATAACGTAATATCTTACCAACATCAAACTAATGATTAAGATTCGGTACTTGAGAAGTTATTGTGGAACAGTCCTTTAGGTCTGAGTTGAATCGAATCCTGTTTATATTTTGAAACATTTGCAACAATACTTACTTACCTGAGTTCAGGTGCTTGATACAAAAGGGGGTTAATGAGCCTGCTGGGAAGAATAAAATCACTCCGTTAAATGTGGTCATGTACATGATAATCAAAGTGGTGAACAGCTCTCTCATTTTCGGTCTGTTCCGTATTTCAGAAACTCCGTTCAGTATCCTTCTCTAAACCGAACATTTTGAACAAGATCATCGTGATTGGGGAATCTAAAGGTTGTGTACCGTACGAAAGTTTGTTTTCAAACGGAAGAGTTACCGAACCTGCAGACTGTGACCCGAGAAATACAGTCGCCATTTTGCTATCGTCGAGCGGAACAACCGGTCTACCAAAATTTGTCAGATTGTCACATGTTAATATAACATCAAATACATTACATTTGAAGTAAGTTATGATATATTAAATAAGTAATATTGAAAAATACATTATTGTAAAGTATAGTGTCAGCTGCCTTAACCCTCACGTGACGTCTTCTTTCAAATTGAAACGATTAATAGTTTAGGTCTACAGAACAGGATCGTAGGAAGCAATTCCAGATTTGGTAGGGGCATGTATTAAATTTTGTTTAACAACGTGTGTGTGTGTTGGGGGGGGGGGGGGAGAAAAGATATAGCCCCTTTTAATAACGTTTACATCCCAAATTATTGTGAGACCCCCCCCCCCCCCCTAGACCCACCCGGTTCCTACGAACCTGAGGTTTTATCTAAACTTTTCCGTGATTTATCTTTTATAGACAAAACCTTCCAGTGCAGCCCGGGGATTGTTCGATAGTCACACTACCCGTATTTCATCATTTCGGTGTACACACGGCACTGGGGACTCTACTTTACATGGGACTTAAACTGGTTGTCATGGAGAAATTCGACGTTCCAAAGTTCCTATCGCTTGTACAATCGCATAAGGTAGTAATTGAATCTGACAAAATTTATAACGTCACGTCTCTCTTGAACTGCTTGATATAGTGTTCATGATGTAGGTGATCTATGGTATTGTTTACATAGTTCTTAAGACGGCTTTCGTCATTTGTGTTAACTGTTTGTTTTGATATAAACGGCGGCCAGTTCACCTGAAGTGTCAAGTTTTCTAGAACTGTATCATAACCAGTATTAACTTACCATTCCAAAAGGGGTCGACAACGCCTTAGCGTATGGAGGAAAATTGACATTTTTGTACAATTTTCGTTGAATGTTTTGACCTGCCGCGCCATTTGTTTCTTTTTTGTTTAAAATATACAAACATGCCTTATTTAGTATTGGTGGAGTCAGAATAAAAACATCAACAAATTATTGAACTGTGCCTTAAGTAATGAAATAATACGTACGCGATACAATGTAGATGCGCATAATAAAACATGAGACCTTCATAATATGATTTATGTATGTTCGAAAACTAGAGTTCTTTCCCTTTAAAGGCAAACATCTTACAAATAGTTCCCACAATGGCTGCACGTTTGGTGAAATACGGAGACAAAAACGCATATGATCTAACCAGTGTGAAGTTCATTCAAACAGCGGCCGCTCCATTAGGTGTAGAACTGGAGAAGCAGCTTAAAGATATGTTTAAACTACCATTTATTGGCCAAGGTAAGAGATGTCGCCACCAGTAAACAAAGCCATGACTTGATACTCGCGAAACTTCGTCCAAAAAGTGTAATTTGACGTAAATGCGACCATCAATGCATTCACACTGCAAGGGAGGTATTTGGACAGGCTCTTGAAATTTAAAGATCATGGATGCTGTCTTTGAATATGTAAAACTCCTTAACATGTTTTGTATCAATATATTGATGAAATACATATTTGCTTACTTTATCAAATAAAACTAGTATAGTTCGACCATGTTTTTTGAGCCGTGACGAAATTATTAAGAATAAGCCATTACGTCAAATAGGTGATCTGGATATTCGGAACAAATCTGACTGAAACATATAGATAAGATAAATTTATCATGCTCAAGTACAGTATGTGCCCAGTTGATTTAGTGCATTCTTCCGTCTCGGCTAAAAAAACATGGTCTAGCTACATGCATAACTAATAATGAAAAACAGCAACAACGTATATAATTTATATATACGTATTATATACAGGGTATGGGCTAACAGAGACTGGCTTTAATTCTGGGAATACAGTAGATAGACATAAATCAGGATCTAGTGGTGTTGTTCCTAATGGAGTCCATGTTAAGGTAATCATCGGGTTTTTGAATGACTTATACCCCTGTCAATATGAATTGTTCATGAAGCATGCATGAATAGTTCAAGAAAAAAACATGATTTCCTTTCGAAGGGATAAAAAGTCTACCTCCATTTAACGTATGTTTGAAGCTTGCTTCAGTTGTCAAGATAAATAAGCATAGTTATTCTCATATTCGCTTTTTAAAAAAATGCACTTGTAGATTTTATAAAATATAATATTCTTGTTTGATAACATGGTACCAAGGACTTATATACACACATGGATTCGCAACAGCTAAATAGCTAGAACGATATCGAGAGAATCCCACAATCCATTGCGCTACTCGGCTATTTCCGACAGCTGTAGTCGGGTGTTTACGGTGTGTGTGTATAAGTCCTTGGTGGTGTCTATTGTTCTGTCAAAGTATGGATGTTGAATGTTACATAGATTATGTATTTCAGATTGTAAATCCTGAATCAGGAGAAGTGTTACCTAGCAACACACGAGGAGAGATTCTTGTTGGTGGTCCACAGATCTCTATTGGTTACTTGAAAAATCCAGAAGCTGACAAAGTATCATTTGACAAAAATGGTTATTTTAAAACAGGTAAGACAATTCTGAAAGGAAACTAATTTAAGTGATGCATTGTGATTGTGTAAGATATATATGGTTGATTTCCTTTAATACTTAATGCGTGCTCCCACAGGTGTTGAGAAATTGATATAGTACATCACATTAGATAGCATCTCAATGTTGAGATACAAAAATAATATTTTTATTGAGTTACTCATAGTGATATAATAAGTTTATAAACCGATAAACTGCACAATGCTTGGTTTCAACAGACCGATCCATACAAATTGTGACCATCAAATGAATCGACTTAAACAATGATCAAGTCCAACTATAATCAGGACGTATGACAAAAAAAACCCACATACCCCCCCCCCCCCAAAAAAAAAACCCACAAAAAAACGAATTGCTGACGATTACAAGTTTGTTGGCTTCCTAGTACCTTACCTAGTGGTTGATTTTTGAAACTCTGTTTCTGGCAGATTTTCCGTGTTGATGTGAAATAATATATTATGTATGTATTTAAATCTATGCATGGTGAACTTATACTAGACTTACTCCTTCAGGTGATATCGGATACCTCGATGAAGAAGGATTTCTCTTTATTGTAGACAGGATTAAAGAATTGATAAAATTTAGAGGGCTGCAGGTGATTAAAACAAAACATGAATTCCTTTTATACAAAATAATGTCATATTTCTCGTTAAGCCGTCCCCCCAATATGTTATCATGCACACTATTTTGTTTTTTAAAAAGTAATCATCAATAATCATTATTCATTATAAACTGAAAAATCCGAAACATCATTTGACCTTGAAATGTTTTTGCATAATGTTTCTAAACTGCAACTCACCTTGTTTTCATAATTGTCGAGTGTTTGATTGAAAGATCATCCACGTCGCATAGTTAGTCTTGTAACTTCTTCAGATAAGTAAACGACACCAATAACACGTTTCGCGTCCTCATGACAACGGTGTCACATTAATTAAATTGTGGGTTATGGAAAATTAGCGGTCATACAACACACTATTTCTCCTTCGCAGTCAATGCTTATTTCATTTTACAGGTAGCCCCCGCTTACTTAGAAGATATTCTTGTTAAACATAAAGCAATAGCTGATGCTGCCGTTATAGGTATACCTGATGCTGAGGCTGGAGAGTTGCCAAAAGGTTTTGTAGTGTTACAACAGGGAGAACGTGTGACTGAACAAGAAATAATTAAATATATAGCAGGTATAATTGAATATAACTGTCAATGTAAAACGATATACAAATATGGAATTTTGAATTTTGAGATATTGATTATTACGGTTCAGAAATTAATCCTGTTGACCAAGGCTGTGGGGTGAATTTGGTCGAATGGTTATGGTCTCTGGCTGGTAATCACTAACCTCTCAACGCTGAGAGTTTGAATCCCAACTTAGACGTGGCAAATTTTACATATGAGGAATCTGTCCAGCTGGATCTCATTGTATGTCTGAGGTTCTTCTCAAGTGTACACACGGGATCTTCCTCCACCGCTTAAGCTGGTATTGTCCCCGAATGACCTTGACTGTTTTTTAGGCATTTTTCATCACAGTTGCGTAATGTCAACCATGATCATGTCAATTTTGAGTTCATCTTCTTTATCTAATCAGAAATCTAATGATTCACTCTATATTGTATCATATCATTAATGATCATTACTACATATGATATATCAAAAGTTGATTCATATTGTGAATGTTTAATATCATATTTATCGTGTATAGCATGTTAAAATCACCTTAAAGTACATCTATACACAAATGTAATCTTATGGATTATGGATATTTGACATACATATAACAGAAACTATTCATTATTGTTGGAGGCAACATAATTCTCAATCAAACCGACCTTAGTACTCACCTCATTTATCATCCAATCGATGACGAGGATTTTGAAATTGTTTTATCTTTCTTAATATATTTTTGTTTCGAAGAACGACGTAGTACACACTGCGCATGCGGAGTACTAAGACGGTTAGAATGCATATTTGGGTGTCCTTCGTAATAAGAAAGCTGCAATCGCTACCACTCGTGTTATTTACAAAGGACACCCTATTTTTATGCACTCTAACCTATATTTAAAGATGGTATAACATTTTGTTGTAATCCAGGTCAGGATCCTGAAGAATAACATTTTGTACTAATCAACCGGACATAATGCTGTTTCAGTAATGTAATGTACAGATATCATTTTAGTAATGATAAATCTAGACTGGTGATTCATTATTGAAATAATTCATTATTTTATTTCACAGATCACGTGTCATCCCATATGCGTTTACGTGGAGGGGTGGATTTCATATCACAAATACCTAGAAATCCATCTGGAAAGATATTACGTCGTTTCCTTAGAGGCAGAAATGAAACGTCAAAATTGTGATTTATGTATACTATCACTAATCATACTTAATTATTTACTTAGTATCGAAACCACGTGTCAAGCACTTTCTGACGTCATCCACTCTGTTGTGGAAAGAGATGTGATCAGTTTTTTTTGAGTGGTTCGAACTTTAAGTTATCATAATGAGCGGCCATCGTTTAACTATTTTAGCTTTTCTTCAGTTTGAATACATTCGTTTTATATTAATAACTATCTTAATAGTCATTTTGATACGATGTCATTGTATGTATGTAATAATAAACAAGAGATATATAGACCATGGTGTGTTATATTGTATTTTATTGTAGTGATATTTAACAAATGTCCAGTGTTATATGAGAAAGACTAGGTTAATATAGAGGTTATAACTGGGCCAATATGAGAACATTAGGGCCAATACGACAATCCTTGACCCAAAAACAAAGCCAATCCAATATAAAATCATTGCTTGGTTCAGAATTAAAAAAAAACAATCATGATAAATAAATATCAAACCAACATGCTATATTTATTTATTTAAGTTTTACGCCCTTGTTCACCTAACCATCGTTCCCATCCTCCATAAGCAACTGCCTACTATCCCACACAAAGAAACGTGGTCGGTAGCTGGGCTCGAACCCACGACCCTCAAACAGTGAGAAGTTACAGTGACATTAACTACTCGACCACGGAGGCGGGTTCAACTTTCTATGATTCACATACATGTATACAGCGTTATTTGAAACTTGAACCGTTTCGAAATACTATACGTAGCCCTACATTTTGGCTAAAGCTCAGTGATCATATCAATTAGTATGTTTACTTACTAATTCATCTAGGCCTTTATCATACGATATCATAAATACTTATCTCAACTTTTTCCGAAAAGTCATATTTATTGACATTAGCTTAGGCCATTTTTTTATTTTTTATATTTCTTTTGCAAAACCTAGCTACATGTTAAAAAATCACACAAACTCATTTTGACAAAAAAAATCAATTTTCTTGACTTTAATAACAGAAACATCATATTAAACATATTAGAAAGGACAAAAGTCAACTGACAAGTTCAAATTCATAACGTAGAAATCTAACACTTCTGATTCCTGCGAGTCACCGTATCCTACACTGGAATGCATTAATTCAAAAGATGAATATGGGCAACACCTATTTTATCTTTACGAACATGGTTTTTTTTTTTCGCCGACGAAGCTCAAAACCTGGGCGCACGGGGACGCTTAACAAAATAATAAAACAAAATGGCCTTATTTGAATGCGATTCAAAGTGCAATAACCGACTTGTGAATAATAGTCATAGTCGTAAAACAATTATATAAAACAACAACGAATTAATATATCAACTTACAAGGACAGCAGTGCCTCAAGTGTGTAGGAACATGTTTTGAATAATAAACTAATGAATATACGAAACTAGGAACAGAAAAGAAACAAAGTTATATCTTCTTGCTTACAATTTTATTAGTGTGTGAATATTTGGATTTACAGCATGTTCAAAATCGCCGTCATTTTAGTGTTCATACACTTGTGTGGAAGCAATTTTGTTCCCCAGCCAGTTGTAAATTACGCCGAATCATTACGACAAGCGAGACTACTAACTAACCATGTCCAGAGTTCGAATCTTCAGAAACTGTCTAGTTCTAATGTGGTAGATTTTCCAGTACCCTACATTGATGACGTCATAATACGAGCAGAAGAGCTTCTAGCGTCAGATTTAGAAGGCGAATATGATCCATTTAGTCAAATAACCGAGGAATGCTTGAACAGCACCAAGTTATTTCTAGAAGCACTAACACTTCGACAACCGTGGGCGACTAAAAGTAAGTATGCATTTCTAATCTGGTTCAATCGTTAATCAAACTTTTTGAAGTAAGTGTATATAATTTGCTGAGTCTGTCAGAGTCTTCACAGGTCTATTTTTCTGTTCTTTGAGTATGCAAAGATATACTTTTAGTGACAACATTCCAGACGTTTGCTTGCGTGTTATTTCTAACGCATTTAGAGACAGTGCTCGCAGTTACCAGAGGATCAAACGTAAAGCCCAATTCTCACTGCCCCGGATTAGACACCATAACATGTCCAGGACGATTGGCCCAGGAGAAACCCTGTCAAACTGGGACTATTACCCTGACGACTCCGGAAGCATCCGAGGTAATCATTGATGGTTCTTGTCGGTCCGGCTCGAACTGTAAAAATGTTAAATACATTTTGTACAACCGGGGGTTACCTGGAAAATGTTCAGAACCAGCTCAATGCTTGGAGAATCCTGAGTGTACCGTGATATTCCCAAGTGTTGTGTGATTCCAAGCACGATAGACCTGCTGTTAACCCCGGCCTAAGATCGGTTCACTGGGTATTTTTCATCGGGAGGTACCAGGAACAGTAAAGATGTTGGTTTATTTTAATCTGACCGGATTGCTAAATACATTTGTATTCTTCTACAGTTCAACATGATAATGACGTCACTTAAGTATCACGGACTTATTTTTGTCCTAATGGTAGTCATACGAATATTGAGATTTTACTTATTTCTAATTCCAGTGATAGATGCAATGGGGAAGCCAGGCAGTGATATAGTCAATGCGCATTTTACCTGGCTCGGAAGTTGGGAGGAATGCAAGTCCGTGGAAGGCGTAACCTTGCCAACAAACGTGTCTGCTCCAGAACACGTGTTTGATGGCAAATATTGTCTTGTCATTCTTCCTGTGGAAGTGGTTGGTGTTACTTTTTTCACAAATATTTAGTTTTTTTAGAAACATGATCTTGTGTTATTAAGCTATCTAATTTTCTCTGCAGTAGTCGTCCAATAGTTAATTTGTGTACATGAAAATGGCTTAACTGGCAATCAGTGTTTGTGAAAATAAAATTTAAATGAATTGGAAACGCTAAAAGCCGTTTAAATGTGTCTTAATGTACCATATACATGTAATCCAATATGTCAGGATTTTGTTAACAAATTCTCGTTATGTATATTATTTATTTACAGTACGGAGTTAAAACAACAATTAATACCGGCATGTGCTTCCCGGACACGTGTAGTGATGCCAACTGCTGGAGTCTTGTGTACACATGTAAGTAAATATATTTCAGACTTACGTTTTCTGAGAAATGTTAATACAAATTATTACTTAAGCTGTACTTAATTTCTGTAGCTTTTGCTTTAGGTAGTATTTCCAAGCAGCTAGATTCATCAGTTGGGTGTGTATATTAATGTTTCAATAAGTTTCATATGCGTAAGGAGTAAGGAATATAAAATGTATAATTTATGAGACAGACTACGCGTATGCGCAATGTTTGTTCGTGTTTGCTTCCAAATAAATGTATGTTTAGAATATGAAATACGTAACTGAAGCAGCCAAGGATGATACCATGCTCAAAGCTGGGACACAGAGGGTCGGACTTTTATGTCAAGAGATAAGGCCAGTAAATTGTGATGGAACGTGTTAGTCCTACATGGTTGCCCAGTAATATTGTAAAACATATTGTCCGCCGTGCTCATCCGAAATACATATAATTTACATACAATGCTTATATTCTGATAACTTTTTAATGCTTTTTTAATCCTTCCAGTACTCGGTCTGTTGCCAACATCTACACAAATATATCCAAGTAGTATATCGTGTCAAAAGAATGAACTGGAACTCTCAGATAAAGCTATAGCCGTCATGTAAGTGTACGTGCCGACTGGTGATCAATGTGCACAGCATTCCAAACAGTGATGCGTTTGTAATTTCGTTTGATCTCACTTTTATATAACATGGATTTATAAGGATACATTTATTAACTTTTGAAATGGTTATTCGTTACGTCATATTCGCTGTAAAATTATTTTGTATACAATGAAATTAAACATATTTTTTAATCAAATAAATACAATATTTGACTTATCAGTACTATAAGTATGAGATTCTATTTCTTTTTTAAAATATCGTTTTGAATACATGTACATGTTTTTCTAAATGTAATTTAAGTTTGGATATTTCAGAGTTGTGTGTTCCTTTTTTGCGGCGATCATTGTCATAGCAACACTGTATGACGTCATCATTCGGGTATTCCTGACGGGAAACCAATCGAACACTAGAATATCGGTAAGATTTACATCATAAGAAGCAAGGACTGTGGTGTATTAAACCCCCTTCGTATATTTTAAAGAAGTGTGGTAACATAAGCATTTGGTTAAATTGATTGATCATTGGTATTTAAAGCAAGTGTCAGTAAGTTATAACAGCAAATATTCAATCCCATTGACATGCTAGGTGCAGCGATCTAAATCCCACACGCTGACTTGAAAGTGAAACCATAAGTCGCCTACCATTAAAAAGAGGTGTCCAATCATTTAATTTTGATCTTTGTCTCATACGGTCATATGTATATGATTGATAATAACAATCTTCTGCTCATTTTTCTGTCGGAATTGTTAAGCCTAAAGTATTCATGTATTTGTATATTTGTAGCCAAAAGGCAATGCTTCAGGATATGGTGGTGTGCCTAACGGCTCGGTCGCCAGGGTATCAGAAACCACGTCACTTATAGCCGGTGAAGATTCGTACCAACGTAACATGATATCACATCACGAGAGTGACGTCACAAAAATAACTGACGAAGCAGCGAACACGGGCAATAAAGGCAAAGACGAAACAACACCATACAAACCAGGTTAACATCAATTGTAAAAGTTACACATGCTTGATCAATCGTAACTACTCGGGCATTTCTGTAACTGAGAAATACGCCTCGTACGTCAATCGTAACTACTCGGGCATTTCCGTAACTGAGAAATACGCCTCGTACGTCAATCGTAACTACTCGGGCATTTCCGTAACTGAGATATACGCACTTTCTAAAGAAAACTTCGAGGAGTACCGATTGATGCTGGGTAGTATGGCCATCACGATAGATAACGTTTCTGATGCAAATGAACGAGATTTTGACATAGAACATGGTCATACTCCATTAAAGAAACATTCTGACTGGAATTCCAACTTCATGGTTATTAGATCCAGAAAATCAGTTATTTCATAACAAACATTTTACTCGAAAGAATGAATCATACATACATTTGTATTTTACTGAGAGCAAGCACTGAAGTAATGGTGTTGTTTTTAATCATGCGGTTATTCGCAACATTGTGATCTACCATTATTCGCAAGATGGTCATTATCTTTTTCAGGCCTTTTAGGGCGAGTGTTGTTGTCATTTTCTGTCATTACAAATGCTTCTAAGATACTGAATACAAATCAACCCTCAGGAACATTGACTAATATTAATGGCGTCAGGTTTATCAGCATGACATGGGTGATATTAGGACATTCATACGTCTTCTCTCTCAACTATGGAGGTAGGGGTTTTATCTGTTTCAATGGACCATAGATAGATAGATAGATAGATAGATAGATTTCAGGTTTATATAGCATGCCTCTTTTCCAATCCTTTCAAATCTAATACAAAAATTGATCACGTGTACTTAGTATGTTATTTACAATTCTGACAACATTTTTTGTATAATAGTTTCCGGTTTTACAGCGGGATCAACGCTGTTTTTCAACTACACGTCATTTATATACGTTGGTCTGGTTCACATGGCCAGTTTTCCTGGACTGTGTTCTAACCAGTGCTACTACACATCCTTAAAACAGGAACCAGAAACTTCTCCACATCAGGAGTAAATCGACATTTTTTCGAATATTCATAGACCAGTCTAACCTCGCGTGATCGAGATTTGACCCCTGATCGCCGGCTTTCACGTCTATATACAAATGGATGTGGCTGTCAGAACATGATAAAAATAGAAATGATTATAGAAATAGGAAACTTTATTTTCAGACAACTCGTTCGACTTCTTGAACAGAATGTATAAACGTTTTTCATTCCAAGCGATTGAAAATGAAACGGTCGCTGTGGATACATTTTTCGTGTTAAGGTAAAAATCCAAATTAGTGAATCCTTTACTAAGGTTTACTTTCTTGTTGTTGGCATTACAGAACGTTAAATGTCAGATTAATAATCAACACTACTTGTATAGTGTATTTAGGTATATTTGCGTTTTAGATTTCGTTGTCTTCTCCGTGCTAGACAAGTTAACTGACCTATCAGGAAAATTGTTTGGTGATGATATTAACAGAGCAGTTTTCAGAGTTAGGACAAATATGCGCTAATGCGGGTCTTGATCATACGAAGCACGAGTTCAATATTCGTTGATGCATTTGATAAGAAAACTTTTCGATTCTCGAAATCGAATACTATTACTTCTTCTTCTTCTTCCTGATATATTGTGCTTTGACTTACTAGGTCGTAGTCAGCTCAGCGAAATATGTACATGGTACATACTTATGCCCAGAGTATATCTAGATTGAATACATGTGTGCGATGTGGTCAGGTTGTAGTTCATTATGCAATGCATTTGGTACATGTATCTCCGCGAGGACGTGATATTCTCAGTTGTTGTATTCATCTATTTCAGTGGCTTGCTTGTAGCTTATCTAACCTTACGAGAAATGAAAAAGAGAGGAGGCCCCAGAAGGTTCAATTGGCTAATGTTTTACTTTCATCGTTTTTGGAGGTAAGCATTCTTCAGTTTCCAGCTTAACATGTCTTGTTTTTTTCTTAAATGCGTTCACCACATCCAGCGCATCAACCACTGGACCACGGTAGCGGCCTTGAAAATATCTATACTTATTCATGAAATACTTCTGCAAGTCCACCGCGAAAATGGAGCCCTCGTGTCTTTCTAATACGTATGAAGTTAAGGCTTCAAGATTCATTGATTCAAATGATGTATTTGTATGTTAATCTGATGAGATTAATACAAAAAAGAATTATTCTGAAACAACCATTTTATTTTACAGACTGACACCACCATATATGTTATTTCTAATGTTATACGTTCCTACCTTCAAATATTGGGGCGATGGACCAGTTTGGCCCCAAAATGGTATTGACCCAGATGAATGCAAGGACACCTGGTGGACAAACTTGTTGTATGTTAACAACATTGTGAAGACTGATAAAATGGTATTTTTTTTTTGTTGGAGATTATAATTTCTATAAAACGTAAGGTAACATAAATATGCTCATCTATTCAATATCTACCATACCACTGAGTTTTAAACGCAAAATCTACCGAATGTAGAACGTATAGGGTGAATTTATATACATTATACCTCGCATGTTTGACATGGCTTTAATTTCAACAATATAATCATTTTGCTTTTCTATGTCTAGATTTTTTTTTATTGCAGTGTATGGGCTGGAGCTGGTACCTAGCTAACGATATGCAGTTTTATGTACTGAGTCCTTTAATGCTGGTACCACTCTTCTAGTAAGTAAAATACATGCAGTATAATAAAAATATACCTGTATATTAATATTGTACTAGACAAGTATCGTTTCATCAAACTTGAATCTATGAGTGTTCACATGCGCGCGTTTCATGATATCTTGCTAAATTATATTGTTCCTGCAGTGCTATATATGTCCGTCTTGAACATAATTCAAGTCAGATCATGTCAGGTGACCTGTTCTGCACTGATAATTGTACTGACCTTGTTCCTCGCATGTCACTGTTGACTATCATAGTCACATAAATTATCCACATCAAAATATCGATATCAGTAACACCTTAGATACCAAATGAAACAAATTTATTTATGATGGTAGTCTTTTTATGATGTGAACATACTGAGGAAATGTGAAAAGCATGTCCGACACAAAGGAATATTGGAATTTGTGTTCTGAATTTATGTTAAAATCGCCAATTGTTGACCACCGCCATTATTTAACTTTTCAAAAAACGCCAAATTTTAGCCCCGCCAATTTAAAGACATATACAGTATCTGGGCAAATTTCACATAATTTTTGGAAACCGAACGATTGTTCAGCTTTCCATAACAGTCACTCGCTCGGCGCGCATGAATTTCAATGCGGACCTAATTACTACGTTTATCTACATCGGTCATGTAATTCTTAATCTATGTTGCAGTGCAAGTCTATGTAAGTTCAGTTTCCATGAGTACTTTTAGTACTTTGATTAACAACATGTCTTTCATCATTTAACTCATTCTTTCAGCTCACCAGTTTTTGGAGGTCTGGTATGTTTAGCGTTTGTTTTGGCGAATTTCATTTCTGCTGGCGTTATCTCTCACCATCATGGACTCGGTTCGAATATTCTCTTTGAGTAAGTTCTACGTATATTCTATAATATAATATACCATCATGTTAGGTATTGCATGTATAAGTCTGTAATGTATCAGCTCAACATACCACTCCGACATATGTTGATATTATAAAATAGTTTTGCTCAATTACTGTTTTTGGACTTGATTTTTATCAAAATCAAGTCCTTTGTAATCGTAGACTTATATTGGGCGCTGGACTCCATAACAGCTTGGTTAAAAGAATGCCACATAAAGGAAATAGTACGCAACTAAATGCTATGTTTATATAGAAGTATCTGGAATCTTTCCCCAATTTAGTGTGTCAGATCTAAATATATTTCAAATCATTCTATTGTAACTACATGGAAAGAGTCATGTATCTAAATAAGTGCTTGTCGGTAGATACATGAGATATTCAAATGCGTAGAATTAAAACCGCGTATTCACTGTCCAATAAAATATCTTGCCGTAAAAGTAGTTCTACTTTCGGTTTTCGTTCGATAGAACTTTCAGAAAAATCTCCACGGACGTATTCATGCATTTGCAACAATCTACCATCGATGTGTGTGTTTTGTGCCTTTCTAACATTTCTTAATATTACAAAGCGAATTCTCATTTAATATTCACACCAACTAGTGTTATTTTGATGACGGAATCGCTATTTATAGACTCACTCCCCGCAGTGGCTAGTAGCAAAGCGTAACCGATGTGGGGAGTTTCATTTATCGAAGGCTAAATGTTAAAACTGCGGCTTAAGAATAATAATTCGAGTCGCTAAATACGAACGTAAATTACTGGATACGTGCTTTTAAAATTTACTGTTTAAGAGTTCCTTTTACGCCAGATTATTTAGAATTACATAATCACGTCTGATTTCATGCAACATCGGGTTAACTATAGGACATATAGGTCTTACTCTACTGTGTCAGGACCTTTTTGATTTGAGTGACCCTGAATGTGTTCAATGCGACGATGTTCTGTTGTGCTAAAACCAGAAGAATCAATGTTTGTATTTACTGTTACTGAAGTGTTGTTTACTAGTTTTGTACAATAAAGAGTTTTTAATGCAATTAAATTGTCCTCAATTAATGTGCTAATCATTAAACTTTCCAATATCAGGCTTTTTTCATTTTAAAATTTTAGCTAAGGGACTATAGTAAAGCCCTGGCTTATGTCATTTACCTATATGCATATGACCTGCATTACAATATGAATGAAAAATCGGTCCTTAATTTTAAATGTTAAAATATTTGTATGGGCTCGAACGATATGGGTACACATTTCTCTCTTTTGTCTCGTATGGTAAAAATCAAGTCCGACAGTACTTTCAGTACTTTGATTTGTATAGTTACCCTAGATTTCTATAATTAATTGTATCACACATTTTAAATAATGTAAGAGTTGTTGCCCTTTTGAACAATAAGCTAATATTAATTCCTGATAATATTGCATATAGTGACCTGTATTTTTCTTCATTTAATCAAATTAAACCTGTGTTTTTGCATCTTTTTACCATGGGCTTTCATTGAAATGTATTATTGCTTTCTTAAATCTTTGGAAACTGGATACTCCGACAGATTCCTATGAAAGTTCAAAGGGACAATAACTCAAATAATATTACAGAGTTCAGCATTCCATAACCCACCGTCACTCTCTATATGCGCATGAACTTTGATGCTGACCAAAGTACATGTAAATACTACGTTTTCTTACATCCGCAATAGTTAAACTAGTTCAAGTGTTGCATTGAAAGTCTATGTAAGCTCAGTTTCCATGAATATATTCAGTACTTTGATTTTGTTCTATCAGTATTTTGACGTATACTGAAAGACGTTTTTATTGTTTATTTCAGTCAAGCTGGTGATAATGCAATGACTAATATTTACATAAAACCTTGGACCAGAGTTGGACCGTACGCTGTCGGTATATTTACCGGGTATTTGTTGTACAAGGTCGATGGCAAGTTCAAAATGCCTAAGGTGGGTGGGGAAGTAGTTGTTATATTGTTAAAGTCAGAAATACATTATCCTGTATTGAAACATTGAAAACAAATAACGTTTTTTATCTACGTAATATTATTGTTTTTATGCCCCGCCCCCGTATCGATAGAATATTGTTCATATGTTGGTTCCTCATGATAACCTCTACAAGATTTGTGTATTTTAAGGTCAGTAGGTCAAAGGTTATGGTCACTCAGAGGGGACATAGTGTTTTGAAAACATTTTTTTCTATGTTATTGAACGAACGAACTTACCCATAGACAGACGGACAGATAGACGGACGTACTAACGATTGGATACTAAAGTGGCTTTTCCATGTTAAAGTTTAATAAAATTTAGCCAAATAAACTCGATTTTAGCCACATAAATCCACTTATGGACATTTTTTTAAGTGACTCCGGTTGAACAAAGAGTCCTAACCCTAGAGTCACCAAAACCCAATTTGTTTGTACAGGCAAACGGACGGATGGACGGCCGGACGAATAATTCATTTTTATACATTTAAAAGTAAGAAAATGAGTTATGGTTACAAAAAGAGTGTCGTTACGTAGAGATGACCGCTAAATGAGGTTGCACTGTATTATATTTCAGATTATCAATGTGATTGGATGGTTAGGGGCCACAGCAGTGGCCATGTTAGTGTTGTATGGTTTATATTCAAGTGATGGAGTCCCTAAACAAGGCGTGAATACATCAGCGTTCTATAATGCAACTTCAAGAACAGCCTGGGGTATAGCTATAGCCTGGGTTGTATTTGCGTGTGCTGTGGGTTACGGAGGTACGGGTTACATATACACTAAAACATTGATATCAAGAAAACAATTTTTTTTGGAATAAAAATGTTTATAAATTTAGAAGTTAATTCTGAAGCAATCCTGTAAACCATATGGTCTACGAGGTTACATGGTATAATACAATGGGATAGCAGGACAAATACAGCATCATTATATACATATACATTTTTTGAAATGGTCTTAAGTATCGACTTGAAATATATACATACAAGAAACTATAGAAAATTGACACGAATTATACTTTTGGAATGAAGCGTTCTGAAAAAGTCATTAAGTAATGTTATACCGTAGAAAAAATGAACTTTTTTCCAATGTTCATATTTTCTGTATAGAAGACAAGAACGCGACCGCTTCTGATGAAACTGAAACAGTAGCTGATTGTAATGAGGAAGTACTTATCCACGCCGATACTTATCCACGTCGTTACATTATACAATGATAAATTAAAAACAAATAGTTTAAGATCACACTATCTGAGCGATTTGTCAATGCGTTGTCAACACAACTGTATGATTTTGATTAATATATATTTTGTCATCACAACCTGATTACTCACCAGCAACAGTTGCATCATCAGCTCCTGTGTCAACACCATCAACAACATGATCTGTAATTCTATTTACTTCTGATTTATCCAGTATTGTTGTTTATATCGAATATCTACGATTTCTGTTTCAGGTCCCGTAAATACGTTGTTGTCATGGAAAGGAATCATACCATTAAGTCGTCTGACGTATTGTGCTTATCTCGTGCACCCTATTGTTATGTATGTTTACTATTATAGTCGACGAACAATGTTCCATTTCTATGATCTACAAATGGTAAATATAATTTCTTTTACCTTGACGTTTACGGTGTCACGTGTTCGCTAATAATTCAACTGGAATCGTTGTCAAAAAACTGTGATTAAAGGTCATTATTTTAAAACCGCTTTGCCTTAATTAGAACAAATTTGTCTCCGAATTAAGGTCAAAATGATGTCAATAAAGACAACATTACGCTTTCCTTCACAGGTTTGACTGTATATGCGCTTTGATGTAATATCCTTAGATAATAATATAAGATAGTTCAATCTAAACGTGTATCTAGGGACATATGTATTAACAGAATGTTCCTAGTAATCACTTTTGTTTTGGGTTTTACGCCCCTTTTCAACAGTCAGACTCATATTAGGCGGACATTTCACCAAACCATCGTTCTTAGAAAGAAGCAGTACTAGACTGCCATCCGCCATAAGCAACTGTCTACTTTCTCACATGAAGAGACATGGACGGTAGCAGGGCTCAAACCCACGACACTCTATCGATGAGAGGTTACAGTGGTTTGTCAGCTACGTTAACCACTCGACCATGGAGGCGGGTCTGTGCGTAATCACAGATACAAACTGAAACTAAACATGTTCCCTTTTTGTTTCAGATCTACATATTTCTGGGCAATTTGTGCCTCTCGTACGCTGCAGCGTTTGTTATCTCCCTTGCCTTCGAGTCACCTATGATGGGACTAGAGAAAGTTTTACTGAAAAGAGACAAAAACAGTTAAATATACAGACGTAGAACCTCCTCGTGTAAACTGTTTGAACGACCCTCAACTTACTTTACACTGATAGATCTGAATATACAGTACAGTACAACAACTTGCAATCGAGAACTGTCTAAACGACCCACAACTAACTTTACATTAATTTAGTTTGAATAGGTAGATGCAGTGCAACATCGTGAACATTGTTTAAAACGACCCACAATTATTTTAACATAATTGTTTTGATATTCTTCCGAATCATGTAAAGAAAATTTAAACGACCCACACCTAACTTGAAATTGACTCGATCTGTACATCAAGTAAAACTGTAGAAGAGGCAAGAAAAAAGAAGGGTAGAAAGAGGGGTTCATGTAATAAGGGTATGACAATATTTATATGATGCATAAAATGATGTTGTGCAGGTTATATGGTAAAGACAATGCAAGCAGTAAAATATATGTGCATTATAGTATAGTCTTTAGAAATTAAAATGAAATGGTGACAGTGTTAAAGCTGTATAAAATTGAATCCTTATGTCTGGAGAATATAAGATACGACAGTTAAACGAGAATATTGTAATATTTGTTGTCATTTGTTGTTTAATTTCATTTTATAATTGAAATAAATATGAAATTTATCTATATATATGTTTCAATTCTTATTTCAACTCGTTTATTAGTGATTATAATCTATTTGTGCCGATCACCAACTTTGCGGGAATACGAGGGACGGTCAGAAAATATCCCGACTTTTCATGCTCCTGTCTTTCCACGCGCATTTATATACACATTATACATTGATGAAAACTACGTTCTTTCGCCAATTACTTGGTCAGTTTATTTTCAAAGATCAAAGGTATTATGGCTGTTATGGAATCTTTGTTAGAGGAATAGCGCTCTGTTATATAGTTTATGGTTGCAGAAGGTGAAAAGCCCTGCAAAATTTGCAGAGGCTTAAAAACGATTTTCTGATTTTTTTTTTTTTTCATGATGACAGAAAAAGTTTAAGCTATCTCCTTTGATTGGCAAAGCCACGCATGCTGCCTTTTGGGATTCACGAGGAGTGATACCGACTCATTTCGTACCAAAAGGTCGAACTGTCACAACCAAGTATCATTCTAAAGTAATTCTGAAAAAATTGAGAGAAAAGTTGAAAGAAATGCGTCCATGGTTAACACATAAAATGTTCTTATTAACGATAACGCCCCCTACCATACCAACACAACTGCAGTAAAGGTTGTCAACTCTTGCAAATGCCAATTGTTGTCTAAACCTCCAAATAGCCCAGACCTCGCCCCCTGTGACTTTTATTTGTTTCCAGCACTGAGAAAAAGAAATGTACGACCTTGGCGGCTTCACTATCTGTTGTTACACAGTACCTAAAACATAGATCTATGTCATGGTTCACAGCGCGAAAATAAAAACATAGATCTATGTCATGGTTCACAGCGCGAAAATAAAACATAGATCTATGTCATGGTTCACAGCGCGAAAATAAAAACATAGATCTATGTCATGGTTCACAGCGCGAAAATAAAAACATAGATCTATATCATGGTTCACAGCGCGAAAATAAAAACATAGATCTATGTCATGGTTCACAGCGCAAAAAAAAAAAATGTATCCTCATAGTTGGAGAAAATTGAAAAAGAATAGACAGAAATTTTATAAAATATTTTTTATAAATAGTTTTCGAGAACGAACCAAAAGTCCGAACATTATCTGACCGCCCCTCGTTGATAGATTTATTTAAGTTAAGTTAAAATACTCCATTTATTTCCATACAGGTCCTTGAA
Source organism: Lutraria lutraria (assembly GCA_964023205.1). Taxonomy (NCBI): domain Eukaryota; kingdom Metazoa; phylum Mollusca; class Bivalvia; order Venerida; family Mactridae; genus Lutraria; species Lutraria lutraria. The sequence continues at coordinate 5,722,502 of OZ026840.1, forward strand.
ATATAGTATTTTCATGTAGTTTTCATAGAATGCATTTCCTACAACAGATACATAATATTTCCCTAAGGTATAATAACGTAAATATACATGATTAGTTCTGTAAATCAACGATATTGTATGCATGGTTTCATGTACAATAAATAGTTAATTCTTCAACATACAAATAAACACAATAATGACTCTGTATTCATTATTGTCATCATGCGCAGTATTTTTCAGTTAGAGCTCTATAAAGATTTAAATTTTCTGACTTAGTGATAACAGATTGGTGATACATGATGAACTCCATCTCAAACTTGCCCTGGGCCCGTATTCAATATACATCTTAAGATGTTTTTAACTTAAGTCGAAATTTTTACTTAAGTGTATTTTTTTTCATGGTAAAAGTTTGTAAACCAGTCATCAAAAGTGTGAAAATGAATTATCATTTTCATAATTGGCATTTTTAGAACAAAGATAAAATCATATTATTGTGATTTCCTCCTTTTAATATTAGTACAAAAGAGTTTAAGGAAATTTAAGGAAAAATATAACTTAAGTTAAAAAAATGCTTAAGATGCTTTATGAATACGGACCCTGGAGCACCTGAAACGTATTTTTTAAATAATGAGCGAACAATTAATTTAGAAAAAGTACATATTTGTACATGTATATCGAAATTGATGGAATTTTTATTTTAATTTCACAAAAAGACAAAAGAAATGTGTGTCCAATTACTTGACGAAACAAAAGGTAAACGTATTTCACCACATTTATCTATGTTTTAGACACGATTCGTCCCAAATAGTTTGAAATTCGTAATACCAAGATTAGTGGCAGGTTTCCAGATTTTGCAGTTAGAAATTAATTTGAGGATCGGCTCATTATAAATTATCTTTATGTGGGCTATATTTTGACTTCAAAAGTGCACACGCACTCATGTTATCATTACCATAGGGCCGTGTATCGTCATATTTTATAATTATACGTTTGTTGTCTTTAGTTTAAACTTTATTTTAAATTATATTTTCAAACATACACACATACATACATGAATTGTGATAGTTTTTAAATTAGGATATTTTGTATCGGAAAACAAGGATAACTTATGTTGTCTTTAGTTAGGATTACATTAATTTATGTTACAGTCAAACCCGTTACCATGCTGTGGAAAGAAAAACTATGACCTTTTTGACAGGTGGCCTTTATTCGAAGTTCATTTTGTTCTAAATAATCAATAACGTTTTTTTTCTAAAGAATGGCCTTTGGTCACAGGGTGGCCTTTAATCGGTGGTGGCCACCAACACAGATTTGACTTTATCTATTTATTTATTTCTATTTCCTTCGTTATTGTACCATATTCATAGAGCACACTTATTTAGTTTCAATAAAAGTAATAACATAATGTAGCATGCCATATTCAGTACACTAACAGTCACATTTTGTTTTTTATTGACGTTGTAAAAACTATTAAACTTGCAAAATTATATACGAGAGTAGCACGGCAACGTATAATTTTAATCCAGTGCTTTCGAAAAAAATACAATACCTGCCCTCATGGACAATTGATACAAATTTAATCACGAATTTACCATTCTTTGACCATTGGCCCGACTATGCGTCAGGAAGAATAGCACAAAGACTGTGTACATTCAATACAAATTCATTACTCAATCACTTTGACTTATCCGTAAATGAGAGACGTAGTAAAGTAAATACTTAGGTACTCAGACATTCTTAAGCCTATCCTACGAAAACAGATGCGAGATTGGAAGTTTGAGCGCTATGGTTCAAAACCTCCGGATAAAACATTTAGAGATGTACGCCTATTGACACTTTTAAGTATTTAGAGTTAAATCATGGGTTCCAGTAAGGAACATGATAATGTACAAGAAAATATGAAAAAATAATGTAAGAGAAGTAGGACGGAGATGAAGTAGAAGGAAAAGGATAAGTAAAGGACGATGGAGAAGATAAAGACTGCATAATGAAAAGGCGAAGACGAATGAAGAAGGAAAAGGCGAATAATGGAGAAGCAAAACCAGAACAATCAAGACGCAAAAAGAGAAGAATGGAAAGAAAAAGGGGAAGAATGGACAATGAAAATGGGGAAAAGATTATCAGACAACACATGATCTCAATATGTCCCACTTCACTAAGTGGTTGACATAAAAGTAAAATATAAGATGACAGATCATTCAATGTTAGTCATTAATCATGTTTTCACCACGTAACTATCACTCATTCAAAACAAGCAATCAGTTAAAGTATGTATTGAGACAACGATAACGACTGATATTTGATCATATATGTCACCATATTGAACGTTATTATGCATGCCTGTCATAGAAATAGATGTACTGGATCAGGTAAGATTCGAATGCATTTGGACAAACGTGGATTAACGTATAAACACACTTCGTCGGTTGGCCATCCTGGATGTTCTTGTCGATACACGCGCTAGATTCTGCAACATTCAATAATAACATTCACTTATAATATATCACTTTTCTACGCCAGGACTTACATCCGCACCAATTGCAAGTGTCATTTTGGCAATTTGTTCAGCCTTAATAGTGAAGTCAGAAGCCGGGCGTCTGTATGGGTAGAACTACCGATCTTCTGTAAGCTGGCTGGTCAGTTAAATTCTTTGCTATTGTTGAAGGTATAAGTACGCAATTATCTGAGGACATACGAACTCTTTAACATCAATGGTACACTGTGGTTGTGTTCATGTAATTTGAAACGGATGTGGGGATATTGAAATAACAAAAAATTGTTTAATATGTCGTACTAGGCAATAGATGGGCACCATCTTTAATGATAGAGTTCTATATGTTGTCATGATACTAGTCATTTTTATATGTTGTTATAATTAGCTCAATGTTGCATATTATATATATATACCATGTTAGTTGAAATGACAATAGTGTATTATTATCATCAAGCATAGCTCAGAAAATGAGCAGAACAGGGATCTTACACACATACAAAACTAAGTTTTAATATTTATAATTTTTTTAATGATAAATGGCACACCCCTTGTGCATCATGTAAGTAAACATCATGTGTTGATTAGAAATTAAACTGAACACTTACGTAGATAACAAAACCTTGAAAGATTGTCATAATATGGTACACTAGTTATAAAATCCACTATAATGTCATCTTTCTTGTATTTGAATACAAATTACTAAAATCAAATTTTACTTATAAAACCTTTTCTTTTTGTACACCATAGAGGTCAGGCTACAAAAAAATTCTTATTTCATGTTATAAAACCTTTTCTTTTTGCACAACATAGAAGTCACGCTACGAAATAAAATCTTATTTCATGTCATAAAACCATTTCTTAATGCGCACTATAGAAGTCAAGCTACAAAAAAGTCTTATTTCGTATTTAATTTATAAACCTTATCTTTATGCTCACCATAGAAGGCACGCGACCAAATCTTTTTGTTTCATGTTATAAAACCTTTTCTTAATGCGCACTAAAGACGTCTCGCTACAAAAAATCTTATTTCGTATTATAAAACCTTATCTTTATGCACCCCAAAGAAGTCACGCAACCAAATCTTCTTATTTCGTGATATTAATCATTTCTTACTTCTCACCATAGAGGTCACGATACCAAAAAAATCTTATTTAGTGTTATAAAACCTGATTTTTACGCACACCATAGAACTTACACGAGCAGATCTTCGTATTTCGTGTTATTATAATCTTTCTCAATGCACACCATAGAAGTCACGCTACAAATAAATTATTTCCTGTTTGAAATCCTTATCTTTATGCACCCAATAGAAGTCACGCGACCACATCTTCTTACCTTTCTTACCTTTCATAACATGAAATAATAATTTTTCTGTAGCGTGACTTCTATGGTGTGCCACAAGGAAATGTTTAAAAACAGGAAATAAGAATATTTCGTAGCCTGACTTCTATGGTGTGCATTAAGAAAATGTTTAATAGGACTTAATGAGAAGATTTGGTTGTGTGACTTTTGTCATGTGCATGAAGAAAAGGATTCATAACATGAAACAATATTTTATTTTGTAGCGTGACTTCTCTGGTGTGCAATAAGAGAATGTTTTATAACATGAAATAAGATATTTTTTGTAGCGTGACTTCTATGGTGTGCATTAAGAAAATGTTTAATAGCACTTAATAAGAAGATTTGGTTGTTTGACTTTTGTCGTGTGCATACAGAAAAGGATTCATAACATGAAATAATAATTTTTTTGTAGCGTGACTTCTATGGTGTGCAATAAGAGAATGTTTTATAATACGAAATAAGATTTTTTTGTAGCGTGACTTCTATGGTGTGCATTAAGAAAATGTTTAATAGCACTTAATGAGAAGATTTGGTTGTGTGACTTCTATGGTGTGCATTAAGGAAATGTTTAATAGCACTTAATGAGAAGATTTGGTTGTGTGACTTTTGTCATGTGCATGAAGAAAGGGATTCATAACATGAAACAATAATTTTTTTGTAGCGTGACTTCTATGGTGTGCAATAAGAGAATGTTTTATAATATGAAATAAGATATTTTTTGTAGCGTGACTTCTATGGTGTGCATTAAGAAAATGTTTAATAGCACTTAATAAGAAGATTTGGTTGTTTGACTTTTGTCGTGTGCATAAAGAAAAGGATTCATAACATGAAACAATATTTTTTTTGTAGCGTGACTTCTATGGTGTGCAATAAGAGAATGTTTTATAACACGAAATAAGATTTTTTTGTATCGTGACTTATATGGTGTGCATTAAGGAAATGTTTAATAGCACTTAATAAGACGATTTGGTTATGTGACTTCTATGGTGTGCATTAAGGAAATGTATAATAACACGAAATCAGAAGATTTTGTCGCGTGACTTCTATGGTGTGCATTAAGAAAATGTTTAATAGGACTTAATGATAAGATTTGGTTGTGTGACTATTGTCATGTGCATGAAGAAAGGGATTCATAACATGAAACAATAATTTTTTTGTAGCGTGACTTCTATGGTGTGCAATAAGAGAATGTTTTATAATATGAAATAAGATATTTTTTGTAGCGTGACTTCTATGGTGTGCATTAAGAAAATGTTTAATAGCACTTAATAAGAAGATTTGGTTGTTTGACTTTTGTCGTGTGCATAAAGAAAAGGATTCATAACATGAAACAATATTTTTTTTGTAGCGTGACTTCTATGGTGTGCAATAAGAGAATGTTTTATAACACGAAATAAGATTTTTTTGTATCGTGACTTATATGGTGTGCATTAAGGAAATGTTTAATAGCACTTAATAAGACGATTTGGTTATGTGACTTCTATGGTGTGCATTAAGGAAATGTATAATAACACGAAATCAGAAGATTTTGTCGCGTGACTTCTATGGTGTGCATAAAGATTAGGTTTTACAATACGAAATAAGATTTTTTAGCAGCGTGCCTTATATGGTGTGAATTAAGAAAATGTTTAATAACAGGAAATAAGTAGATTTGGTCGCGTGACTTCTATTCTGTGCATTATGGAAATGTACAATAACACGAAATCAGAAGATTTGGACGCGTGACTTCTATGGTGTGCATAAAGATAAGGTTTTATAATACGAAATAAGATTTTTTTGTAGCGTGAATTCTATGGTGTGTATAAAGAAAAGATTTCATAACATGAAATAATAATTTTTCTGTAGCGTGACTTCTATGGTGTGCAATAAGAGAATGTTTTATAATACGAAATAAGAAAATGTTTAATAGGACTTAATGAGAAGATTTGGTTGTGTGACTATTGTCATGTGCATGAAGAAAGGGATTCATAACATGAAACAATATTTCTTTTGTAGCGTGACTTCTCTGGTGTGCAATAAGAGAATGTTTTATAACATGAAATAAGATATTTTTTGTAGCGTGACTTCTATGGTGTGCATTAAGAAAATGTTTAATAGCACTTAATAAGAAGATTTGGTTGTTTGACTTTTGTCGTGTGCATAAAGAAAAGGATTCATAACATGAAACAATAATTTTTTTGTAGCGTGACTTCTATGGTGTGCAATAAGAGAATGTTTTGTCATATGAAATAAGATATTTTTTGTAGCGTGACTTCTATGGTGTGCATTAAAAAAATGTTTAATAGCACTTAATAAGAAGATTTGGTTGTTTGACTTTTGTCGTGTGCATAAAGAAAAGGATTCATAACATGAAACAATAATTTTTTTGTAGCGTGACTTCTATTGTGTGCAATAAGAGAATGTTTTATAATACGAAATAAGATTTTTTTGTATCGTGACTTATATGGTGTGCATTAAGAAAATGTTTAATAGCACTTAATAAGAAAATTTGGTTGTGTGACTTTTGTCGTGTGCATAAAGAAAAGGATTCATAACATGAAACAATATTTTTTTTGTAGCGTGACTTCTATAGTGTGCATAAAGATAAGGTTTTATAATACGAAATAAAAATTATTTTGTAGCGTGATTTTTGTGGTGTGCATAAAGAAAAGGTTTCATAACATGAAATAATATTTTTTTTGTAGCGTGACTTCTATGGTGTGCAATCCGACAATGTTGTATAACATGAAATAAGATATTTTTTGTAGCGTGACTTCTATAGTATGCATTAAGAAAATGTTTAATAGAACACAATAAGAAGATTTGGTCGTGTGACTTCTTTGGTGTGCAAAAAGAAAGTGTTTAAAAACATGGAATAAGAAGATTTGGTCGCGTGACTTTTGTGATGTGCATAAAGATAAGGTTTTATAATACTAAATAAGATTTTTTTGTAGCGTGACTTCTATGGTGTGTATAAAGAAAAGGTTTCATAACATGAAATAATAATTTTTCTGTAGCGTGACTTCTATGGTGTGCCACAGGGAAATGATTAAAAACAGGAAGTAAGAATATTTCGTAGCCTGACTTCTATTGTGCGCATAAAGATAAGGCTTTATAACACGAAATGAGAATTTTATGTAGAAGCATGACTTATATAGTGTGAATTAAGAAAATGTTTAATGACACGAAATCAGAAGATTTGGTCGCGTGACCTCTATGGTGTGCATAAAGATAAGGTTTTATAATACGAAATAAGATTTTTTTGTATCGTGACTTATATGGTGTGCATTAAGAAAATGTTTGATAGCACTTAATAAGACGATTTGGTTGTGTGACTACTATGGTGTGCATTAAGGAAATGTATAATAACACGAAATCAGAAGATTTGGTCGCGTGACTTCTATGGTGTGCATAAAGATAAGGTTTATAATACGAAATAAGATTTTTTTAGCAGCGTGACTTATATGGTGTGAATTAAGAAAATGTTTAATAACAGAAAATAAGTAGATTTGGTCGCGTGACTTCTATGGTGTGCATTATGGAAATGTATAATAACACGAAATCAGATGATTTGGACGCCTGACTTCTATGGTGTGCATAAAGATAAGGTTTTATAATACGAAATAAATTTTTTTTGTATCGTGACTTTTATGGTGTGCATTAAGAAAATGTTTAATAGCACTTAATAAGAAGATTTGGTTGTGTGACTTTTGTCGTGTGCATAAAGAAAAGGATTCATAACATGAAATAATAATTTTTTTGTAGCGTGACTTCTATGGTGTGCATAAAGATAAGGTTTTATACTACGAAATAAAAATTATTTTGTAGCGTGATTTCTATGGTGTGCATAAAGATAAGGTTTTGTAACACGAAATGAGAATTTTTTGTAGTCGAGTGACTTATATGGTGTGAATTAAGAAAATGTTTAATAACAGGAAATAAGTAGATTTTGTCGCGTAACTTCTATGGTGTGCATTAAGAAAATGTATAATTACACGAAATCAGAAGATTTGGTCGCGTGACTTCTATGGTGTGCATTAAGATAATGTTTTATAATACGAAATAAGATTTTTTTTGTAGCGTGACTTCTTTGGTGTGCAACAAGAAAAGATTTAATAGCACTTAATGAGAAGATTTGGTTGTGTGACTTTTGTCATGTGCATGAAGAAAGGGATTCATAACATGAAACAATAATTTTTTTGTAGCGTGACTTCTATGGTGTGCAATAAGAGAATGTTTTATAACATGAAATAAGATATTTTTCTGTAGCGTGACTTCTATGGTGTGCATTAAGAAAATGTTTAATAGAACGAAATAAGATTTTTTTGATGCGTGACTTCTATGGTGTGCAATAAGAAAATGTTTAATAGAACGAAACAAGTTAAATGTTTGTACGGCGCAAAATCGCATCCGGCTATTCAATACTAAAATGTGGCCTATGTAGCATTTTTTATCAGGATGTGCGAAGTTTCAGATCAAACGAATTTGTTATTTTGACTTAACTGATCCCGAAACTAAAGTGATCATCTACTCCATCAAAAATACAAGCCGTTGATGTTTCATGATTCTCATGAATCTGGTCATATGGTTCTACAGTTCACGAGGTACTCTATATGTAGTCTCTGTTTCCACCCTAAAATTAAAACCAGGGGAAACTATCACCTCGATGTATCAGACGTTGCAATATCTGCTGGAATGCATATAAAATATTTAAATAAAGTCTCCAAAAATAATATACTCCGTTGTCTGAGGGTACGTTGTCGTTAAAACCTGGTATAACGGTCCCAAACATAGATTTTCAACTGCAAAGTGACCATCTATATCGAACCATAAAGTGACCGTCTATGTCGAACCAATTAAGTCATCATTTCTCACCTGATCGGACATTTTTTGTATTGAGCTCCGAAATCGATATTTAATTAACGACAATTGCGTAAACTAGTCAGTGTCCACGCTCGCGATTATAAAATTAGTCTGTGTGAATATGTTTATAATGTTTTGTTTATTTGCAACATGTTGCTAAAATAAATACATCGAAACGTATAAATACCGTGTTCCGTATCTTATAACACGATTAAATGATTATTACAACACACCGATAATAAACACAGCGAATTTCTCTAATAATTTATACATCGAAGTTCATTTAGATCGAACAATTTTTCCTAATTCCTTTGATATAAAGAGTTTCGGCTGCATTTATTGACAGATGGGCAGATATAGAGCTCGCTACATTCTTAGACTATAAATAGCGACTGCGTCATCAAGCTAACACTAGTTGGTGTGAGTAACACGTGACCTCGCTCTATTTCTGTTTTGTTTATATCACGTGATGACCATTGCGGATATTTCGGAATATTTCGGGCACTGTCACTAAGCTGCTTCGCGCAAGAAGTTGCGATTTTGCATTGCCAGTTTAAAATAAGCATCCCAGAGATAAGAAGATTTGATCGCGTGACTTCTATGGCGTGCATAAAGATAAGCTTTTATAATAGGAAAGAAAAATTATTTGTAGCGTGATTTCTGTGGTGTGCATAAGAAAATGTTAAATAAAAGGAAATAAGAAGATCAGGTCGCGTGACTTCTATGGTGTGCAAAATGAAATTGTTTAAAAACACGGAATAAGAAGATTTGGTCGCGTGACTTTTGTGATATGCATAAAGATAAGGTTTTATAACACGAAATGAGATTTTTTTATAGTAGCGTGACTTTTATGGTGTGAATTAAGAAAATGTTAAATAACACGAAATCAGAAAATTTGGACGCGTGACTTCTATGTTGTGCATTAAGAAAATGTATAACAACACGAAATCTGAAGATTTGGTCGCGTGACTTCTATGGTGTGCATAAAGATAATGTTTTATAATACGAAATAAAAATATTTTGTAGCGTGACTTCTATGGTGTGCAACAAGAAAAGATTTAATAGCACTTAATGATAAGATTTGGTTGTGTGACTTCTGTCGTGTGCATGAAGAAAGGGATTCATAACATGAAACAATGATTTTTTTGTAGCGTGACTTCTATGGTGTGCAATAAGAGAATGTTTTATAATATGAAATAAGATATTTTTTGTAGCGTGACTTCTATGGTGTGCATTAAGAAAATGTTTAATAGCACTTAATAAGAAGATTTGGTTGTATGACTTTTGTCGTGTGCATAAAGAAAAGGATTCATAACATGAAACAATAATTTTTTTGTAGCGTGACTTCTATTGTGTGCAATAAGAGAATGTTTTATAACATGAAATTATAATTTTTTGTAGCGTAACTTCTATGGTGTGTATTAAGAAAATGTTTAATAAAACGAAATGACAAGATTTGGTGCGTGACTTCTATGGTGTGCATAAAGATAAGGCTTTATAATACGAAATAAGATTTTTTTTGTAGCGTGACTTCTATGGTGGGATAAAGAAAAGGTTTAATGACATAAAATACTTTTTTTTGTAGCGTGACTTCTATGGTGTGCAATAAGAAAATGTTTAATAAAACGAAATAAGAAGATCAGGTCGCGTGACTTCTATGGTGTGCATAAAGAAAATATTTTATATCATGTAATAATATTTTTTTTGTAGCGTGACTTCTATGGTGTGCAATAGGAACATGTTCAATAGCAGGAAATAAGAAGATTCTGTCGCTTGTCTTCTACACGAATTGAGAAATTTTTTTAGCGTGACTTCTATGGTGTGCATTAAGAAAATCTTTAGTAACAGGAAGTAAAATAATCTGGTTGCGTGACTTCTATGATGTGCATTAAGAAAATGTTTTATAGCACAAAATAAGAAGATTTGGCCGTGTGACTTCTATGGTGTGCATAAAGATAAGGTTTATAATACGAAGTAGGATTATTTTTGTAGCGTGCCTACTATGATGTACATTACGAAACGGTATTATAACATGAAATAAGAAGATTTCGTCGCCTGACTTCTATTTTGTGAATAAAGAAAAGGTTTAATAACTGGAAATAAGAATTTTTTATGACGTGACTTCTATGGTGTGCATTAAGAAAGTGTTTAATAGCACGAAATAAGAAGATTTGGTTGTGTGATTTCTTTTGTGTGCATAAAGAAAAGGTTTTATAACATGTAATAAGATTTTTTTGTGACGTGATTTCTATTATGTGCATTAAGAAAACGAAATAAGAAGCTCTGGTCATCTATGTATCTCCTACGCTTTTGCATTGGTGATATCATTAGCCTTTGAATCACCTATGATTGGTCTCGAAAGTGTTACTGAGGAGGAAGAAGAACAGTTGATATCGTTAAACATACAAATGGACATTTGTTTAATAATTGTGAAACTATGGGACAGACGTGGGCAAATGTAGATGAATGTTCAATACGAATGCTTAGTTTGTATGATTACTGGATATTGTTTTACAGGCTTGGACATGGACCCTGTGCAATGAATATCTAATTTCATAGTTTTTTAAATGTTAAAGCATAATATTCTTATTTTTTATAAATTTTGTTAATAATTTTAATAAAATAAAAATCAGTTGTGATTATGCTGTGTTGTGTTTCCTTTGATTAGATTGTGTATTCAAAATTTGTTAGACGTTCAACCGACATTACTAGACAGTAGACAGCTTACGGGCGGATGGTGGTTCTAGCGAAGTGTCTGCCTTGTGTCTTCCCCCAACTTTAAAGCTGGAATGTCACCTTGGCTATTGATGTTAAGTTAAGCCCCAGACGCTACTAGGCTTCTCTGACATTACGTAGACATATATTAGCTGGGACTACTTTGATTTAAGGATATTGGTGAAGATATTCATTTCAGTCATATATTTTAGTTGTTAGTTGTAGTTTCTGTGACTAAAACAAAGAATTCCAAGATATTTTAATTGCTAAACTAGTATCTTACCTATGACGTGTGTGTGAGTGAAACAGGCCATTGGTTAATCTTAGACTAGAGGCGCCGAGCAACATTTTAAAGAATTGAAATGTGAACACTTGATACAAAAGTTTTTGAAATATTGATCAATTTGTTCTAATACCGTTATTATTACTTGATATCAGTTCATTGTTGTCACTGGGTTGAATGTTTAATCAAAGAGTCAGAGTCAATTGTCGGCTTTCAAAGCTTTATAGGTAAAGAAAGAACTAAGACTTATATATTGCTAGAAGCATGAACTTTCTGTTAGCTAGATGGACAGCTTCCTCGCATGTGATTTTTTCGTCTTGTGTCGGATTCTATCTCACAGCAGTAAAGGGCTATTTCTAGTTTTATACCCAAACCACTCGACAACGGAGGCCCAGTAAAAGTTCTTACATTAGGGAGAAATTGGGACAAATAAAATACAAAGAAAATGGTAATATAATTATATAAATTAGATGTTACATGTATAAATGAATGTATATTTAAATTTGATATTAAAATATACATAATGCATTATGATAAATCAAGACAATTGTTAAACAAAATATACATTCCTAGAATATAAGTGTTTCATAACATGTTATTCAATATATAAGTGCACACATCTTTTTGTTAGTATCTTTAGGAATTTTAATGAAAATTTTCAAACATGAACTATCTACATAAAAGATGATACTTTGTATATTTCACATTTACAAATATAAGCAAGCATCGTATTTTTTAAATGGTATGTACAAAGCCATCTGTAGCAATAATTAGATATCTTTCTGCGTAGGGGCTACCTTTGCAGTCCTAGGGAGCATTTGTCGAAATAAAATCCATTAAAACATAGCCTGTAAATGAATAAATATATTAATTAATTCACAGTAAATACAAAACTATAGAACAAAGAAGCAATCATCTAAAACCCTTTAAAGTCCCATAAGCTTATAAATGTATTGGTCCTAATAGTTTGTTCTAAAACAGAGGAATCCGGTGTGTTATCCTCCAGTGCAAACTTTATAGCAAGAAAAACTGTTTCCGAAACCACTATCGTATTTTTTTCAATATCATTGAAATAAATACTTTTTATAGAACACCTGTGTTTTCCCGCAGTCATGCTATACACACGTAGTAAAGTGACGTCACGCGCCCTACATATTTCAAGTTTACAAAAGCAAAAATCATAGTGAAATGAGTGTTTTCAGACGAAAAAGGGTTTGTTTCGTCGGTAATAATTGTCTTGGGATGATATCAGCAATTAAATGTTTTTGCATATATTTTTCTACAACAAAAAGCTTATGGGGCTTTAAAGTACAGTTCTTAACATTACAGAGTAAGTCTACTCAGTATTGACCTTCCGAAAGCTAGCTGGACAGCTTCCTCGTGTGAATATTGATATTACTGTGGTTTAAATAACAATGTAGTATCCAATCACGAACGTATCTAGAAATAAAACAACCATTAAATCTGCAGTGTCAATAAATAGCTATCTTTCTAGCATTCAATTCATGGACTGTGACTCTTATTTTATAAAATATATTTTCACTCACTAATGTTGCCATAATTTTGTCGATGAAAATCAAATATTATCTCATATAAATAAGATACACGTTGTGGGATAAGATGGCGCCACCTCAGCACAGTGAGTTCGATTCCCATCAGGAACAATATTAATTTTCACATTAGGAAGTTGTTAAACCAACTGTCGGAAGGTCGATGCCATGGTTCTCCCGAGGTGTAAGCCTGCATGGCATCTTCCTATGCTAAAACTTGAATGTCGCAATCAAACATCAGAATTGTATTTGAGGAAAAATACGAAATCAAGTTTCACATTTCGCGGTCAACATGTCTGTACACAAAGTTACAAATGCCAGCTTAACCAATATCGCACCGAGCATGTAATTTTCAGTTATACACGGCAGTCAGCTCACCTAATCCGTTTCCCAGGACTGTATCCTACCCAGTGCTAATTTAACATGACACAAAGAGCCGGCACCTTCTCCACAGATGGAGGAAAATCGACAAAATTGTCAAACTTTAACGGAAGGGTATTTACGGCCGCGAATGAGATTCGTATCCGGATCGCCTAGTACCTAATCTCTTACTAATATATTGCTGTAATTGTGTCAAAAAAGTAAAATCAAATATCAGAACAACGCCCTCTGTGAACATTCCACCAAATCTCACAGACGACTATATTGACAAAATTTACCATCATAGTTAAGACAAGCTAACACAGTAATAGTTTAGTTTTAAAATTAACATAATATGTACACATGTTCAGAGAAAGGAAAGCTGAACGAAGAACGCAAAAGTGTCAAAATCGCAAATTTCGTTATTGTCGGGAAGTATTTGAATGAGTAATTCGAGTACCTTCAAATAGAATGAGTATTGCGAGTAACTTCAAATAAAATGAGTAATTCAAGTACATGTACCTGCAAATAAACATTAAAAGAAAAGATGTAACTATATAAACATTATTTGCACATTATCACACATTGCAAACGATCGTTGCTCAATAACCACGCATGTACACAAGTTATTTTGATTCGATGTGGTTATATAATTTATACACCGATCCAGTCTAAACCAAAGCTTGAACAAGTTACATATAAACATAACATCTACACACACCATATATGTGCAGTCAAACGTGTGTCAGTGGTCATATAGGCAAAACTGTGATTTAAGGCCATCCTTTTAAAAACCGCTTTACTTAATTAGAACAAATTTACCTCCGAATAAAGGTAATAATTATGTCAATAAAGACAATACTACGTCTTTCCCAAGGCAGGCCTATGTTCACATGTTTGATTCAGTGTATATATTATTATACTTTTTTATGTAAAATCCACCATTTTACGGAAGCCTTAGATAAAAATATAACATATTTCAATACATTCACGTATATCTTGGGACATATTCATTAGCAAAATGTACCCAATCACTTAAATGGTTCCAGTTCAAGGTTGCACCAAATGCTTTTTACACACAAGTCAACGGGAACCAGTTTACCAATCACTGATACGTCCAACAACTAACTTCACATTGATTTGGTTTGAATAGTTAGATACAGTACAACATCGTGGAAACTGTTTATACGACCCACAACTTACTTAACATTGATTTGATCTAAGTATCAAATAAAACTGTAAAAAAGAAGGGTAGAACGCGGGGTCAGTAAAATAATTAACAATTTCATAATACCAAGGTAAGTTACAAGTTTCCAGATTTTGTTATTAGAAATTAATTTTTAATTTTAGGGTCGGCTCTAAAAAGAGGGTTTATCGGGTAATTGAAATCATGATCATATTTCTTCTGACCTGAACTAGCTGTTTTATTGATGTCAGGTGAATACTCTAAAAACTACGAATTTTTTTTTAAAGTGAGATAGTTTTTGACATAAGGTCTAATTATAAATTGATATGTTTGTGTGTGCTATATTACGACTTTAATAGTGCATCAACACTCGCGTTATCATAACCAATGGGGGGGGGGGGGGAGTCATTCATGGTTACATTTAATAAATATGTGTTTGTTGTCTTTAAGTAAGATTTCATTAACTTCTTTTATAGCCAAACCTGTAACCAAAGTCCCCCCTTGTGAAAGACAAATATGACCAAAAGCAGATGCATAGACATAAAAACAAATTCGTAAATCATTGATTAACCATCCTTTGATCATTGGCTTGATTATGTATCATGGATATATAACGAATAGATTGTCCACTATACCTCGTTCGTCTTTCCTGCAGGCGGCATGTTTTATTTCACTTTTGCACCGTAGGCAGAATTTGTACTTAATATTCAGACCTTACCAAAATACGAGAAACATTAATTAATTAGGTACATAAATGAGGGACATAAATTAGAGACATAAATGAGATAAACAGTTGAGGGACGCAATTGAGAGAGATGAAGGAGAGACGTAGCACAATTCGAACTCAGATACTCGGATAATCGTAAGTCTATCCTGCAGGAATCGGTTGCTTTGCGAGACTGTAAGTCATAGGTCAAGGTAAAACATTTAGAGGCGGACGCCGGTTAAAATGTTCAACTAGGTATGTTCAAAGTTTGAAATCAAAATTAATCTTGGGTTCAATTAAAAGACACAAAAGAAAATTGGGACGAGAAGTAGACGAAGAAGGAAAAGGAAAAAAGAAAGGAAGATGGAGAAAAAAATGGCAAAAATGATGTAGGAAAGGCAACGACTGAGGAAGGAGAATGCGAAAATGGGGAATGAAAAAGAGAAGACTAAAAAGTAGATTAGAGAGAGAGAGAGAGAGAGAGAGAGAGAGAGAGAGAGAAATAAAGTAAATGCGAAACAGATAAAAAAGAATGAATGAAAAAATCTGAACAGACAACAAACAAACAAAACACAAAACACGTTCCTATTCACTAAACGGCAGCCATTAAGAGTGAAGTCAGATGATAGGTCAATAAATGTTATTCATAGATCATGTTTTGATCACACAACTATCACTCATTAAGTAGCTTATCAAAGCAAACAATCAGATAAAGTATGTATTGAAATAACGATAACGAATGATATTTGACATGACGTAATATAATGCCATATTACAGAACATAAACATACATGCCAGTCCTAGAAATAGTCTTACTAGTTCTGATAAGGTTCAAATAAATTTGGGTTTGGATATAAACACACGTTGGCCATCCTAGAAGTTCCTGTCGAGACACGCGCTAGATCCTGCTACGATCAATGATAACATTCTGTCAAAATACATAATTTTCTACGACTGGACCTAACGCCGCACCAATGGCAAGTGCCATTTTGGCTATTTGTCCAGCCTTAATAATGAAGGCAGAAGCCGGGTGTTCTTTCAGTAAGCTAGCTGGTCTGCAGTTAAATGCATTGCTATTGTCGGAGGTATTAGTTCGCAGTTACCTGAGGACATAAGTCTTTAACATAATTGATATGCCGTGGTGTTTATGTTAACTGAAGCGGATGCGGGGATATTGCGTACAATAATAAATTGTTTAATATATCGTATGCAAAAGATGACAATAAGCAGGACCTCGTCTTTGATGATAGAGATGTGGTTATATGTTAATGTTACATATTACAAATAGAGCATGTTAGTTATTAATATATGAAATGACAATATTGTATCATCATCATCATAAATAGCTCAGAAAATGAACAAATTCGGGATCTAACATAAAAAAACTGGAGTTTTGAAATTCATCAATGATAAATGGCACACCCCTTGTGTTTCATGTTCGTATTTATCATGTGGTCATTAGAAATGAAACTTATCAATTATGACATCAATTAATGAAGTACAATCATTGATAACAAAGTTTTGAAGGCTGGTCTTTATATGGTACACTAGTTATGAAATCCATTACATTGTCATCTTTCTTGTATCTAAATATACAAATATGTATTTTTATGCTTGTTCGGAGAAGCTGAGTCAAAGAACGCAAACGTATCAAAATTGCAACATTCGTTTTCGATCGGAAGATTTTAGAATGAGAAATTTGAGTAACTGCATATAAACATTTTAAAAAAAAATATAACCAGATTAATATAAACATTATTTGCACATTATCACCCAATCGCGCGATGCAAATGACCATTGCGCAATAATCACGCATGTACACAGACAGGAATGCATTATTGTCAAAAAAATTAACTAAACTGATATCACCCGTATATCAACGTGACAGTAACCACGCTTCCATCAACACGAAATATCCAATCTATGACCAGGTTCATGTCAATCAACTTGAAGCCCTTCAGACTAAGATAATATTGATAATATAATGATAAAAATAGTCGTCATTTGTTTATCTGACTCACTCCCATCCAAGCCAGTAGTGTTGCAGTCATCTTATAACTTCGGCTCGGCTAGCCGAACGTAATAAACCCACAATTTCCGGACATAAAAAACTAAGCACTTTCAGACATGAGGAGAATAGTGATTTATGTTTTTATCTTGATACTACCATTGTGTTGTGGTCAGGATGATGATTTTGATAAATATGGATATATTAACACTATAGAAAGTGCTACACATTTCGTACAGCAGCCGAAAGCGAAGTTCTTAGAACAACCTAAAGTGAATGCAGAAATGTTTCTAGCCAAGGGGAAACCAGTGGACGTACAAAGTCGGGCAAATAATTTGTTAGAATCAGGACTCGGTGTGGCGGCTGAAGAAGTTAGTGAGTTATGTGCGAACCATACTCAGCTATACCTGGATGCGTTGCAAAACAATATACCATGGGCGCTGGAAAGTAAGTGTTACATCTCTTATTAAATCAATTTTGTATCAAGTCTAATTATTCTACTTAGTAGTACAGCTTTTCAATTTGGTTGTCGCTCTCCATCCCTGAGTGTTAACGTGTTATCTGTTGTTTACGGCCTATTCGACAGTATATGGTCAATCTTCACTCATATAAAATCTATGTCATGTGTAGCCCTAATTTGCCAGACATGTCCAATTGATCAATAAAACCAATTAAAGAGATCGCTCGATGTAAAGTTACCGAGTTCGTGAGTTCGAAACCTGAACATGGCCTACACTCACTGTAGAGATTTGTTTGAAGACCGTAAGGCGATTATTAGCGGAGAACAAGTTTGTATAAAAACAGAATCTATGACCACTGGTTAGGATCCGTTATCCACTGGTACAGAACGAAAAACGACGAGAACACGCATAAAACACGAAACAACAACAACATAATTATTTACATTATACTTCATGATGCGTAACTTAAAAAAGACGAGAACTGAAATAAAAAATAATAAAAAAAAACAAAAAAAAAACAAAACAAGAAACTAATTCATTTCATTAAGATCAATAGATTAAGTTTAATATCAAACCTTCTAGAGTATGTTTCTTAAATGCTATTAAAGAATTAACAAATTTTCAAATTTGACTTGATTAATTTGTTTCCTTCCCTAAACAGCTACTAGTATATGCTTGAACTCTTCTTTATAGTGTTCGACTCAGCTGGGAAACCAGCCAGTGGTATATTTCAAGGCCATTTTAAGTGGTTAGGTAATTGGGAAGAATGTCGTGATGTTGTCGCAGGAGATTATAAAAACACCAATGGAACGTTCGTTGAAGTACCACAGCCATTTATAGGGAAGTATTGCACAGCCAAAGTACCCATTACTTCAGTAAGTACAATTACGTAGATTCCAGTAATGCGCATTATTGATGTCAAGATTCTCAGTAATGGACCCCAGACTATGTTACATGCCATTACATTTGTTTAGTGATAATTGGAACGCTATTCTTATTTTCTCTAATACACTATATTATACATTTTGTAAATACATACTTATGTACATTATGTTATTGGATTTGAAACAATGCATATGATAGGAAGTCTGAATATGGAATTGAGATGAAATGTTTGAGAAACACATCAGAGAACAAATGCATTTCTTCTCTAATTTTTCCCTTCTGAACTACCATTTTTTTGTAACTTAATGTTTATCTTTATTACTATATTGTCCAATAGTTGACATTGACTTTAACGAAAAATGAACTACATTAATGTCTCGTATTTGATATTGTTGTTGTTTTATAGGCGGTGCTAACAGGTCGACTCGAGATTGGAATGTGTTTTCCTGACTCCTGCACTACTGCCGATACTCGGCAACTTCTTAGGTCTTGTACGTTATATAATTTATATTTCCGGCCATTTGATTGGTTAGTTGATGTCACATGAACATCTAATACACTTCTCTCTCGTCCAATGAAATTTATTTAATATTCCATTTAAATATGCTTTGTGATGTTTGCATTGCCAATATTAAGTTGATTAAACATACTCCTGTAGTAAAATGCCCTCATACAATGAGGAAAAGTTAAAAACAAAGATATTAATCATACGAGTTGTTACCCACAAATATCTTATCAACTATGGTAACATTATCGGTGATTATTTTAACGAAGACATTACTATTATCCGTAGTTGGTCTACTTTTTACTCAATCTGCTAAAAATACTTTTTCCATACGTATGTCATCCTAGCATCGTAAATGTATAGCCAAAATTAGCATTATATTCCTAGGCTAAAAATTATCATTTATAACCATTTTGTATGGTTATGGCGGAATATTAGAAAAAATCCCCTTCGCTCAAATTTGCATTGGTTTACAAAATCCCCTTCAAGTATTTTGCTAGATGACAAAGTCCTCTTAAGGTCCTCGGTAAATTTCAACAATAAGAAAAATCCCAGCCATATTTTTAACAATATTGTAACAATATATTCATTTTTCATACAAGTAGTTTTAAAAGCTCATGTATTTCACTGTTTTATTCAGTTTTGGAGCTGATTCCAATGGAAGGTATAGGTAATGGGCAAACAACATGCCGGGAAAATGAGCTAGAATTCTCCAACAAGGCAACGAGTGTAACGTAAGTGTATAGTTTAATCTAAGATCTTAGACCTATTTTCCCATCTGTTATGTTTGCATTAAGGACAATGGGTTTTGGCCATTTTCTCTCTTGTCAGGATATGTCAGAATTTGAAGAACTATAAGCCCATTAAATTAATCCTTCCCATGGAGATAATGTTTGTTTCATATAATGAATAATGCTTTTATCCTTTGCATTTCGAGAATGATTTATTTGCCATACACGAACGAATCCATGTATGTCGAGTCCAAATTGGCAACCATAGCAGAGTCAACTGTTTTGTACAGAAATTCTTGGTCATCGAATAGATATCTTTATGCAAGGTTTATGAACTTTGACTCTAATCTTAAAGCAATCTATAGAACCAATAACATTAAAAGCAACAATTTAGCTGTCTGACTGTCATTGGAAAAGGTGAAGTGCCAAATATAGAGTATGGGATATTTGAAAATGCCTTTAAAGTAAACATATTTTCTCACTTCAGGATCGTTTGTGGAATAATTGCTTTCATAATAGTCATAGCGACCATCTATGACTTAATCATCCAACTTGTGTTACCAAAGAAGGGCTCGAACGGGTATGAAATAGTAAGTTACACGTTTCATACATTGTATCTATTTTTATCAATATCCCTTTAAACCTTTGTTAATGGGACCTATCAGGAAACGTCGTCTTCAGTGTTAATTGACCATACTTCTGGATTTCTTTGGATAAATTAAATATAGAATGTGATTCGTTCTAAACTGGTGGTTTTAGCAATGTGACTCCTAGTGCCAGTGGACCAATACTCGATCTGGGTTAGAATAAATGGAAACTACAAGCTCTCGCCACTAAAGGGCGAGAGGTGAGGTATTGTTAATTACCTACAGTATGTCCATGAATGATAATTTTACCTGCAAAGCTTTGAGATTATACAATCACATTTCTACAGCTAAAAGGACTTTTTCTGACTTACCAATCAATCCATTTTTAGTTTGGTTCCCCCATTTATGGATCCATTAAGTTTGACCTGGCAAAGCCACCGGCTCCCAGTGCACCACTTTTGTCCGACGATGAAGCTGAAACGAAACTTCTCAAGCATTCACCATATAAAGTAACGGAACCTGAAGTATCTAGACCAGAGCTGGAAAACAAAGACACCGATAGTGTGTATAAACCAGGTATTAGAATTTAACATAGTAACTATTGGTATTAAGTCAAATAATATCTCAACTAAATATGGTCTCAGTCGTGGTACAGTGAAAAGTGCACTGGATTTGTTACCCGGCGAATCAGGTTCACGGCAGTTCTTACCTCCACCTTCGACAATATGACAAACATGTTGATTTTCCTCAATAAGTAGAGAAGTTTCTGGCTTCTTGTAGGAGGGTTAGTTAATGTTGGTTAGAGTGCAGTCCAGGGAGACTGGTTAAGTGAAGTGGCCAGCGTTTACTCGTATAACTGAAATATTGTTGGAAAAGACTGCTAACAGTATATGTTTGTTCTTCATTTTAACTTCATTTTGCGAATATCTTAATATTAGCATTTACTAGTAATTTAGTACTCGTACTTGCATGTTTATGGTCAAATTCAGTCTTAATTCTAAAATTTGTCTTGTTTTGAAGAAATCCCGTTAGTCAACCTGTCAAACATGACTGTTACAAGTTATCAAAATATAGTGTTTCCTAACAATTTACTAGTATTTCACTGTTTTAACGATTCAAGCAGCGTTAAACTTTGCCGCTGGCTTTCACACAAAAAACACAATTATTTTACATTGGAAAGGAGGAAAACTATGTCTGATTACACATGAAAATGTTTGATTTTGTTGATTTCTTATTTCCGAATTGTCTCCCTATCATGTTCAATTATAGTTGCTTCCGATATACGAGTATATCATTTAAATTCAGGTACTTGTGTATGATTGTTATCACACACAAATACTTATTTTGCCTATAATATCACTGTCAGATATAGCTGTAGAATCTTTTATATTTTGCCTACAGTAATTAAAATCAACTTTCCAGGTATTGTTGGTCAAGCCCTATTGTCTTTCTCTGTGTACTCAAATGCTCCTAAAATTCTAAACACTGACCAACCAGCGGGTACACTGACCAGTGTGAACGGTATACGATTCATCAGTATGACCTGGGTTATACTTGGCCATGCCTATGCGTTCGGAATGCAAGAAACAGGTAAGTACATCGAAAATAATAAGAAACCTCGCCTCTTTCCCTCTGATTTTCTAGACACAATACTCAGCACGAAAGTTCGGACGAGGACATCAAAAAATGTTTCATGAGAAATCTGAAATATTGGCACCACTTCGGCTTATTTCTACAACTCCGTAACTCAATTTTTGATGATTTTGTGATTTACGTATACAAGATGTAATTGTCTTCTTCTTGAAGTGAGCTCCTTACAGGGAACATACTTACCTGCTTATAGATCTCCCCTAAATAGGTTTAATCCAACTCCAACAAACCGTAACTGTTGAAAATGACATACGAGTTGGGCGAGGCAAAATTAATTTCCAAAACCTTTGCTGTTATTTGTTTTAATTTGTAAATGTATCCCTTAGATATTATACCAAAATGTAAGTACAAAAGTAAATTGCCAGATTTTTATGGAATTACAGCCCCAAAAAAATTATATAACTAAATTAACGTTGGAAATTGCGTTGATCCTAGTAAAATTAGAATAAATACAATTTTCATACATTTTGTATCATTATTGTCATTACGGAATAATGAAGTTAGCGTTTTATGCATTTTTACAGATAATATAGCGACGTATTATCCTCAACTCAACAGCAGATTAAGCTTTCAGGCGATATCCAATGCCACAGTCTCGGTAGATACCTTCTTTGTTCTCAGGTTTGTCTTTTTGAACAGATTTTTATTTTAATACATCTATGTTTAGTTGGTTAGACCCAATCCTATTTTCAGTGAATTTGTTAGTAAACTAGTGACCGTAATGAGAAATTGTGCAGTGCAACCACTTCAAAGCAACACGCCTTGGGAATAACAAAATTATGATGTTGTTGAGAGATTGTTGCCCCAGAGAGTTTAAAATGATAACCAAATCATCCAGTGGAAAGAATCAAGGGAGGTTGTTGCTCAAGAGAGGGTGCACTAAAGAGGTTGCATTGTACACGGATTATCAATGCTTGCTAAGATAACTATTGACTTTCTCAGCACATGACATGGTAATGCATTATGCTATTTGATTATTGAAATAAAATGAACTTAATTATTTTTTAGCTTGGCTAAATACCGATCTAAGGGGGAATCCTTTTGGTCCTATATGTTAAGTTGATTTTTAGATACTAGTTAGGGATTTTGACGAAAGGTTGTTTTTTGGAAATGGTGGGATGTTCTGCGGTTTTTTTCTTGTCATTTTTCTTATCTGTTTTTAATTCTTTTCGGCTTACAGTGGATTACTTGTTGCCTATTTAGCACTGAAGGAAATGGAGAAGAAAGGAGGACCTAAAAAGATTAACTGGATTATGTTTTATTTTCATCGGTTTTGGAGGTATGTTTATTAAAGTATACCGAATTGGTAACTAACACGTTACACGCATTTATAGATCGAATTTAAAACTGTAACATTGTACTAGTGGTGATAAAAGACTAAACATTTTATTTATCTGTATTACTAAAGACTAGTGCATCGCTATTCGTTTTCAACCCGACCTTTATCTACAAAATATCAATTTTACGAACTCTTTTGTGTCTCTAAACACGGCATAAAGGGGCCCATCCGTATTCAATATTATTGTCAATTGTATTGTCAATGAGCGTTTATTGACGAAAATATTGACGTTATTGGGTGAATCCATCAATATGTTGATGATAATTAGAAATCTCAGATAAGTATTGTCAATATTTTTGATGTGACTGAAACTGATAAGGTCCTAATATAGAAGTGGGAGCTAAATGAAGCTTAACAGTATCTACGTTCTTTGCTGATGCTGGAATTCACTAAGCAGGAGATTATTGTTAACAATGCCAAATTGATGGGACCATTACTTGTTCTAGGTCACTAATTATGATTACCAGTCTAAATAATTTACATCCTGCATCTCACATCAGGTGTTTTTTCGATGTAGATTGACACGCGCCAGCGTCTTACAGTTGTGGAGCACATGCCTTTTAACTGCAATGGAACTGGTACCGTTTAACAAAGTTCTTAAAAAGGAGTCCTACGAAGAATAGGCGTTTTTAAAGCAGAATTGCTATCTAATGCCTGTGCGCCATGTTTGCTAGTTTTACATCAGGGAAATTCCAAATATTTGCAATGCGTACAACCGGATTTGACGTAGTTGGTAGATGGTTGCCGAATGTATTTAATAGTGTCTCTCTTATAGGTTGACTCCACCTTATATGTTACTCCTAATGCTTTATGTCCCTACATTCAAATATTGGAGTGATGGACCCTTGTGGCCTCAAAACGGGATTTCAAGAGATGAATGCGAGGATACGTGGTGGACTAACTTGTTGTATGTCAACAATGTCGTCAAAAGTGATAAGATGGTAATGTCCTCTCTCTCTCGAATCAATTAATGAGTAAAGGGAATAAACTTCATTTTTTGGTTATTTATTAATACTACACATTAGATGAGAATTGAATTATGTTGAAAAAACGTTCATTATTATGAATCGCTAATTATTTTTGTAACCAATTACGGGTAAAACCGTGTTCCTTTCGTCCATATATATGATCTTAACATTGAAGTAGTCTGATAAGTAATGCTAGATATAGAAGATAATTTATTATATCAAAAATTGTCATTATAAAGAGATTACTTTGGTGTGATTTATTGTAAACTAGATATTCATGGTTATCTCATAGTTGGTGTGAATACTCTTAACATAATATAAAGTTAACTATAATTAAAAATGCAGACATGTGGTTTTATTTTGATATCGAATCACCCGGAATGGTTTAGAATTCACAAATTGAGTGTTAGGCCAGACACAGCACTTCTATGTTTCGTTTCTTCAATTGTGGGTCGAAATTAGCAAAATGAAAATAGTTTCGCATTGAAAAAAGAATTTTCGTATAAATTTCTGAAAACCATTTTTTTTTAACTAAACGCAACGGAACTTACGAATATGAACGTGTAGCTCACAGGAAGTTCAGCTGTTTATCCTGCCAATGGGGTTTTCACCTAATGTTTACTTACGGAAGATCGGTGATTCTATCCAGGCGTACGCTGGGGGGATTTCCTTCATCGTTAAAGCTAGTAATGTCTCCAAATGATACTGTCTCTTGGTTCGACATTAAACTTTTAAAAAAATCTACATTACAGTGTATGGGATGGAGTTGGTACCTAGCTAACGACATGCAGTTCTACTGGATAAGTCCTTTCATGCTGATACCCCTATTCTAGTGAGTATAAAATATCAATGGTATTATTCATAATAACTATTCATAGGTTAGCTTAGCATGATTATATCTCAAATCTAAAAAGTTGTACTTATTTTCACTGACACATTAAAACCCCTGACCACCTGACTCCCTGACAACCAGAATTCCCAGAAAATCGAACGATTTTTAAAGCGTCAATCTGTTTCAGGAAGTTCAAGGCGACTTTCTTTTTTAGCAAGGTACGGAAAATAAGTTCAGAAAAACATTAAAAGCTGTATTATCGTAAATGGCTCGATGGTAACTTTTTATATGTTTAAAACCAACTTTTTATCATGTAGACCACTTGTTCAATGCACTGATTTTTATGTTTCAGTTCGAAGATTGCTGGAATAATTTCCTGTCTGTGTTTCATCTTGGCCAACTTTCTGAGCTCTGCTCTGATATCCAAACACAATGAGTATGTCATAGGGTAAGTGACAATAAAACGGTCATAAGATTCAGGCTGGTATTGTAAGTTTAACACGGACACTGCTTAATATTATTTAAATCATTCCTGTGACGTCATCCTTTTGTTCTCACTGTCCAATAATTTTACGAATGGATCGCTCTCAATGGACAGCTGTCCGTTATTTTTTGTAATATTGGAGTGTAGTCGACATATTGGACTGCAACTCAAATTTGGACACTAAAAACGACGCATGCGTTAGATTATCGAATGCTGTAATGATCTGAAAATAAACATATCTTACGAGTCTTGTCAAGGACATGTATATATGTATAGAAGTGCGTGGTCTTTTTTTAATTTTTTAATGAAAATGCAGCAGTACTGTATCATAGTACAATGTACTCGTATTTATAAGCAGGCTGTACTATAAACTGCCCGATTTGCTCAGTTTGCAGAGCATCTTATTGTGCAAGAAGTAGGTCGCGGATTCGAGCCCCGCATCGGGTACATTAATTTTCTCTTCCTATTACCTTTGGTGCCATGAATATGAGACCAACCTTGGAATACTACACTGAGGGTGAAGCAAAGATTGGGTTAGTCAAAAAACCTCTGATTGTCGTGATAAATTAATTTGAATTAAACAGTAGGATGAATGTAGCAGTATTGTACATTGTACTTGTTTTTATGAATTGGCTGTAATATTGTTAACCCGATAAGCTCAGTTGGTAGAGCTTTCTGACTTGCAAGCAGGAGATTGCGGGTTAAGACCCGCACCGGTTGCATTATATTCCGCTTATTGTGTACAAAAAAAATATACATGTATATGAAGAATCAATTGATCAAATTTCATAATACTCATTATGAACAAATTTTCAATACAATTCATACCTTAAAATATTACAAATCAAATCAAACGAAAGTGTTACACGGATATCCTACATAAACAGATTTTTCCTATTCACATCTTCCACATTGTTCCACGCTGTTTTACAAACCCACTCCCAACAAACGAATACATAGAATGCCACGGCTTGAGTCAATGCGAACAGGTTTAAATAAAATGTGCATTATCCGTGCTACCCGTGCAGTGTGATTGAAAGAGTTGATTTAAAGGTACCTACCGTAACGGCTTTTAAGCAGTTAAATTTACACGCTATCTTGTCTATCTATCTGGACATAATAATGCAAGAAAAATGAATCCTAAAGCCAATAGCCTTCTTTAGTGACTTTGAATGAGGAAAGTGTATTGAAGGATGCCTTTAAAAATTATAAATTGTCATGGTCAATGAATTGTGTAATCCTATCGAAATGATTTAAGTTACATATAAACCTAAAACTGCCCATTATGTAAAATATTGGAGTGTATTCGGCGCTACGCGCCTCAAACACTCCAATATTTTACATAATGGACAGTTTTCGGCTTATATCTATCACATAGAATGATTTAAAACAATTCACATGAAAAATGAGAAAAATGAGTACTTTATTGTTATTTTTCCAACCATGCCCATGGATCAGTTTTTCGGAATTCTGAGGCCAGGGGAAGACTGTAATAAAACTTTTTTCGGTACGGTAAACATTCATAATATTTTGCAAATAAATCTGTACATGAAAATATATTGAAAACTTGTCCATTACGATCCTTCTTCCTTAAGTCATTGAATATTTAGTAAAACTGTCGCCGACTGGCTGGCGGTAGAATTGAAAATGCATTGAAAGGTAAAAGTTTGTCAACAACAGTCCTTTACATGGTCTTATCTTAATTTAGTGCCATGTTACCTACTTTAATTTGTTTCGTGTGATATCATAGACACTTGAAAGTCGGATGTAATAAGAAATTGATGTGAATTAATATAAAGTGTAAATTTCTAGATGAACACATCCATTTTGATTTAGTTGTTATGGATTTGGTGATGAAATAAGTCGAGTCTTCATGTATTTATGTTTAAATGAAGATGAGAAATACGTAATGATTCTGTTCTGTATTTATCAATAGTCATGTTCTAATGTATGTATACATTAAAAAGGCACAATATTGAAATTGAGAAATGTAGTCCAGCATACATTTGATTCTATATAAAACGTGCTATAAACGGGCAGATTCAATGAATGAATATTTTATTTCAGGGGAAACACTAAAGACGATTTTGATAAAATTTACATCAAACCCTGGTGTAGAATTGGACCGTACGTTGTCGGTATATTCCTAGGATATGTTCTAAACAAGACAAAATGTAAAGTCAAGATGAACAAGGTAATTTTAAAGACCACAATCAACCATTAACTTTTTTATTTGTTCTTTTCTGTAGGATACATCGTGTTAGTAAACAAAAGGAAGCATTCTCGCGCATGTGCACTTGCTGGTGGACAAAAACAATGAGTATCGACATGATGCAACGTATTGATACGATGTAGGGTGACATCGAAGAATTTGATCATATCAAAAAGCTAACGCTTGTGTCAAAAACACGTTTCAGGGTGAAATTTATCACTTAACAATATAATGGTCAATAGATAGCTTTATCTACAGTAATTGATCTTTCGGTGCGAGTACTAGTCAGAATCCAGGAAGTAGTCATCGAGAGTAGTTAATACAAGTTGTAAAAACTTGCTCTACAACCGATGTAAAATAAATATATTTAAACAGTATGATTGTTCGTCGAAATATTTCAATACGGAACACCAAAAGTTTTTAGGATATTTTTCGCTTGAGTTTGACGTCACACCAACAGCCTATGTGATTTACGGACGTTCAAACTTCTTAAATGATGACGGAATACTCTAGACATACATCTGAAAGAAACACCATCCTACCTTAAGCCTGTCAGAGATCGGAACCAGTTGTCCACGAAGTCCCCTTTTCCAGTTTCTAGTATTAACCGTTCTGAATATAGAAATCTAGTTGTTTTTGTCAATGCCGATATCTCAGCCGTCGTCCAGTGGATAGTGATCTGAACTTTTATTGGATAGTGACCCGACGTTCCGGGTTCGAACCCAAGCCGTGAAAAGTCATAACATTCAATGAAAACATCACGAAATGTTTATTTATCTCCGTCTGTGGAAAGGTTGCTAGCTCCTTGTGCATGGAATTAGTCTAGGCTAAAATACAGTCCAGTAAAACGGTTTGGTGAACCGGCTGTTGCAACGTCTTTTAACTCATTGAATCAAACACTCTTCATCCATGTTGAATTGTGAATTGTAGTTGTGAGTTGTCCTTTCTCCTTTCGTTTGAAAGGCTGGAGTTTGCATGCGGAACTTCTTTGTATGAAATAACTACATTGTCTATTACTTCGTCAAATGTTGTTTGCTTGCATTTTAGTTTGTGAACTTGTTCGGCTGGATGTGTGCCACTGTTGTAGCCTTACTTGTGTTGTATGGTACATATAATGATGACGTAGAACCCAAGTTTACAGAAGACACGAGCGCCCTCTACACGGCTACACACAGAACAGCATGGGGTATGGCTGTGGCCTGGGTGATATTTGCCTGTGCCACGGGCTATGGTGGTAAGTGAATGCATGATTTTCATTAATGTCTCAGACATTATTCTGTACCGTTATGAATTAATGCAAAATGCGTGAAATGACATTGATTGAATGAAGCAAGAGATTTCTTTCGTATTTATATTATCCTAGGAGTGAATGTGATTGTAATTGCATGTTTATGTTTTAGCATTATGATTATATTTTGTATTTTTGTTACATTATGTATTATTGCTATATATGTATAATATAATGTTAATCATTTTATATTGTATATTCACGGTGCTATGTTACATGATGCATTCATTTCTGAAATAATTAATACAAATTGTGTGAGAATACATTTTTACAAAACTTAGCAATTTGGCTTCCTACTTATTTATGACAATCGCTAATATGGATGTTGATGTTGTTCATTATCAAAATACAATAAATTGTACAGGCTTTAGGAGAAATTTCCTTATTTTCTGCCAAAGAAAGTGCAGGGGAATTGAAGGATATATGTTTTGTTTATTATATCTAATACCTAACATTACATCGAAGTGTTCTTTAAGGTTCACCATTACATGCATTTTGCCACATGTAAAACTTCTAACTTCTACCATAAGCAATAAATACAGTAAATACTTCACTTAGCAACCACTTTGATAATTCGAACACCTCATACAACGACCACGTATTTCAAGATGGATATTCAGCGTTTCTTCTTTATTAAAACTTTATAATGAGACAAACACTACATTAAGACCGATTTAATTCTGTCCCAAAAGGTGAACCTCCGAATAAAGGCCACCTGTCAATAAAGATCATGTTTTGTCTTTCCCAATAGTGGCCTTTGAACACAGGTTCATTACATATATCTTTATTTTTTCTTGTAGGACCTGTTAACCGACTACTTTCTTGGAAAGCGATCATACCATTTAGCAGACTGACTTACTGCGCTTATCTTGTACATCCACTGGTCATGTATACCTACTACAATAGTAGACGTACCTTGATGAGATGGTATGACCTTGAAATGGTGAGTATGACCTTGAACTTGTGTTTAAACTGTTTGTATGTTGATAATTGTGAAATATCATTCAAGTAATGCATACGTTTATAAGTATTATCCATGATAATAATAAGTAATAAATATTGTTATTATATCAGTTCGATAAAATTACTAAGTTACCTATAATTATATGATTTTAACGCTTTTCACATACAACGAATACCCAATTTAGGCTAAAATTGTGAAAAGGTCCTTACTTGCCCTGTACATGTATCTTTACGTATATATGTCTTTTTGTTTAAAAGTGGAGTTTTTAGTAATAAGAAAATAGGGCACAGCAAAACTACCTTATTTCAACATGTCAGTTAATATCCGTTACCATGGGAACATTATACACTATTTTTATTCCAGATTTATCTATTTCTTGGTCATCTATGTATCTCCTACGCCTTTGCATTGGTGATATCCTTAGCCTTTGAATCACCTATGATGGGTCTCGAGAAAGTGTTACTGAGAAGGAAGAAGAACAGTTGATAGTGTTTAACGATCAATTGAACTTTTTAATTGACAATACTGCTATTAAAAATCTCTTGTCTCTTGATTATTAATCTAATCAGCCATTCTATAAATTTTACATAAAGACAGTCAAGCCAGGTAACGGCCGATCATGATTTTGTAACATCTCTAATTTCTCTGTCGGTTATTGATTAATGCAATAATTGTGACACCATGGGCAAGACGCGAGCAAATGTAAATGACTGTTCAATATGTATGCATGGTTTGTATGATTACTGGATATTGTTTTAGAAGCTTGGACATTGATTCTGGATAATAATTATCTTATTCATAAAGATACTTTTTAGGCTTGTTTCCAAGTTTTATAAATTTTAATAGTATTACATACTTTTTTCTCAATATTTTTTTAATTTTGTTAATTATTCTAATAAAATGAATCATTTGTGATTAAACTGTGTTTTGTTTTCTTTGATATGATTGTGCTACGTATTCCAATTTTGCTAGACGTTTATCCAACACTTCTATGTGGTTTATGGAAAGTTAGCGGTTCTTCCGAGGTGTACCGCCATTGGTCTTCCTCCAGCTATAATGCTGGAATGTCAACAAATGACCTTGATTATTGATGTGAAGATAAGCCCTACTTCCCTACTACACTACTAGAGTTCTTTGTCACTATGTAAACATGTTTTAGCTGGGAGTATTTCAGTTTAAGAATCTTGACAAAGATATGTAATAGATAGATACCAGATTTATAAAACGCCCTTTTCATACTGTTTGTATGTTCAAAGGCGCTTAATATATTAACATATGTTGCAGCCACGAAGGCGCAGATGCATCCTCTACCAGTGCAGAAACAGCATGAACTGACCAGAGGGACAGACAGGGAGAGAAAGCCCTCTGAAGGGAGAGAAAGATATTAGATACAGGCATGTCCGGCGCGGGATGCGCCTAGCTCTTATTTCGAATAGACAGCTAGATTCTTTGATGTGCCCTGTGTATATCACCGATACACTGCTAATCAAGTCATGTACGTCAATTAGCAGACGATACAAAACCCGAATCAGTCAGTTGTTGTTTCATATGAAGCATAGAATGTGCGTGTGTGTGTCTTGAACAGGCTTTTGGCTAATCTTAGGTTTGAGGCGCTGAGCGAAATTATAAAGAATTGAAATGTGAACATTTGATACAAATTCTTTGGAATAGTGATCAAATTTGTATTAATGCCGTTATAACTTGATACCAGTATTGAGCTAATACTGGTATCAAGTTATAACGGCATTAATTGCTTTCATTGGGGTTGACGTCCCATCAAACATCCCGGGTCAATTGTCGATTGTTTAAACTTTAACTTTAGAGAAAGCCCCAAGACTTACACATGGGTGGTAGCATAATATTTGTGTTAGCTGAAGGGACAGCTTCCTCACGTGTGAAAGTTGTTACGTCTTGGACCGGATTCAATCTCTCAGCGGTGAAGGGATAGTAATTTTTAATCTGACGCCCAAGCCACTGGACAACCACGGTCCCAGTAAAACATTTTACATTAGGGAGAACATGGGAGAAATAAAATACAAACACAATGGTAATATATTATATATATTAATTATAGATGCTATATTCAACTTTGATATTAATATATACATAATGCATCATGATAAATAAAAAAACTGTTAAACAAAATCTGCATTTCTTGAATATTAGTGTTTCATCACACTTTATTAAATATATAAATGCTCACTTTCTTTTTGAGTGTAAGTATATTAATAGGAAATTTACTGAATATTTTCGAACATGAACTCATGAACATTTTAAGTACTAAAAATCTACACAAGCAGGTGTTACTTTCTAGTTGTCACATTTATAAATGTATGTAAGCAAGCATCGTATTTTTGAAATGTTATGTACAGAGCCGATGTAGTAATAATCTGATATCTTTCTGTGTCGGGGCTACCTTGGCAGTTCTAGGGAGTATTTGTCGAAATAAAATCCTTTAAAACATAGCCTGTAAATGAATAGATACACATGTATTTATTGATTCACAGCAAATGCAAAACTACAAAAACGAAAGTAGCACTAATCTAAAATGTTAATAAAAACAAAGTACAACTCATAACTTTGCTGGATCCACGAGTACAAAACAATTTGCTTTAGTACCGATACTTCTAAGTTTATAAATTGCTTAAAGTTCCATTAAAATCATGCGTGTTATTGAGTTTTAATATATTTTACAATATATATACACGCAGTTATCGATATTTGAAAAAATGCCTGTAAATTGTGATTCATCACGATTTCATTAGATTTGTAAAAATTAACAGAACCTTCTATACGTTAAAGACACATGTTTTTATACAGTCAAACCTGTGTAAGCGACCACCACCGTCGTGTGAATAAAGCCATTTTTTAAAAAAACTCTTATTGATCATTAATTTTAGAAAAAGATTCACGTCCGAACAAATGCCACCTGTCAATAAAGGTCACATTATGTATTCCCCACTTGGGTGGCCTTTATTCACAGGTTTGAATGTTTTTGATATATTTGATTTTTTAAAGCTCTTACGTGTCTCCAAACATGGGAATCCCTGTTATGTCGTCCATATATACCCGACCGACTATAATGGAAAATGTTCAAATACAAGTAAGGTAAACAATAAAATCAATGATATCTCAATGAACTGTTTTGATTTTGAATTATATCAAATACAAACTATTTTCGGGTATTAAGATATTAACTAATTACGTAAAATTATACAGAATATAATTTACAACAAGACAACCGAAGTTTGTCGAAATTCACGCACCTTTGTGTGCCTTTTATTTGCTTTTATAAGTATTGAAGATATTCATAAAACAAGCCAGAACTGAACAAGTCTTTATGGTAAAATGGACATAATATTGACTTGTTTCTATGGTAACGTGTCACGATGAATGAGAGTTATAGAATTAGGTACAAAGTGTTATAAAACATACTCAAGGTGATCATCGTCATGACTTAAATGTGAACTTCGTTTTATCCAATCACGAACGTATCTAAAAAAAAAAAACCATAATTATGACATATGTGTCAAGAAATAACTAATTTGCATTCAATTCATAGACAGTATATTTTATCTGTTAAAAAGTACAATTATTTTCACTCACTCGATTATACTGCCATGAGCCATGAACTGATTGCAACATTATTTAGCCACATTTGTCCCATTATAAGATGGTAACTTTGAAATGATAAAAGTCGTGGGATAAGAGAGGGCCGCCGAGGTCAAATGGTTATGGTGTCTATCTTGCAAACACTATAGCCCCTCACCAAATTGAGTTTAAATCCTATTCTAATATAAGCTGTCAAACTAACTTTCCTAAAATCGATGTGTCTGTCGAGGGGTTAGCCTGGAGTATTGTTCCATTACTAAATCTGGAATATCGGTAGGTAACCCAGGATTCCAGTGCGACGTCAAAAACCAGCGACGTAAATGGGAAACGTCACATGAAGTTAATAATTCTCCGTCAAAATGTCTGTTCGGCCAGATTGATCAATATCGTATTTAGCATATAGTCAAAGGGGGACAACTCTTTCGATATACCAGAAATTTGTCAGTAATATTTGAATATAGACGGAATATTAAACCATATCACATGATATTTATTCCTTTCTATTACATTGAACGTTTATTATCGAAAGCGCGCTTCGTGGATTTATCAAATAACATTGTGTTTCAGCCTATTTAGTTGTTTGTAAATTTTAAAATAACAGAAATTAATATTATACAATTAATAGACATAAAACAGTGATTTCTAATTCTTTTTCCTATAAAGCGACTGCTTTTTTAAACATGAAAAATCAAAATAAATTCGTAACCATGGCAACACTTTACTTACGGTTTATTTTCACGTTCTGAAAGGTCGTCAAAACTTCTTGACCTTCGTCTGCTTTTCTTTATGTCGTCATAATAATCTTTGTAGCTTTCATTCCTGTCAGGTAGATAAATAGGGTTGCTTAGACGTGACCGACGATCTGAATAGTGCCTGAAAGCGGGAACCAGCATTATAAGCAACCAAGATTGTTAGAACGAATATATATGTGTACTACTAAGCTAGCTTAATATATATCAATTCCAGATGAATTTGTCAAAGTAATTCATGTTCGTACCTAATACAATATAGTTACATAATTAAACCTGCGAAGAAAAATCACCCAAGTGTGTAGTAGCATAATTTTTTATAATATATAGTTTTTATAAACAAATATTAATAATTCAAAGGCGTATCGCGAAGCAGTGAGCCTATCTCTCAAAGATGGTGTCTTGTCGTAAAATGTTTTCATATAAAAATCCAGAATCTTCTTTACTTTACTAGGCTTAATAATAACAATTAAAATTAATTCATATTGGCATTGTCCTTCATTTTGACTATAATGCCAATCCGTAATACGATATTTTTGCATTATATAATACTTCTTAATCAAATTAACTAGCTTAACTGTCTAATATTGAGGTAAGCGTATATCTCTTAAAATGCTTAGACCACGTGATCCCAGAACAACCAATCATGTTACAGCATACATTAAGCCTTAACATCAAATCTGTGCAATAACATACTGCAACTGTCCATAACATTTAAAACGTGAATTAAAATTTACCAAGCAAGCTTATTGCGTTAAGCAGGTTTTCGAACGCCTGATTTATCTTATGAATATAAGAGCATAATATTATATCAATATATATATTATGCTTGCTAACAAATGACTAAACATGACTACAAACTATAAGACATTTACAATGAACAAAGCGGTGCTCCCTTTTATTACATATACACTTTTTAGCATTAAATAACCAGCAACTTTACCTCACTTATAAAAATGAACTTATAAAAAAAAATGAAACATCCGAAAAATGAAGCATCCGAAAAATCGTCCATAAGTGTTGGGATTAGACATTTTTTACTATGTGAAGTATATCATCTTTTAGCGTATTTTTAAAACTTCATGCTTGTTATGTTAAAGTGACTCTCATTCTGATGATTTGAAACTCAACTGATAAACGTTAGGTTAAACACGGATTCACTATGCACTATATGGTCCTTTCCGTTAATAGAAAGACGAAATTTCGTAACTTATAGCCAGACAGTCAAGATGACAAATGTATTCTGAACCTCATTTAAATTGCATCTTCAACAGATAATTTTGTTCAATTGTCTGTTTCCAATCAGCCAATAAAAATTAACCACATTCGGCTTCCTTCTACAATTATCATGAAACATACCTTCGTCCATCGTATGGCGGTGGAGGGAGACCACGTGGTGATCTTGAGTACATTTCTACATCTATTGTTGACGGGCCTCCTCTACCTCTGTGAATTAAATTGATTAGTTAAAAGTTTGCCTAAAGTCACTATGAAATTTAACAATACATTTGTATATATTTTTTTACATTCTGATTATCTTATGCGGAAATACGCCAAAATAGAATACAATTTGACTGAAAAGACAAACCCGATATCACGATTGACGCCACCAATCGTTAATGATTAAACTGTCGTCTGAAACCACAAATTACCCGATCACTAATCGGTGCCTTAAACACTTCAAGTCTACGAAAAATTCCATTATTTGTTAAAAAAATATAAAAATCAGAACCTTTCATAGTAACGTGGTCGATCATCATTCCATATACCAATCAACTCACGACGTCTGAAAATAAAGGTTTACATGTAGTGAACATATTGATATAAAAATAAAAGCAGGACGCACCTGTATGTTCTCCTCCTATATGGATCATCTCTTATTCCTTCCCAAAATTCACGGCGTCTGAAAATTAACACACATTAGACTAGAGCGATCACCTGGCTGCATACGTTATCTATTGACTGAGAAAGTTTTTTTTTTAATTTGAATGTATATTATCTATTTACATGTACGTATTTTATTTTGTTTTGTTTCCCCGGGAATAAGGCGAAGATGGGCGTTAAAAACTAGTTCTTACTGTCCCCTGTGGTTTTGCCTTGTAACTGAATGTTCCAAGATGGCAGACACGTTCACACGCACAAAGATCTACAGTAAATTCCCAATATTAAGTCAAACTTCGTGACCAGTCAGAATCTGACCTAATATTAAAGTGGTCATATGATAAAGTTTAAATATAGAGAAAAATTGGAAACCAGTCCCCCTAAAAAGGGACTACTAAACGAAAGATCAAGTTTCGACTCCGCCATTCAAATTTCTCTTGGACGCTTCTTCAGTCTCCCCATCCAAACTACCGATACAAGTACATGTACTGTGTCTAGAATGTCTCAGGAATACGGCGAAGAGTGTATCGGTGCTATACACCGGGCATGATAAAGAACCAGGAAAATCTATTGAAAGGCTTAAGAAAAATCGGACAATTTTTCAAGTCCCATTTTTTACCATAACTCTGTGAAAACCGGAAAATTATTTTGGCCCAGTCCGGATGGGGTTCGGTTTTGAGGGGATTTACTGTATACAATGTAGATACATGTATATCCTCGAAGGATAACTTACTCTCTACGCTTGCGCCTGTCACGTATCCATATCGTTATTATCATAATAATCAAAGCCAGAACTATTAATCCAGCCACGGCACACACAACACCTATCATAATCTTTGTCTCTTCGTCCAGTACATCATCTACCGGCGTTTCTGCAGGTTGATCTACAATTATAAAAATAATTTATAAATACAAACGTTTTACATGTATTCGTTCGCATAATACTACTATATAATTTATCATACAAAGACACATGTATTATGTTGATAAATATTTAGTTTGACTTGAATGGACTTTACTTGACTTTATGGTGACGGCGCTTTCTTCCATAATATATATATTGTACCTCAACAGTAACAAGTAAAACTTTGGTAGGCTCATGGTGCGTTTGACTTGTTCCCGCTGACTACATTTGGTACACTACAACGGGAACCAGTTTTTTCTTGGTTCCTTATGAAGACAGACAACTGAAAGTACATTAAAGTCTTTAACTGCCCCCATCCTGTTGACTACATCTGTACAGAAGCATTTGTAAACTGGTTCCCGTTGCCTTATAATAATCTGCACAAAGCCCTTTGGTGCACTGCAACATGGGACGGGTACCAGTTAAACATATTTTGGTGCACTACCAGTTTGATTTATTCTTGGTTATCAAGGGATAAACTGATGCGTTTCTGTACCATGTTCCTTGTTATATACAAGCAGACAAGGCAAAATATACCAAGCTTGGTTCAAATTCTTATTTTGTTGCCTTGTTCGATGCCACTGGTTATTAACCATTTTGACATGCAACATACGTGTAAAAGTCCAAACTAACATAATATCGTTACATGTACTAAGTACGTTAAGCGTGATACATTAAAATAAAAGCAATTTGAATTCCTACGGTTCATTACGTCTCTTTGTATTCAAATTTTAGTTATCGAAAAGAGACGCAAAATCCGTTTTACAAATGTTGGAATAAAGACTTCGTTGAGGTCTATAATAAAGTGTTAGAGTACAAGAAATTGGTTACACACTGTAGATATTGGCTTCTTTAAAAAAGGAAATGCAGATGTATAGAGTGTATAAAGATATTTTATGTGCAATAAAATGAATAAAATGGTGGTTTTATGATAATTATAATAATTGTATATTTGATGCAAAAAACCCACACTGGTTTCTTTATTTTGCACCATTCATTGTGGTTTCTATAAATGACTGTGTACATCAAAAGAGGATTCTGACAAAGTTAATAGCGTGGAGACTTGGGGATATCGCTTGTCGTGTTTTATGGACAGTTATTGATAGCAATTTAACGACTTCCTATCCTCCGAATAGATTATCTATAGTACTAAATTAGTGTCAATTAGTTGTTATTTGTTGATAGACTATGTGAAATCATACATAAATTATCTCATAATTTGATTCATAATGAAAAATAAGCAAATGGTTATCAACATCCGTAAACGGTTTGTTCCTGTCCAACTTGCAATTTTTGATCTACCATTAGAGAGGCATTTCAATCAGATACGTTTTAAGTCAGTCATCAAAGATGTCAATTAAGAATTTAAACTTTGGTATACAATATCTATATCGTTTTTTATAGAATTCGATAATGCTTATTTGGGAGTTAATGTCATTTTGGTGTCTCATTGATTTTATCAAGGACTTATATACATACATGGATTCGCAACTTCCGTATTAACAGTTTAAAGTAATCAAATCCTGCGATAATAAGACGTGAATCAACGGGAATACAAGCAATTGTTTACAAAAGCGAAATACGAAAAAATCCGTGATATCCGAATGTTAATAACAGCGAAAATATCCGTGGTATTCCGAATGTTTAATCTCGGAGACGAAAGGATTATAATAGATGTCCGCCATCTTGGAATTTAAAATGTTCGACTGATGCCTTTTTCGATGCTTATACTTAGACTTTGTGAATTATAAATGTATCTCAATATCTTTAAGGAATTTGTTGCATCCTTTACCAATTTGCCGTGCCCAATTGCCAGAGTTTTATTAGTATAATCAAATTCGTAAACACCCAAATACAGCTGTCGGACATTGCCGAGTATATAGCAATGCATTGTGGGATCGCCGAACGATATCGTTTGATCTATTTTTAGCAGTTGCGAATCCATGTATGTATATAAGTCCTTGATTTTATATACATGTAATTTATAAAGAAGAAAGCGCTTAGACCGCTGTTAAAATGATATTTACTTCATGCAGAGTGTATATTACAAACTGGTAATAAATAGAGAACATAGAAGCACCCATGGCTTATTACTGCTGGTCTTAAGTGAATTTAGTTTAATGCATTCATCTCAAATTCACTCCGTTCAATTCAATGAAACATGTTTATAAGGTATGCAGTCTAAATGTGTGAGATGTATAGGTTAGATTGCATATGTTGGCGTTATTTTTAACTAATAAAGCTAAAAGGAGCAGTTGCAACACCCAACTATGCATTCGTACCGGCCGTCTTAGTCCTTCGCATGCGCAGTGAGTCCTGACGCATTCGAGGTGGAAAGCCAGTTTTATATTCTATTAGATAAAACAGCCAACAATTACAAAGATCCTTGCGAGTGATTGGATAAGAAAGTGGGGCGTGCAATAAGTAGATTTAAATAGTTCAAAATAATGAATAACCTGAACAGTAGGGTTTTGAGCTGTAACTCCATCGTCCCCCAGCGGTACAAGAGAAAGTCTCATCACCAACAACTCTGTATCCCGCATTACATGTCACAGTGACCTGTGTCCCGGGAGTCAAATCAAATTTATCTGGTATGATCTCATCCACATTGTCTTTTGTAACAAAGAGTGTGTCAGCGGTATATGAACTCAATGGTGCACAATCTGAAAATAGAATTGATAAAAACATGTAACTTTCACTTGGTATTATTTGTTACACGGCTATTTACTGACCACATACGGTGGTATACATGATTAGTAAATAACAAGAAAAACTATAACAAAACGTTATAGGTAGACGAATTACAAGAAGCATATTGGTTTATGTTTTTTGTATGAAGTTGCTTTTTTCATAAAGGATATTGACTGTATTTTTATTCAATCCTCCATTAAGGAGAGTATACAATATTTATATGATATGAGTAATACACATTATAATGACAATCATGAGTATTTGACATATGAATAAATTCATGTATATAGTTCACAAGCACATTGTAATATCATACCCTACATCAATCAAATAGAAAAAACCCTAAATGTAAACGAATTCACCATAAATCTGAGCACTATCATACAACCACATTGAACTACAAATAGCCACACAACAACTTATCTAGGCATTTACTTACCTGTCAACTATTAATAGATTCAGTCATCACCATTAGCCAATCAAATGGCCAGGATTAGCAAAACTAGTAATAGACACTATACTATATACTCGTAAACAGCTATAATAAACTAATACTCATAAGTAGAATTCGTCTAGAAAATTGGACTCTAGTTATCACTCTCGCCTAATATCTAGGACCCGTTTCCGTGGTCGAGTGGTTAAGGTCTCTGACTTCAAATCACTGTAACCTCTCACTGATAGAGGGTCGTGGTTTCGAGCCCCGCTACCGACCATGTCTCTTTATATGAGAAACTAGGCAGTTGCTTACGGAGAATGGGAGTCTAGTACTGGTTCTTCACAGGAATGATGCTAAGGCGAAATGTCCGCCTTATATGACTCTGGCTGTTGAAAAGGGGCGTAAAACTCGATATAAACCGTTGAAACAAAAATAGCCTAATATCTATTTACGGACCATGTATCACACCGTATAGTGTCAGTAAATTGACGTGAAACGAATTCATCTTACCGAGTGCCGTACGTACTTACATCAATTTTACCAAACTTTAATGTTTTATTTATTTGTTTATTTTGACATTATGATTACTGACTGGTTATGAATTGTTGCTGACAGAATACATGAAAATATTAGGTCAGCACGTGACCTGACTCAACCAATCAACATCAAGTATTGTGTACGGGGTTAGATTATGATTACAATGTATGTGAATGTCGATCTGTAAATAGTAAATATTTGCCATATGGGTCAAAGACCTATGGTACTTAATGAAATAAACTGTAATAATTTTGAGTATCTAAATTAATAATTTAGTAAGCACATATAGTTTCTACAACACACAATAATGATTTATTACGCACACACATACAGTACAAGATACAAGCACGAACTATCTCCAACTTCAACGGGAAGGGTCGTTACTAAGTTTTAGAACATGTGGTACGACCCCTTCTGCTAAAATTGTAAATATTTATTCTATGCAATGTTATATAAATATGAAACCCGAAGTGATAAAATATGTTTAAACTAAACTAACTCCACAATGTTTAACCAATATATTCATCATTTACTTGTATAATATATGCTAAAGTAACATAAACATAACATACGCTCTGAAACTTTTATAATAAGTATGTTGCACGTCTCTGTCACCTAAACATGTCAGTTACGTATCTGTACATATGTTTTTACCAATTTCAAATACATCTTTCTTTGTGTTGAATTAACCCTGATAAAGCAATTTGATTAGAGCGCAATGAGTTTTGCAGGGACTTCCGCTGTGTTCAGCGGTTTTGATCTATATAAATTACGTATGTACATTTGGAGTTTCAATTCGAAAGACTCTATAATGATATATGTAATGTATACAGAACTACATAAGCTATTTAGACTATATATCTATGGTAATACAATCATGAATATATTATTTTCCGGTCCATAGCGGTGTGTAATATGCACATATACGTACATACATTTACGATAAATCATATCAAGCGAGAACTTCATAGGAGACTACGCCTCATACGGTGTGAAACGGATTGTGACGAATTCAAGTAACGCCTTGATTTAATGAACGAAATCTCCAACCAACCTGAACAGATTGCGTTATGCCCGACAAGAAATCAGTCACGCATTGTCCAATACATGTGCCGTTTTTAATGTGCTCATTATTTTTGCCATTCAATATACATTAAAGGGAAACGTACGTTTTCTAACCATAGACATGTCATGAAAAACAGAAATACTTTATTTTAGTGTTAAACTATATCTGACAAGAAATGCTACATAAATTTGACGCAGCCTAACAAACTTAGCCCACCACTGTGGTCGAGTGGTTAAATTCGCTGACTTTAAATCACTGTTACCTCTCGCCGATAGAGGGTCGTGGATTCGAGCCCATGTGAGCTTTATGTAAGAAAGTAGGCAGTTGGTTACGGAGGATGGGATTCTAGTACTGGTTCTTCCCAGGACCGATGGTTAGGTGGACTCCCCGCCTCATATGACTCTGACTGTTGAAGTGGGGGGGGGGGTAAAACTCAAACAAACAAACAAATTTACAAACAACTCACGATATACAAGCAATACGTAGTTAGAGGGGTGATCTATATATTTGAGACCTTTCGCCACATTTTCTTTGTCAGTCAATAAAGACCACAGATCTAACACAAACACGTTAATATAGGAAACTCCATGCATATCGAGTGATTGATGCCGCGGCCGTAGTTCAGATGTTAGTGCGCTGGACTTGATACCCGGTGATCCGGCCTCTACTCTCGGTCCTAGTAGCTCATTACTTTCTAAGAAAAATTGACAAATATCTCAATTTACCTCCATATGTGGAGAAGTTTGCAGCTCCTCGTTGAGGGTAAGTTAATACTGATCTAGAATAGAGTTCAGGAAAACTGGTTATGTAAACAGGTCGACGTATTTAACTAGAAAATCGTTGAAAAAACGCCTTAAACTCACTGTTAGACATTGTTGTCTCGTAAAAAGGTATATCTTCCAATTAGATGACACAGAACAACCATACAGGTTCGCCTTATTTTCTCCAAGTTCAGAGAAATAGCCTAGTAACGTCTGTCGGAGGTCGTACTGAAATTGATAGCGAACGCAGAATTAGTTTTTGTTATCATTGGAACGAAAAGAAATATAAATAAACTGGCCTTCTTTGAACCAATGATTACTAGCGTTACAATATAATCAAACCTGTGTTAGCGTGCACCTCCGTATGAAGGCCAACCTGTGGATAAGACCATTCTTTTAAAATTTGGTTATTTAAAAGAAACTGACCTCTTAATAAAGGTCACCTGCCAGTAAAGACCACATTTTGTGCTTCCCAACTATGGTTTTTGTTCACGGATTTAACTGTGTACATATATATAACACAAACGTGTAACCAATTCAACTTATTTTGTCATGTACGTACATGTAGATATAATTATATATATATAAATATATTTTATACCAATAAAGGTTTGCTTTTATACATACATGAGACCATGAAATATAGTTTTAACTCATTTTAAGGAATTTGATCACGTATATATGAACTATATTCTATATAATATTTAAAAAATATATATGAGTCACATAACTATGTTTTGGTCATATTTTTCACAATTATCATCGTTCTCTTCAGTAATAACCTCACACTTCTTGGAGCATAATTGCGATGACAATTACCTATTGCATACAGTTTTTTTTTATAAATGTAGAAAGAAATACTTATAAAATTCTGGAAAATGAATACAAAATCAAAATCTGAAAATATTATATTATTCAAAAACTAAATCAACCGATAATACAAACAAATTATATCTATGTTTACATTACAATTTGTAAATAAATCTATACATCTGTACTGAAACGGTCCTTTACATGGCAAAAGAAAGAAAATATTTTTATAGCTTGATCTTAACATGTCCAGGGGCTAAAGGCTGACCCATCCTGTATTAATCGCGATTTAATATGAAAATAAGAAAACAATTTCTGTTTGATTAAAATTATGTTTTTATTTTCCCATGTACAAAGGCCGGGCTACAGAGAATATAATGTGTTATATATATATGTAAATGATAGTAAATGAGCCTTCCTTTGTAAGTTAATAATACCCGGCCTGCAGGTTGATATAAATGCTAAAATTACCAACAAACGGTCATTCAGTTTGAATTGTTTTATTTGTGTGTTACGATAACACGATTGTGTAATCCACAA
Organism: Lutraria lutraria; assembly: GCA_964023205.1. Lineage (NCBI taxonomy): Eukaryota > Metazoa > Mollusca > Bivalvia > Venerida > Mactridae > Lutraria > Lutraria lutraria. The sequence goes on from OZ026840.1 coordinate 5,766,859, forward strand.
ATATATCAGATATAGACGAACTTACTGTTCTTGATTCATTGAAGGTGTACAGGGGCTCTGAAATGACCAGAGCCCATCGAATGGGCCGTTTAACAACATATTAATAAAATGACGGCGTACAACTAAAATAACTCCCAACCAAATCAGTACCCATGTAAGTCATTAAAATTCCTTAAATTATTTTTAAACAACCGTGCATCGATTAGAATTTAATATAAAAACACCTCTAATATTATGAAGATATACTAGTCACGTGTTTGAAGGGATATGATAGCTGGTTCAACTAGAACTGTAATGTTATATAATTTCATGCAAATGAAAATACATGTACACACGTGTATATATCTATTCATGAAGCTTACGTGATCAGTCAACCGTGTAATTAATTTCTATTTTTTGCCAACCACCGTAATTTACTGGTATTTTCGGTGTATCAATTTATGGACATAGATGGAATATCAAGATTCTATCATCAACTTATTCATCGCGGTCCTAATCATCAAGATCTGCATCACCAATTATATCTTCATCTTTCCCTTTTCTCGCATGATGAAGTTGGTAATGATCGTCATAATCAAATCTCATTCTCTCCCGATTCCCTTTATCTCTCTGCTTCTCTCGCTTGATGACTTTGATAAATCATTATCATCACAATCATCACCATCATCAGCAGCAGCACCACCACCACTTCCACAATCATTATCATTATTTAGAAATTCAACATCTTCATTACCAATATTTACTTTGACAGATTCCATTTCGCGCTATCCTGCTCTCTCTCTCTCTCTCTCTCTCTCTCCCTCTCCCCCCCCTCTCTCTCTCTCTCCCTCTCCCCCCCCCCCCCTCTCTCTCTCTCTCTCTCTCTCTCTCTCTCTCTCTTATTCTCTTCTGCTCGATTCGTTCTTTTATTCATTATCGTCATTGTGAAAGTCATCATCACATCATCATCGCCAGTATTGACATACTCATCTCTCATCTACCCCCCTTCATTTCAACACTCTCTCCCCATGGCTGTCTTTCGCAGTAAAATATAGATTTTGTGAAATGACTAACCCCATTATAATCTTAATACCGTAATAAAGTCACGATTTCGTCGGTTAAAAGCCCTTTTTTTTGTTTTCACTTAAATGTTTATGACTGTCAACTTGCAGTTTAAAGTATTATTGATCCAATCATCGTAACATTATTTTATCGTATCATTCCGGAACACATTTCATACGACCATTATTCAATTAGTAGTATTTATATCAGAATTCTGGGTATCAAACCTTCAAACCATTCAGTGAACATAATTTGTTTCAAAGCAGAATATCAAGAATTCTTTAAATGAGATGAATTTCATTAAATTTAAAATAAAAATTCAACGAAAATAACACCCAATATATTGAAGATTTACCCGAATTTTCACCTCACGAGCCTGTATATGAATACCAATTATTTATCATAATGTAGATGTATTATATTACATACAAGCTAGCCACAATATGATGGTTTATCTAAATGGAAATATGAAGCTTTAACATACGATAAAATCTATGTAAATTGATTATACATAAAATAATATATTATTCCTATTTATAAATTTTACAAATGATGAAGGTAGATACTTAAGGTTAAGAATTTTAAACAAAATTGTTCAGTAATAATTTAAGATAAAATTCTAAAATAGGCCTACCTATAATGTTGTCAAATGTCACGTTCTTCTATTCCTATTTTACAAATTTAGAGGCATATTTCAAACACCATGCTTTCTCTTAGTCGTTCACACTGGTTCACAAAACAGATAAACTGACTATATACCCGTCTGTGCGTTAAACTCGGTTGGTACGCGTATAAGGCCGTGTTCAGCCACCGTGTCTTGTTAAAACGAACATGTCATGGTTCATATTTTCGATGAGACATTATTGGTTTAAACTTTATTTCAATTCAATAGTCACATACAAAACATACAAACATACAAGGATATATAATGGTAATTGCTAAAATAGCATATATTGGATTGGAAAACAAGGATGACTTGGTATAACTTCCTCTCCGTATGAAAGAAAGCTATGAGTCATGAAAATACATGGTAAGTGGTAGATATATATCTATCTGCCATTATGTAGCATTGCACGTCAAGAAACAAAGATTCGTTTTCTTCGTAGTAGAGTCTTTCAGAGCCAAACAAGAGAATTGATGAGACAAGTCGACGTTGTAAGTTGGCGAAAGAAATTGGTCGAGAGTTGGTATCGTTCGGACATTGTATGAGACAGTGTTCGACTGCTTCTATGGACCCATTGGTACATACATGAGAATCGACAATAGGCCGCCTGTAAAGGTCATGATGAAGGGAATTGCGTCCAATTCCGTAGACGTGTGTGTAGAATTTGTCCGATGCGTGAGCCACAGTTTAGCAGAGGTGGGGATTGCATCGTGGGTGCATTTTGTATAGATGTAGGTAACTAATTCCTGTGAGGTGTTCGGCAGCCTTGAAGAACTAAACGAGTGTGTATTTGATTTAACTTGTCTTAGGTGTCTAAAATTGTATATGCTTTGTTGCTTTTGATTTTTATCAGGAATGGGATTTGACAAATAAGATGGAGTGAGGCCACGTGTCATTTTATAGAAAAGGGCAAGACGATGATGTTTTCTTATCTCTGAAAGGGTTTCCCACCTTAGATTATTGAGTAGTTTCTCGATGTTGCAATACTTTATAGCTCTTGTACAAATTCGAGCAGCATCGACCTGGACAGATTCGATTTCTAGTTTTAAAAAAGCACTACGACTGTCCCACACAACGAATATTCTAAGAAAGAAATATTCTTTCAAGACACGATTGATTTATAAGGAGAGACTTCATTATGCCGATGCATTACCAAGCTTTCTTCAGAGTTTATGATGTCCCACTCCTAGGACTGGTGCTTGTGGCAGTACACATCTGCGTGTTTACATGCTTCATAAACAATGGAAGATGTAGGGGCTTGGTTCTCTTCATGCTGAATATAATAGATTCTATGTTCGAAGGGTTGAATGAAACGAGCCAGGTCTCAGGGACCATGCATGGATGGTTGCTAGATCGGAATTAACGTATTTACACGATAATATAGAGCCTAGCGTCTAGACGGATGTTGGAAATTACTGAAGAAACAATGTCATTAATATACACTGTAGGTGATAAAGAATAGAGGACATGAGATAGAACCTTGAGGGATACACGCGTTGATGGAAAACCAACAAGAGGTAGCATTTGTTTAGACAACAAATTGCTTGCCGTTGGACAAATAAGAAGACATTCGTGACAAGTGCCAATCACATATACCGAGAGAAGAAAGTTTTGAAAGAAGGCCAGACTTTGTCGAATGCCATCGATATATCACAGAAGACTGCTCGCATTTCTTCTCCTTCGTCAAGTGATTAACATAAGTCGTTATGAAGAAGTGCTAACTGGTTGACAGTCGAGTCCCCTTTTATATAGCCGATTATGGAGAGTGAGAAGATTGTACATAGCAAGATAGATGTAAAGGAACTTAAGGACACAACGAGCTTCCATGTGTTTACCGTTGGAACTAAGAACGGAAAGGCATTACATATTGGCTAGTTTGCAAGAGTCGATGAGGAAAATATGGAAATAAGTTTGTTAAACAGACGTTATGAGACATTATTAAGATAACCCATTAAACCTTTTCTTTTTTACAATCATTATGCACGATACAGTGAATTTATGGAGGACTTATAGTATCCGCAAATTCTCATAAATTGTGGTACAAGAATTTAATGTAATTTAAATTGTATTATATAATTTCCTTATTGCTTTTTTGTGCAATATAACTGCAAAAATATAAGCATAAACATGTTTCGTGAAGAATTCCAGGCATATACATTCTGACTAATGACTAACTAGAGACAACGATTGTTAATTTATAGTTATGTACAGTAAGTAACATAAATGTTTTCAATAAAAACATTATGTTTATGATGTAGATGACATTTCAATTATCATACCTTGGGTTTCTATGCAAAGTCCTTATTAATAAGTTAGTTGTCACACGTAAATATATGATTACACTCCCTAATTCAGCACTAGTTGGGGCTATTAGGACTTTATTTAATATTTGGGTTTACTGTCTTTTTTCAACATTTTTTCAGTTATGTAGTATGTACGGCGTGGAAGAAAATCCACATTGCTTTGTCCTGCCGCAATCGGGAAGCGAACACGGATTACAAATCCAGCGCACCAATCACTGAACCACGGCCGCGGCGTTGATTGGGGGAAAACATATACGTAACATTGTAAATCGAAACAGTTTTCACCGTGCCCTTTATCAGAAACTCTTATAGGACAAAAGTTCACGTGTGAAAAGGCTGTCCAGCTAGCTTACGGATGTCAATTTTCTACCCAGGATTAAGCCTAGACACTTCCTCCGTCGTTAGAACTGGAATAACGCGAACATACTCTGACGGTTGATGCGACGTAAGATATGTGTAAACGTGAACGATAAAAAAACCATTGCAGCAGAATGGTCAGCCAGAAAATCGATTTCCGTAATAGTATTAACTAGATCTGATAGATTGTCATAATCTACGGATACCAGATTTATCTTCATTAGAAACAAATATTGTTCAAAAACAAAAGATTCTCACAAGTTTAAAAAACTCATGCTCTGATATTTCACATAATAGCGAATAAAATATTTTAAATTTGTTCTATTTCTTAATATACAAAAAATGTAATTATCATTTTTTAAAAATTTGAACATGTATTGCGAACAGCGGAGAGCTTCATGGTCTGGTGATAATGGTCTATCCGGGACCAGACAAAATAATTATTAACTTGAGGAAGCTTCCGACCAGTGTTTAAGCTGAAAATCATTGTTATTTAATAAGTTAAACGCCTTTTTCAAATTATATAAGGCGGCCGATTCACCTAACCAGTTTTCCATGGTATTCTAGCCAGTACTAACTTACCATTCAACAGGGAACCGACAACTTCATCAAATTCAATGTGGAGAAAATTGTCATTTTTGTCAAATTTTCACGAAAGGGTATAACCTGTCGTGACCGGGAATCAAACCCCGATAGCCGGGTTAAAAATCTAGCGTATCAACCATGCACTGGACCACGGTCCCGGTTGACCTAGCTGTTCGTGTGCCATAAAACACAGAAGAAAAAAGCTAAACGCTGCAATAATGAATAATAATCGATGATTCATTGGAAATATTGTTTTTGTGTATTAGAACAGTCGTGTATACACAAACGCTAACCAAGCGCAAAATAGTTCAAATATGATAAATGACTTGGAATTATCGAACCGTAGTTTAAAATCATTCGATATAACACGTTCTACATAGTCTAATACTTTAATCGCATACAGTATAAGATATTTACATTGTATTAACATTGAATTGTAACGCCGATTTTCTGCAACTTTTCATCTATAAACGGCGTCCTGTTTACCTTTAAACCAGTTTTCCTGGACTGTATTCTAACCATTACTTACACGTTTACAAGGAGTCTGCGGCTTCTCAACGCATGGAGGATAATCGACATTTTATCAAATTTTCAAAGTGCTAAGGGCATCACTTGCCGCGACCGAATTTCGAACCAGGGTCACCCAGTTACAAGTCCAGTGTTCTAACCACTGGACCACGGTGGTTGACTCTTCATTGTGGACTTCTCATCTGCTTCCATTTCAGTATAGAAGCAATTCAATGCTTGAGCCCTAGTCGCAAATTATTGTATTCATCTATAATATTCAAAATAAAACGTCAATTTTACGTTATAATTATTTAATGCGTAAGTACGTTGATAGAACTGGACCCTGACATTTCAGGATTTCTAATTTTCAATCGGCCTGTCGTCACTTCATTCCATGTGATATCTTGTTGAGGAAGTTTCAAAAGATTCTGAAAGTTTTATTTTTTTATTTTTTCCAGTTGGTCGATGCGCCTGGATGAGTCATGTATTGACCGATACAACAAAAGAATAATACAGACTGTGTACCATCAAGTCATTTTCTTGACACATCTTTCAGTGATTAACAATTGTACTATTAAATTGCCACCAGTCACACAGTGCTAGTTTTCAACAAAGAAGCGTCAAATTGATGATTTGGTATGAAAGCTGTTTACAAAATGCCGTGGAAGTTACAACACGCTTCACTGTTGAACTAACACCTCAAGCGACAAATTAAGTCTGCATGTCTTGATGTGAAGTTAATTAGACAGAAATAGTTATCGAATATTAAGCGACGTCTTTGGCGAAACACGATGTCATTGGAAAGCATGCAGTTACCTAAAGCCTGATAACAGAGTAAATGGAGTGTCTTATCACGTAAGAACTATCAGCATTTTTATTAACCGTTAAAATGTATAAAAGAGTGCGAAAATACCTACCGCAAGTTCGTATCATACTGTGAATCTATCAAAATAACAATGTCAACTGATTAAAAAGGGTGTTATTATCACACTTTGCTTTTCATCATTGATATTTCACCATAGATGGCAATGTGCGTACAGTACATACACGCAATAATAATGAAAATAGACCTCAATTGAATCACAAAGACACGACAATGGCGCGTGACGGATGAAAATAGTGTATAAAAATTATTCATCATTCCTGAAGATTGTGTATAAATATAGCCACGTCAGATATTTAGAAACACACCAATGATGGAACCAAGTCATTCTGTTCCGCAATTCTGCAAGTTATAGACCACATTACATGGGCGGAAGTGACTTTTTGGAGTTGCAGAACATCTTTTAAGACGAGCATAGCATAAAAACAGTGAGTGTTTATTTTTTATGATTTATATCGAATAATTGTTACCTTATCTGATTGTTATTTCATAGACTAATGTTAAACTTTGATAATAAATGTACATTTTACGCATACTCGGATGTTCATGTTTTTATGAAATGAAATAAACTAGAACTTACCGAGAGACATTTTACAATTGTGCCAAAAATGTGTTTATTGAGAACGGAATTTATTTGTAAAAATGTGCTTTTGTGGTTACGACATATAAGGGGATGACCACGCCACGCCCACCTTAGATTATTTTTGCTAATTTAAAAACGGTTTTAACTAAGACTCCTAAAAAAGATAGTTACGCATAAATTGGTTCATTAGGCAGTCAGTCTGCAGTTTTACGACTAAGCTACTTATTTTTACTGATGTATAAAGTCGCACCAATAGCCTGGGTCATTTGGTAACTTGTCCATTATTTAACGGCGGAGGAAGACCTCAGGCGTACCTCTGAGTAAAACCATAGATCATCTATACCATAGCTGGACAGCTCTATCACATACGAAGTCTTCTACTTCCTGAATTCTATTTTACTATAGTGAGATGCCACTGATTTTTAGTGAGAGACCATTACAAGTCCACCTCTGAGACTCTCTTGAGTCACCCACCTCAAATATCTTTTTAGAGATTTTGACAAAGTACTCGTTCTTTCCTATTTTTAGCTTTTCGTTTTCTGTACAAACATAATAATGATGTAAACAAAATAAAAATAACTACATGCCTACTCCCACTAAAAGTAAAAGTCGTCTTAACGCCAACCAACATTTTTTGAATGACCATTTTGACTTGTCAATATCAAACAGTGCTTAAAATCTTGTAATACATCTAAAATGAAGAAAGAGTTGATGATGATTATTTTTATATACCGTACATATATAAATGGGAAAATAGAAAAAAAAGAAATGCATTGTACTAGCTTGTGTAGTGTTTTGGATAAATTACAAATATACGTGACACTGTTGGTGATGCTGGTAGCAGCCATAGACGCGCACTTGAATATTTTATGAAATTAGAAACTGCTAGAAATGTATTTAATAGTGAACTAAAACACACTATTTCGAAAGAAAATAACATTTAGTGTACTTTAAACACAAGTGATTTCCAAACATATTTTAAATATGTATTAATGACACAGAATCTATATTCTAACAAGCCGATGAAAATGTTGTACAAAAATGTCAATTAAATGACAGATATTTATTTAAAAATGGAGAATTAGATATGAGTTTCTCTGAATTTAATGCGCATTTTAGTTAAAGCTTGTCAATGTTCAAGGTTGATAAATCGGCTGGATCTGACTAATTACTAAATGAAATTTTCATGTCTGTGATTGGATGATGTTAATTAGGATCCAATTATTTATAAGTTTTATAAGTGTCCGTGACAGAAAATGATTTATCCAGAGATTTTGAATATCAACAACATTCCTATTTGTTATTTTTCCCTTTAAATTTGCAATGAAGTCTACTGGGAGTAACCAATTGTCCAAACATTTAAGACAGAAGAACGTATATTTCAACGAAAACCCATGGTAAAACGTTGAAATTACACAGTATCAAAATAATTATGTAAGGAAAAAATAAGTTACCATGCAATATCTTAAGAAATATTATATTTTTCCTGTGTTTCAGCAGGGCAACAACTCAATAGATTTTTTTTTAAATTGTCATAAGATTTTCCATGGTAACTATCAAAGACATACTTAGTTAGCAAATGGACAATATCTATATATTGTGTATATATAATATATAGTAATATTAACATTTTTGTGTTGCATTGAGCAATTGCAAATACATCAGAAAAAAAGGAATTAGGACCTTAATACCTTAGAAGAGGAACCAAAGTTAAACCAGGGGCGATCATACCGGTCTTTAAGTTTAGGGGTTCCATAATAGTTATACAATATACATGTATATACATGTATATTAGAAAACTTTTAGGTGTTAGAAGGTAGACACAAAATAATTTTGTTTAAAGTGAATTAGGGAGAATGTTAGCGGTCCAGATTTTATTCCCGGTCGCGGCAGGTCATACACTTCAGTGATAAATTGACAAAAATGATGACTTTCCGCCACATGAGAAGTTGCCTGTTCTTCAGCCTTGAGTAACAGTGCTTTCCTCGGGCTGACATTTTTACTGATACCTTCAAGCTATATGTGTTATTTATTTTAATATGCACACCAACTTTCAAGTCATTCGACCTCATGGGGACAACGTAATGTTCCGGACAAGAAATCGTTTAATACTATCAATCAAAGGGGAATAAATAAAAAAAAACACTTTGTAACTTTTAAACAGCAAGTTTGTGCCAATTATAAAATTGAAGAACACACGTGTAAAACAATATTTTAAGTTTGATAAATTTGAAAAATCATGGGAAAAGTTCATTAATTTTGTGATTCCAGAGTAGTTGACTTAGTAAAGAGTAAAAAGTTAATCCTTGACAGTTGCATGCATCGGGACGTTCAGCGGGGCCGTAAAGGTTCCGCCAACAGAAACAGTATATTCTCAATTTATTTATTTAAAATATCATCCTTAAACGAGAACCTTAGTAGTTTAGCTTCTTTGACCTTTTATTTTAAAAAAAAACACAATCTTAATATGAATCAAAAGTCTATAGAAAACATCGCAATATGTACTTTGTATATACTACATGAAATGTTTTGTTCTATATCTTTGTAAGACTTTGTAAATAAATGGGTAACCTATGGCTACCCTAAAAAAACACACACACACACGCACCATGTAGAGTCACGGTTTTTTTGCACTGTACTTTGGATCATTGGAAGAAACATTCACACCAAGCTTGAAGTCATTCGAACTTATGATGACAAAGTTATGTTCCAGACAAAAAATCCTCTATTATTAAACAATCAAAGGGGAATAATTCAAAAACTGCACAAGGTAGAATTATGGTTCTTGTGCACTGCACTTTGGATCATTGCAAGAAACATGCACACCAAGTTTAAAGTCATTTGAACTTATGATGACAAAGTTATGTTCCAGACAAAAAATCCTCTATTATTAAACAATCAAAGGGGAATAATTCAAAAACTGCACAAGGTAGAATTATGGTTCTTATGCACTGCACTTCGGATCATTGCAAGAAACATGCACACCAAGTTTAAAGTCATTTGAACTTATGATGACAAAGTTATGTTCCAGACAAAAAATCCTCTATTATTAAACAATCAAAGGGGAATAATTCAAAAACTGCACAAGGTAGAATTATGGTTCTTGTGCACTGCACTTTGGATCATTGCAAGAAACATGCACACCAAGTTTAAAGTCATTTGAACTTATGATGACAAAGTTATGTTCCAGACAAAAAATCCTCTATTATTAAACAATCAAAGGGGAATAATTCAAAAACTGCACAAGGTAGAATTATGGTTCTTGTGCACTGCACTTCGGATTATTGCAAGAAACATGCACACCAAGTTTAAAGTCATTTGAACTTATGATGACAAAGTTATGTTCCAGACAAAAAATCCTCTATCATTAAACAATCAAAGGGGAATAATTCAAAAACTGCACAAGGTAGAATTATGGTTCTTGTGCATTGTACTTTGGATCATTGCAAGAAACATTCACACCAAGCTTGAAGTCATTCAAACTTATGATGACAAAGTTATGTTCCAGACAAAAAATCCTCTATTATTAAACAATCAAAGGGGAATAATTCAAAAACCGCACAAGGTAGAGTTATGGTTCTTGTGCACTGCACTTTGGATCATTGCAAAAAACATGCACACCAATTTTGAAGTCATTCGAACTTATGGTGACAAAATTATATTCCGGACAAGCAAAAGGGGACGCCGCCGCCACCGCCGCCAATGCCGCCGACAAAGTAATCCCTATATGTCGCCTAGTCAGTCGACACAAAAAATACTATCACCTTCTAACATATAATAAATGAAGATGCTGTTAGAAATTCACCTTGTAAGATGATATTTTATAAGAAAATACGAAATAGGTAAGGGGTAATAATGATAGATAAACTTTACGACACGATTAATCGAGATTAATAGGACATCTATGAAACAATATGATAATACAAATATAATCGCAATCAGGTGATAATATTTATAAGATGATATACATGTGTATATATATTTATGGAATGTTAATTATTTTTCATTACTAATTTACTTGACTCCGACAATTCTTAACATTTTATATATATATTAGTATATAGATATATATATATTTATAAATATATGTGTGTGTATTGCATAGTGTACAGACATATGTTTTTATAAACAAATTTAACGTAAAAAAAATTAATCACTATAGTGGACATTGCGATTCTTCGATCGTCGCTTATGGGGGTCCCATCACTGCCCATAGGGTTTCATTGCGATCAAACTTAATGAAAGTGGAATCACGTTTTTCAGGTATGTCTTCATCAACCTTAGTAATCACACTGACACTTGTTTTTAATCATGTGTTTGAGTGCACAGAGATGGGTATAATCTTTCCATGTGGCTTGTCGTCCGATTCGGAACTCCTTGCCAGCGAAAGAATCAGTGTGACTGACACGGAAAAGAAGCTGGAGAAAATGTTTGACCGACGTGTGAATATCACTCGTTTGAGCATAGAGTATTCTCTGATATGTCCAATTAGGCATGCATGTGGTACCGGGCTTGACCCATCATTCTTTTACGATGGACCAGACAATTATAAAGAGTTCAAAGGTAACCTGCTTCTTCTTACAGATGCTTGTACTTTATTACTTATCATATTTATAAGAAAAATCATTGATACTAAGCATCAAAGGGTAAAATAATGACGTAAAATAATTCAGTCAACATCAGATTTTAAAATCCGTTACATTTTGTATTATTAATAGTGGATTTCAAGATTGACTATTCAAAACAATTTGTTTATAAAAGCGGATAGTTGCCGTTGATAAAATATGCAAAATAATATAGACTGGATTCTCCCATTGCCCAAGTGACTACTGAGCAACTGCATTCCATTAGGACACCGCCGTTCAGCGCGGCGCCAATGATGTGATTGATGGCAAAGCGAAACAAGTATGAGAGCACTCTGACGCTTTTATGTCTCGAATTGTCTTTATGAATTATATATTTAAGTTTTAATATTGAAATGATCGAATGTGTTTAACATTTTTAAGATAAAACATTAACTTAATGTAGAAATAACACGATAAAATCAGTATGTTTCTTTGTACATTGTCAAATCAAATCTCTGTCCGGAGTGGTTAATTTTCATTCATTTGCTTCTCTGTCAACGTCTGTAAAGTAGAATACATACGATATATTTTTCTGCTCTCCGTACGTTAAATGTTATATTTTAACAATTTTATTACAAATCTGTGTTCTTGTTTCGATTTAAACGATTGGACTTTGCAACGTTATTACTGAATATACAAGTATACAGATACTTTCCGCCAAGCATTAGTACCCTTGGTAAATAACACTTTTTCAGTTCATTTTGTCTGAAACGTATTGTACGAATTTACCATGTGTTACTTTATTTATTGTTTTTGCAAGAATCATGTAATAAGCGAGACATTTACAGAGATGCATGTGAGGGATAACTCTAGATAGAGATTTTACAAATCTTGTAAGATTCAACGAACGTACCTAGACTTTTTTTTGAACTTCATTTATAATCATTTTGATATTTTGCAGATTGCCCCGAATGCACGTGCGAATGGTCGTGCCAGAATGACGGAACGTGCTGCCCTTATTGTTACCACGGTTACATAGAAAGTGAATGTATAGAAGGACAAGTTTATCCTAAAAATGGTTCACGCATTTTTCTGCCTATGATTGCGAAATGCGCGCGTAAATATGCTAACAGTTCTTTTTCGTACACTTGTCAAAATGAGATGCAGCCATGTACAGTCCCGGGTTCAAGAACGATTTACAAAAATAAACACTGCGCTGAATGCAACGAAGAAACAGAGGCATGTATTGAATTGCCTCTAAAGACAGAGTGCATGTATGGCCAGAATACTGAGCCGTTCAAGTCATTAGAGGAAATTATTGAGTTTGTGGATACCTATGGGTGTAGAGTTGTATATTATGCTGAGGACACCCCAGAATGTAAACCTCAAACCAAGACCAGGATTGCTAAATGTAATATAACAGGACTTTGGACTGAATACGATGCAGACATAGAATGGGCGTGTGAAAACTTTATCACACCTTACGGCAAATTTAAAAACGTATATTGCTACATCTGCAATCCAAGTTTATCTAACAAATTGACAACACCCCCGCTGAGCCAATGTCCGAACACCACTTATCCCCAGATCCCAAAGCGTTTAAGCGAAGCGTGTGAAAACTTACCTGAAATTGATCGAATGTTTCCTTATAAAAACGTTTACTGTTCTGCTTGCTATGGTAACGACATGGATTCTGTATATGATTTAGATACCGGGAAACTAGTTTTTGAAAGCGAAGACATAGACGTCGTATCACTACATTCTGACATTCAATTTTCTATACGAATTTTTGGGTTTTCTATTGATGACCAGCTGCTACAATTATTGGAAAATTATTTGCGAAACTTTTGGCCAGTGTCGGATAGTCATCTATTACAACAAACTTCGGATACTTATCTTAGCTCATACACAGAAGAAATAATGAAAGACTACCAGGCCGTATGTGGAATCCCCTCACCCTGTGTCTCCAGGAACACTTCGAGCTCATTTTTACGTGGCTATAGCAACATGGCTTGTGAAGACAGCACATGTTCTTGTGAAGATGCGTGTATTCCAAAATACACATGTTGCCCCGAATTTCTGCTGAAGAATAATCCATACGCAACCCTGACGTGTACATTGAATATCGCAAATGTTATTAAAACTGACAACGCTAGTAAATTTTCACCTAAATCTATGAAGTGCAACGAATATGACAATCGGTCAAACTCGATTTTCATTATCAAAACGTGTCCAACCAACGCTCAGAATGAAACCAATCGTTACAAATGTGAGTCAATGGACATAGATTCTGATATACTAAAATATATTCCTATCAGCGACGGAAGTAAAATTGCTTATAGAAACATATATTGTCTATTTTGCAATAACGCTAACAGTAGATCATTGACCTCTGCTACCGTATCACTGCGATTGAAATGCGACGCGTTCCTTGAGGTAAAATTGGTGAACAACTTGGGGCACTTAATAGACTTAGTGAATCTGTACTGTGGCAGATTTGTTTATTTCCCAACATCTGTTCTATCAGGTTTTAATACCGATAAAGAATCATATAATGGCAGTATAACATACATTCCTAACAAAAGACTTACTGATACTTATTTGCCGTACTCCAAGCTCTACTTCTTCACGGAATGTAATAAAACAGGACTTTGGAGAATGCCTGAAGACCGTATCAGAAGGACGTGTGAGGGTACTTCCGAAAGTGTGTTAGCTCTAAAACCATACAAAACAGTCACATCAATATACAAAAACTTTGCTTGTTTCATATGTAATTCATGGATCACCGTATCCACAGAGAATGTTGTTTCCGACTGTGCCGCCTTTTCAGAATTTGATCAGTATAAAACTGAACTATGCAATAGAACAGAGCGTCACCCAGTGTGGGCTCCATATAAAAACTTTTACTGTGCAGATTGTAATTATAACTATCAGCCGGTGAGTACAAGAGCTTTTTTTCTTTTCAGCATCAAAATATTTATACCGACAGTGCAATTTCTCCAGAGTGGCACTCTATTGGGCACCAACCTCCCTTCAACAACAGTATGATTTTCCCACTTGACGATTTAACTAGTATTTTTATCTCCCTAGAACACATTTAAAGCAAGTTTATCATACTTAGTTCATTGTGGAAGAAAAAGTCAGTATTGGTAGGAACACAGGTAGCTGTATCAGTGTTCGGGCTACACACAAAAAAAATCCCGTCACTGAGCTTATATTACTATCAAGGTGAAAAGCCTACTATATGTCTATATGCCAAACAATGTGAAACACCGCATCTCGTTGTTTCAGCATGAAATACGTGCGCTGAAGGAAATAGCTACACATGTATCAAGCGATCTGGTTGGTCGTATATGTGTGTACAATAGACTGTTCATTTCATCCGACCAATCAGATCGCTTGATACATCACTCGCGCTTGACTCAAAATGGCTTGCAGCGAAGATATATAACGAAAGGAATAACAATTGTACCGTTTCATAGTTATTAGATGCAATTGAATGAGATTTTCGATAGGAATGAATATCTTATAGTTTATTTGAATGACATGTGTAGCAATTTTCCTTCAGCGCACATATTTTTAAATATGCTGAAACAACGAGCTGCGAAGTTCCACATTGTTTGGCATATAGACATATAGTAATGTGTGTGAAGTTGGCGGCCTAGCGGCCTGGCGGCGTGAAGTTGGCGGCCTAGCGGCCTGGCGGCGTGAAGTTGGCGGCCTGGCGGCCTAGCGGCCTGGCGGCGTGAAGTTGGCGGCCTGGCGGCCTAGCGGCGTGAAGTTGGCGGCCTGGCGGCCTAGCGGCCTAGAATTTTATACTCCCAATCGCCCAGAAATGCATCAGAATCACGTTCTATAAGCATTAGAAACTATTTTGGATGGAAAAAGTCGCAAAAATCACTTTAACATAGGTATGAAATTTCGCCGAAAACTTAGTTTTTTCACCGACCCAAAATATTAAACACCCAATCACTCAGAAATGTATCAGAATCACATTCTACATGCATTAGAAACGATTTTGGACGGAAAAAGTCGCAAAAATTCACTTTTTCATAGTTACGCCGCTAGGCCGCTAGGCCGCTAGGCCGCCAACTTCACGTTTTCAGCGGCCTAGCGGCCTAGAATTTTATACTCCCAATCGCCCAGAAATGCATCAGAATCACGTTCTATAAGCATTAGAAACTATTTTGGATGGAAAAAGTCGCAAAAAATCACTTTAACGTAGGTACGCAATTTCGCCGAAAACTTAGTTTTTTGCCACCCTGAATATTTAATACCCAATCACTCAGAAATGTATCAGAATCACGTTCTACATGCGTAGGAAACTGTTTTTGAAGGAGAAGTTGCAAAAAACACTCCCGCGGCATCATAGTTACGCCGCTAGGCCACTAACTTTCCTTCTTTCGGCGCGTAGTATATATTGTAAGAACTTATTTTACCATTAATGGTAGAGAAGCAAGTTTATTTAAACTAAATACTTCTTATACAATATCGAAAGTAAAATCGGGGCAGATGAGTGTGTGAACTTAGACATATACATGTAATTTATCATCCAGAAATCAATTTTAACCACGGCGACACTTCTCTATTATTTTAGTTTTCCGAAACGCCGGTTTTAGTTTTTTTTGTCTAGACTACTGATAAATTCATGCAGAAATGTTTCAAGGTACGTAGCCGTGAATTATGTGTATTTAACTCATACATTTCGAAATCGGCGAAGAAACGTGCACACATGTTCCGTTTTTTTATTATGTTATATGCAGTAATCACGAGTTCGATCCCAGTCCGCTCAAATCTTTATGTGTTGATTTGGTAATGAAATCATGTGGTCATTCATCACTACCTCTGATTCAAGTAGGGCAGATCTCATTCATTGGAACAATTATTTGCGCTCAGTAAGCGCCGGTCCCATACTTTCAAGTGCATGTTGTCTACTTGCATAAACGTGGCGATCCGAATGTTGTGAGTACCGGCTGCGGATTTACCCCAGTACTCACGTTCATCATACTTGCACGCACTTAAAACATCAGAGTGTGAAAGGATTCGGTTCGTAAACTGTACATGCAAGTACGGCTTCATACGATAACGTGAAAATCGCAAGACGATAGTACGTTGTAGGCACGTGTAAGTCACCGCACCGCGTGTGCAACGTAAGATCTCTCAACCGCTAATGGCCAGACGGAATCGGAATTTAACATTATTACGTATATTTATTTGTGATTAACATGTACTGTCTACGAATTGCTGGATCACCCCTCGCATATTCCACGGTAGATAGGCCAATAACAAGGTCATTGATAGACTAGCTTCTAATTAAACAATCAGTTATTAGATGGCTAATATATAGCTACTGAATAGATACTTAAATTGATTCCCTGTTTGATACATTTTTTTAAACAAGACGTATATGTGCATGTTAAATGCAAAATGTTAAGAATAAGACAGGTCATATAATATGATTAAAGAAATTAATAATTAAAAAAAAAACACTGGCATTTGCAAATATTTGCATCGCACACCAATACATATTTCCCACATCTACAATATTTACCTTCCTTGGTTTGAATTGGCGGTCATCTTGAAAGTCAACTTGCTTATGTGTTTAATAGAAAAAAGTAGTTACTAAACAACTCAATGTACAGAATATTAAGTTTGAAACCCATTAGCATATCAGATTACGAAAATGTGGTTGTCACTTATGAATAACCCATATTTAGTATCACAAAAATATAAATATCTCCTGTCAATGCTTGTCAAATTAGCCTTTCAAGATAGCCGCCAAGGGAGGTAAATATTGTAGATGTGGGAAGTATGTATTAGTTACGTCTGGATGCAAAGTTTGATAAATAACAATCAGTCCATTTTGTAAACATAATACAAACGCATTTTCACACAACATGTGAAATTTAATATTCTAATCAATATATTTTCTCAAGCAGGACTGGTATATGCAAGTTATTTTAAAGAATCTTGTAAAAATAATTTCATATATACATAGAATGATTTGATTTTAGAAATAGAAGAAGCGTTCAGTTGTATTTTTAGTATATTATAAAGACTTCTAACATAATCTGGTAATGGATATTAACAGGTTAAAATTCATTAATATATATTAAATATATACTAAATAAAATATAATATAAATAATATAAAAATATTATAAAAACAACAGTGAGTTTTCCATTAACTTATTATCAGTAAAATTCAATGAAATTTATGACCCTCTTCAAGTAGTTTTATTCGATAAAACTACATGCCCTATTATATCACTAGGTATCAAGTCTACAGACACTAAGGTAAGTGTAAAGACAGGATTAATCTGATTAGGATCCTCATGCGGATTTTCTTTGGGGGTCACTTATATAGTAGCTGTACAATGGCTCAAACAATCTTAGGTGTAGCTTTAAAAAACATCAAAAAGTTCGGAGAAGATATCTAATTTTGTCAAATTTATATGCTGAATGAAAATAGATTTTCAACATACCGCAATGATTACAAGCTTTGTGCCATTGTGCAAATAAAAGTTATGATATGTTAAAAATATTTAAATTATTTTGAAATATCTACCAATTTTACGCATTGTACCCTGGACTTAGAAGGAATTGATATGTGTCCTTTTCAAACACAGAAGTGTCGGAGAATCCAAGAATTCAAAATAATTAAAAAGATACGTAATACAAAAGATCAATTTAATAAGATTAATTTTGTGATGAGTACAAATTTAATATTTTAGATAGAATAAAAGTTATAGCGATTATAGTGAAAATCATACATTTTTTGACGATTGTGTGTATAATATTCCAGATAGCTAAAAAGGTGAAGTTTTCGGCGTAATGGCGTACCAGTATGGTGAAGTGATTTTTTTTGCGACTTTTCCCTTCCAAAAAAGTTTCTGCATCAACTTAGTTTATTTATCAGTAGTCTAGACAAAAAAAAACCGTAAAACCTGCGTTTCGGAAACTAAAATAATAGAGAAGTGTCGCTATCGCCGTGGTTAAAGTTGATTTTTGGATTATAAATTATATGTTTTAGTTCACACACTCATCTGTCCCGATTTTGCTTTCGATATTGTATAAGAATGATTTAGTTTAAATAAACTTGCTTCTTTACCATTAATGGTAAAACAAGTTTCTACAATATATATTAAGCCGCTCGATGATTGCTTGAGTATACGCGGAAAGAAGGGAAGTTAGTGGCCTAGCGGCGTAATTATGATGCCGTGAGAGTGTTTTTTGCGACTTCTCCATCCAAAATAGTTTCTTATGCTTGTAGAACATGATTCTGATACATTTCTGAGTGATTGGGTGTTTAATATTTTGGGTCGGTGAAAAAACTAAGTTTTCGGCGAAATTTCGTACCTACGTTAAAGTGATTTTTTGCGACTTTTTCCATCCAAAATAGTTTCTAATGCTTATAGAACGTGATTCTGATGCATTTCTGGGGGATTGGGGGTATGAAATTCTAGGCCGCTAGGCCGCTGAAAACGTGAAGTTGGCGGCCTAGCGGCCTAGCGGCGTAACTATGAAAAAGTGAATTTTTGCGACTTTTTCCGTCAGAAATCGTTTCTAATGCATGTAGAATGTGATTCTGATACATTTCTGAGTGATTGGGTGTTTAATATTTTGGGTCGGTGAAAAAACTAAGTTTTCGGCGAAATTTCATACCTACGTTAAAGTGATTTTTTGCGACTTTTTCCATCCAAAATAGTTTCTAATGCTTATAGAACGTGATTCTGATGCATTTCTGGGCGATTGGGAGTATAAAATTCTAGGCCGCTAGGCCGCTGAAAACGTGAAGTTGGCGGCCTAGCGGCCTAGCGGCGTAACTATGAAAAAGTGAATTTTTGCGACTTTTTCTGTCCAAAATCGTTTCTAATGCATGTAGAATGTGATTCTGATACATTTCTGAGTGATTGGGTGTTTAATATTTTGGGTCGGTGAAAAAACTAAGTTTTCGGCGAAATTTCATACCTACGTTAAAGTGATTTTTTGCGACTTTTTCCATCCAAAATAGTTTCTAATGCTTATAGAACGTGATTTTGATGCATTTCTGGGCGATTGGGGGTATAAAATTCTAGGCCGCTAGGCCGCTGAAAACGTGAAGTTGGCGGCCTAGCGGCGTTACTATGAAAAAGTGATTTGTTGCGACTTTTTCCGTCAGAAATCGTTTCTAATGCATGTAGAATGTGATTCTGATACATTTCTGAGTGATTGGGTGTTTAATATTTTGGGTCGGTGAAAAAACTAAGTTTTCGGCGAAATTTCATACCTACGTTAAAGTGATTTTTTGCGACTTTTTCCATCCAAAATAGTTTCTAATGCTTATAGAACGTGATTCTGATGCATTTCTGGGCGATTGGGAGTATAAAATTCTAGGCCGCTAGGCCGCTGAAAACGTGAAGTTGGCGGCCTAGCGGCCTAGCGGCGTAACTATGAAAAAGTGAATTTTTGCGACTTTTTCTGTCCAAAATCGTTTCTAATGCATGTAGAATGTGATTCTGATACATTTCTGAGTGATTGGGTGTTTAATATTTTGGGTCGGTGAAAAAACTAAGTTTTCGGCGAAATTTCATACCTACGTTAAAGTGATTTTTTGCGACTTTTTCCATCCAAAATAGTTTCTAATGCTTATAGAACGTGATTTTGATGCATTTCTGGGCGATTGGGGGTATACAATTCTAGGCCGCTAGGCCGCTGAAAACGAGAAGTTGGCGGCCTAGCGGCCTAGCGGCGTAACTATGAAAAAGTGATTTTTTGCGACTTTTTCCGTCAGAAATCGTTTCTAATGCATGTAGAATGTGATTCTGATACATTTCTGAGTGATTGGGTGTTTAATATTTTGGGTCGGTGAAAAAACTAAGTTTTCGGCGAAATTTCATACCTATGTTAAAGTGATTTTTTGCGACTTTTTCCATCCAAAATAGTTTCTAATGCTTATAGAACGTGATTCTGATGCATTTCTGGGCGATTGGGAGTATAAAATTCTAGGCCGCTAGGCCGCTAGGCCGCCAGGCCGCCAACTTCACGCCGCTAGGCCGCCAGGCCGCCAACTTCACGCCGCCAGGCCGCTAGGCCACCAGGCCGCCAACTTCACGCCGCCAGGCCGCTAGGCCGCCAACTTCACGCCGCCAGGCCGCTAGGCCGCCAACTTCACACACATCATATATAGTAGGCGTTTTACCTTGATAGTATATATAAAGCTCAGTGACGATAGGGGATTGGTGAACCAAACACTGATACAGCTACATGTGGATAGGAATACAGCCGTGGAAAACTGATTACTTATAGGTGAATCGGCCGTCGGAAAAATCTGAAATACATTTTGTACTATGTAAAAAGGCGTTATGCCGTGCAGAAATTAATCAAACTAATACATACATTTTTGTATATTAATTTACAGCTTACGTTGATCATGAATGGTCGTTTCATTACAGCACAGCTGTATAAATACATCTTTTCAATTTCGAAGGCGGAATTTTCGCAAGCACTGAGTTTATCTAGAAGTGACCCGGTAACAGAACCAGAATGTGCTGACGGAGTATTTGACACGGAATCGGTATGTAACATAAAGTACTAAAAAACAATATGTGCCATCGATTTATAGGCCTAGGTTTTCCATGAACAAGCTGTCTTAACAGCGGGCTCGACATGTTGCCCTTGTGCATCTAGTTTAATTTAGTCAGTCCCAGCGTTTTTAATTTCAGATGCAAAAATGTTTCATAGTTTAGCTTGTTCAGTTAAAATGAACCCTGTACTGGGTGGTGAGGTATTTTGTAGTTTATGACGTAAAACCCTTGTTAATTTATTTGGCTGAGATTATTTTTCTGCTGTTTGACACCGCATAGGCGTGTTGCCGCATAGACGTGACCGGTTATGCGGCGTCACAGCGCTGGTATAAAACAAATGTACATGTCCATAGAATTCGCAAAACAGTGAAACATGACACAATGGTATATTATACAGTATCAATAAGTGTCGATAAAAACATTCGAGAATTTGTCGCCCTTGTTATTATTAGTTCAAATCGAATAAATGTGGCCATTATTGACAGGTGGCCTTATTCGGAGGTCAGTTTGTTCTAAATAAACAGTCAATTAAGTTTTTCAAAGAATGTCATGTGTGGCTTTTATTCGGAGGTGACTGCAAACACAGATTTGACTGTTATTTTATAGAAGTAGATGTTCAAATGGTATGATTAAAGACAAATGCATGATTACGAGTAGATATGTAATGACTTGAGTAATTCAATTTTAGTGATAAAATTAGTATAAAATCGGTAATTAAAAGTAATTTTCCATCCAATGACGACTTTTTTGGCATCCCTTAGCATTATATTATAAAATCTGATAGACACGGATGTGCATGTATAAGTTACACGTCACTAAGTCTTATTCTAGTAAATACATCGACATACAATTTACCACCAAACGATATAAACCTCCATTGTGTTGTATCGTCTTTGCGTAATAACCACTGGCCCTTCATCGCTTTGAGTGGTACCAAGTTAGGTTAAGGAAAGTTGGTGATCTAATCAAGTGGACGTCTGCACCCAACTGTTTACACATTGGTTAAATCTAACCAAAGGGTTGAATTTGAGGTTTGTTTTAAAGTTTAACGAGAGGCAATTAAGATGTACCAAAATTTAATGCTGGATGTCCTCAAGACGAGTAAACAAACAAACTAAGGATCTTGACAGCTTCTTAAAAAATATCAGAAATTTAATCTAGCTTCAAATTTAACCCAGTGGTTAAAATCAACCATTTTTTAATTTTTTATAGTGTCTTCCACATCAACCTACATGGAATTACATATAATTGTACATTTACATCCTTTCTCGTTTCAGGGACTTTGTCAAAAATACTACTGTTTCGATGACTTTGTTCTAGTGAAAGATATTTGTACCAGTCCAATCAAATCTCAAAGTAATGAGTTGTACCCAATGCAGCTTTTACTTCAATACGACGGAACTAAAGCGATGACCGCCGACAGAATTATGGTAGACTTAAATCAATTGGGAAAACTTCTAATGAACGAAATATCGACCTCACTAAACCCCGGTACCAAACATATCATAGAAGATTTTTATTTTAAGACACCAGACGGATGCATTGGGTCCCAATCAAGAGTTTTATCAGATAAAAGTGTTGACATAAAAATGGTTAAAAAACTGTTAGTGCAAATAGCTGTTAAAATCAGTTATTCTGCCAATATATTACTCGATCGTTTAGCGTTGGTACAGTTTACAAAAATGTCCACAATACAGTTATATCAAGGCAACAATGAACAATCGGTAATCCGATTTAGAAATAATATCGTGGAATTAACCGAGGCTGTTAAGACATATAAGTTTTGCACAGTTGTCTTTAGTAATTACACAAGAGACGAACCCAAATCTGGAATCAAACCGGTGATTCATGATGTGAACGAATTTCTCTACTGTCCAATGATTAGAATAAATATAGCGGACGTTTTCATAAGTCCTTTGACGCAACGTTTATTCACCACATCAGGGGAATGGTCATTTGAAAGTTATATGTACAGAACAGTGGGGAACTTTGTGTATGTATGTGCCAAGTACATCGAAAAAAAGCATACGGAAAGTGGTACCAAACAGCCATTTTTAGAAGAAGCATTGAACACCACGACGCTAGTTTGTACCCTACTTAGCATCACATGCTTGGTTCTGACTTTCTTCACGTACTATATATTTCCTAAACTTAGAGAAAAAGTGATTGGGAAGTCTAATATTATTTTATGTTTGATGCTGTCAATGGCCCAGGCTCTTGTACAGTTTGGTATTGAGAGGTATGAATCACGAAGTACTTGCGTTGCTATCGGGGTTCTCATACATTACTTTTTGATTGGCGCCTTCTGTACCATGAATGTCTGCGCTTTCAATATGTTCAAAATCTTCTATATAAATCGCAATATTCTTGATACAAGAGTGAAGTTCAGAAAATATTTTATCTTTATATTGGGAGTTCCGTTCATATTGGTAAGTTCTGTTGTGATTTTTAATCTGTTTAAATCAAATGGGTCGGACATTGGCTACGGTAAGACATTCTGCTTCATATCCTATTTCGAAGAAATGATGACCTTGTTCTTTTTACCAAGTGTAACACTTTTTCTGGCAAACGCATGTTTCTTTGCTCTAGCGTTTTATGCCATCAGGTCGTCACCAGCAATTTCTAACAAACAAGACAAGAGGGATTTTGTCCTGTATGTTAAATTAAGTTCTGTCATTGGTCTAGCCTGGCCGTTGCTGATTGCTGACAACTTAATCGGGTTAACTTGGTTCTCGTTCATAACGTCTGGGTTAAATGCACTTCAAGGCGTGTTCATATTCTTCTCATACGCTTTCAATAAAAGGGTTGGATTAATGTATCGAAACTTAATGTCAGGGACAAATACCACTACTTAATTGATTACAGTAACTTTTCATCAATTACCGACCACACTTGATTAACTCCTGTCAAATAGTTATTCATACATCATGAACTGTTCTACTTTCATGAATTCCTTTCGAAGCATAAATGAGACCACCTCTAGCAGCAACTCAGTAGCATAATTATTTCCCTGATACATGTATTTCAAGTTTACAATGGTCTCGCCAATTTTAAAACGGTTTTCTGTGTTCATAACAGGTTGTCTTTCTTTCGAAGATTAATACTTAGTTCTTAAATATCAAATTAAGCCTGCAGTTTGCAGTATAATGCGTACGTATTCATGTACAGAAATAGCCTAAAGAAATTGCGCAAACTCACTACACGACATTGAGTGAGTAGATTTGTATATAATGTATATTATGTTCACAATGCATTTCAAGTAAACAAGTATGTAATGTGTGTTCACAGTGTATATTGAGTGGATCAGTATATAATGTGTGTTCAGTGTTCACAGTGAACGTTGGATAGTGCAGAATATAATGGTATGTAATGTTTTTCACAGTGAACGTTGGATAGATCAGTAAATTATGTTTGTTTACAGTGAACGTTGAATAGATTAGTAAATTATGTTTGTATACATTGAACGTTGAGTAGATTAGTAAATTATGTTTGTATACATTGAACGTTGAGTAGATTAGTAAATTATGTTTGTCTACAGTGAACGTTGAGTAGATTAGTAAATTATGTTTGTCTACAGTGAACGTTGAGTAGATTAGTAAATTATGTTTGTATACATTGAACGTTGAGTAGATTAGTAAATTATGTTTGTCTACAGTGAACGTTGGGTAGATTAGTAAATTATGTTTGTATACATTGAACGTTGAGTAGATTAGTAAATTATGTTTGTATACATTGAACGTTGAGTAGATTAGTAAATTATGTTTGTATACATTGAACGTTGAGTAGATTAGTAAATTATGTTTGTATACATTGAACGTTGAGTAGATTAGTAAAATATGTTTGTCTACAGTGAACGTTGAGTAGATTAGTAAATTATGTTTGTCTACAGTGAACGTTGAGTAGATTAGTAAACGATGTTTGCTCAAAGTGAACGTTGAGTAGATCAGTAAAACTTTTTGGTCTACAGTGAACGTTGAGTAGATTAGTAAATTATGTTTGTTTACATTGAACGTTGAGTAGATCAGTAAATTATGTTTGCTCAGAGTGAACTTTGAGTAGATCAGTAAATTATGTTTGTTGACAGTGAACGTTGAGTAGATCAGTAAATTATGTTTGTTCATAATGAACGTTGAGTAGATCAGTAAATTATGTCTGTTCATAGTGAACGTTGAGTAGATCGGTATATAACAAGTGAGTGGGTCAGGATGGGTGTTCACAGTGCAAGTTGAGTAGGTGTTCCGATACATAATGAAGTACACGGTTTAGTAGATCAGTATGTAATGAGTGAGTGACTTTATTACCTATTGCTTGTTGTCCTGTTTGGTTTCGCATTTTTTGTATTGTCTGACACATGATGACCAATTATTTGTGAGTTTATTTCATCTGCTTGCAATGTCGTAGAGTATTATAATGGTCTTATTGTCGTACGGTGTCATTGTAATTTGATTTATTGTTTTTTCATTCGTGTGTCGTTGTTTTTCTGTCCGTACCGAATTGTAAGAATGTCTTTTACCATACTGAAAGCTTTAGAAGATACTGTAATTTCTTTTTCTTCGTCCGAATCAGAGCATAACAGATATGTTTAGATAAGTTTTCTTACCAAAATTAGCGAACCTGCAATCATGCAATTATACCGCCAAACCTGTGTTAGCGGCCACCTCCGAATTAAGGTCATCCTGAAATTAATTGTCATTCTTTAAAAAAACTCAATTAGTTATTTAGAACAAAAAGACCTCGGCCGAACAAAGGTAACCTGTCAATAAAGGCCACATTATGTCATTCCACAGAGTGGCCTTTGTTCACAGGTTGAATGTCTCTTGTAAAAACGCACACAATTTAATAGCTTCAAACTATTTCTTTGATATCTTTTCCTAGTACAATGTCACGAATGTCC
Organism: Lutraria lutraria; assembly: GCA_964023205.1. Lineage (NCBI taxonomy): Eukaryota > Metazoa > Mollusca > Bivalvia > Venerida > Mactridae > Lutraria > Lutraria lutraria. The sequence continues at coordinate 5,792,806 of OZ026840.1, forward strand.
GCGTATTACACTTACCTATACGCTATGGCGATATTGTTGTATTATACATTATGTAACACCGAAGAGAATCAATGAATACCCTTGGTAAATTACCAGCACGACTTATCATAGTAATGCATCTTAGCCAACAATTACGTTGAATATTTGTTTTCTTTGTGTATATCGAGGGTTCAACGCAAGAGTGTCGTAACTCATATTGAAATACAAGTTACGATAGTGTTGCGCTGAGCCCTCGATATCGTAAAACAAAAGAATTACATTGTAGATCTAATTCATTTATTTGTTCATGACTCGTTCTGTGAGGTGGACGTTAACTAATTTGTCTCAGTCTAATATCTGAATTGCACGTAAACAGCATTTTATTTTATATACTGTTGCACTATATTGTTATCTCTTCTTTACGTCACGGCTGATTTGTCCAATCAATTTAGTCTTTTTTTTACATAAAATTTCACGATATTGAATCAAAGGCTGTGGCAAAATCCATTTAAAGAAGCATAGATGGACACTGGACCTTTCCCGTACAACACATTATCTCATAATCTCATAAATTAAACGAATATTTACATCCAAAATTCTACCAGGAAGGTAGCCAGTTTAGTATCCATCTATCAACTAATTTAATATTGAATTTATTTGATTTGGAATGGCAGTAGGTGTTATTTTTAAGATACATTTGATAATGAAATCGGTCTCCAATCGTTCAACACTAATTTGTCTTTATTTCTTTTTTGGATACATTTTATAGTATCCTTTCCTTAGAATTGGAAAGTTCTCCACTTGAAAAGGCTGCATCAATTGTGTCTAGTATTATTTCAGAATACATTGCTGAATCAGCCCAGCCGAGCAAAGTCTCTGTGGTATATGAATTTTATATATGAAAATGTTATTTCACATGCGTTTGTTAAACTTTGCATGCGTTTGTATGAAGAAAGTGTTGTTACGATTTTTAGATATATTGTTGTATCTTTTTGTCTAAATGCATCTTATTATAACTAGAGTCCCGCATGGGGTCGGACAGGACATTGAATTATTTAAACGTTATATTTTTAATTTATAACGATGAATAACTTTGTGACCATATCATGAGTGAAATATATTCAAATTTGTTCGTAAAGCATATTCTAATTTAGAACAAATATCGCCATTCATATTCTCACATATCAGTTATGTAATTATGTTGTCATCTATATTATTTAGAAGTTTGCTACAAAATAAGATTTAAAAAACTCGTAGTTCGTTGTTTAAGTGTTTCTGGAGATGATAGATGGTAACACAATGAACTACTGAATGAATGGGTGTTTCGAATTTCCCTTCGACGCTTTTCATAACCAGTTGCCATGGTGTAGACAGTTAAAATTTATAGTTGTACCCAATTAGGCAATGGCCTTACTTATATAAAAATCTGCCATTTTAAGCATATCGAGGGCTCCATTGCAATCGAACAAAAAAGCAACAAATCATCGAAATAAGGGTTGGATTTCTCAGCATCACTCTAATTGTCACAAAACCTTTGAAGGTTCTAAGACACTACAAAATACATGTATTCACATGGGAGCTTTTAAATTTGCATAAACAATGATTGCGCAACAGCATGCGCATTAAGTGTGCAACCGTAACTAACCAATTACATACTGAGCTAAAAAGTTGTCAAACTTATAAATCCGCCATAGTTGAAATAAGCAGCAATTTGTCTTACAGTACGGTGTGCCACTTAGTTTAAACTTTATTTCAAATTATATTTCAAACATACACACATACATGAATTGTGATAGTTACTAAGATAGGATATTTTGGATTGTGTGCCACTTGCGTATTGATGTACAATATCACGAAATATGTCTGACAAAAAACGCGGTGTTCGGTACGTAAACTCGCTCATATATATCAAAGCATTTCACAAACATGTCAGTAATTCAAAAAACTACTCTGATGAATGACGCACATTAAAACTTAAGATATCTGCATGCTTCCAATTAGGAAGATATGTTTGTAATATCAGTCCATGTTTTGTATTTAAACAAGCGTTCATTAAATATTTATATCTGTTCGATGTAGCCAGAAACCATTAATAATTCAGTTTTTATCGAGGATGGTCAAACTTTCACTTCTATAACTGAAGGCTTTATCAATGCCCATACAGAACTATTATCCACTGTGATTCTTTAAAATATTAAATACTATTTAACTTAATGCTTCATTCACTAAGTCTTGACAAAACGAAAGTAGAAAATCTATTTTCAGACATTGAACAGAATGTCCGGAATCCGGAAGAAACGGTTTATATATTTTAAAATAGGTCGAATCCGCGAACTAAAAAAGGTGTTCATGCTTATAAAAACGGTTGATCACATATTGGAAACAATTTTTAAATCAATTTACACATACCAGTATCTTGCGAGTGGGAATATACACAAAAAGGAAAGGACAACCTTTTCTTTATATCGTAGGACAGATAAAAAAAACGAATGCAACTGTTTTGAATATATTTATAAATTTCTAAGATATACACAATTATATACATACACGTAAATACATAAATTTTGAATATTTCTTTATAATCAAATACATAAATATGTGGAATAATGAATTTGGACTATTTGTTCAGAGAATATGGAAATTGGTGTTTGACAAAGTGTGCTTCGTCCTCATGTATTTCGAGACAATGCGATACAAAGCAATGTTTCTTAACAACTGTCGTGATGAAAAAGAATGAATGAATAGACTAAGGTATTTAATTGGCAGTGTTATTACGCACAGAAAGTTTAGAGATGGGAAATATAGACACAAGGGAATGATATTATATAATAAATATACGTTTTTTTTACGTGTCTGGATCCACGATACATTTACAGAGAATAACTATCTGCCAGACACATTGAAAGAATCAATGGACGCTACAAATTAGGTCAATTATCGAACGTTTGTCAAATTAATTCATGTAGAGAAAAAACAAATTTGTATAAAAAGAAGTTTGAACATTGAACATGTACTTGTAAACGTGCATAGTTATGTTGTATTATTCGAAATGTATGGAACAAAAAAAAAAAACATTCATCTTAAACATACATTGTATACAAATAAACGTAAATGTTTATTTACTCTACAAGTAACAATCGCACGTTATGTTGAAGACCAATATATACTCAAAGCAATTAGATCTACATTCTCGTCAAATTTATTTCATTTTTGTAGTGTACGTATTCATAAGGTAGATTTTCCGTAAGTACTCCGGAAACAACACCTAATTCTTTGATACGAAATTTTAAATGGTCAAGCAACAAATGTTAACTATCCGGTATACAATGGAATTTATTTATCTTTATGATAAAGCTTTATAGAGAACTTTCCAGGTTTAATACATCGAAAATACAAACTTTTATTGAAAAATATATATATAAAAAGAATTCAAATGATCGGTGAACATATTTCAAATGGTTGATCTATTGAAATTAATGCAAATAGTATATGCAACAACAAATGCCGCACATGTGACACCACAGTCCTTGCGAAGTCAAACGTGCGGATATCCGAACACATGGTAGGAGCAGTGGAATTTGTATGTAGCACTTAATGTAATCATAATGACGTCATGACCGTAATAGAAGAACACATTACGTCACATCCGGTTCGTCAGTTTCGTTCTAAACATTTGTTCTGAAAATAGAGGTCGTAAAAATTATTAGCATAAATTTGATTTTAGTGTATTGGCGACTCTTAGTGAATCTTAAGAAGCGGTTTGTATCAAGATTTACCAACCCACTGAAAATGACGTGGGGAATTTCAATAATGTCGCAATTGTGAAATGGAACCATTGCAAGCTCAGTCTCATCTAAAGTTGTGCAAATACAAGTGCAATGATTGAAATAGCATGCCGAGTATTGAATCGATTGATGAACATACTTTTGACAATAAAACAAACATTAGTGCAGAAAGTTAATTAACCCATATGTCAGAATTTTTGTAGCAAAATTCTTTTCGATAGGTCAAGGGGGCATTGTATTTAAAAAAAAAAACATCTGGAATTTATATTTTTATTCACATAGATAAACAAAAAGCATACATTTATAATACTATTCTATAATTATAGTAGATCTACAAAAATGTACTTACGTATTTCAAAAAAGAATAGATCTACTGACTCAATAAAAATAGCCTGAATACATACAATGTCATAAGGTCCCTTCATAAAAAAATATTACTCACCTTTATTTTAATGAGTTGACCCTTTATTCCCATAGGAATGGATCATGTCCCCTACGTAGAGCATGTCTGAAATTAAGGAAGGGTTTGAATTACAAAGCTTTCAACTTTGTTATTTACTGGATCTAGTGTTTATTTAAGTCACCATGTAACTTAACAACCGCTTCAGCTATTAAAGTTTGTATTTATTATAATTCTTAAATGTGTAATCGAAAAACATATTTTGGGCAAATGCAGTAATTTTTATCTAGAAGTTTTAACCTACCGAAATATATGAGAAAAAAGCAATGATAACTTCATACTAGCCACTACCCCATATGGTGGTATTTTAAATACAATATACAGCACCCCAAACCTGCTGTTTTTTCTTTATATGAATTAAAGCATACTCATTAAAATCGTTCAGCCTGCCAGGACGTCTTGACCACTCGCCAACGTATCTAGAATATAGAAAAGAAAACTATTCCTACACAACATAAACACACATAGAAATCTCACCTTCCCATAATACTACCTTCCCAAAAACTCACTAATGCAAAACCTTCCCAAAATATAGGAACATACGAGAAGGATGTACCTCCACACAATCACGTGGAGCGTACAGCCTTTGATTTATTTTTTTTAAAATGTATCGAGTTTTTACGCCCCTTTTCAAAAGTCGGAGTCATATGAGGCGGACAGTTCCTGTGAAGAACCAGTACTAGACTCCCATCCTCCGTAAGCAACTGCCTAGTTTCTCACATAAAGAGACATGGTCGATATGGGGGCTAGAACCCACGACCCTCTATCAGTAAGAGGTTAGAGGGATTTGAAGTCAGCGCCCTTAACCACTCGAACAGGGAAGCGGGTCACAGCCTCAAAACAGTCTGCATCAAAGCTTATGTTAACAACTGTTACAGCAATGTAGAACATAATTCATATAACCATGCCAAATGACCCTGTTTGTTGGAGCGATGTTAAACACTAGCGTGAAACAAAACACCAATGCCGTCATCAGACGTACTGACGAGACGGACGTTACGTACGGCGTTCTTTTCCTTCTATATTCCTTAACTATTTTTCAACCACACAACGCAATTAAAACCCGCAATGACCGTTTGGACGTAATGGAAACCCCATAACGCTAACCCTAACCCAAACCCTATTATGTCGGTCTCCTAAGGCCAGCTATTCTAAAGTTTTACACGCCACAGACGCCACAGAGACCTCAAAAGCTCGACTTTTTCTTCAAAAAGAGACGAGCTGAAAAAGGAAATATTTTTGTATTTTCTATACATACGGTGTACTCTTCCTGAGTTCGTGGAAGCTTCTTGATCTTCTAAGACCTGGCTGGGGTGCAGCAGCATAGGTGGTACGTCTCATTTGATTGGTTCTAGGTAGCAATGCTTGGTCGTCAACGTATCTACAATGGTCGATCAAAAATAAATCAGCCGTATATATTGTTTGGAATGAGTGTAACCAACTTGATGGTCAGGAATTCGACTCAATGTATTTTGTTTACAATGTAGGTTTTTTCATATGAATTCGAATTAGGGGGTCTTTAAAGTCAAGTGGTTATGGTCTCAGACTAGTGATCACTAAAAAGTATTGACCTTCGGTGCTGTTAGTTCGAATTCCATATAGGATTAGACACATTTCACACATTGTCCCGCTAGCTTACGGAAGGTGACTGGTTCTTACCTACCCAGGTGAACATCAGGGGTCGCAAGTCCACAACCACGGCCCCTACACTCATAGAACACTTTCATGATTAGTAGAATGTTTCATAAATGTATTCAAGAAACTGTTTATATCGCAATCTCTTTCAGAAGGCTGTAACAAAAAACTTCAAAAAGAAGAAGAACTCAAGAAAGACATTTGTTGGTTTATATAAATGCATGTATTAGACTCGTAAGGAAAATCTTACTTTTTGTATCAGCAAAAATACTGAGAGAATTGGAAAGAAACATTTGGAAAAGTTACATACAGAGATAATGCAATTGTGAAAGCAGGCACCTTGCTTAACAAGGGACAACATCAGAAAGAGGAAAACAATGCCAATTTTAGCAATTACAATGTAGTTCTATAGTAATAAGCAAATAAACAAATGTCCCCCTCCTCTCCCTTGGTCACCGTTGTAAACAAGACTGACATAATATGGAGTAAAGAGCCAACTTGAAGGTAAATGTTGAAACAGAAATAAGGAAAGATGAAGCACATAAACGCGAAGACAATATCAGAAGAGAGCTAACAATCAAAGGCGAGTTGGTTAACGAAACTTTATGTGCTTATTAGACTTTGACAGAAAATATTACGTTTTAATGCGTACAAAATTAATACAAGTGAGAGATTGGCTTTATAAATAGAATATGCTTCGTTGAAGAACTGGCAAAAGTGTGTCACTTGGTATAGTTAAAAACGATCTTCGTATTTAAACAAGATGGTCAAGTGTCCCTGCGATGCTCACCTGAGAAACGAGTTATAGCTACAGGGGAGAAGTCGTTTGAAGAATTATGGACGTATGGCGGATAAAATAGTATAATAATACTAAATTGAGCTTCGCCCAGGTGAGCTAACAAAAATGAAATAGTGGACCATGTGATCTGTTTGTGAATTAGTTTATGTAACTTAACACACAAGTCATTATCATGTCTTGTGCATTGTATATTACGATCTTATACTATAGACTAGTGATTTGTCTAGTATTTAATTATCTCAACATTAGTGCCGTTGATGTGACTAGGATTATAAAGAAGGCCTACACGTGCCTTGCATGGACAAAGGGTGAAACAAAATAAAAGATATGTGAATTCTATTTGTATATATTTTCTACAAAAACATTTTAATTTGGTGAATAATCTTTCTGGAGTGAGTAAATTAAGCAAAAGAAAATATTCTAGAAGAACGTTCTTATGAGACTACAAGCCTACTGAATTAAGCTGTCGAAAGTCACGGCAAACTGAGATTTTCTGAAAATACTCAAGAGTTGACGGAAATACCCGAGTATATAGGGAAATCACCGTTAACTCGCGATTTAAGACAACTGAACTTACACACGTCTTTTGGGTCCTGGTCGTTTGCTTAATGAAAATAAAACAACCATTAATGTTACTGTGATCGTGACTCATACATTAAAAGTATTTGTTATTTGTCATAATGATACAGAGTTAAGGAGTTCAGAGTCATGTTTTTTTCAAATTCTTCTGAGTAGTGTGCTGAACTCCTCTGGATTATTGTCGCACAATTATTATATAAAAAAGAATAGAATCTCCAGTTTTCTTTAAGAGCTTTATTTGCCACTGCCTAAATGAAATTCCACTTAGTTACGTGCAAATATAGATGGGAACTTTCGTGTTTATCATTTTCAAAATACAGTAGAATCTTTCCAATCCAAACTTATTAGTACTGACAAAATAGTTTGGATAAGAAATTTTCCGGATAACAATGTTCTATGTTTTTTAGTTGTTTAATGGTCATTTCTCAGACGTTCCATAGAGAGGAGATACAAGAAAACCGGACACTTTTATCCCTGGTGTTATTTAGTATATTGTTTCTGGTTCTTCATCGTGCCCGGTAAAAAGCACCGATTTATGCTTCACCTCTTTCCTGTGATTTTCTTAACACAGTAATTGGCTTAATAGCTAGCAGACTAAGTTGGGATGGGGACGCTGATCATCATAAGTATTTCAGAGAAGACTAAACAAACATTTTGTGTATGGAGAACAGTGTCAAATCTGATAAACCGGAAGTAATTCATGCATAGCTTACTTGAGATAGATGGTCTCTGGTTCCTCCTGTTTCACACGGGAAGTAATGTACTCTGGTTCGGCCAGGGAAACCACAATAGGGTCATTCTTGTACATGCCATCCCATCTATTATCACTGAAATACAATTCAGATCTAAGTTTTATCTTCTAGCTAATAATGGATCATGATTTGAATCGTTGCCAAAAAACTTATTGAATTAACCCATGCATTATTTCCTGATAAAACATGGTTGGCTATTCCATTTTATTCATCCGATTGTATTTAAAATGACCAACCTTAGTTTAGTTTAAACTTAATTATTTTAAATCGATTGTGAAACAAGTTCTTACAACTTATATTAACTACTCACGATGACTGCTTCCAGGATTCTGACCAGTACTTGCGCCGTAAAAAGGGATTGCGAAGGTTCCGGTCAAATTCCGCCACTGACGGGATTCGAACCGGCAACCTTCTGGTTAAGAGTCCGACGCTCTAAAAAATCAGGTCTTGTTCAGTTTTCTTTCTTAAGGTGGATGTAGCGTTAGGGTAAACAGAGATATTTTTACTTCAAGACCAAGAAGAGACAGTCATATAAATTATGGACATTACCTGTAGTATTTCTTTGGAGGTCTCTCCTCGTAATTGTCGTATCTGTAAACTGGCCTTGGTGGTGCAGGCTTTTCGTAGTATCTGATTTGTGGTGGAGGTGGTGGGGGTGGGGGCGGTGGTAGTTGGGGTGGATCATAGATTATGGATGGTACCCGTTTTTCATACACACTGAAATATGATAAGCAATATGAATTGAAAACACGGAACTGGTATCAGTGAAAAATATTCACGATAAAATTATATACATATGTATAAAAGTCAACAATTTATAATATATTTCAAATTTCTATATCTCACTGATTACTTACTAAATAACGAAGCTGGTTCCATTGAAATTTCATTTGCCCAAACTCACCCATTGTTGTGCATGAAAGGAAATGGTACCAGTCAATGGATATTAAAGACAAGTATGGTAACCATTTATGATATAATCATTACTATCATATGTATAGATGGTTCTCGGTTCCTACTTGATACCCGTTCCTCTGCTCTACATGAAACAATGTCAAGAGCAAATATACAAAAATAATTAAGAGCAGTTTTTGAATCGTCCAGTATACCAGTCTGTTCAATGAAACGAGCTTAAATGAAAAATACAGTCAAACCTGTGTTGGCAGGCACCTACAAATAAAACCAACTCTGAAAATAAAGGCCATTCCTTTAAAAACCATCACTAACTATTAAGAACAATATAACCATCGAATAAAGGCAACAATTTGTCTTTCCCAAGAGTGGCCTTTGTTCAAAGGTTTGACTGTAGATTGAAAACCAAAGAATGCCTACTTACGGATAAGGGTTTCTCTCATATCTGTCTACGACAAGGTTCTCTTTGTAGCCATGTCTCCTTCTGGAATGAATAAATTAAATATTTCAATACAATCTCTCCAGAGCGGCCCTCTGTAGAGCAATGACCTCTCTATAACAACACCTTCCAAATCGCCTTAAGCTGATAATCACTATAAATTTAACATCTGTAGAACAACAACCTCTAAACAAGGGCCACTATTTGCAGCTCTCACAGGGTGTTGCTCTGCAGAGGTTATACTGTATAACAATACAGGCAGGTTCCACTTAGTCGTTGAGTTTGTCAATGTACCTTGAATTATTAAGTTCAGCATTTGTTTGGTTCGTAGACTTTTATCCTTCAATGTTTTAAAACAAATACAGTAATTTTAAGAAGAGATCTGAACACTCAAATCTGTATGGATTTGTCACAATTTGGATTACTAATAATTACGGAATCTAATTTGAAAAAATACAAACCAATTGTATTTTCCCACATTATTTATATGTTACTAATGGCGGGTATACATTAGACCATTTTACCTTGAAAGACAACCAGCGATTGAAATATGTGTCACCATGGCTTTCACGAGATGGTACGAGTTGTGCATTATTATAAAATATATCATTATGTACATTACAAAAACAAAAAGTCAATTTCAAGTCTTCAAACAGGAGTGCAAAAAGTGACAAAATATCATCTTAAAGTATTTTATGATTATACAAATGTGATATTAATGATGTTTACAAATTAGAAGTTCAAATTTATTACCAACTTTGTGGGTCATGGTACGGTTGATAGACTATACGTGGGAAAAATGCAATTCGATACAAACAAAAAAATGTTTTATACACTTGAAGGTAGACTTATTCTTTCATCTATATTAAATCGATCAATTGATTTATTCACAAAATATGTTACATTTCAATATTTCACATAACTAGTAGACCAAAACGGAAAGTGGTTAACTTAACTTTTACGAACATATGCATAAATCATGTACCATTTGTTCATCCAAGAGGTATACCATAATACACTCCCTTGCTTTGTTCGACGCGATTAAAAGTATTACACATGTGAAATAGAACCCAACTGTACATGTCAGGTATTGCATCAAAATATATTCTTTCAAAACAGGCAACCGTATCAATTTTACTACATCTTGGTGTATGGACGTATTCAAATCGTGACATACTTTGCAACCTAGAAAAAATGCGACTCGTCTGTCGATTTAATGTTAGATGGCCATCATAGACATGTTGTAAATTATCCCTCCATTAAAGATTGATTGTTGTAGCGCTTTGATAAATATTAGACAAGCTTTCATGGCAAAAATGTTTTTCATTTTAATGGCTGTCTGTCAAACTAGAATTATTTACAGATTATTTCATCTACAATATAATCACATTTGGCCACTATTTCAATAATAAAGTCATACTCATCATGACGTCCACTTATTTATTTTCGGACCCCATCTTCAGTTTATACGTTGTTTATTGGCCCATTCGGAAGATATGGTCATTTCAGAGACATCACAGAAGGGGGGGGGGGGGGCTAATATACAGGCTAATCGGGCATTTGCAAATGCACGGGTACACTGCCCATCCTTTCTTTGTGATTTTCTAAACACAGTACTTGGTTTGGCAGTTGGGATGGGGACACTTAATTAATAAGCGTCCCTGAAATATAGTAAGACAGAGCCGATATTTGATTCCTTGACCTTCGTTTGGTAGTCCAGCGCGTTACCACTATAAAACCGGCCACCCCAGGCCCAGCTTCCATTTGATAATGGGACCACAGGGGTTAGAAATATTTCTATAGTTTGGCCAATGTATCTGATCCGTGAAGTGGTGTTAATTTCGTAATTTCCAATATACACTGTACACCAGGTAAGAAAAAATAATCAGATAGATAGATACTTTATTTCAAATTCAATAGGCCGGAGGCCTATGTGAATATATATACAACATATATTGACATACATTACAATAGACGTAATAGAAGGCAACTGGTCAATATTAACAAGGGATCATTGTTATAGCCGTTAATAACATTATTATAGACAAAAATATACATATAGACAATAATAATTATTATTTAATGGTACAGTGAGAGAGAGAGAGAGAGAGAGGGGGGGGGGGAGGGGGTTGAAAGTGATGTACATTTTCCTTTGACAAGAGAAAACAATAAAATCTTCACATATGGTCTATGGTCAGATATCAAACTTACCTTTTCTTCTTATCTTTGCCGTAGAATATATAACATATAAACACTATGATGAGGATTAATACAATGGCTGATACACCAACACACACTCCTATAATGATCTTTTGTTCTTCTGTCAGTTCTAAAATGAAAAAAAAGAAATATACCATAACAAATTGACATATACCCTTACAGTGATTCATCTGTGAGCAAATAATCAAAATGAACCCAAACTCCAAACCAAGAGCACGTGACTTCAACACCCCTTTTCAGTTAACTTTTGAAAAATCGACACATTTACTAGTACATTTTGTATCTAAAACTACAGGTCGAGTAGTTAAGGTCTTTGATTTCGAATCACTGTAACCTCTCACTAAAAGAGGGTCGTGGGTTCGAGCCAAACTGCCGACCACGTCTCTTTATGTGAGAAAGTAGGCAGTTACTTACATAGGAAGGGAGTCTAGTAATTGTTCTTTCCAGAACGATGGTTAGGTGAACTGTCCGCCTCATATAACCCTGACTGTTGAAAAGAGGCGTAAAACTCAATCACACAAACAAACAAAATAAAACTACAACAACCACCGATGTTAATTTAACCAATACCTTACATAAATATATTCCAATTCTTGATTTCGTATTTGATAAAATGAAGTTATTGTATGTAGAACTCAAACAGTAATTGAAATTGGATTGTACCATCTTATCAAAACATTTATCTAAACATCGGAGTAAAGCAATTTCAATATACAAATGTGACCGTATTCAAAAACAAACAAACAAATCTAATTCATGAATAATTATATTCTGAATTGGTGAGAAAACTGAAACGAAATCTATGGACATTTTGTGCTTTTTATACAGCTTGGTTTTAGGGCTTAACGTTGCACCAACAGATATAGATATTTGGGGACTTTGGTTTCCAACATTTACGGAGGGGGCGGGAGACCCCAGGCGTGGAGATAGGTACAACCACCCAATGACCTTTCGTAAACTAGCAAAACAGCTTCACCGTGTTTTTTTCTAGTCTTAAGTCGGATTCAAACGCACAGTGTTGATGGGTTAATGATTACTGGTCAAAGACCACAAGCACTTGACCACAGAACTCCCCAGTTTGTTATCTACCTGTACATTGTTTGACGGAATGATGTTCATTGGTTTACCAGTCAGAGACCATAAGCACTTAACCACAGAGCCCCCCAGTTTGTTATCTATCTGTACATTGTTTGACGGAATAATGTTCATTGGTTTACCAGTCAAAGACCATTAGCACTTGACCACAGAGCCCCCAGTTTGTTATCTACCTGTACATTGTTTGACGGAATAATGTTCATTGGTTTACCAGTCAAAGACCATAAGCACTTGACCACAAAACGACCTAGTTTGTTATCATTTGGCGAATTGTAATAGGTTGGTTTGCCCATTTCAATGTTGTAACATACAGTTTATATTAATGATATTTCAAAAGTCTTAGTTGACTTTTATTGTACACTGCTGATTGACAAAAACAGTATATAATCCCATTAGTTATTCTACGCCTGAGCTGGTTGTATATCAGATTCAGTATCAATAATGTCTCAATATACAGCCCCCAAATAACATCAACCGAGCGAAGTGATATTAACCGACAAGTTGTAATTTCGAAGCAATAACTATACCAGGTAAAATAGACACGTATACCTATCACACATAACGTTTTATTTTACCAGATCTAAGTGTTTTAATGTTATTTTTATACTGTTCGAGTAGAACATAAGCATTCTATTGACGTTATTGGTAATGACATTGGAAAACAAAACTTGTATTTTCTGAGAGTGGGGTCCAATATTTTCTTCATTGTCTGTCGGGTGCCTAAATTTTTAAGTGTAGTCAACGAATAAACAATTGATTGCAAATACATGAATTGCGCCAGACAACTAGACATCAATGGATGATGAAACCTTAAGTTTCACGTTCATAGAGATGTTCTAAATTGTACTGAATATTTCTATTAAGATATTAAGTACTATAAGGATGAAAAATGAACTTTTGTTTTCAAATTTGTACTAAATTGCAAATTCTGAAGATATTTATAAGATTCACTGACACAAAAAAACTTACATCTTTGATCTACATAACTATATATACATTATGTATTCATCTGCAATTTAAAGGGGCATTAAACATGCATGAAAGTGTTACCTTTCTTTCGGGACACCTTGCATTAGCTCATCCAACCATGTCGTGAAAACTAAACAATGATTAATCGTCAAGACATAAAAACCCGAAGTTTAAATTTAATCTTATAATATTTTTATTATCAAACAAAATCAAAATCAATACATTCTAAAATGACTCAACCATTAGAATGACTTTTCAAAACCTATTATTATAATAAATGTATGACGTCCCTTTCACAATACGCCTAGCTGGTTGGTATAGATGGGTGTCAACCATTAATAAGATTTGTTAGATCTTACACGGAAGAAATAGTCGTTTTTATAGTAACCCGATCTACCCTGCTTTAAAAATTACCCTGAAGTTTCTTATAGCAAAATCCAAAGTGTTTAAGGATGTATTTTACTGTTAGATATAAATTTTGATAAACTGGTTTTGCGACCTACAAACTATGGACTTTGGTTAAATCACTGTAATCATGTCCATTTATATTTTTTAGCACAATCGCGTATAACCATCGAATGCATGATAGGCCGTTTATGTATACAAAAATTATCATAGGCCTGAATGCATGTATAAAGCACAGTATTTAAAGAATAAAGTAAACATTGGGTAGCGATAATTGTACGTGGTCAATTAAATGTTCAACCAAAATCAATACAAGATCTCTTACCTGCCATTGTTTGTAACTTTTCTCCCACCCGAAGATCAAATCATCCCAGGTTTGCAAGTGTAAGATCCTATAGTATGTACGTTTTCGAAATGTGCTAGCTATATCTCACAACTGAAATTAGATATATTCAACACGTTATTGTAACAATATTTCACCAGTGGCTGTCCTGGTATGTTAGTCAGTCACAATTTAACTGAATACACAAGTTTTCAAGCGTGACGGATATATTTTGTATACATAGAACAGTGTAAACTTCAAACACAGTAACGCGGTACGGGTGTTAACACCGGTATTCGTAATTTGATGATTAAGATCTTCGTACATTAATACCCTTAGAACCTTTAACAATGAACTGACCGAGTTAGGAATATTTTCATTGACAATTTCTATTACTAACATCAATAAAAACAGCGGCATATACGATCCGGTGTTATAGTGTGAGACGGGTAGATATTGTGACAGTTAATTGCTTGTTTCGTCTGGATGTACAGGCAGACATCAAGTGTGTTCCGCGGACAGATACTGAAGCTCACAATGGTGTTGTCGCTGACTGACTACATCGATCGGCATGACCGACCTGTTTGCAGTTTTTCATTTTCAGCAGGTTTTATGCCGTTTTGTGTTTTTCAGTTATATACGACAGCCGGTCACCTCTAACCAGTTTCATGACAAGTGCGAACATATCCTTCCACAAGGAACCGGCAACCTCTCCACATTTGGAGGAACATCGACATTTTTGTCGATTTCATGGACGGAGATGACCTGTCACGACCAGACTTCGAAACTGGTTAATCTGCGGCCGCTATTATATTGCAGTAAAGAGATATGTCATATAAAACTTGAAATCAACTTTCAGCTTATATATAATCTTTCATTTTGTTGTATACACGAAGTATACGTTTGTCATACAAACCATTAATGTTGGAGAGAGTTTTATAACTAGCATGTTTTAATACGCATCTTATTATTTACTTAACTGAATTTTGTTTGTTGAATTAAGTGACCCAAAAACAGTAAACATGATATAAACTATATTTTAAAGGCTTTGCTCTTGATGTCTTTTTCGTATGGTGGCTGATTTCTGCCATTTCACATCTTTCGTGTCTTCGGCCTAAAAAGTCGAAGCACGTCGACACGGACACACGATAAATCGCTCACTTATTGTGTTTCGCCTTCGACCTTATAGAGAGCGAGTACAGGAAATAGTGAAGGCGAAATTACGATATTTTGATAGGCGAATACACGAAATAGTGAAGGCGAAATTACGATATTTTGATAGGCGAATACACGAAATAGTGAAGGCGAAATTACGATATTTTGATAGGCGAATACACGAAATCTCGAGTTTCGTCTCGGCGGGTGTGAAATCTTAAACGAGTTTAATAATTTCTTTTTACCATTTATGTAAATAACGCGTTCGTCACAGAAATATTTTACTGGATATGATAATTGAGCATAAGGGACTTACGTTACTTCAAACTGAATGTTGATACTATCTAAATACATTCAAACCTGTGAACAAATACCACCCTTGGGTAAGACGTACTTTGGCCTTTATTCACAGGTGTACTTTATTATGAGGTAATTTTCTTCTGGATTACTGTAGAATCATGAATTTTCGTTGGGGATTTAATTTCGTGGATTTCGTGGTTCGACTCATCCACGAAATCAAATCCCCACGAATTCAAATGCGGAGATAAGGCATTTCTTTTCAAAAATCAAAATCCACGAATTTATGTCCCCACGAAATAGCCTTTTTAGTAAAAACCACGAAAATTGAACCCAACGAAAATTAATGATTCCACAGTAATATGTTCTGAATTTTTATAAGAATGGCCTTTATTCACATGGTGGCTTTTATTCAGAGGTTGATATATATACTTACCTAGGATTTACTGTATTTAGTAACATAACCAGAACATATGTTTATCGTAATACTATGGGCGACTAATACTACATCTTTGTAAATATTCAAATACTTATTATACAGGTTTCATTTCAATACAAATATAAACTAATCCCATATACATCTAGATGTCAAATAAAAACTCAGAATCATATTTCTGTTTGTACGAAATCACCTTTTTTGTGACGTTACATATAGTTAAATAACGTGACTTGCAAATCATCAATCATTGACATCAACCATTATGGTAAAAAATGGTATATTCAAAACATTTGCGAATTAATTTAAGAGTTAAGATTTGAGCGAGTATTTTCTCCATTATATAATATCAAATATCTATAATTATAATACAGTACAACCGCTCGAGAGTGGCCCTCTCTAGAGCAACAGCCTCCCTTCAACAACTGCATGATTTCCCTCCACTGAACAATTTAAGTATTAATTTACCCTCTCTATAGAGCAACAACCTCTTAACAACAACATATTTTGATACTCCCAAACGGTGTTGCTCCGGGAGGTTGCGCTGTATTCGAAATAAAAACAGAATAAACCTAATTAGAATGTAGTGGGCTTTAAATTGAGCGTGCTGCTTATAAACTAAGATCTGCTAGTATTTATCAATATGAGTAAAGTACTGTTAAACTGTTACATTCAATATATATTCAAACTGCTTTCTCAATCTGGCTACACTATATAATTATAGGCCTACAGAACATAAGGTTCAGACACTACAGTATATAACGTGTGAATAAACCAAGAGATTCTTTTTTAAGCTTCTGTTCAAATTCTTACAGTGTTAAATCGTTAAATCTGGGCGAAAGCCAATTTATTTCCACTTCATGTAGATCGCAATTCGAATGTTCACACGCACACGCAAGATGACACACTTTAGACGATGGAAAAATGTATAAAACGTGGAACACCTTTAAAAATCAACAAATATACATAGATACATATTTTATTACATAGCTAACTGCATTTATACTATACATGCGTCATTGACAATAGTGTTCGTGTCTTAGAAATGGTTATTACGTGTCAGTTATATTTATAAGAAATTCTTCAATATATAAACCGATTAACATATTTACCGTTCCAGGCATAACTTGAATGAAGATCATGGCCAATGATTTATATGCACGGTATAACACCCCGTCTCTTTACGTATATTTTCACGTTAGTCTATGTGCGACATAATGACAGTCAAATCAGTTTAACGGTATGGAGGGCATTGGAGGCTATCGCCTCGCAGAAACATGCCGAGGTACGCAGGAATAAAGTTAAGATAATCAGATGATAGAACTGTTTACTATTTTGAATGGGAGGGGTCTGATTAATCTTCGTTCGTCCGTCCGTCTGAGGATCCGATCGTTCGTCCGAATTATTAATCATTAAACTTTTTAAACTGGTTCCCGTTCCATGTTGCAGTGCACCGAAAGCTTTGTACACACAAGTCAACGGGAACCAGTTAACAAGCTATTTGTCCGAGTAAGTGTCAAAATCTACGTCGTTTTCGTGCCACCGTTTTAGATAAAAGACGGTGATAACATTCTAGTGACATTACTTTAGTTTAAGAATTTAATCATCAATGCGTATGGTTTGTGAAATTATATTCGAGGTTGGCTTGCATTTACGTCCATTTATTTGTATACAGCCAAGCTGATCCGGACACTACTTTATAAGGGCCAAAAATAATGTAAAAACAGGATAAAAATTTATTCATTTAACATGAGAGATAACTATGAATATTTGAACATTAAGATGACCAACTTATCCGTGTAGCTTTATTTCCACCCTATATACTAACGCTCCGTATTGATTTCATATAAATAATCAACTCGCTTCCAAACTGAAAACCAATACGCAATAGGTGATCTGATGTTGAGAAGATAAACTTGGATATGTTATATTCAGCCATCGCTTTTAATCTTAGTAATAAAATGTTTAATACAGTTTTATTGCCAATATCGGATTACGAATAAATCGCATATCATCTACAATGTCTTGTATTAACTAAGTAAATCAATGAATCAATCAATGAAGCAACGGATGAATCAATGGATAAAACAATTAATGAATAAATCAATCAATTAATGAATCAATCAGTCAATGAATCAATAATCGATTGATTATATGATTGATTCGTTGATTGATTAATTAATTGATCAATTAATTGACTGATCGTTCCATTTATTTATTGATCAATTTACCAATAAATAAATGGATCAATATATAAATGGATCAATCAATTAATCAATCGATCAATCAATTAATGAACAGAAACTAACAAACAAACAACTAAATAAACAAACACTCGATTGAACAATTAAACAATAAATACCATTTCAATTATTTCTACACGATACATGCAAGCTTATAATTGCTGAACTATGTAACACAAGAGTGTTAGATCACAAAATACGCCCGTCAAGGGCCATAACTCAGAAATGCTTGGACCGATTCGGCTGCTTATCGAACTTGACTGAGATCTCATGACCATAAATATTTCAATCAAGTTTGGTATGGATTTGAATAAGACTTCAGAATTAGAGTGGGGATACCGTTGTGAATGCCGCTCGCCAGCCCGCCCGCCATCCGTGGGTGTTCCCATAATACGACCCGTTTTTCAAACGGGCGTATAAAAATTTTAGTTTTATGTGAAATGACATTTCGAACCAATGATGTTTTTAAGTCAAACATTGATAAAACACTTGAAAATTAACATAACATTCGCCCATTAGCCATAACCAGACGTAGATACTATCTATTAACTTTTCTCTCTTCTTTGTTATGTCGTTTTGTCGCATTCAACTATTCATTTAAAACATCCACAAACGAGCTATTAAAGTTATGTAGTCTACATTACGGGGAAACAAAGTTCATAACAAAATGTTTTAAACGAGCACCTGCGCGATTACATCAGTTGTTACATCACTGGGGCTAAAATACGTCACACCAGCAGCAAGAGTCATTTCGCCACTTAAGGTCGGGAAAGAACATGTGCGTATACATACTAGGTATACAGATTTGCCACACGTGAATGTTTCTTCTGTCTCCTGTTGGATTCGAGGATGCCAGTGATTACTAGACAAAGCATAATTATTCGTCCACGTCATTGGTTGAGCAAAGAGATACAGAGGAGCTTTTTTCAAAAACAGATACAAGGCCCCTAGGTTATTTAAACTTGAGCACAGTCTCTGAACTCAAATCTCGATTCCATTCTCCAAGTATTATGGTTGAAAAGATAGACAACCCGGTACATTGGACAAGCCGAGTTATCGGACCAGCCCTTGCAGAAAGTTCATCGGATATATTCACAACCAAAACACAAATATATACTGTAGAATCATTAATTTTCGTTGGGGATTTAATTTCGTGGATTTCGTGGTTCGACTCATCCACGAAATCAAATCCCCACGAATTCAAATGCGGAGATAAGGCATTTTAAAAAAAATCAAAATCCACGAATTTATGTCCCCATCGAAATAGCCTTTTTAGTAAAAACCACGAAAATTGAACCCAACGAAAATTAATGATTCCACAGTAGATTATGACATTGTATTGACTAGCTTAAGAAGTAAAAATTCTACAAAGTACAATAGTAAATGTTCTGATAAAACATAAATAAGTCATGTTTTAAGCAAAAATAACAAAAGTAAATCGATATACAAAGTATTTATATTTAGTTTGACAAGTCGATAATACTTGTAAACGGCCAGCGTTTACTCGGTTTTAATCATCCCGCAATTATCGGCACGTCCAAAAGGGACTTAACATACTTCGGTACTTTTATTCTTTATACATGTATTTAAGAAGGAAGTTTTTGACAATTAATCGAATACTGCTGAAAGGATCTACGTGTAATTCCAGACTGTCAGATTCAGGTACGGTAGCACAGTCAGAAAGCATATTCAAAGTCCTTAATAATACTTTGATATTTTACAACGTACATTTATGGACAAATGTCGTGCTCGGCCTACAACAAATGCTGCATATTTTTTTGTTTGTAATAACAAGAGCGACGCAAGCGGTGCCAATACTCTTCTGTTTACTGCCTCAGTGAGATCTATCCATCTATGAAGTTTCATGTTGTTACCCCTTAATGTTTTCAGAGTTATGAGCTAAATAAAAGTTTTTTGCACGGACACAGACGCTGACGCAGACGACGACGCAGTGATCACAATAGCTTGACTCATTCTTCGAAAACAGACGAGCTAAAAATGGTTCCATTCGAAGGAATAAACTACGAGTCATTCATTTTTTATTGATTTGAATACGTACTTCCGGTACAATGTAAGTGTATTTAAAATGGTTCATGGTAAAAAGTCAAGTGACCACCGATTTTGGTTTAATCATGAAAATCCCAAAACCCACATTTCGAGAAATGAATTATAAATCTTAATACGAGTCCGTTTAATGTAGGTACATGTACATAAAAATCGGAAACGCTTGTTAAATTTGCTATCATTAAGTTTGAAATGTGCCATAAATCATTTTCATATTCAAATGTATCAATATAATGTAGAACATTTGAACGACGATAAAACCACATTGTGGCTCTTTGTATGTTTTTTTTGTTGAAGTCATTCATGAAGTCGGGCTGAGTCAAGCAAAAACTATATAATAAGGTATTGGAATGTCTTTGCATTTACAAATACACTCGTAAAAAACAGATGTCTTGAATTATTCATATAAAAACACATCTTGTATGTTTTTGTGGCTAGAACGTATAGCATATATATCTTCTTGATTAATATCAATGATATAAAAACATGCAAATGCAAGGATAACATTCAAATGTTTATGAATGGTGATACACGTTCAAAGATGCAAGCGGGTAGCTAAGTAAGAAACGCGTCCGCTGCGAGTAAAACATGTACATTACGGTCCATATTTATAAAATTGCATTTTTTCTTTAAAAATATTTCTTAGGAGCACCCAAGAATGTCTCTTAATATTTTATGATACTGTTTTTCTTAGCTAAGATATGTGTTTTTTTTTTATAAATTTGAGCCAGTCAGTCAGTTAGTCAGTCTAAGATGAGATTCTAATCTTTAGTAATAATTACATTATACGTCCCACACATTATTCAGGGTAACTAGACGAGTGTCTAATATACACTTTTATACCCAATACATACAGCACATTAATTACATTTTCGAGCCCATTGAAAAATGTTGAATTTGTCATGGAAATGTCAACTTGAATAAAACTGACAGATCATTTTTGATGGTAATTATGATTGTATTTATAGAAGTATCATGTATTTGTATAATAAACTATTTTATGAAAAAAATATCCTCAGATAATCAGAGCATGAATATACCTGAGGTATCTGTCATAGCTTAATGTTATACAAAATGGAAACTAGGCCATACAGTAGCTAGTTAACACCTGTCACACATTTTGATCAAATGTTCAATATTGAACTATCATAATGATGAATTGATTGACTGATTGATTGACTGACTGACTGACTGACTGATTGACTGATTGAATGATTGAATGATTGATTGAATGATTGATTGATTGATTGATTGATTGATTGATTGATTGATTAATTGATTGATTGGTTGGTTGGTTGGTTGATTGATTGATTGATTGATTGATTGCCTCACTGACTGACTAATTGAACGATTGATTAAATCATTGATTAATCGATTGATTGAACGATATATGCATTAAATGATACATTTGTTTATAAATTAAATAATTATATGATTCGGCCTTTGAATGATTGAGAAATATGGCAAAAATATTATTGAATGATTGAATTAGTATACGATAGTTAATCATATTATCAAATAATGTTTGAATGGTCTTCGTAGAATTCATTAAAACAATAATTTATATGACACTAAGATATGTTTGTGTATTTAAATGATTTTATAACTTAATGGTACATGTATATGATATTTACACCAGCCCCACGCTTCTGTGAGTTCAAATCACATTTGTTTCAAAGTGAAGAAGCTGCCTAGCTAGCTTACGTCAGTTCGGTGCCTCTACCCAGGTGTAAACCCAGGGTCTTCTTCAACCGTTAAATCTGGTAAAGATACCTTTTGTCGTCGGTGCAACATTAAACCCTAATGTTTTCCTGGGTAAAGTATAATGTCAAATTTCCAGACAGGTGTTTAACAATAAACAACCATGGATGATTGTAGTTGAGATTCAAACAACTGTATGGCGTTCGTATTGCTGTAATACATTATCTTGATATACTTGTTAGATCAATTTTACGTAGACATGGTCTTTATTCAGTGTTTCATTACCATGTTTGTCTGTTACTCAATACTCATTCGATTGACCATGATTTTGAAGATGGTTTACGATAAAATGGCGATACTGAATAAAATTTCCAACAACAACAAACAAAGATCAACCCTTACTGGATGTTTTATAAAACCAGGGTAATAAGTAAATATATCGACACGTCATGCAGGAGTATATAATCGTTAATCACC
Organism: Lutraria lutraria; assembly: GCA_964023205.1. Classification (NCBI taxonomy): domain Eukaryota; kingdom Metazoa; phylum Mollusca; class Bivalvia; order Venerida; family Mactridae; genus Lutraria; species Lutraria lutraria. Next base: position 5,815,530 of record OZ026840.1, read on the forward strand.
CACAGTTCTCACGCTTTGTAACCTGTCTAATCCTATTCATTGTGATGTTAAAGAATATATTCAACCATTGTAGCGTATGGATTGTATTATTGGCGCTAAGTGGACAGTAACATCTTTATCCAGTCTTTACGTCAGATGGTGATGTTCTCTATGCTCCACAGTCTGGGTCATTCTCAAGAGCAACTTCTAGGGATGTTCAAATAGTGTTTCCTATAGCTAAATACGACAAAAAGATTTTTGCGAATGTTGCTATAGGTAATAAAACCTGTGTGCATTATATTGAATCTGTGAGAAAGTTGGGAACAAAGTGTGGGCGACCAAACATGATCATAAGCCAATAATTGCAAAACGCACTTTGAGTGTAAACAAGATTCGTATGTCATATTCTTCTCTAGTGAAGGTATAGCAGTACAGATTCCAGTAATGGACTGGTAGGAACTACCATGAGGCGGTCTTGAAATCAAATCAACGGAATCCTGCAATAAATCCAACTGTTATCAAAACTGCTATCGGTAGACCTATACATAAAGTGGTACTATTTTTCAGCGCGCACGTATGCAGAGGCGGTCATGTGGATGTAAGTAGAAAACTGCCAGTCTCACTTTAAAAGCTTTCGCTTCTAAAAATCCAAGTAGCACTACAAGAAGCGTCGCTCAGTTACATGTTTGATGAACTAATTGGAGTAAACAACATCAAGAAGTAGATTTGAAAAAGGGTTATTGTTCTTAAATGACATTGTATGAATTTGCGTGTACCATTGCATGTATGTTCCCTCTACCATCACAAACCAAGTCAGGGGGTCGTTTATCATCCGCAAAGGTAAATGTTCTATGATTTATACACGCCACGTGTTCTTAACAATCAGAATTGGATTTAAACAGCTTAGATGACATGTCTTGGAGTCTTATTCATATGTATATTAATATTAATGTCATTCTTAGTATCGCTTACATACCATTAGTATTGAATTTAGTTAATAGATTCGTGCTGAATTAATACGCTATATATCAATCGCACGTTAATGACGCCGAGTTGAAAAAAACTCACATCGGCCTTTCTTTAAAGCTTCATAACTTCGGAAAACAATTATAGAAATTATTAGAAATTATACCAAATTATATAAGACGAAATTAAGCAATCACTGTTTTTCGCAACAACTAATAACCACAATATATGTTTTTTTACACAAATTATTATTTAACAACGTATAATGTTATGATGAAATCACACTTCGAAGCTACGATTTGGTTACACCCAATGTAGACACGTAACTATGGTGATTAATACGGAAATGGGTGTGTAGACATTTACGCCCACGAAATCATGGACTTCTGTTTTTTCTCTATTCACAAGACGTTTTCTCCTAAATCAATTTATTGCCTTGTATATTTTCGTCTGCCAAATACCTATGGGTGTTGGTTGAAACACGGCCTATTATTTGGCACTAATCTCATGCGATGGTAAGTTAATTGACCGATGCTATTCGGTTCTGTATGTATAACGACCATAAGGTGCTTAACTGCTTAACGTGAGTAAAAACACGGTGCTGGACAGTATACAATAAAAAAATGAACAAAATACAAAAAAAATAGAGGCCATGTAATTAGGGGAAACGTAAAAATGAAGAAACATAATGATCGAGTTATATACGTGAGGGTACATCAAGATCGTAAACGACACACTCCATTACATCAGTTCAACTTCAGGTTACACTTAAAAGTTATATTTAATCAAAGTTCATTAATGAAAAAATAACATTTTCAATAACGATTATAACTGTTGTGAATTATAATACAATGATCACATACCTTGAACTTAGATAAATTCCAATCGCCTTTGACAGTGTAACGTTTAAGTACTAACCCCTTCGTCAACTAAGTAGTTAAATGCCGATCCGTAAAATCTACTTAAAATTTTTATACCGATTTAGAGTTGAAATACAACTTCACACAAACTCGCCCTGTATAATTTTGTCATTGGGTACGATACGGTTCGGAGAGCAAGATGGAGCAATGTGTGTATAGGACTTAACGAGGGTAATTTCCATTTACGATCTTATCGCTAACATTGGTGTATGTATACGTACACCATGTAATGATCGTATTCAGTCAGGCAGAACACGGTAACCGAAAGTATGGAGCGCAATCCCACTGTTTGTGTACCATGACGTATGCACAACCAAACCTGTGCTTGCGGTCACCTTCGAATAAAGGCAACCCTGTGAACAAAAGTCACTCTTTAAAGGGGCATACCCTACAACTGACAAACATTCTGTAAAAGTGTAAAAATGTGTTAGATGTATATAATGTAAAACAATATATAATGGATAACTGCAAGAACTTGGGTCATAAAATGACTAGTTTAGGTACTAGCCGCAAAAATCATAGCTATGAATAATAAATCGCTTCCACCCAAAAATTGTACAACAAATTCCAAAGAGTTTCCGATCTTTTATGGAAACTAATATTTTTTGTGATTCTATTTTTAATTGGATGAATTTTTGGCTGAAACTTTCTTCGTCGGCTTTTTTCTTTACAAGCTTCTAATTTATCATCATTTTACCTTGATTCTAGATGCACCAAGTTGTAGGGTATGCCCCTTTAACTTTCGATAACCGTTATTGATTATTTAGAACAAATGGCTTCAAAATAAAGGCCACCTGTCCAATAAGGCCATTTTATATTTTCCCATGGATGTCCATTGTTCATAGTTAAGGCTGTACCTCCATGTATAGCTTATTACATAGCCATCTTGAAGGAGAACTAAACAATAACATAAACAAAGAATAAATCAAAATATCTACTTTAAAAAATAATTTTTTTTCAACAAAATCAGTCAGATACAGTTCCAACAATAACATGAAACAAACACGCACAAAGTAAAAACATACTATGTAATAACTTCCAGACCAATCATGCAATCATTTAATACAACCTATCTTACTGTGAAACATTTGAATGTTTATGTTTTTTAAATAAAAATACAAAATCAAGGGCCGATAACTCCAGCCTTTTACAGAGTTAAAACCCTTAATGCATTACTTCATTATGCTGACAAATATTTCTAGATATAATTTCATAACTTTGTCCCTCATAATTTTGGTGGCATGCGTAAAGGAGGGACATAACCGCATCCTCTTTCAGAGTGGGGCAGAACAGTGTACGAATAATCTATGCACAGATGACAACGTGTTCCAGCAATGCTTTTAAAAATCATTCTGAGTATTTTAAAACATTAAATATATGTGCATTTTTTAATTCAGTTCTTGGTTAATCACAACTTAACTATTATAATCAGAGCAGGTAGTTGTTTTTAACTGGTCAGAACCAAATTATAAAAGTTGTCTCAAGTAACAGCAACCAGTTTAGATTGTACATTTACCATCGAAAGAATTGTCTCCCTTGATAATTTTGGAATGAGTGTTTGTAAACTGATTCCCATTCCATATCTCTGTAAAACCAGAGTTCAATGGGAACCAGTTTAAATTTAACATGATGTTCCCTCCCTTGATCAATATTGAATATGTTGTGCTTGTACTGTCAAGGAAAATGAAAAAATATCAGTCATATAACTGCAAACTCAGAGGCAGTCACCATGATCTTTTAGTTGATTTTGATGGTTGACCATGTTTTATCATTGTCACCTATCAAATACCACGAATGAAATATGACAAGGTATATGGTTGACCATGGTTAACCATGGTAGAAAATTACCTTTGCTAGACTGACCATGGCCTACCATGTGAGACCATGGTCAACCATGGTTGGATTTATCATCACCACACTGACCACGGTCGATCATGGTCTCCCATGGTCAACCACCTCCCATGCTATGATGTTTGATGATGCAATGTTTGATGACAACATTACAGTGTAATTAAAAAGAAAAACAACAGTGAAATATACATAAACAAAACATATTTAATCAGTCAGTGAGCAAACAAGGAATATAAATAATGATTTTATAAAAAACAACAAATATATCACAGTGAGGTGGAAAACAAAAAGAAACAATGAACATGTTTACAGTTATATGTACGCATGTACATGTAGGACGCAAATATTCACATAAAAATAATAAAACACAAATCACAACTTAATTCTGTTATAAAATTAGTAAAAAGTTCAACCACTAAAAATCTGTTGCAAATCTAACAGCATGTTTTTTTAAAATACACTGCCCAAAAGGTATATAATTTATGAATAGTTATATATATTTACATCAATAAGTAATTATCCTGTTTTATTTAAAAACTGTTAAAATTTGCACCAAAATTTTATCACAGAAATGAATTAAAGATTCTTTGGTAAAACAGATAAATACTTTTAGTATCCAAGGTGACTTCTATTTTATCTTACTAGCTGCCAGTGATTATAATCCAGGCATTCAAAGCAAAGAGATCAGATGACACAAGAAAGCCAGCAAAAAACATTCCAATAAAACTTGTGAATAAAGTAATGAACTACTGACAATATAATTATGTGTCATGATAAATTCTAATCTAATCTGTAATCAGCATCATTTAAGACTGTCATGGAATCAGTTTTTTGCAGGTCAATAATATTGACATTTTAAATAATCAGTATCAACCATACTAAGTCACTAGTTTCTTGTCAACATGCCTATTAATTGACATTGAATTATTGACATGACAATTATATCATGTTTAAAGCATTAAAGTCCCATTAGCTTTTTGCTATAAAACAGTATGCAAAATTGCTGACATTATCCCAAGATACTAATTATCGACAAAACAAGCCCTTTTTCTTCCTAAAACACTCATTTCACTGTGATTTTCACTTTTGTAAACTGGAAATATATAGAATATGTGATGTCACTTTATGCTTTTGCATAACATGACTGTGGGAAACCACAGCTGTTCTGAAAATATTTTTTTTTAATGATATTGAAAAAAATACGGTGTGGTTTCAGTCAAAGGGGTTTGTCACGAAAAAAAATCAAAACAAATTTTTTTCCATGTAACCCATATTTGGTTTCAGTAACAAATTTTCTTGCTATAAAGTATGCATGGGAGGAAAACACTGGATTCCTCTATTATAGGACAAACAGAAGCTATTACAACCGATAAATTTATAAGCTTATGGGACTTTAAATATTCAACTCATACACAAGTGTACAAAATGAGATCAAATATATATTTTAAGTACAGCAAAACCTGTATTCGCAGCCACCTTCATATAAATGCTATTCTTTTAAAAACAGTCTATGATTATTAAGAACCAAATGACCTCCAAATAAAGGACACCTGTCAATAAAGGTCACATTTAGTGGACTTTGTTCACAAGTTTGACAGTATACTCTAAAGCCGAAAAAACAGCATTAAATAATTACATGAAAACGATGAAATAATAACTTCATATTCAGAAATATACAATCACATATACCATAGCCTTTTTTGGGTCTCAGTAAATGCATTTTTGGCTGATGGAAGTGAAGACCAGCATCTATTTCATTTTTGTCTGTAATACAAAAGAATACAAAAATTGTGTAACCCTATCTTGTTTTTTTTTTAAATATTGAAGAAAGGTGTTTTGTAAAAAAAAAACCTAGAGCTTTGCCACAGAAGTGACTATTATCCTTGCTGCCGCTTCGACAGTAAGAATGCAACAGTACACTTTACATGTATATCTAAGTTCAAGTGTACATAACTCAGTAATATGTGAATCAATGAGCATGAAAATTGTGTCTAGCACATCTACATTTCATATTGATAATACATTTCAAGTTTCAATTCAATCCCTTGAAAAATGTAAAAGTGGTTTGGCTATGTTCATGGGCACATAACTGAAATGTGTTGATCACTGGGCATGGAAACTATATCTTGCTCATCTATATTTAAAGCTTATGACATATCTAAAATTTCATTGTAATCGATTAAGGAATATGGAAATACTTCACGCCACAAAATTGTGAATTAGACGGACAGACCGACCTATGACAAACCGACAAAGTGACTCCAACATATCCCCTCTCAAACTTTGTTCGCTGAAGTTTTACAATTTTATATTTGGCACAAGAAGTTATGAAACTAAAACAATAAATATTATAAAGATGTCCATGTACCTGTATATGCACACATGGTGCATGCCCTGAACAAAAACAATGACAATAAAACATTAAAAACAAACCTTAACTAAATTCATTAAAAAAGTGCAACATCAAAACATGAATATCATAATGACATAGTTATACACATATAAAATACCTGTGAGCTCAAAATATTTCAAACAGAGGTATAGATTCAGAGGCATTGTTTCTTCTTAGCCAAAAAGTGCATAATCAGACTAAAATACGAAGTGGGATTCTATCAACCGAATCCACATTAAGCCTCCACCTGAAAATATTTAGTTATCAAACTATGATATGTATCAGTTAACACTTTACAACCTTGCTTTTTAGCTTTCGTAGATTAAACAATAATTTGTGAGTAACTATAAATGATTATCTACCTAACTACATACCATACTAACATCAAAACAATGCATCAATGAAAGTATGAAAGACTAACATACTAAGTTTCATTCAAGGACATAAGTATAAATATACTGTGGAATCATTAATTTTCGTTTGGGATTTAATTTCGTGGATTTCGTGGATCGACTCATCCACGAAATCAAATCCCCACAAATTCAAATGCGGAGATAAAGCATTTCTTTTCAAAAATCAAAATCCACGAATCTATGTCCCCCACGAAATAGCCATTTTAGTAAAAACCACGAACATTGAACCCAACGAAAATTAATGATTCCACAGTATGATAAAATTAGTTGCATAGTTCCTAATTGGATTAAACAACATTTTGACAATAGTTGTAACACACAAACATTAACTAAAGATGTTGAATTCATATTACAGGACAAACCATGTAAATAAAACTCACAATTATTCTATAAATTACTACATATATATATAAATAAATAATGTAACATCTTTTTTACTGAAATATCACTGCAGTCATTCATTTCTTTTGACGAAAATTACAAATAAACTGCTTGATGGTTCATAAATAAAACAAACTATCATTTAAATAATAAGTTACAACAATTGAATTTCAATTTATCAACGGTCATCTCTGAAGAACAGCAACCTTCCTGTTACAGCCAGCATACAGGCAACCAAGATTGCCATTTTACTCTATTTTTCAACAACAGCCACCTCCTTACAACAGTTAATTTGTCCTTCCCATTGGTGGCTGTTATGGGCAGGCTGCACTGTAGTATATGAGTAGAACCACTGACTATCACAAAAAATAAATTTTGTACAGTCCTATGTTGGGAACTCACAGAAATGAAGGTCAAGTATTTACTACAGAGACAAGATCTACTCAACCACAGACGCCATCTTCCAATATCACAGTTTAGTGCATAACACGAAATTCCTTTAACTTAAAGACATGTAAAGTTAAATAGAGAAACCGGACACAAAAAAAAATTGTATAATCAGATTGGCAAAAAGACAAGAAAAAATTAAATAAATATAACATTAAACATGTAAACTGAGAATTGTAAACATGATTTAACTGCAAATGACATATATGAGGAAAATAGAAAGTACAAAATAACAAACTATATTCACATACAAAAACTATGAAAAACCGAACATAAATTTTGAACTTAAGATCAATATGTGAAATATAAAACATTCACTTAATGAAGACGAGACTCTGTTTATTGTTATTTCTTCCTCACATCCTGTCTGCAAACCGGACAAGAACCATTTCTCTGAAATCAAATAATAACGACACATAATACACCAAGTATATCATAGATATTCATTTTCAAACATAAGGCATTAAGCCCATCAGTTTACCATATATGACTAGTAACACATTACATATATTGAACAAAATATTTAATGGATTTTTTAAATAAATAATAAGGTAGCATTAGAACAAACATAGATATTTTTAATTAAGACCTCATATAATTTTCATCACGTTAAGTTAAGTTCTACTTCATCAATGGTTTTCATATATGGAACACAAAAAATAACAGATACAATGCAACCTGTCCAAAGCAACACCCTTTGGGAGTAGCAAAATTATGTTGTTGTTGAGAGGTTGTTGCTCTACAGAGGTTGAATTAATAGGTAAATCATGCAGTGGGGGAAAATCATGATGTTGTTGAAGGGAGGTTGTTGCTCAAGAGAGGGTCTCTCATTAGAGGTTGTACTGTACTCACTTTTAACCATTCCAACAAACAATCTTTGTGAAACTCATGTTTACAGGGGAGTATCTGAACATTTTCGGCTGTTTTATAATCTGATATACATATACTGCATGACTCGGTCTCCTTGCTGCCTGCCTTTTTGCGATAACTTCTAAATGGTAGTTTATTAATCTCCTCATCCCTCATACCACGGCTTCTTACTTCTCCCATTCTCTCAGCCAACTCCCACAATGACTAAAATGTAGAAAAAAAGGTATTTCAATACTGAAAACTAGAGCCGTCACAGAGGTGACTAATATCCCCGCCGCTTTGAAACTTATAATGCAATAGTACACTATATGGCTTACTTCAAGGAGACATAACTCTGCAATGAGTGAATTGCTGGGCATGAAAATTATTGTGTCTTGTACATCTTCACTTGATGGTGATAATGTATTTCAAGTTTCATTGCAATTGCTTAAAAAATGTGGAAGTAGATCGCTTCACAAACTTTTATGCGGACTGACTGACAGACCAACGACTGACAGAGTGACTCCAATATACCCCCTCTCAAACTTTGTTGGCGGGACTATAATAAAACAAAGTTTGCAATTCAACCAACATTTGAGAAAGCATATTTTGTAGGGTTGATGTTAAAAAAATGCTGTAAAGGACAACACAGGTATTATCACATATACTAAAGTATTAGAATTGTACCGCAGTTTTTGAAATGTATAAAGGTATAAAAAAATGAACCTAAGCAATAAAAATAAATATATTAAAGTATTAAAATGTCCCAGAGTGTTTTAAAATGTACCAAAGTATCAAAAAGTATCAAAAATGGACAAAAGTATTATTCATGTACAAAAGTATTAAAAATGCACTAAAGTAGTAGAACTGTACATAAAGAGAAACAAAATAATTGAACTTACATTACAAACAGACAATGCTTATAGCAAAGTCATAGCATCGTATTTAACAAAACCATAAGAATGGCCAAGACTTATCCAAACATAATCTTATCAGGTGTTGGTCATTCTACCATCAATGGAAACTGACAGAGGACAAAGCCTTACCTCATAATCATTTAAATCAACATCATCTGGAACCATAAAACCAGGATTTCTACCCATCAACAGCAGCATCAGTAAAAAAGGATCACGCTGAAACACAGATAAATTGAAATTTCACATAGCAATGAAATCAATATTAAGTACAAAAAATTATCCTGTGATTTATTTGATATTGAGGCAATCTCTTAAGATTATTTACTTGGGTTTAAAAGTTGGACTTAATAATTATGGAAGTTTTATACTTACTTACTATTTAAAAAACAGGGCGCTCCATAGACTTCAAAAGTTGGGGGTCAAAATGACCCTTAGTTGATAGAAATGTAAAGAGTCAACATAATTTTCAACTTAAGTAATAGTAAATTTGACCCTTTGGTTCCAATTCGCAAGAGTCAAAAATCTTATTTTTCAAATTTCAAAAGTCAAAATGCCATTTCAAGAGTCAAAGGAGAGCAGTGTATTTAGTAGCAAATATGCTGTAAAAGATATACAGGAAACTACATGTAGATAGACACAGTAAACCTGTGCTAGCAACCATCTCTGAAGTCCACATGCAAATAAAGTTCTTTTAAAAACAAAATGACCTTGGAATAAAGGTCATCTGTCAAAGAATGCCACATTTTGTATTTCCAAAGGGTGGCCTTTGTTCACAGGTTTGACTGTATATACATACCATAACATTAACAAAGTTAGCCTCTCTCTGTTGTACATTTTCTCCGAGATCAAGAACCATAAAATCAGGATCATATTCTCCGTCAGGTAAGTCCATGGTAGCTAAAAATGAATTGTATAAACCAACTTTATATGGGCCTCCATGGAGGAATTTCAACAATCAAAGACATTATATAAAATATTAGCACAAATAATTATGACAACTAACGGGTAAATATTCTTCCTTTAACACTAAGTAACATAATTATGCAGATGTACAGTAATTTACTTACCTTGTCTGGGTCCAAGACCTAATGTAGGAGCGCCAATGGGTCTTACATTAGGTTGAGCAGACTCTGGCTCCTCCAGAGCTGGTCCAGGATGGAATACAATTCTTCTATTGGGACCCAATCGTCTAGGTCTATGTTGTATAAACTGTTGTCTATCAGGATGGACTCTCACACCAGGTAAAAGATCAGTGGCTGTCTCCTCTGAAGACTCTGTGGTATTTCCAGTATTACTTGAGTTATCAGGGGCCGCCCTAACGAGGAGACCTCTCGCGGCCCCTCTTCCCCTGGCAGCCCTTTCAGGTGATCTGCCATGATAAAATATTCATACAAAAGTTTGAAACCAAAAAAAACAATTTAAATCATAATCAACATATCCTGAAAAAATCGTTCCCAGTAGAAATCACACAGAAGAAACAAATTCAATAGAAACACTTATTTTAATTAACACAATCAAAATAATGACTAAAATGTTCAAGCTGTAAGGTATTAAAAATACAAAATGTTCTTACATGACTAAATAGATAGCAATACAAAGCAATTAAATTCACAACACAAGTACCTTGCCTGAATAATTCTTCTTACTCTCACAGGAGATCTGTTCACAGCACGTCTACCTGGTTGTCCCCGATTCTCTCCCCTTCCACCAGTGGCCCCTGTTGCTACAGGTAACCTGGACGGTGTGACCCCAGCAGCTGTAGCCTGTTCAGCATCAGGTGCATCCGGGTCCATAGCTGGTGTTGTGTTGTCTTCTCCATCATCAGCCTGTTTATAATCATTCTCATGTTTAAAGCATACCTCTTATAGTCATACACATGTGTTGTAGAATGGATTTAAGGACCTATCTGACAGTTTCCAGAAGTTTACACATAGGCATACAGGTAAAATAAAAACATATGGAGAGAATTTTTTAAGAGGTAGCACAATCAAAGCATATGATAATAGAAAAATTTAAAGCGAAACAAAAATGAAGGTCGATGAGCTCGTTTTTGAGTTACCTGCCCTAGAATGTGACTTTTTGGCTTATTTTGGGTTATTTCAAGGGCAACTATCAGATATATCCTTAAGCCAAAGCATTAGACTATCAGTGAACAAAAGCTGTGTTCAATAAACACATATGCTCTTGGTGGCATGCTAGACAATAAATAGAAATGAGGTTAATGTGTTAAAGTAGAAGCAAAGTTCCAATTATACATAATTGCCCTACATATTCCAAACCGGAAAAATCCCATAACTGCACAAAAAGCCTGTGACTTGAAACAAACTGAATATATTTCTCATCTTTTTTGTACATATTATCAAAATTAAATAAATGCCAATATTGAATTCAAAACTTCAAAATGTATTTCACATGTTATGCTAGTCCCAGATCAAATGCAGTACAGTCAAACATGTGAACAAAGGCCATCCATGGGAAAGACAAAATGTGGTTTTAATTGACAGGTAGCCTTTATTCAGAGGTCATTTTGTTCTATCAATAAAGGGTTTTTAAAAATGGCCCTTATTCAGAGGTGGCTGCTTACACAGAATTCATATGTAAATAATGTTTTATGATAAGCCCTAAATGAATCAATTTATGGCTGAGAACTAACAAGATGTTTTACATAATTATGTTTTATATAAAACATTGAACACATTACCTCTAAAGCTTCGGGTCTTATTCCAAACATGCTTTGAAACAAATGTTGTATGGGTGTAGCACTTGTAGGTCTTCTGTTTAGTGGCATCTGGGGTGGCTGAAATAATCAAAGTACTGAAAGTACTGTCAAGTTTGTCCCTTAACTTTATCTATACTTGTACACATTAATCTTGCCAGCAACTAAACAAGATCTTTTTCCTCTGGGGTTTAACATCACACCAAGAATTATGGTCATTTGGAAACCTTTCCAGCATTAACTACAGAGAAAGACTTCAAGCACTGAGTAGAAAGAAAGATCTTCCATAACTTGGGAGCTTCATCACATAGGTAGCTAGCATATAGAAAGAATGGTGCATTTTGGCCTAAATGGTCACATGGACCAAACTCAACCAAGCCTAGCACCCCTATGCTTCCTCAAAAGTGAAATTTTGGTCCTTTGTTGAATTTAAAAACACTGCAGTAAATATGATATTGTAGTGTATTACATAATTGCATCAAATTATAAATGAAAGAATTATGAGTTACCCTTCTTTTGCTTTGTTCCTCCTCGTGTAGTTGTCGAGCAAGTAGTGCATCACGTTCTTCTTGTTCTCGTATCAACTGATCTTGTAATTTTCTCGCAAATTCTTCATCATTTGTAGTATTTTCTTCCTATTAATAATGAAATTTATTAATTATATAAGCTCCTCCACTCCTGATGTAATCAATTCATTCAATTGTTTATAGAAATAAACTGCATCCAGATCATTTTCTGTACAATAATGTACAAAGTTGTTACCAGAGGTGTTTGTGCAACAAGCATTGGGCTGGGACATGATTTTAAAGAATTTTCCTGAGGGGAAGATGGCCGCTGCTACAGAAGGAAAACAATCCCTGTAGACAGTTTGATCCTTGACCTGTTGAACTTAAAATCAATAGCGGTCATCTACATAGTTTTTACATGAGAAGACCAACCTCAAAACCCAGTCTGAAGACCTAAAGCCAAATCGTTCTCTAGTAATTGGTCAAACAAGGTTTTTAAGTTTAGCCAATACTGCAAAAAGGTACAAGTCTATATAACTACTTCTTACCTTAGCTTCATCCTTAGAAACGCTATAATCTTTAGATCCAGTTTTAGGTCGAACTGCCTGTTGTCCTGACATCGTGTTACTGGTGCGCTAGAAAGAGTGTATAATTCAGTTCAATTAATTAGAAACATACAACAATCAAACAATCAATACAAACTGTTATCACCAAAATTGCATTCAAATAATAACTCTAGCAGACATTCCAAAAAGTCCCTAATCGACAGACTTGACCAATATCATAAAACTGGTAAGTCCAAAAGTAAGTCCATTGAGACTATTATAAACAAGAAGGCCATAACGGCCCTATCTCGCTCACCTGACCACCAGTGCAATCAAGTGACCACCAGGGGCTAGGTCATTTTGACTCTGCGGGACGTGACTATGAACAAATTTGGTAGAGGTCCACTATGCAATGCCTAAGGTCTAGGCCCTCTGACTGATTTTGAATAAATTCTTGTTGAATTTCCTGTGTTAATAAAATAACTCCCTGGGATGGGATCAATTTCATTCCGAAGGTCATGATATTAATCAGTTAGGTAAAGGTCTACTAACCATGCTACATGTCAAATATCTAAGCTCTAGACCTTCAAGTCTACTTTTTGAAGATTTTCTTAGGTACAATCAAGTGACCTCCGTGCGGGGTAAATTTGACCTGGGGGTCACAATTTCAACAGTTTTTGTAGAGGTCAACTAGACATTGCTACAAACTACATACAATTTTATCTAAGCTCTCGGCCTAACCCTTTTTTATAAGGAAGACTTTTTAAGAAGTGACCCCGTAGACAGGAAAATTATTGACTCCAGGGCCAGGATTTGAACAATCTTGGTAGAGTCCACTAGGCAATGCTACACACCAAATATCAAAGCTCTAGGTCTTCTGGGAAGAAGATCTTTTCAAAAAAAATCCTTCTGTTGCCATGGCAACCAGTTTTTAATCAAATCAATTTTTTTTAACAACTTTGGTAAAGCTTCATGCAAGGAACATCCCTGCAGAAATTTGGAATTGGCCCAGTGGTTCAGATGAAAATGTTGATTGAATAAAATTGTTGACGACGAATGCCACACGACACCGGACAATCAATTCAGTATCATAAAAGATCACCTTGGCACCTAAAACATCATGCTTTTTCTCCTCATACTTTCCCTTTGTTTAACATCTGGGCACATAACATGTATATATGTATGCAGTATTGAAACTTCCAATACAAAAATAAATTATACCCCCGAGTAACCAGTTTCCGTGAGGTTAAGGAAACATCAAGCACGCTCAAGTACAATATTGTTTCCCACAAAATTAAAAAACAATGTATCAATAACACAACTTAACACATATAATCTCGCTTTTTTTTTTAATTCTTCACATGTAACTCATGGATGCCTCCATTTTCATACATGTACAAAATGACACTTCCATTATGTATTGTAGAAGTTTTCGTAAGGTTTAGCGAAATGGCTGAATTAAACGAAATTGGCCATATAGAACAAGAGATATCTTTTAACATGCAGTTTTATGTATTTGAAGGTTTATTTTAGATCCGTTTTTAAAATTTCTTAGTTAATTTTTATCTTTTAATTCGGCATCAACAGTTATAGCCTATCTCATAGACCTTCGTTAGAATTGTTGTTGAATATTGCCTGTCTGCATTTTGCTGGATGCCGGCTAGATCTAGTATTTCTAAATTTATTTGCCAGATTTAGGCTTAATGTGGCTCGCACATTCTTTTGATGTGTATGGGAGAAATACATACATTTTTTATTGATAATTAATTGTATTTCGGGCATCATACTACATGGTGACTGTTTTAACAAGTGACAAAACATTAAATTTAGGTGTCTCCAATCATATAAGTAGGTAACCTTTCCTTCCATTTCATTATTTAAATATCAGCCACGGAACCAGTCATCCAAGGTTATGACGTAACTGTAAATGGTGTAAACAATCGGCTGCTAAACAGAATTTAGGAGAAAGATTGTTATATTTTGAAAAATTAATGTAAGATGTAGGTTACTAATTGAAATTATCTTTTTTACATGATTTTATCATAGTATACGAAGGGAAACTATTTTCTTATGCTTCCAAGAGCTATTCGAAGCTTTTTTTCACTGTCGACAGTGGTTTGTCATCTCTGCAGTTGGCTTCGATCCAGGGTATGATGCCATTCAACAAAATATAGCGCAAGCTTTCTGTACATATGTCCGGTATAACAAAAATGAAGGTATCATGGCGGGGTTACTCTACGGTAATTCGATCAATTTCTAGCCCTACTTAGTCAGCTTTCCGGTTGAACGAATTCGGAAAGGCCATCCTCTCAGCCTTACAAACATCTGCATATTTATGTGCGAAAAAAAGCAGTCTAATTAGTTGGCTAGATCAATTTCATGACTTACTCAAGAAAGCTATTAATAACTTGGTTAGGTTTTCGATCAAAACACTGTTACAATATAAATTCCGTAAAATGAGCAAATCATTAAATGCGTATAACTGCCTGTACATATATAAAGGATATACATAATTTTGTGTCCGAATATTTTGCATCCGAAACATTGAATCTTGAGAAAGTTTAAACAGTTGCAGGCGTAACAGTCATCATTAACTTAAATTGTTTATCGAAATTGAAAAATATGGTAGTCTGATCAATTGGACATGCTTACAACGCTTGCTATGAAACAAATAAAAGAAAATAAACAAGAACTTTGTGTTTACCTCTAAAATCCGGATACGGTTACCGTGATATTTTGAGAATCGTCATATTCACTATACACCGAGGTTACTTTTCCGTACCAACTTGCGTAATTTGCAGTAACTGCGCATAGATGTACTTGTAAATACAATAGCGTTGACGCAGCTTCCTTTTAGGCACTGTAGGCACATGCCTACACTTTTTTTCTGACAAATGAAAAAATACAGAAAAATGACAAAAGCGCAATAAAATAATCTGTTCTCTAGAATGCGTCTCCTGAATAGGGATATGCTGTCGGATCTTGTACTGCATGGCCGGGATATTACGGGCAAAGCTGCATACATATAACCACAGTACCTTGAAATTGTATCCATATATAACACCAACAGCCCCCTCCCACGTGAAATACAAAGTCCAAGCTTCGTCCATAGACTGATATACATATACAAATCATAAATGGGTACATATAATGTCAAGAAAATGTTGATTGAATATAATTTTACAGATGTGTTTGATAATGTGCACGTTATTAACATTATTAGTATTTGATATTAGTGTTTAAGATGCGCAGATTTTTTAATCGTATAAACAAGAATGGTGTAACTAGATGTGTTATTACTCCTACCAGGTAGTTGTATTAACTATAACTACTTGCTCCTACATCATTATACTTATTTAGATTCAGGGTTATGCTGACCGTAATCATATCATTATATATACATGAATGTACATCACTGTGTTGTTTTCTTATACATTCTGCTTAATATTCCTACACGCGCAGTAATACACGCATATATTGTAATATTTGTGTATCGTTTTTGTCATCAATATACGAAAAACAAATCTTTTTAATCTCATTTATAAATCTTACTGGATATGGGCTTTTGGTATTATCAACCCCATATATACAAAAAAATGAAGGGGATATAACAATAAAGTCTGAAAATTATCCACCAATAACTTTGTTATGCTGTTTATGAAAGTTTTTTACCTGTATTTTAATTAAAAGAATAACAGATTATGTTGAATCTAATAATATACTTAATAATACACAAGCGGGCTTCAGAAAGGGATTCTCAACATCAGCTAGGCCATAAAATTTTATTCGTACTACAACATATAATTATTGTGGTGTTAAATTTCGGTGCATTCTGATGTTCCGTGTGATAGATATGCCTATATATACATGTAGGGGATGGTGGCCATTTTGACTAATATTGGGAAAGATGAAAAGTTATGTTAAAAACTTATAAAATTTTGATATAGATCCACCATAGTACTCTTTTTACAATATGTTACATTGTCAGTAATTTCTGTTAATCAATGAATGTTAAGTATCGGGGGGCTTTCTACAAATTGATTTAACTTGAAATATTGCCAAAGAGAAATTTTAACTCTGTAGATTTGTTCAGAACTTTAGAAAATTATCAGGAGTGACAATTTCCCCATTTGTTCAATATAAAATACATGTACATGTATGTATCTTTTTACTTTTTCAATACTAGGTACTCGTTTTCGTAGAATTTCAGACTTCCAAACGTGTTATCGTTCGCGATTGATAATGTAGGCATCAAATTCCCATTGAAAGAGAAGTTGGTTGTCTCCATCGTTGGACTCCATGATGGAAAATAGCAAGTGAACAACTACAGCAAACTGGCGGCCTGCCTGTTATGTCCGAGGCACTTCCTTTGGACAAACACCGAGGTGTTTCGATTGATGATACTTATGCATATCTATATGTGTGATCAGAGCAATATCAGGAAAGCTATATCAATAAAAAAATACAGATTTTGTCTTGGTTTATTAGTGAAAATAACACAAATATATAAAAGATAAAGTTGTCATGCAATTTATTCTAACAAAGTCAAACATGCTATGCACAAAAACGTTCATATAAAAATTCGTAACTCAACACTTAATAAAAGTTTAGCTGAGTGAACTTTTATGATTTTATGATAGCAAATTAATACAAAGATTAATAAACAGTTTTTCAATTAAATCTTAGACTACTGTTACAGTAATAATATTACGTTTCGCCAGTGACCGAGAACACATGGATATATGGCAACACTATGGGCGATTTAGGTTGTAATCCCGGACAGCAAAACGCCAAATTTCTGAAAACCAGGATCACACGAACATTCCTGGCAGCAACTGACCAAGTGCGTTTCATCAGATCAATATGTAGTCGGAAAGTGTATCCAAAATAACACATGGAGTGATATTATTATAACACATAGCTTTCATAAATCTAGTAGAAAGTAAACAGAATCGCAAGAAGCGCTCAATGTAAAAAGTCCATATCTTACCCTACATGCCTCAGAGCCATAAAACACATGATATATATGTTTTTATATGCATATATTTTTTTTTATTTTGGAGCTGTGTGATGTCATTTATATGACTGTCAGATGCCCAGCATGGCAAGAACGAGAACTCTGTTGTCTTCTTACGGTACCAGTAGACTTTAGTCGCTGCGCTAATTTTGCGCATGCGCTCTTCACTGTCCTCTAATCCCTGAACAAAAACGTGCAAAAAATAATGGCCATATAACTCAGTCTAATATCCATGAAATCACAAACAGAAAATAGAACTGTACGTCAATTAAGAATGAGGGAGAAAATATGAAATAGGTCAGAAATTCCACATGGGATCGATGATAAGAAAACCTACGATGTGTTTAACTCGGTACAACGGGATCAACCTTACAGTCATCACAATTAAGGGGATGCAGATAGGACTAAGTTGACACGACAGTATTCACATTGAATATGGAGACACAATTTATCATGAAGAAGGAATGGTAACGAGATCTCCAATAAATGTTCAACAAGCTATTTTTTTGAAGTAGGTTCCTAAATTAATGTGTTGGTAATTTCTAGTTCACAGTTTACTATGTGTTGTTGGAACATATTGCATGGTTATTATAATAAGAAATATAAAATTTCAGATTTGCATAACTATATAGCTTTTAATCAAGCACCAAGACTGACACTAACTAACAATTAGAAATCTAGAACAATATAAAAGTAAAAGAACAAACCACTATTAAGATTACAACTCAATACAACAAATTGCAACAAAACAATACTAATTAAGACGATTACCTAATTCGCATTTGTTGAATGGACATCTCGAATGATATTGTCCTCCCATTCTTTTCAGACAAATCCGACTGCAGAACGATGCAAAATAATGATAAAACTTAAAATACGGTGTGTGTTTAGTCTTCCGTACATTTTGTACGTATTACAAATAGAATCCAAGGATTCCAAGTGTATGAGCTGTCATGTACAATAAATGTATGCTTATGGATGTGGTCGTACTTTATATTTACAGAGAACTAATTGATATGAGGGCTGTTCTAGATTTTCCAGATATCGAAGTTGACAAACTTTTGTATACATGTAGTAAAGCGTTTACAAACATGTTTGTTTCTAGTTTCATGCTCATTGAAACTAGGGAAGTAAAAAGGTAGGGAATTTTTACTATTTTTATCATTCTTGAAAGCGTGTGGTATGTTTAAACGCGAGAAGGTGGATCTACTGTTCCCCGGGTCTGATAAAAAGTCTACGAACAGTGTACCGAGGATGGTGACTTACTCAAGTGACAGGAACGCTTATGCAAGAAGATTGCAAGCAAGCATTGTCAGCGTGTCTTGACCATACTGTCACGTCATTTTATAATACCATATGGATACAGATAGTTCAGTTACATAATTTGCTATTTCAAAGTTTCACTGTGTACTAAAGATGTTGTTGTTTCAACAAGTGC
Source organism: Lutraria lutraria (assembly GCA_964023205.1). Taxonomy (NCBI): domain Eukaryota; kingdom Metazoa; phylum Mollusca; class Bivalvia; order Venerida; family Mactridae; genus Lutraria; species Lutraria lutraria. The sequence continues at coordinate 5,834,867 of OZ026840.1, forward strand.
TTCGACAAGCAATCATTTTAAGTAATCGTGAATAATCTAAAACATCTAACATTTATGAAACTAAAGCATGGACCTGTATATTCTTTGGAGTACACTTTACATTCACAAGTACAATACAATTGTATTTATCCCGTAAAAGGGCCCGTCAAGCAAGTTTATACTATTCCATACATGTCAACAGAAACTGGATTAGCTTGCTCAGTACTAGACAAGGGAGATAAGACCACAGGACAGGTACTTTGTGGATCCCTGAGTAACAATTTCATACAAGGCCATTTGTTCCCATATTGTAACTTTTGAAATGATGAAATCATAAAACTGAAATAGTGTTGTTATGCGAGGTTTACTGCAAGAAGGTATGCTGGCAGGATGAGTATAGTTGTCATGGCGTTTGAGAATGTAACTGTCTTTACTTGAGTCCATAAAACAACAATATGTTGAAAATCAGAACATTGCAGTTACTGTATTGTTTAAGTGCATTTATGGCGTTGGTCGTCAATTCAGCGTATTCGAAATAGTCTCTAACGCATATCTTGTTGTCAATTATATTTCTTTGAAATATCGATTCTGGGTTCATTCTTGTAAACATAGGGACCACTCTTCTGTCTATGCGCGCACAACTGCGCAACACGTTATGCCACGCAAACGGAAAACTTCGATTTGGAAAACCAAACACTTCAATAACTTCATGCGATTCTATGCTCGCTGTCAGTTTGACTTCAATTGTTGCGTTCAACTGACCAACTTCAATAGTTATAGAGTCAACAAACAGTTTCCACATATATGCCATTAAGTAATCTCGAGTACAGTTTCTAAGCGTAACGACTGCGTAAATGAGGTAGACATCTGTTGACGTCATGCCAAGAAAGACAGGTCGATTATCACATGATATTCTGTATCCGAATTTAGACTCCATAATGGCTTTAAAATTCCGCTTCAATTGATCTTTGTAATTTTCAACAGAACCGTTTAATTCAACCGAAAATACCATTGCAATGTATATACCTCTCGATGTGTCTGACACACTGGTGCATTTACCGAAGCTCGGAATACTGCCTGGTGGACAATACAGTTGTAAACAATTATCCTGGAAAATCAAAGATGTTAAAGCACGTTATATTCAAACACGTTTATAAATGGTGAGGGACAGACAAATAATGAAAAGGAATTTTAAATATACCATTGAAAGCATTTACAATCTATGATGAATGTGACTCTGTCGTGTATACTTATGTAACTTACTCTTACCAACTAAACGAACACTTGTTTCCCTAATACACACTAAATACTTCAATTACCAATGCAGACATCCTCTGACGAAAATGGGCCGACACTATTTAAAGTTTAATCAATTCATTTCTTCCCCTTCCGAGATAGTATTATTTCTGGAGCCTTAATTTAAATAGTATCAATGCAATCATTGAATACTGGTCCGGCTCCAGGGAGTCCGTACTTAATTGAATTAAATGAGTAATTTCCTAACCACAGTTACATAACGATTAATCGTTCTTTTCCGTTTTCGTTTCAGTGGAGTTTACGCCTTTTTTCAACAATTTTCAGTTATATAAGGTGGTCGGTTCATTTATTTTTCCTGGACTGTATATTATAACCAGTACTACTAACTTACCCTTCCCGAAGAAGCCGACAACTTCGCCACACAAGAAAGAAAATTGTCATAATACATAGAAGGGTATGACCTGCCAGTTCCCAGTCCGGTTCGCCGGGTTACAAGCATAGGCACTCGATTCCGTGATTTTTATACGTTTACAGACGTTATTTTTCAATTTCACACATCAAACAAGGCAAATCTGTCGAAAGAAAGATCTTCATTTTTTCCCTTATGAGTGTATAAAATACTCCAAGGTAGTGAACTCGCCATGAATCGAGTGCCTATAATGGTTACAAGTACAGCGCACGTACTACTGAACCACAGCCGCGGTCTATCATTATGCATTAAGCAAATGTACAGGCAAAACGATAATGTAAGCAATAAATTAATTGGAAAGTATGAATTAAATACAGTGTATGGATCCAAGATACTTGACTCATTGCATCGTTTCGGCTTCTCTGAAGATATTCGTCCTTTAGTTCTTAGTAGCATTGTGATAAGCCCACTGCCTGGTCTTACATTTGCAATTTTGGGCTTTTCACACAAGTAAGAATAACTGATTTTAAACTTGTTATTGCACCGAAAACAATATATATTTTTAAACCATCTTTGTCCAACGCGTACCCTGCCATTTGTGTAAGGGGAATTGATTTCACAAGCGTTCACTAAACCTTCTTCAACCTCAAGAGTTACATCGAAATGGTTACACTCTTCAATAAAACCATAACGTGGATTTACTTGTATGCACCGGTAAATTGATGTTAATTGTGACGATGGCGGATAAGGCATAATAGGGCAATATCTAATTATATATTCATCTCGTTCTTCAAATGTTTCAAAACTAAGTTCATCAATTGCTTCACAAATCGTGAAGATTTCCCACTCTTCATATTCATCTACTCCATGGCATAAAGCACAATGTTTATTCTTGTAAATACGACCAGTTTTTATATCAGTTACAACAATAAAATCCTCCAGAAGAGTAGAGTTTTCACAATGAGTACGATAAGAAACCGGCTTTCTACAGTCATCTATAATATGGTATTTCAAACCGAAATATGACTTTCGTATTCCCCTCGGCGTGTTAAAGTAGTCGTCTAAATTAACACATGGATATTCGATATCAATATCAGCATCCAGTGTATAATCTGGACAACAAATCCCGAATTTCTGACAGTCAGGGTCACATGAGCATTCCTGGCAGCAACTGGTAAGGTGCATTTCGCTCGAGTTCCTGATCTGAAATGGTGTTCAAATGAATCAGATATTTTCCTATTCGTTCTGTTTATGAATCTGACTTATGTAGTACGTGCATTAAATACTGCTTTAAGGTCTTAGGGCACTGACTCCCCATTTGTGTGCTTCCTTTTTACCATCGATTTTCATTGAAATGGATATCCTTTTGTCTTTAATCTTTGAAAACTGGGTTACACCTATATAGACTTAAATGCAAATTAAAAGGCAAAATGACGTAAAGCAATGTATTTGTTTTTTGAAAATCTCATGGTAAATCATTTTCTATCCACTACTAGTAGGAAACCTATACAAAATTGTAAAGATTTACAAAATCTGTCCAACTTATTTTGAGCTAATAATTTTGAGAGTTAGAATCATAATACATTAACCATCAACTCGGCTCTTATAACATATAAAGCGGATCCATTCACATATATCTAACTCAACATAATGACTTACACCAACACATCTAGCACACAGACATGTTAAAAGAAAGGGAAACATTTTTATTATCATAACTATGTACAGTTGATTTTCTGCCATATGCTATGAGAAAAATAAAAGGAAACGTCTGACATTCCATTGTCAAAATATGCTCAGCCAACATAGAAACCTGACACTTTGCACTAATTTTCTGGAAGGCGGATCAAAGTTAATGTTGTATAACCAATTGTTGGACATTAAAGTCAAATAAAGTCATAACATATACATGTACTAGTACGTGAATTTTAATCGTATTCAGGGTGTTTGTCGTTATGATATGACACTATGTGTGTCACATTGATATTTGGTACTTATGTTTAGTTGCCTAGCGACTAATTTTCCTTGAAATTCTGCCTTACATTTTAGGGTATTGATTGGAATTAGTATCGGTTATGACCACTCATTGCTCTAATGAGTGTCTGTACACGTCTAATCTTTGAGTTTACGTGATGTTGCATTAGATACTAGCAACTGGAATATTCCCCTAGAAAGGCATTAGGCAGCACATTGGTGTTACCCGTCACGTAATGACGGCGGACGCGTCTCAGACTAAGCTTGTCCCGTCCCAAGTGCTTCAGTTGATTCATATCCGGGAACATAGCTTGTTGACGTTCGTGGCAGATAAGTTAGCTCACATGCTGGCGGACATTGCCCTGTTGCAAAACAGTGGAAGCACTCGTTCGCGTAAATGGAATGAACTCAGATTTTAAAACATCGTAGGTATCTAAAAGAGTCTGTTTTTTGTCACACAACACCACAGCACCACCGACTTTCAATATATCAAGTGATCTGGGGCAAATCCTTCACCAAGACGAAGGTAAGCAGGATGACTACGCTGAGATTGAACATAGACTTGTCTGAAAACAAAAACTGTGTTCCAACCGTACCTACCTAGCGGGATCTTGCTTGACGGTGGCGTAAAGTCATAATGCCAATGACTCAATTCGGGCGGTTTCGTTCACGCAATCAATTACCTCGTGATTCTTTGTGGAGAACTTTGTTCTTTTTGTCGCAGACCTTAACCTAATTCACAGGTCAATTAATGTGAGCTTAAAAAGGATATGACGAAAAATATTTGCATTACGTGTAATCACCCCAATGGTTTACTCTTCCACTACTTCGATAAAATTTCAATGAGCAATGAATGTAACATATACTTACATAGGTAGCATTTCTAGAGCAGAAATTGTTGTACAGACAAGTAGAGTAATAATCTTCCACTACATACGAATATATATCAGACAAATTCGCTTGTGAACTTGAGAGTGTTAAGGCGATCCGAAAGAATACTAAAATTCGTTGTACCGCCAAATGTACGAACATTTTTAACTCATACAAAAATCAACACATTTGAATACGATAGCTGTCGTACAATTGCTTTATGAAAAAAGGTATGGAAGTTCTTAGTACTTATAGAAAATAAAAAGTTCTAATGGGGGCTGTTCTATTATTTCCGGAGAAGATATAGGTTGTGTATAATACAGGAAGATTACAAGTTTACTTTGGGGCAAAGTTTATGTTTTAGTGTCAAAAACATACTGTACATATTCAATACAGGCGCCATTTTCTTCAATAAAGACAATCAGAACATAACGTACATACGTCTACGGTTTTCATTTCGTTTATGATGAAAGCTATGTATTCTACCGCTACCGTTATCAGTCTGCAAGAAAATAACGAAACAATTGTTGCGTTATCAAAAAATCACTATTACGTTTCGTAACATCCCCTTTGGAATATGGTAATCATAACCGAGCAAATCTAAAAAAGCTTTCAATACCTTTGTAAATTTTCTATTGAAATGTAACACATGGCAATCATGCGAAAACATAATGAATTAAATTATCATTAATTTCATAAAGACGAATGCCACATAAAACATACTGAACAGATCGTAATTCATGATGAATTTAATGATTAGATAGCAGGTGCGTTTTAACACATGAGAGGAACCCTTTATTAGTTTAAGAGAACTGAAGGAGCAGCAGTTCATTAAACTTCACGAAACGTTGCATTTATATAACGAATTAATTTAAGGTAATATTTCACTCGAGGGTCAAAAGCTTATTTTGATAAATAAATGACATGTAGTTATTGAAATCGATGACGTTGAATATAAATTGCACCGGAGAATTATAACCTTGGTATGTACTATTAGCGCATGTTTAAACATATCGTAATTCGTTACGCCACTCCTATTTCACAAAAACACGTTCCCCGGTTCTGGCACGCAAAATTGTATTTCTTTTCCTCAAACTGTCTTGAATATTTGCGATGTTTTTATTACCTTCATGATTTCACTGGGAAATTTTGATAAAATAAGCATGACTATTTGTATACAATCAATAGTTTTATTTGAGCGACAAGCAAATCTGAAATGTTTATATTGATATCTCAATTTGCATCTGGGCATAAATCAAAATAATGAAGACAAAGCGTGAAATGGGGGTCAAATTTAGAATGATACTCTTCATAATATTGCTAAAAGTAGCTTGGAAATATATTATATTGTGAAAATTGACAATGGCTAAAGTATAGGATTAAAGTCTTCTTCAAATTTACAACATTTTAATCAAATAAATATTATATTTTCAATAGCAAGCCTTAAAATTCAAACAATCTTATGGATTAAACTATGGAAAGAATAACGCATTTTTGTGATTTTTTTCAGCAAACTTTCATGAAAACAACTTTTTAATACAAAAAAATATACATACAACCATAAATTTCCCAAAAAATAAATATTTTTGGCGTTTTGAACTTTGTTTTTTTTTAAATACACTTCAACAAGTTTTTATGTGACATTTACTGCTGCAGATACAAATTAGCTAATACAATTTTATCAATTTTCAGGTATATTCAAAGATACATGTGCATTTTCACTTAATTGGTGCTGGTTGGATTTCAATGAAACTCCACCGGAATGATCCTTGGTGTGACGTAACAAAAACAGATAAGAACAAAAAACAGCTAAGATTTTTATGGTCTGCTGAAGAAGATGGCCACCAGAGCTAAAAAAAATCGGTAAACCTTTGAACGACATCTCCTTGACAACTGAATAGATTTTATTAAAATTTACCGGAATGATCTTTGCATGGTTCACTACAAAAAAGCTAAAATCGTTCCGGTTTGCTAAACGAGATGACCGCTATAGCTGAAAATAGGAAAACGTTAAAAAATCACCCACCTTAACCACTGCGTGGATTGTGACAAAATTATTCTTGCATGCTCGCCTGCAAAAATAGTTTAACTGGTTCCGGTCAGCTCAATTTTTAGTAGGAAATTATATTTGATTAATAAAGCTGGGAATGTATATTTACTTACAAAAAGTGCGGACATTTAGAAATAATTGTTTATTTTTTATCATTAAATATCATCGATCGTTTTGATGAAAATAAGAAACATAAAAATACATTCAATATATTCTATACAATATATATAGAGATCGCGTTCCAACAACGACTTGGATCTGGTCGGGCAATAAGAATCACTATGTCAGTTTGACTTGTCCCCAAGCTGTGTAAAACATGCAGTTTTTAGAAATGTGAAAGTTGAAAAATTAACCGTGCCCGTGGAAAAACTCAACAAATTTTGTTCTGTCGTACGATTGATTTTTTTTAAATTATACATTCATAAAATTATTTCCTTTAGTAGTGTGAAACAGGGATGCTATATATCCCTGTGTGAAATGAATATATATATACGTATAGAACTGTGTTCTGTAAGGTGTTTGATTCCGAAAAATATATTACTGCTGTAGTATTTCATCTATGTACTTTCCTTGACCTTATATAAAGTCATTTATAAATTTGAATCAAACAACATCAGTTTACTGCTGTTTTTTTAATGTTATTCCGACAACAATAATCATGTATTCATTTAAAGATCAACATTAAAATAGGTAATAATGTATTTGTAAAAAAAAATGACATTTTTCTTATTGTGTTGAAGACCATGATCCTTCCCCCTCGTGAGAAAAATAATACTCTCAAATTCCCTAAAACTTAGATCGCCCAAAAACGACCAGAATATATAGATCTCGGTAAATAACCCATATTCGACAAGGTTAACTTGCTAAAATCAATACTGACCACTTAATGTTTTTTGGCGTAAAGGGAAACAACTAGTTTATCACACAGGTAAAATAAATAAATAAAGACAGGATTTGTCTTTTCATAAGGAAATAGCGTTAATGTTCCGCGTAGCATTTAGTGAAAAAAAATTCTTTGTTTTTCATTATGTTACTGCCTAAGCTACGAACTGGACGAACAGCTATGAAGAAGAACAATGATGACAAATACACTTGCAACAATACTGATAATTACTGCATCTCTTAGCATACTAGTGACATATGTTTGACTTTATCACAAGATCATATCAATACATGCCTGCACTCAATGGAGTTTAATCAGAATTCGCCCTCACTGTTTGCTTTTCATGTCAGTAAACAGTGGAATATACTCCCATGAAGATGAATGTCAGACTTAGCTCTCCAGTGAATAACCATATATTAAAGTATTAATAGGTATGTATTAATTGACAAGTAAAGCACCGCTAGCTCATGGTTGGTCAGTAAACAGTAAAAATACATGTATGAAGTACGGATGGTACTGTTTAAATTGAAAAGCGGAGCACTGTGTACTCATGAATGCAGTAAACCGTAAATACCCAAATAAACTGCAATTGATTCTGCCTAATTTGAAAAGCTTTCACCGTTCGCTAATCAGCCAGTAAACTAAATCATTCCCATATGAACTACAAATGGAGATGCCCAAATTTAAGTTAAGTAATAAAAAATAGCATATGTACGAGTATCTATTACATGTATCTAACCTTAACAGTTATTGTAACATCCAATGACATTCCGCGTTTAACTTAGTACTTTCATAAAACTTTTATATAACTTTTTTTATATAACAAAGTGGCGGTATAGTTTTATGTGTGTTAGACTGTTAGTGACACTAATGTGTCAGTTTATGTTTATCAATTTTACACATAACTCTTTTACACGAGATCCAATATCAACAATATTCGTTACTGCAAATACGGTGTCTGTTACAGCAGAGACTCTATGTCTCTGGTTACTCAGAGACATAATTTACATTTGTCAACGAATAAACTGTTACAGATGAATGACGTTTCTACAAAACTAGGTATTCTTAAGTTTTTTTATTACATTTAAAAAAATGTCTATTAAATAGAATACATGTATTTATAATTCCGCAAAGTTATCATTATGACTTCCTTCATTGTACGCAGCAATGTTACTGTATATATATACATACATGTATATTACAAATCGCGTTTCTCACATGTATGTATAACTTGACCATTATCTGTGTAAATATTCACGTGGTTGATAATTTACTTTGTACACGCCTGAATAAAGTATCTCTTCTCTTCTGTTCTTATTTTAAATACATTTGTATTGAAGTTACTAATATTTATGTTTATTGCTAATGTCAAATACAAATTACTAGTATGCATTAATCGATTTGTTTTACACATATGGCGGGTTAATATTTCATGACGTGTAAAAATAATGAATGAACTTTAACGTATTATTAATACATAGAGGTCATTTAATTACGTACACAAAATACTAGTAATAAAACAATGGAATTGACAATGGAAAAGGTTTCAATAGTATTGTGTTACGTTGACATGATTATATTTCGTCTCAAAGGCAATGTCGATTAATTTCTTGTTTCGTTCTGTTTGTTCCGTTGTAAAGAACGTTTCAAAAATGTTTGAAAACTATACTTTTAATGATCATTTCTTTTTATTGTTTTATTTATTTCATTATCAGTTGTGCTTTTACATTCACGAACTAGGGCTTTTTTACAAATGTCTTATATTTAATTATTCATTACAAATAAACACTCTGCTTTGTTTTAAATGCTGGAATCTCTTAAAATACCTAAAAAAGTATAATTTTATGTTTATCATTATACATATTTTTTATTTATCATAATCAATTCTATAGATATTATTAAATTAAATTCACTCGAAAAATGCACCGTCTCTTATGATCATATGCTATTCTGGTCGTTTGGTCTCCGACTAGATAGATAGATATTTATTTTAATATTGTGCATATTATAACACGGCTATAACAAGAGCATACAAATAATGAAAAAAATTAAAATATATTCAGAATTTCAGTTAAAAATCAATATAATGGAATGTTCTATTATGGACCATGTCAGCTACATCAATAACAAAGATAACATAAAAAGGGGAGAAATCCCTTCGTTCCATTGCGGTCAACTATGGAACCAATCTTAACAATATCTACTTTCTTCAGCCTTTCATTAATGAACATTATACGTGTACACGATTTCTGGGTCATGATAGCTAGTTTATATAACCAAAGAAAACTTGATATTCTTCAAATCGTTTATGAAGAACAGAATAAAACGTATCAATAGGGACACGGATTTACCTAATGTGTAAAGTGTTTAAGATCGTGTTTGTGTTTGTAACTTGAACAAAAACAACAAATCATGTCTCTGTCCTCAAGATCACTTAAAACGATAAGCATGAAAAGAGTCTCATTTGAGGACACAGTAGACGATACGTTTATAGAATCCAGAAAGGACAGGCAGCATAGTGTTGAAATATCGGAGATGTTTCCTAGTTTGAATGTCCCGTCGATATTAAAAAACTCAAAATCGTCCCGGCATGCAACTTTGCCCCCGATGTTAGAAGAAGCGAAGAAATTCTTAAATAAACGTAAAAAGAGACACGCGCAGACAAAGCTTTCGCAAGAAGAAGTGACGAAAAGAAACAGAGAATTACTACCAAATAAAGAACCGACAGAAACTCTGGCACACGCTCTACTGCGAGCAATGACTCACCATGTACCGAGTCAAAAATCGAAACTAATTCTACCAAAACTGACTCTTATATCAGATGTTGGCCACAGTAAGAGGTCTCGTTCTCCCGGAAGTCGTTCGAATCTTACATCCCGATCATTACAGTCTTTACACAGCGATTCATATATTGGTTCACGTGACTCGGTTACCCAGACGTCATTTTTGCGCAATGGTTCCGTGAAACTTCCGGAAATAATGACCAGCTCGAGTGAAACAAATATAATGCCAGTTGAGCGGGCATGTGGTTTGTGTTGGCGAAATTGGCGTTTAAACCGGCGACCTGCAGCCGGGTTTTGTAAATTTTGTGATGAATATTTATGTGGAGATTGCGTGGTTAGTCACCGAAGAAAGATAACCCGTCTACATCCGGTAGTGGTGTTCTACTGTGACACGTGCAAGGAGATGAACATATTAAACAAAACGGGTTCCGGTTATTGCATTAAATGTAAGCACTTCTATTGTACTGAATGTGTTCTAACGCATTGTTCTCAAACCAATCATGACGTGTTGGAGGGCAATGATCTTCTGGATGTTACGGATGTTATGATCGGTAAACGATGATTATCATTTTGTACCAACTGAAGGAAGTTTATATCAATCATGACATGCGATTTTATTAAACTGCCAATGTTACATATATTAACGTCGCGGTCAATGCTTGCAGTTAGTTTTAGCTTCGGTGAGATTCGATTAAATTCGTAAGTTTCACGATAACTTTTACTATAATGTGATTATAATACCGGTTATCGAATGTCAATGTATTTAATGGTGAGCTTCATATTATTATATAAACGTATAGAACGGAACATTCCCTAATGGTAAAACAAACGATAACTATCGACCATCGTACGAAGCTAAAAATAACCACACCTTGTAATTATTCAGCATTGACAGTTAGATAAAATCGAGCTCTAACATGACGTTAATACTTACGCCAATAACACTAATGTGTCAAGTAATCTTATATTACATGCATGCTTACCAAATTAATATCTCAATTAAATCGTCAATTATTGATATTGTTATAACTTTTGATACTGAGGCCTCTTTTTTCCGCAATATTTATACGTTGATTGTTTTAATAAATTCTGCAACATGTATTTGTACTTTGGAATTATATATTTTGTCATAGGGGTCTAACGTCGTACCATCAGCTACGGTCATATGGCAATTTCCGGACATTGTGTCGGAAGACTCGATGCGTACACCTAGTAGAATCATATATTCCCGTAGGACAGTCGGACAGCTTCATCACATGTGAAATATGTTGGTCTTGGCCGAACAAACAACCTCTGTCGTCAAATTCTAATAATATCTATTAGCACACCCGTTATATTCACTTTGTGATGGAAACAAAGCTTTCACAAATATTCTTCGATATTTCAATTAAATTCGCATGTTTTTCAAACAAGGAGACAAAAGTTATAAAAAAGTAACTGTTATTGTTATTATTATTCAAAAGAACACAGTCATGTTAATAGCACATCATAGATCAATACAGAAAAGAATGATAACATTTCCTCAATAGTTGTTCAATGATAAACTAATGTACTTGACTATTTCCATTAGTATGACTTTCCCACTTATGTTGATCCAACACTTGTAAGCATGTCGAGTTATTGTCATGTTTCATTTGTTTTAAGAAGTAATCGTCATATCGATCAAAATTAAAATTGAATTGTTGGTTAAATTGCCCTAAACGTGCATTGCTGTGTGTGTGTCATTACGTTTCTTTACATAACTATGTAACAAAGTAGTCGCTGAACCCGCCTATATATTCAAACACAACGGTCATCCATAATAGCCGTTATTTCTCATTCCGTGAGACTGTAGCACTGGAACCCATCTCATTATCATAGCGTTGCTAAATCCAGTCTTAGATAATTCACAGCTAATGATCTGCATCTAATCCAGAATAAACTTTTTTTGCATATAAATATATGTGGTATTTGAGACAAGAGGGCCATGATGGCCCTATATCGCTCACCAGAAAAAAGGTATGCAGACAAGAACATTTTTCACCTTTTTCCTATATGTGACTCAAATGAGCCCGGTGTGGGCCATTGACTTGTCCCCAGGGCCATCATTTGAACAAACTTGGCAGACTTCCACTAGATAATGCTACATCCGAAATATCTCAGGCTCTAAGTATTGTTGCTTCCGTCAGAATGATTTTTAAATTTGTTCCTATATAATCCCATGTAAAATCAAGTAAACCCCGGGGCGGATCCAATTTTGACCCCAGGGCCACAATTTGAACACCCTTCGTAGAGGTCCACCAGATGATGCTAACACCAAATATCTAAAGTCTTGGCAATGTAGTTTCTGACAAGCAGATTTTTAAAATTCTCCTATATAAGCCTACATAGAACAAGTGACCCCAGGACAGTGCAAAATTTTACCCCGGGGCCATAATTTGATCAGAAATGGTAGACCACATCCACTAGACAACCAGAATCTTTAATGAAATTATTTTTTTAACAACTTTGGTAGAGATTCATACAAGAAACGTCCCTGTTAACTTTCGTTGAAATTGGCCTACTGCTTAAAAAGGATATGTTGTTAAAAGCAATTATTGTTGACGCCCTAACCGATGCACTGATGACGGACAATACACACTCATAATAGCTAACATTGAGTACTTCGTGCTCTGGTGAGCTAAAACAATTCATACTATTGCTAAACATTCTTTATCTATAACCTAATATATTTTGTCTATAGGTAGCATTTCGTTCCTTGCATATGCAACTGAAAATTCCTCGTCACTTTGTTCTTGCAAACGCAACGGAACTAAACCTCACCAAGAGCATCAGATCTTAATATTAACATAATCATTTAAGTGAGTTAATTCTAAAATAGACCGACCAATCAAACAAGCATTTAATGTCTGAAAAGTCATTACTCGTTAGATCGGTTAGTGGGGCAGCAACGAAGGCAAATTCAGTCTATAAAAACTAACACATCCAAGAATGGACGTTCCTTTTTTTCGTTCTTTTTGCATTCTTTATTGCCTTAACCTCACTTGGGACGCTTTAATAGATTGTAAATGTCCTAATTATCCTAAATCTTAGACACTTACCTGGTTTAGCTGTTAGTATAGCTCTCTTAACCTAGCGAATAGCACCGAAAGCGCAGTACCATGTTCCGACCATGTGATCGTTTACCCTAAGATATTATCTATAAAAACTATCCGAATGACCTTTTCCCCCAAACTTTCTCTATCAATCCAAACAATGTGGCGGGAGACGTTACGAGCACAAAAGGCATCTTTCGGAACAGAAGAAACCTGGAGGCGTTTCACTCAAACGCTTTGTATTTTCGGACAAAAACACTTGTCTTGCCTCGGTCAATCTTTGAAAAGTATTTATTTAGAGAGTTCTTGGCAAACGCTTCTTCAATATTTGATATGGATTCTGCATAGAAACGTAATCTTATGAACATTCCTAGAGTTGTCCGTTCCTCCATGTAAAGGTCATACTATCATGATACCACACTCATTTTTGCTAGCGGTTTCACCGCTACATTTATGCATAGTTTTATTGCATTTCTTTATAATTCAAGAGTGTTACACATGACGTATTTATATATAAATAATTCATGTAAGTTTGAAGCATTTATTTATTGTATCTCCTTCTAGCTAATTTATTTATTATTTTATCATTGATGAATGATGTACGTGATAAAATTATTTATGACTTGCATAAACAGTGAACTACATGTATATTATTATTTTCATGAATTTCAATACATTAATCAATAATCAATACCTATCATATCTGTTTCATATCGTTATAATATGAAAATATCGGACAAATTGTTCTGTTAAATACTAAATCAATGACAAAACAAATTGATGTTTGCCACCGGCCCTTTTCAACATATTGTACAACAATATCTACTTAACATATACGACTAGTACAAATTATGCATATACCTCATAGTTTTTATACAACACAAACTATACAACACAATATGTTTTTGGTCTATTGGCTTACTTGCACTAATATGACCTTTATTATAGCTACATAAGTTGAATACTAGTATACAATGTATGTGTATAAATGCAGTTTTCTACAATTTTTTGAGTATTGTTTGTATTAAACATATAAAAAAGTTTGTCATATCTTATAAAATATTTGTTTTATTTATTGATTGTTAATTCCTTGTTCTCGGCGAATTCATTAAAATATTAAACTTATGAACTGTAGGGTGTTCGTAATAAATCGTCTTCTTAGATCATCGTATACAGGGCATATTGAGACAAACTAGTATTCGGTTTCTACCATAGTTTCGCACATTTTACATATACGCCCATGCCGTAGTATGTTACAATATCTTCCCATTTCAATTTTTACATCATGTGGAGATGTACGAAGTTTAGCCAAAGCAATTCTAAATTTAAGGTACTGGGAATAAACCAACAAATTATTTAAAACGTATTAGTTTAAATAGACAATACATACATTTCCATGATAAAAGTTAAAACAACTAGTGTGCGAACATGATGTTATGTACCATGGAGACATCAATACCGAATTGCGTAATAAGTAATTAATAACTCATTTAGTCGGATTTTAGACAAAACAAATACATGTACAGGTTTTTGTATTGTTTTATCATTTAGAACAATCAGAGCTGACGTGGAAACCTAATTATGAAAATGTCAACCACCTTGGTTGATGGCTAACCTTAAGTTTCATATCTCGCAACGATATCGATCAGAATGTAATATTTTTCCAAACCAAAAGAAGCCCTATGCTTGCTTTATAATTTAATGTAGATTTTGAAAGAGTAGGTGTAAGCCTGCAGCGGCCGTCGTCCAGTGTTTGGTGCGCTGGATTTATAGCCAGGCAATCCGGGTTCGATTCCTGGTCGCAGCAGGTCATATCCTTTCATGAAAATTTGACAATAATGTCCATTTGTCTCCACATGTGTAGATTTTGTTGGTTGCTTGTGGAAGGGTAAGAATGTAGTCCAGGGCCCGTATTCACAAACGTTTTTAGTTATGCGAGTTAAGAATATCCTTTATATATAAGACATAAGAAATTTCTTGGTTTTCATCTTAGATTTATTCTAGGCGTAAACTAAGACGAATTATTCTTAGTTTGAAAAAATCTTTGTTTTGAAAATTTACCGTTATCAGGGGTTTTTCCATGGAATTCCCATACGTCATAACTTACGTCTGCGTTAAAATTGGCGATGAGTTAAACCTATCATACACTGTCTGCAATTTTACGGATACGTCTGGTACTTTTTCAGCCACAAAATTGCACGGATGACACAAATATAATTGTTAGTCTTATTTGCAGAATACAAACAGGTTCCTTTTAAACAGGGTCACTGATATATCAATTAAAATCCGTTGGCGGTATTGTGAACAGTCAAATTAATGTTTTTGACATTTTATGAAGTATGCAGTAATTCGGTAAAGTTTAAGCAACAGAAGTATAAAAAATACAAATACGCAACAATAGGCGTCAGAACTGAGGAAACAAATCGTAAAAGAGTTTATGCATTTTTTATTATTTTTAAACAAATTATTAGAAAAACAATGAATGAAAATGATTATATCTTAAAAATTGCTGCATGTTGAGTCGATCAGCAATATTATGTTTGATGTCAACCTCAAATGTACTGATACAGCATTTTTCTGTAAGTCATGTTGGAACTTGTTTATATAGCCCAACCCACAAATACTCTCTGGTATACCAGCGAGAGTTACGCATTTTTAACCACAGAAAACTACGTTGTTGAAAAAGTTCACAATCCATGAGATTTGCCGATTAGTATCCGCATTCTTCATAGATAAAGAAACATAATGAGTTCGACGTAGCATCCTTATTCGTTTTGTTTTTATCTAAGTAAATTTCTGAAAGTTAAGACACCTCGTACCTTGACTAAACTTTTAAGATAAAAATCGTCGATCTAAGATTTTTTCTAAGATTTTTTTCACTCTAAGACGAAAGTTAAGAAAAATCTTGCAAATTTAGTAAAAATTGGCGAAATCTAAGATAATTTAGATGTTCTTAGATACTTTTTCATCTTAGTTAGTTTGTGAATACGGGCCCAGGAAAACTGGTCAGGCGAACCGGTCGCCGTATATAACAGAAACATGTTTGAACGTCGGTGCTAGGACCATTAAAAAAAGGAAGTATTGTGATATATCAATAAGAACGGCTTACGATCAGTAATTCACACAATTAACAATATCAAATCACCAGTTGCTGCCTCTGACAAACAGCTATATGGTAAACGTGTGGCATTATAATATCATATGCTACTCAACAAGCTAAAGTCGCTCCTTTTAGCCCTTTTATTTACGAAGAACACCAAAAACATCCACTCTAAAATATACTTAGTTATCAAGTCATTAAAACATCTGTTTTAAATTTAGATCTTCCAATAGGGTCTACCTAGATGGACAAATCCGAAGTCATTAGAAACCATACTTGTAGTAAATGTGTATGTAAAACAAATCATAATATATACTCTTAATGTAGTTACCCGTATTGAATGAACCCGGGGTTATTTTTAAGTTATGATGTATTATCGAATCTGTCACGAGTATACTATCTCAATTCACGGGTGATACTTTTGACGGCCGCACCAGTCATATCCGTCAGCAAAATTTTATAATTTTCACTCTCAGTGATTACATAATTGAATTACGTGTATTGAGTAAAACATTTCTTAGTATAGTCTTATCTTACGTGGACAGAAAAAAATACAATTATATATTATATAACTATATGAAAAATCAACATTAAAATGTATTTTAATACTTAAATAACGCTTATATAATTATGTATATAGTTAATTCAAGAAAAAGTCAAAATTGCCTAACATTACATAATATTATATTTACATTTCACATATATATGGTCAACAGCAATATAGTAAATATACTAAATGCATATTATAGTATACCAGTAAAACGAGCGTCATATCACTTATACATTAACATTTGCTAACTGTGCATTTTTTAAAAAACAATTTACAAATATTGCAGTACAACTGTTAAAAGAATACAACAAACATTAACTTGTGACAGAGGGAAACAATCTGATTTAAGTAATAGTTCTTTTTCTCAAGACTTTTCTGGATGTATTAAAATTGATAGATTTCTAAGCTTACTAATATTTATATTTTCTGATTTCAAAAGATCAACAGATTTAACAATACTTGGATATTGTCAATTAGTATTTTTTATGTGTGCTTTTCTATTTTCAATATTCAATGAACATTCTACTAAATAGTAAAATTCATCTTCTAGACAGATGCATAATTGACATATTGTATCTTATTTGAGAAAAAAATTATTCTAAGTTTTCGCGTGTTATTTACGATAAGCCAGAGGCTTCGTCTACCCGGAAGTTGAAAGGTTGGTTAGGTATGGTATAAATGCCCGTGTGGACCGGACTCCTGTCACTTCGGATCTTGTCAAGTTAACAAACAGTAAGTGAATATTAATTAAATATTCAAACATTTATACGAAAAGCGAAGGAAGTATAAACATACTTGGAGCATGAAATAAAGACTTTAAATATTACACTTAGATATTTCACATCATTTAGGATTTTTGGTATTCATTAAATAATAAATGATTTTTATTCAAGAACTTTAAAACCTGTGTAGATAATGTGTAGGCTAGATTCTATTGCATTTCACATTTTCGATTACTTAAAAAAAAAAGCGTTATTCGTTGCTGACATAAACTGTTATATTGTATTAATTCTTTGAATTTATTTTTAGCAGTCATAATGAAGACCTCAATCGTTGCATTTCTTGCTTTTGCCTGTATTATCGGTGCTTCAATGGCTCAGTTCAACTATGGTTTACAGAACTCCAACAGCGGTTTCTCATCGAGTAAGTACAACAACTTTCTATAAAGTTTTTCCCATCAATATTCTTCTTCATTCCCTAACGTTTAACGTCGAACTAACACCGCGGGAGATTTTACGAGTTTTCCTGCTTCTGTCGTAATAGAATCATGCCCTCCCGTTTACAAGCGAACTGGACACAGGCATCACATATAAACTTGCTCTTGTTCCAGGAGGGGTTTGAGGTATTTGGGGTCTTCTTGTGATTACTTGTCAGAGATCACATAATCTGAGGCCCCTTAGATTATTATTCAGAGGCCAAACACTGATTATACATATATTCAATAATCAACTAATTATTTTCTTCACAGTACATGTTCATTATGTTCATTTATATCGAATAACATCAACAACCATTTTTTGTATACAATACGTAATGTTTTTATTTCTCCATGTACTATCAAGCATACATGCTTTTCATTGTACTTTTTTTCCATTGTATAGGAATATTTGAACCATTTACCGCCAATGTTGATAATTTGATTTAGTTGTAAATGAACTATAAAGTTAAAAGCCAATAAAATACTTGACTTGAACAAAATATACGTTGAATTAATCGGACGATTTTGTGTGCATATGCCTAGAAAAGTATGGTCAAAGTTCCTACACATTGGCACTTAAAAGTTCTAATGGGCAAATCAAATCAAAATTCAAAGAAAATTTTAATGACTTTAAGGGCCCCATCCACGTACAATATTTTTTGTCTATATTCATTTATTGACGAAAATATTGACGTGAAGAACACAATATATTGATGTGGATCAGAAATCTAAGATAATTATTGAAGTATTGTTAATATTATTGATGTGCATTTTATGAACTAAATATAAATCGAAATATTGATGAAAATATTGAATGTTGAGGGCGAAACGGTAGTCGTAAATAATATTGAATTAATAATATTGACAATATTATTGAACGTGGATGGGCCACATATATAGTATCGTATGCTTAATATTGAAATATCTTCGTTCAGCACTCAGCTAACATTTTGGTGAGTTTAGAATCGATTTCCTTTAAAATCAGATCAGTCTTGTTAAGTATAATTAAGTCGTATCCTACGTTTATGTACGATGTACGATATCAGATATTCTTCTACAATATCTTTTAAGAGACAATTAGATTTAATTGATTGTTAAATTTAACATACTAAGCTTTTGTTATTATCTTTAATGATGTTGGTGACAGTTTTGTTTCAAACGATGGTTATCATTAGGACGTTAAAATGTTTTAATGTATTAAAAAGGATACTAACTCCCGAAATTATCATCCCGATCAGGGAGGTCATATTTAGTAAATGTGTATAATTTTCATAGGTTCCCATAATCGGAAAATGATTGCCCATGAGAACTTTCAAAAGCAATGACCTTCCTAGTTTCCCTTTACGTTTACATTGAAGTCTATTGGAGTTTCGCCCGTTTTTTTTTTAAATGCCAATAATAGTGAAAACTTATGGTAGTAAATACAATTACATAATATCAATCCAATTTGATGAAGAAAAATAAAGGTTCCCATGCAATATCTAAAGAAAATGATGTTTTTTCTATTTTTCAACAAGGGCAACAACTCTTACACACAAAATAAAAATGTGCCTTAGAATAACTTGAAGAATCTAATGTAACTGTTCAAGAAATGAAGATAATTGGGCAATACTATTTTTGTAATCATTAACATTTTCATGTCGCTTTGAGCAAGCACGTATTGACGATATAATATCTTAATACGCAGAAACTCATAATCGTATCGACCATTTCAGTAGTCTTGAATAGGAGTTCATTTTAACACATTGTTTGTATATTTTCTTTTCAGTTTTAGGATTGCTGTTATTGTTGATCATCTTCCCACTTTTCACAAGCTCTTCATCGGGCAACAATGGTGACACCACCATCATCTTCGGCAACCTTTCTGGACCGTAAGTATTCATTGGTTGATACTACCGGAAGTAGAATGTTGTAATCCGTTTCATCCAATGAAAAGCATCAACTTGAGATGACTTTAAAACGTAATACTCTACTCGACTGATATACGAAAGCGTCGCAAGTAATGTATAACTATGGTAAAAATAATTGGAAAACATTTATTATGCGGAAATCGGCAAAGTCCGGTTCCATAATTCAATGCATTCAATTAAATAACCAAAGTGACATTCCTATAATACATTTGAATAAAAGAAACTGTAGATTTTGTTTAAATTGTTTAGAAGTTGCATTCCATTTCTTGTAAGGATGTCCAATGTATATAATGATTTTAGGAAAAACTATATAAAACTGCATTTAATTTATTGGAAAAGATCAAATTACCTAAATTAATAGAACATATGACTTCAGAAAATTCAAATGAATAAAGAACTTTGACTATATACATAAATTATACAAATCATTTGAATTTCTACCAGTTTTATAAGGTAACTCAATCTGATCTTTAACTCATTTTTTTTTAAGTTATAAATTACTATGCCATTTTCTGGAGGACCTAACAGTTTTTTTTATTTATTTTTCTACTTTACCAGTAAGCAACTAAATGACGAACTGATAAATAGTTAAACAATATACACGTATAACAATAACACATCAGTTATTTATACATACATAAGATTGAGAAAAACATATGTGATGATTCTTGAAATTTAAACAAAACTCGTGAGACAAAAAATACAATCATATGTAAAGCTTTTGCAATGTGTAGAATACACCTTGTATTATCTTATGCTGAAACGAAAATCATATGACAATAGGATGTATTCTGTTAATTAGTAAATCAAATACCATTAATATCATATAAACTGTTTTTTTTCTTTTTCAGAACTGGTGGGAAGTAAAAAGTGACACCAACCAATTACGAGGAATTATTCCAATCTACGTCACAATCGTGCTATCATTCCTTGGTATTTTATTGGATAAATCTAGACACGTGGTTAATTCCACTGATTATTCTCTATCCTTTGCTGTTACAACATGTATTCTATTTATTGAGAATAAATTATTAAGTTTGAATGAAAAACATGTTTTCGTATTATATGGATAGGTCATGATTTTAAATCTGATTCGTACAAAGAAAGCAGCCCGCTCGGTTAGCTCAGTGGTTAGAATGTTGGTCTACTGATCAAGAGGTTATGAGTTCGAACACCGGGCGTTACATGTTACATCTTATGGCAAATTGTCATCCACCTCTGAATTATTTGGGATAGCTTGACAGAAGCTTGCGGATAGAATGTGTTAAATACTGGTTGAGGCCTAAATGAAATCCAGAGAAGCTGGTTAGGTTAAATGTCTGCCATTATATAACTGAAATAATGTTGAATATTGCTTTAAATCAGATGAAATAACAATAAAAAAATCAGCAAAGGCGTACACAAAGCAACAAATCGAAGAAGAAAACATAATACATGTTATAATACTACACACTTTTATGTTGACCTGGATAGTTTTTTTCATGGTTTGAATAAATCTTTAGATTCATCTATTGGCTCTGAGCTGTTTTTATCATGCATATTATGTCCATGGGTGCTATATAGTTTGTTTGAACTTTGATGAGTTTATTTGATGATTCATCATTTATGTCCCATACAAAATGGCGTTTGAGCAATTGTTTATTTGTCACACAATAAGCTCGATAATATTATTCATTTATCTGCATATCCAAAGCGACACCAGTACTCACTCGTTTCACTGTGTCAGTATTAAATGCGAACACATTAAAGTCCCATAAGCTTATAAATGTATTGGTCCTAATAGTTTGTGTTTGTTCTATAACAGGAATCCGGTGTGTTTTCCTCCATGCATACTTAATAGCAAGAACAAATGTTTCCGAAACCACTATCGTATTTTTTTCAATATCATTGAAATAAATACTATTTATAGAACACCTGTTTTTTTTTCACGCAGTCATGCTATGCACACGTAGTAAAGTGACGTCACGCGCTCTTTATATTTCAAGTTTACAAAAGCAAAAATCACAGTGAAATGCGTGTTTTCAGACGAAAAAGGGCTTGTTTCGTCGGTAATAATTATCTTGGGATAATATCAGCAAATAAATGTTTTTGTATATATTTTTCTACAGCAAACAGCTAATGGGGCTTTAAAAATATAAGCTTGAAGTTTATTGTGTTTATATAACATTTTATTTGCCAATTTAATTTAGTGCTCGCTCCACTTCCTTATCAAATCAGTCAATTATCATAACTGCTTCTTTCTGACATCCGTAACTCTTGAACATTAGTGCCAATTGTCCATATGTATATACAAGATACCATCTTTTACACCGCAAACGTGATTAAATATACACGAGTCACTGCTATGTACGCTCCCTTGTGATTCTGAAACACCCTATGTAGGCTACTTAAAATTTCATTTGCCGTTAAAAAACTTCTAATTACCCATGCATATAAATATTTAGTAATATACGGCAACAGACCACTGGATGGTGCTGTTATTGTCGTGTCCAATGGTGTTTCTTATAGCGTAGGTTCTACATAGATATATCGATATTGCTAATGCTGTCGTAATTCTTTATTTTGATAAAAACGACCTAAGAATAAACATCACTAGTCTGTCAATTAGTAAACGTGGCATTTATCGCCAAATGTAGGGTCTGTTAGCATGATAGCCCAGGGCTTTAGGCACCGAAACGGGTGCTCTGTGGGACTTAGGCCCCAATAAATTTCGGCTGTAATGATAATTACCCCCGCTCCCTCAAATCTGAAACTGCTTCCTACGGGCCCGTAACTGTGAACGTGACTATTATCTGACTTAATCTTATTGTTCTTTAAAGAAAAACATACCACTATTTCTTTTATCAGTCAATAACTAGATACAGGAAAATTTATTATCTTATCTTTTGATGTTACTTGAACTTTGGAAATATTTTATTATATTTTATCACTTATTGATTTTGGTATATGTGTTTTTTTCTAACAGAGAAAAACCACGCCGACATATATTTGTAACTTCGTGTAGACCTATATCATAAAACGTTCTAATGCAATATTCAATGTGTCGTTCGTTAGTTTGATAACAGCTTTTAATTTCTGGACAAAGTTATCTTGTCAATACGTATTTGTGTTGTATTTATTTATGTCGTTTCGCATGCGTGAGTGTTGTTTGTGAATTCATTATTTCCCTTTAATATCGTATTTCGTTCTGCTATTCAGTATTGTGGATCTACGTATTAAATATGTATACAATCATATTTGTCATTTGTCAACTGACGGCCGCTAACCATACATCAACATTTATAAATATCTGTGATAAATTTCTATCATGAATCTCTATCAAGTAAATATCATAACTATATAGCACAAGTATCTATCATAAGCATCTATCATAGGTATCTATCATAAACATCTATCATAAGTATCTATCATAAACATCTATCATAGGTATCTATCATAAACATCTATCATAGATATCTGTCAGAAACATCTTCATATATATCTATCACAAACATCTATCATAGATATTTATCATAAACACCTATCATAGATATCTATCATAAACATCTATCATAGATATCTTTCATAAATTGTCTATCATAGATATTCGTCATAAACATTATATCAGAGATATAAAAAATATATCATAAACATTATCTTAGATATTTCTCATAAACACACATCATAGATATCTAATTATCATAAACAGTCTAATTATAGGTATTAAATGTTTCACCACAGTATGCTTGTTTTAGCATAGCTTGAACGGATTCAATCTGGATTATGATAATCTGAATTAAAGGTATTAATGTTATAAAACATACGATCGGTCTCCATGTTCAAATATTATAAGGTCACGGCCGTGATCCAGTAGTTATAACACTGGATTTGTAACTCGGTTATCCGGATTCGACTCCCGGTCGCAGCAGGTCATACCCTTCTTTGAAAATTTGACATCAGTGTCGATTTTCTTCCAAATGTGGAGAAGTAGCCGTTTCCTTGTGGAAGGATAAGTTAGTACTGGTTATAATAGGCCTGTCGTCCAGGAAAACTTAAGTGAATCAGCAGTCGTATACAACTGAGAAATAGAAAACGGAGTTAAAGGGGCATACCCTACAATTTGGTGCATTTAGAATTAAGACAAAATGATGATAAATTAGAAGTTTGTAAAGAAAAAAGCCGACGAAGAAAGTTTCAGCCAAAAACTCATCCAATTAAAAATAAAATCATGAAAAATATGTATTTGTGACACGCATACATTGAGTCATGGACATTTTTGGACGGAAGTGATTTATTACTCATAGCTTTGATTTATGCGGCTCGTACCTAAACTAGACATTTTATGACCCAAGTTCTTCTTGCAATTATCCATTATATATTGTTTTACATATACATCTAGCACATTTTTACACTTTCACAGAATGTTTGTCAGTCGTAGGGTATGCCCCTGTAAACCCGAATAAAAACAACAAAACAAAAAACACATCAAATCTCATACCAGTAACTTGTCTTTCAGAGTTTCTTCGTTAATACTGATCAGACAATAATGGTATCATTCATACATTAATCTGTCAATATAATTGATTTGGACATGTATTTAAACATTAATCAGCTCTGTCCTTTTTAACCATAGTACTTTGAGAGGTTAAATAAAGATTTAAGCTTGAATACCATTCTCATGTGTTATATATCCTTTGGGGCAATGCAAATTAGTATTACCTCCATGCTTGTTTATAAATAATAACAATCACATTATCAAGATCCTGAATCTACTAGCCATTTGTGTGTATTCATCAATAATAACTTTTCAACAAGCACTTAATATTCTATAGTTGTTTTGTGTTTGACAGATATTGAATCTGTAAATAAATTTGATATTCGCATGTTTTGTTTTGTCAAATATACTGTTTCAGCCCATAGAGCCGTGTATACATTATTTATAATAAATTGTTCAAATTGATCAGACGTAAAGTTATGAATAAACTACGGTTTTCGTGTTTGATATGTACGTAAATATGTTGATCACGTGGCCCTTAGATTATTTTGAACGACTGATATACTCGTATTTCACCAAACTCTGCCGTTTAAACCATCTGACCATGTTCACTAATCAGTTTTCTTCTTTCCATGTTCACTATTTCTTTTTTAAACAATTTGTTGGTGTACCATTGTATCGTATTTATATAATTGTGTATAATGATGATAGATTGCATATTTGGGTGTTCGGCGAAAATAAGACGATTGAAGCGACTGTAGTTTTTGTATTATGAAGAACACCCAAGCATGTAATCTAACCGTCTTAGTGCTACGCATGCGCAGTGTGTACTAAGTCGCTCAACGATTGTTAGATAAGATAAGAAAGCCAAAACTTTGCTTGTCACTGATTTAAAACGAAAGTGGGGCGAGCACTGATAAAAAAAGTTAAGTTGAGAGTCTAGTGAATCAGAAATCACGTATTATCGACTTCTCATAACATTTCTTCCGATTTTTGTAATCTATTTGTACAAATATTAACCAGGTTCCATTTTTATTTATATACCTGCGAGCAAGACCTTACACAGTTTTCTTTGCTTGTTACCCTCTATTCAGACCCAATATAAAACACCCACCAATATTACGTACACACTTATCCATCAAAACTGCAAGACAACAAAATACCCGCCAATATTACGTACACCCTTACCCGTCAAATCTACAGAACAATAAAATACCCGCCAATATTACGTACACCCTTACCCGTCAAATCTACAGAACAATAAAATACCCGCCAATATTACGTACACCCTTACCCGTCAAATCTACAGAACAATAAAATACCCGCCAATATTACGTACACCCTTACCCGTCAAATCTACAGAACAATAAAATACCCGCCAATATTACGTACACACATACCCGTCAAATCTACAGAACAATAAACTACCCGCCAATATTACGTACACCCTAACCCGTCAAATCTACAGAACAATAAATTACCCGCCAATATTACGTACACCCTACCCGTCAAATCTACAGAACAATTAAATACCCCCCAATATTACGTACACCCTTACCCGTCAAAACTACAGAACAATAAAATACCCGCCAATATTACGTACACCCTTACCCGTCAAATCTACAGTTATATATTCGGCGGCCGGTTTACTTAACCGGTCTTTCTTGGACTACATCCTAACCAGTAATACCTTACCCTTTCACAAGGAAACAGCAAAATCTCCACATGTGGAGACAAATGGACATTATTGTCATATTTTCATGAAAGGATATGGCCTGTTGCGACGAGGAATCGAACCAGGATAGCCTGGTTATAAATCCAGCGTACCAAACACAGGAGGACGGTCGCTGCTGGCTTACACCTACTCTTTCAAAATCTACAAAAAATTATTATGCAAGCCTGGGGCTTCTTTTGGTTTGGAAAAGTATTACATTCTGACTGATAACGTGTGCGGGATATAAATGACCATTCACAGAACTTAAGGTTAGCCCTCAACCAAGGTGGTTGAAATTTTCATAATTAGGTTTCCACGTCAGCTCTGATTGTTCTAAATGATAATACAATACAAAAACGTGTACATGTATTTGTATTGTCTAAACTCTGACTACAATCATTAGTTATTGATTACTTATTACGCAATTTGGTATTGATATCTTCATGGTTTATAAGTTCATGTTCGCACACTTATTGTTTTATCTTTTATCATGGGATTGCATGCATTGTCTGTTCAAACTTACACGTTTTAAATAATTTGTTGGTTTGATTATGAGTTACTGCTGAATTCCCAGTAACAGACTTGCGCGCATCTTCGGAAGCTGTGAACGATGACTCTGAATATACTGTACATTTACATTTTGGTAATGAATATACTTGTTACTGAGATGTTACCAAAAATGAACCATGAAGTGTGTCTGGAAAATGATGACAAAATAATCAATTTCATTGTCGGAAAATCTCTTAAGAATTGTATCCAGGAATGTGTAGCAAGAAGCAGTTGTTTGTCCTTGAATTATAGACGCCTGCATAAACTTTGTGAACTTTTCGCAGTTGCTAGTGGAACATTTGTTACAAACAACGGAAGAACGGGACCCTGTGTCCACATACTACGCTCTGACATCAAGGAATCAAAGGTAGGATACAAATACCTAAATTTATTTATTTGTATTTAATACCGCTTTTCAACAATTTTTCAGCAAATTCGCCTGCCAGTGTTCCCTGGACTGTATTGAAACCAGTACTAACTTACCCTTCCGCAGTGAACCGGCAACTTGTCCACAAGTGGAGGGGAATCAATGTTTTTTTCAAATTCCAATGAAAGGTATTATGACCTATCGCGACAGGGTTACAAATCCAGTGCATTTACCACTGGACCCTGGCCCCGACTGAAGCAATTGAATTCATGAAATTAATCCCGACTGTTGTAGTATATATAAATAATGAAGTAAATTATCTATTTCAATATTTCATTTTATCGTCAAAGATATAGGGATATAATTAAAACTACTCTCTCTAGACTAGTTGTTTTCAACTGTAAGTAATTCATGCAAAGAGTCATGTCGCATAAAAAATACATATAACACAAAAAAAAGGTTATTTCATATTTATAGACAAGGGGTGAAACTCCCACGAAATGAAAATTTGTCAAAATTCTCAGAATATTGGTTCTGTTTAAATGTAGAAACGACACACAGTACTGATATATATATATCCAATAGACGACAATTATATACCCTTTCAACTGACCAAAATATATTTTTTTCTAATTGAAGTATTTTAGACATAGCAGACTTAACATTACATCTACTCGCATAAAAAGAATGGGTCTAACACGACCGTGTAACCAAAGAAATCTAGAAGAATACATACTAAATTGCAAAAAGGACGAGCACCTGCATATATTTGATGGCGCATACAATAACTGACACAAAAATATATCAACCTGCATCAAGCATTCAATCACTGGTCAATCACTGATTGTGTAGCGAGTTAAATATCAAAATTCGTACCGACAGGTTTATTTACCAGCCATTTTGTCTCGGTGCGCGACGTTGTACATGTATCAAACGATTTGATTGGACAATACCCCCTTGTTCCCGGCTTGAGACTAATTGAGGTAAGTTTTCGCAATCAAAACTGGGTTAATGATACTTGTTTTGTTTACACCGAAAATTAAAAATCATGAATTGCGTGCGTTATTTTGTGCTATCTGAAGAGTGCGTTTATTTTCGCCTTTCCGAAAAAGTTATCAATTTGCACGCTGCATTGATAATTACTAGACAGCTTTCCGGCGGTAAATTGTTTCCGGCTAACCCCGCCGTGTGAATTCCAGCTGATTGTGAAAACGGGAACCACGAATGACTAATGAAATGCCTCGTTACAAAACAACAAAATGGCTGCCAAATTAAAAAAAAAATCCGGCAATTAATAAAAATCTTCGCATAATTAATAAATAAATGACAGGCGATTAATACTTTGTGGAGGATAGATGTAACTTATATTCAGTTAATATACAAACTCGTAATTTCGAGATCACGCTTGTTCTTTAATGTGATTTAGTACGGTAATAGTGGGTTACACGGCCGTGTTAGACCAAATTGTATAGTGCATTTCGAGAGTTCCACCCTTGTCTATAAATATGAAATAATTTTTATAAAAAAAAAATATAATTTTTTTTGTATGATATTTTTTATGTGACATGACCCTTTGAATTCGTGCAGGCAAACTTCTACTTTCCGATATTCTTTTGGAAAAAAAAAACGAATTAATTTAGATCAATCAAAATTTTACCAATCTATTGAGAATTTAAGATATTTAACTGACGAGTTTCCTTTTCAGTACAACTTACAAACATGTTCCAAGGTTGATGGTACATGTGCCGCAAAAGGTAATTTTGTAGAATTTTAATCAGAGCTCTAATTCAAACATGTATATCTACAAATATCATTTGTTTTTATAGCATCTTAGTTACTTTTATGTAATTTGTATTTTATTACACTGGGGTATTAGAATTATATGTAGATTCGATAATACCATAAAACAATTATCTAGTGGTATTTCCCTTTTTTATATTTCATATATTAATCTATACTGATTACACATTGTTCGCTATTTTTCATATGTTAATATTCAACAAAAAAATAAATAGAATAAAACATAAAAAAAATAAAA
Organism: Lutraria lutraria; assembly: GCA_964023205.1. Lineage (NCBI taxonomy): Eukaryota > Metazoa > Mollusca > Bivalvia > Venerida > Mactridae > Lutraria > Lutraria lutraria. The sequence goes on from OZ026840.1 coordinate 5,864,046, forward strand.
AAATAAAATAAAATAAACGAATATTATTAAGTAGTAACAAATTAGTAATATCTGAATTGTACCCCTTGGTTTCTATACTAAAAGGAAAAAATAACAGGAAGTGGAAAGAAATTTCTTGCAAGGGAACGATTTTCATATCTTCAAAGATTTTTCAGAAATTATCATAAACAGATTAGATTGGTGGAAATATATTTATTCGAAAAAAAACCTTTGATTTTTGACATCATATATATACTAATTTGCATTATCGAGATTAAATTTACGCAAATCTTAATTGCAGAATGTCCAACATTAGACTTTCCTCACGGTGTGTTTACTGGAAACATGAGGGAAATTGGATCACGTTTACTGATAAAATGTGAAAGTTATTTGTACGTGGAGGAAACTGGAAGAACAAGTATCAAATGTCAGACAAATGGAACTTGGGACTATCAACCTAACTGTACCAGTGGTAAGTATAGACATATCTGTATAAGACAGATGGAACATTGGACTATCAACCTAACTGTGTCAGTGGTAAGTATAGACATATCTGCATTAGACAGATGGAACATTGGACTATCAACCTAACTGTGTCAGTGGTAAGTATAGACATATCTGCATTAGACAGATGGAACATTGGACTATCAACCTAACTGTACCAGTGGTAAGTATAGACATATCTGTATTAGACAGATGGAACATTGGACTATCAACCTAACTGTGTCAGTGGTAAGTATAGACATATCTGTATTAGACAGATGGAACATTGGACTATCAACCTAACTGTACCAGTGGTAAGTATAGACATATCTGTGTTAGAGGTCACCTCCGAATAAAGGTCACCCTGTGAGTAAAGTTCATTCTATCAAAAACTGTCATTGATGACAAAATAAGGGTTACCTGTCAATAAAGACCATATTTTGTCTTTCCGAAGTTTGGTCTTTGATTTAGAGTTTTGACTGTCCTAATAACGTGAAACATTACTTAGTGTTCACCTAGTTATATCAACATTTATTTACGAACTAGTTTTCAATATTTCAGCCTTAAAATGAGTCCACTGAGCTGTAAAGACAGTTTTTTTGTCCCAAAAATGGCCTTTAAATTAAAATTGTACTGTACAGGTGAACACCGCATTAACACCGCATTAAATGGGGGTGACCTTAAAAGTAAAACATTGTTAACAAAACCAACCGTGATCTCAATGTCGGAATATAGGGGAAATATTGCAAACTACAAATGTACTCGTTAAGTGATATTTCATTGTATATTGAAACTTTTTTAATTTTGGCAATTTATTATCGCTTTTAAAGGAAATAGGCAAAAGCCGAAAACTGTCAAATATGTAAAATTCTGAAATGTGTGTGGAACGTAACGACCAAGGGAAGTCAACATTTTACATTTTTAACTGCTGTCGGTTTACTAGTAATGTCGAACATAAATTACTGCTTTGGTATAAAAAGGTTACATTAATTATCATTAAAGAGTATTGAAAATATTAAGCAATTTGATCAAGGCCCTAGTATTTGTCCTCGGGGCAGTCGTATAGGCCCAATGCCAAGGGCAAATACGGCAGTCCCGAAGACAAATAATAGGGCCTATATCAAATCACTTGTTTATTGACAATTTTATTAGATATATATATATATATATAACTTGTTGGCCCTGCTCTAGCAACCAATCAAATTGCTTTAATGCGGGTTTTATATCTATATCATTTATCGGCCCCGTGCCGGAAACTTATTGGAAATGCCACTGCATTATGCCAGGCAGTAAACAAGTTACAAGGCTGAAATGAATAGTTATTTAATACAATATGTTAAACTCGACCTATTTAAAGGGGTAAAGAATTACATAATGCTATATTCGTTATCCCTCTATATATTATTTCACGAACTTCAATAAGATAAAAATACTATCACTACATCCATCAATATACTCTCCTTCTGTAATACTGTTATGTGTGATGCCCGGTGGTCGAGTGGTAACGCGCTTGACTACTAAACGAAAGGACGTGGGTTCGATTCTCAGCTATGCCTTTCGAATTTCTCAGGAACGCTTTTCAGTGTCCCTATTACAACTAGAAAATAACAGGAAACGGGTGTATCGGTGCTTTAAACCGAGCACGATAAAGAACCAGGAAAAAACATTCGAAGAGAGAAGGGGTGCGAATGCATCCCCTCTCTCTGTGACGGTTGTGAAATGACCATCGCTGTCGAATGGGTCGTTAAGCCATTATATATAAATTGAATTACTGTTGTATGCGGATGGTGATACAAATTTACATGTATTATTTTGTTTAAGTAGCTTACATGGGATGTTATGAAGATGACTCAGCACGTCAATTGTTGAATGAAAATAAAATCCTTGGAGATAACACGATGACCATTGAAAAATGTATCCAACACTGTTTCGAGTACAACTACGCAGGAGCACAGGTAATGAAGCAAAAACTGTTTTAGATAAAAGTTCAGATTAATGAGACTTTCAGCGATGTTTTTCGTGAATTAAGTAAACAATCAACATTAATATACATTAGTCAAATAAAGATTGATTTTAAGATTTTATACAATATTGCAGAGCATATGATTGTGCTTGAATCTAAAAGAAAACTCTAAATCTTACTCATTGACTTTTACTTTACTACGATTTGGAAATATACAGTTGTCCAACTTTTGACTGGAATCCTAATTGCAGTACCTTTAGAACGTACAGCACAACCTCTGTAGAGTAACACCCTATGGGAGCTGCAAATACTTACCGTTGTTTAGAGGTTGTTGCTCTACAGAGGTTAAATGTATAGTAAATATCAGCTTAGGGAAGTTTTGAAGGTGTTTCTATGGAGAGGTTGTTGCTCTACAGAGGGCCGCTCTGGAGAGGGTGTACTGTACATCGGTAACCGTGACTTACTTATCGTGATACTGATGGATCATCAGTGAGTTTATGCCTCGAACCTTACCCCGTGGTTATAAAACTAGAGAACAGTCTCTGCGCTCAAATCTCAATTCTCAAAGCATTATGGCTAAAAAGATAGAGCCGAGTAATGCTTAATCATGTGTAAAGATACAAGCCACACAATATCTTCATCAATGGTGGCTATTGTTCACGGGTTTGACATAACAATGTTCTGCTAATCGATGAAAGCAGTCTCCTTTACTTTGATTTATAATTAAAGTCAGAGTGACATGTTAACATGAACTTTATGTGACCCTATCGAGCATACTAACCGTTAAGTCTTTAAACAAAAGTTTCTTGCTAAAAGTAAACAAACTAATCTTCGGTAAATTATATTACATATGATATATTTATCTTATTGATCGTGTTTAAATTATGATAAATGTATAATGTTTTTTCGGCTTTTATTACTGCATTATTTCCAGAGGCAGTAAAACAAATAAGTACGGATTCTGCCCTAAAAATGTGTAACAGCAATATTTTAACCTATGAGAAAACTCCTACTTCAGCTGAAGTTTTTTCTATCAAACACTTTCATTGGTTACAACAAAAATTTAATGTCGGTCATAAGCAATATTAGAACAACAAGTAAAAAAATAGCGGAAACGATGACAAAACAGTTCTTTAGTTGTTGCGGAATTCACATTAGTTTATATTTGTCAACAGTTAAGCAGCAATGTCACATAGTCTTATTTCTACAAGTTTTAACTCGAACTTTCCTCTGACAATTAGTGGCATGGCTCTTGTATATGTTATATGTGCTACTCATTTTATTTATTGCAGAACGGCAAACAATGTTTCTGCGGATATAAATTAGATCCTGATCTAACAAAACCAGAAGGTGAATGCAATCGCAAGTGTATTGGCAATAGTTCACAAACGTGTGGTGGAACGTGGCGTGGTTCCGTATACAGACTGAAATAAATCCGGAGTGTGCTACGTGCTATTATTGTACCATACGATTTATAAATGACCAAATATCTACAAATAAACCATCAGTACAAGCAAACACACCTTCACACCAACATCAGACTATAACGGAACAGAAACGAACGAAACATAACATTTTAATGGCGTATACATACTGTAGTACATAGCCGTTACAAATAAAACAATCAAAATAAACCATACAATGCCATGACAACGTCTAATAACAGTACACAGCATAAATATAATTCTACAATAATTAAAGTAAACACGCAATACTAAGTGAAAACCAATGGACACTGCTGTCATCAACAGCCAAATAGCACTAAGTTGTGATACAAACATAACAAATCACGAAGAAGATATGTATACGATAGCCTGGGTATACTGTTTTGTGTGAACAGTTTTTTTTTCAAATGAACAAATTATGAACGAAGATTATTTTAGAATTATGAACACATACCAATTTCTTAATTGATTGGTCTAATTAAATAACAACAATGAAAGCGTATTTTCTTTTTATAAATGTGTATCAAATTATCAATTACTAACACATGTTCCTGAATCAATTGAAAAAAACAACAACTATAACCACATATTCATTTTTATTGTTTGGAAAAGTTGTATAATTATGATGATCACATATTAATTTCATAGTTGATTGAAAAATTATGAAAACACATAAAGTTCGTACTTCTTTGCTTAAATTATATAACAATATGAATACATAATTATTTACTTTTAGTTGTTTGGTAAAATGACATCAATTATGAAAAAATATTAACTTCTTAGTTGATTGGAATAATTATGAAAACATATAAATTTGCTTATAGTTTATTTTGAGCTATTTCGTAAAATGATTACAATTATAAACACATATTTACTTCTTAGTTGTTTGTTGACATTGAAAAACAATTATAAACACATTCATTTTTGTGGTTTGAAAAGGTTGTATAATTATTATGAACATATATCTATTTTCAGTTAATTGCATAACAATTATGAACACATTAATTTTTTAGTTATTTGTTAAAATTTAAACAATTTTATTTCCAATTCTTACAAATCTACGCCTTTTGATTGGTCGATGTAGGGAGTTTACTCTTCGATAAACTCCTTTCCAATCGGAAACCTTTTGTTTCTGTACATCGTCGACGCACTACTTTTATCAGCTAAAGAGTTTAGCGGTTCATGTCCGACATTTGTACGAATTGAATAAAACAATTGAATTTAATTGAAAATAATATGATTAAACTTTCATTTCTGGTCGTTTATCGACGTGTAAACTCACTCAGACCTCATAACACATCGAATAAAAGCCCGAAGGGCTTTATGTGAAATGTACACTATACAAGTACACTTACAATATAATGAACAAATATTTATTTGCAGTTGATTAGAACAATTGTATAACTAGTATCCGTTTGAATCTAAAGCCTCAACTTTTGTCATATGATTTAGCAGCCGTATTGATCAGCTGTTCAGATAGGATGAGGCCAAATATATAACACAGGTAGTCAGGCCCGTGTGAAGCCATTTCAGATTTGGGGAGTGGTGGAAATCACGTCAAATACAGTATAGTCATAACATATAAATAACATTAGGCGATGTATGGCTGTTGTATTGACAGACATGCAATGATTAATAACAATAGAATAACAAGGCATGCAATGAACACATGTATAGTAACAATTAAATCTCAGACACATACTCAACAAAATCTGAAGCAGTTATAAAAGAAGTTAGACCACACATGTATATTTAAACGACGCATAACAGAGAATAAGCACACCTGCTTAGGTAGTACTGTAACACTAATTACAAACAGAAAGAGAAAATTAGTAATGATCATAATGTAAGGGAAACAACCGTCATGCTGAGGTATATATACCTTTGTCGCAGTTGTCTCCATTGGTAATGACTAGGCTAAGCACAATCATGTATAATTTAGATGAGACATAATAATGACAAGCACATCAGCATAGGCAGTACATAATTACTATTATTATTAGAAAAAAAGTCACTACTTGTATATAAAAGAACGAATAGCAGAATGGATGTATGAACATCACAACATGTATATACACACAAGAACTGTGTAGGTAGTTGCTGATCTTGACCAGTGGCGTAAGATATGCCTTAAAGATGAAAAGGTAAAAAACTGAAGAGAAAAAAAACAACACAAAATTGTGACTGATAAGAATTATTTTATAACAATATCTCCCAAAATCAGATTTGAAGAACAGATCTGCCTCTATCTCACAGGCCATGGACATGATAAGAACGTAGTAAAAGAGAAAATAAAATCACATTACAAGTACATGCGGCTACTGTGTTCATATACCCAGTAATGAAGGATAATTGAAACTGACATACATACAGAGGAAGATAAGAAAACATAAATACTGAACTAAAAGGAAATAACTAAAAGGGGTATAATGAATTAAGATGTGGTATAAGGAACAAAAGATAACAGTTCTAACTAGAGCAACAGGAACATCTGAAACTCTGTCCATCCCACGAGCTGATCAAGCTCCGACACTGGCTCAGCTCCGTGACTTCCCTGAAGTGCTTGGGGAGCGAGTTCCAGAGTCTGGGAGCCGCAGAGCGGAAACAGCTTAGACCGTTTTTTGTGCTTCTTACTTGAGTAACTTTTACTGTATAACTATATCAAAAAGAATAAGAACATTTCTTTATGTTTACATGTAAGTAGGTTGGTGCATGTTTATTGAATATTTTTAATGTTTCAATTGCCATACATCTTAATCTCCTAATTTCCAGTGTTGGTAGGTGAGCTTTCTTAAGAATTGGATGGGATAGAAGAGTAGTAGTTGTTAAGTTTTCCTAATTTGCAGAGGTTATTGCCTAAAAAGTATGCCTTTTAATACATTTAGTTGGCTAGAAGCTTCCTGCATTCTGATTTTTTTCATTATTACATGTTTGTTTATTTACCACTGATTTTGTTTGTTTCTTCATAGACAATAAATCAGTATTCAAACTGCATAGTTTATTTCTAATTTGTTTAAATGCCTCTGGACTGTACAAAGAGAAAATATGAGGTTTCAACATGTTGGAGACATAAGTTCGTGTCGAGTTCATTATTTTTATTAGTGTTTCAACCAGTTTGCGGAGAGTTGTTCATCATTATTTAACCGACTACACATGAAGTATGTGAGCTATCAAATGAAAGAAATGCTGTTTGGTGCATGCCGGAAGAAGCATCATTGGAGGCAAAGTCACAGGAAGAGTTATGATTACCATTGTAAACTCACTCGAATTGAATGAAATAGATTTGACATGAACGCGCCAAACATAACATGGACAAAATATTGAAATTGTAAACTCATTCTCTTATTTGGGTATTGTTTTTACAGTAGCAGGATCTTTTTATCAAACACAAATAACGTTAGCTGGTTAATCAAGGAAAGCGATGTCCAAATTAAATAAATATTTGTATAATTTCTTAAATATTGGCATAAAACATAGACTTGAATTATTTGATAAATTAGTATTACCCATTCTAAATTATTCATGTGAAGTCTGTGTTTTTATACTGCTACTAACATAGAACGAACCATACTCAATTTTGTGAAAATATTTTGGAAGTTAAACGAGTTACACAGAATAATTTTGCCTACGGTGAGTTAGGAAAACATCCTCTAATAAATGGGAGATATACATATATAAGATAACAAATATATTAGAATTGTATACAATATTTCTAAAAGTAACTGTGATCGTATGCCTCATGTTAAAAAACTGGACCAGTTTGTTACGGGAAGTATCATCATCTGTAGGTTTTTACGAGGTTCGTTTTTTCAAGGCGTCGGGGATAAAAATATATTTTTAAATTTATTCAACAAAGATTAAATGGACCGCGTCATGCGATTATGTGTCTTCGGCACTATGACGTTATTACGAGAAAACAGCGCCGAAAGTTTATAACGTCTTCCGCGAAATCACGTCACTATGGCATTCATCATATAACTTGATAAACACCTCAATATCTAGATTAGATTTAGCCATAATTATTCCTGAGGACAGATGGAATCACTTAAGGTAAGATATTCAAACCAGAGGCAGATTCAGCCTTGTATGAAATGATATGTATCCCTAATCCCCGCATCCCACTCGCTACATACTGTCTTAAAATATTACGCCCCCCCCCCCTAATCTGAGATCCTGGATCCTCGTTTAAAATATTTGTTGTGCTCAAACATTGTATCTATTTATAGTACAATTGCAAGTTTATCGATTGCGCGCGTGCGCTTGAATAAGAATTATTGTCTTATACTTATTACCATGTATAACTTAACGTGCCTGTAGCTCAGTGGAGTAGATGCTGAGCTCTATGTCTGGCAAGCAGGGTTCGCTCCATGTCACAGACGTTTTTTTTCGTTTTTTTTTCTGTACAAAGACATTCTATAACATTTAAGTATTAAACTTGTTATTTATAATAAGATTTGTTTTAATGTGTTTAATAAATTTTAACAAATATCTAGAGTTATTTATAATTTGTTTTCGTAAGCTGCTTGATTTGACCTATTGTGAAGAAATATGAAATAGAAATGGGTTAAATAGATCTTTTTTTTTCTTTCAATTTCAGGAATTAGACTCTGTCCTTGATCAACATTTCGTACGTGACAAGCATCAGTCTGAAGAGTGTATGGAGGCTGTACATGAGAACAGTGACTGGTCTGATAGCGATGATGAGACTGTTGAGTCTGTATGTTCACCTCAGTTTATCGCAAGTCGAGTTCTGTCTGTTATTTCAAGTGATTGTGAAGAAGACCAGGATGATGAAGATGTCTTACCAGGTCCTGATGGAGCTGCTGGGAGAATTGTGTGTGCTGATAGTATTACCATGTGCAACTGTAAATACCCTTGTATTGATCAGTTCATCAGATCAGAGATTGATACCCATAGACTTAATCTAGCAGAAATGTGCAAAAGAGAAAAAGAAATGTACATTACATATGGGGATACTGAAACCTGCTGCAAAAACTAAAAACAACAAAGGGAAATGTACGCGATACGTGTATACATATGAAGGAAAATCTATATGCAGGAAAAACATTCCAATACATATTTGATGTAGGAAGAAAAACACTTACTGCTATTCTAAAACACATGTCTATTAATGGTAATGTCCCAAGGATTCATGGAAACAAAAGTAAAAAACCTCACAATGCTCTGAAGTATTCAGAGGTCAAACATGCTGTAGATTTTATTATGAACTATGCTGAAAAAATAGGTTTACCGCAGCCTGCCGCTCCTCGTGGACGTGATTCATTACCACCAGTCTACTTACCAGCAAGTACCACCAAGACAGAGATACATAAGTTGTACAGACTGGCGTGTGATATAAATGAAAAACGCGCATTAGGGCACTCTTCATTCAAGGCTACCTGGTCGCAATGTTATCCTCACATCAAGATAGCGTCACCAAAAGATGATGTCTGTCAAAAGTGTGAACTTTTCAAAAGATATATATTAAAGAACCAGTTACTGACACTGAGTCGATGAATGCTATAGTAAATTCTAGGCTTCACGTGACGCATGCTCAGAGTTAACGAGAATGTTCATGTTAAGTGCATTTCGGCTGCAAAACTGAAACTGAACACTCGAAATGAAAGACAGAACAACGGCCCCATACCACCATGCTCAACTGACATCAGAAATGTACACATGACATTTGATTTTGCACAGCAAATGAACATCCCACATCACTGCCGACAAATGGGACCAATTTATTTCATGACTCCAAGACGTGTTCAACTGTTTGGTGTCCGTGACGATGGTTTGCCAAGACAATATAATTATCTAGTAGACGAAGATCAGACCTTAGGTTAGAAAATACCTTTATATGCATTTTTATATTTCAACATGTTTTCTTCTTACATACTACAAGTAAAATGACAGCATATGTAATAACAAATTTGAACTAGTGCATGATAGATCGGTGGATATTAAAAATTTGAAAACACACCAATGAAAACTTTAATTTATATAACTTTTTAAAATTGCAAAATTTGATAATATATGGTTCAGTATGAAAGCAGAACTAAACAATGTTATATACATATAAACTATATTTTCTGATCTGACTGCTTTGCAGGACCAGACGGCTCAGCAACCCATTGAAACCAATTACTGTAATCAGTATGATAGATCATGCTCTAACGTTTTACTCACATGGACAAAAACATATATCTCTTCATTGTGATAACTGTGGAGGTAAGTAAGCCATTTTGTCTACATAACGGTTTGATGGTATTAGAATTATGTGATACAATTTGATTAATGTCCGACTTTCTTTGCTACCAGGGGATCATGAAATCACTCATTGACAAATGTTCATAAATCAGTATGTTTTTACTACTTAAAATATATAAACAGTATGAAGAAAATAGATGCAAAAATACAAGTATACACACAATCAAGTAACAGAACGTATGTCAAGCAGCTTGTATACTAGTAGTTGAACTACATATTAATATTGTTATCATCATCATCAACATCTGAGAGGAACTTTACTGTAGTATACTATATGGCAAATTGAAAATAAACATACTCAATGTACCTTTTACATAGCACCATTCTGTCTAACCTCAAGCTTATAATATAATGATACTGCTCTTTCTTTATCAATGTAGTTTAACCTGTCATAACATGAAATCTTTCAGGGCAAAATAAGAACAGATTTATGCTTGAACATCTGAGTTGGAGAACTATTCTAGGGCTGCATGATGATATTGATCTTCATATGCAAGTGCCCGGTCATACAAGGTTAGTGAAATAAACTTAAACATCACTTTAATGGCATGCATGTCATGATCCATTTGCAAATTAAATTGCTACGTCTGAATAAACCTAAGAATGACCTGCGGTAAACACTGTTAAAGAATGCACATGCATATAACTTTCTGTATCATTTCCTGAAGTATTAATCAAAGCTAAAATTGCTATAAACTGTTGAACTTAAAGCCCCATTAGCTTTTTGCTGTAGAAAAATATATGCAAAAACATTTGATTGCTGATATTATCCCAAGATAATTATAACCGACGAAACAAGTCCTTTGTCGTTTGAAAACACTCATTTCACTTTGAATTTTGCATTTGTAAACTTGAAATATGTAGCGCGCGTGACGTCACTACGTGTGCATAGCATGACTGCGGGAAAACACAGGTGGTCTATAAATAGTATTTATTTCAATGATATTGAAAAAGATACGATAGTGGTTTCGGAAACATTTTTTCTTGCTATAAAGTATGCACGGGAGGAAAACACATCGGATTCCTCTGTTATAGAACAAACAGAAACTATTAGGACCAATACATTTATAAGCTTTAAATAATTATACCATCGTCTTAGTGATACAAAATATGAACGGAATATATGACACATTTCATTCATTACAATCCTAATTTAATATCAGGTGCTGTGTTGATGGTGGCTTTGGTTTCGTCAAGAAGTTGTATCGACGAACCGATGTGGACTCACTACAAGAACTAGTTTCTGTAGTAAACCGAAGTGCACACAGCAATGTGGCGGTGACCTACCTCAATAATGACAATGAGCCAACGTGGGTGTGGAGAGATTGGAAGAGTTTCCTTTCATCAAAATTCAAACCGTTTAAAGGTATCCAAGGTAACAATACTGTATTAGTTCATATTTAGCAATAAAACTTCGTATTGTAATGTTTGTCGTGTGAAATTAGTATTAATTTTAACAATAAATACGAGATTCATAAATATTGTTAGGAGATGACATTGTTTACGTACGCGTACGCGTGAAGAGTACGCGTATGGCAATATTTAGTGTTTAGAAGTACATCTTTTTAATGTATTGAAATTATGATTCACATGTCGTTAAAGAGTAATATAACTGTCAACAAGTACTATTCGTATTCTTATCAAATCAATGCCAGGTAACTTAACATAATTATTTATATATCAGGTTATCATCACTTCTACTTTACGAAGACTGAGCCTGGCTCTGTGTTGGTTAAAGCCTGCGTTAATGTAAAAATGTTCTGGGTGGCATAGCATTCTTCGATTTTGAAAAACAAGCATGTGCTTTAAAAAAGGATATTTTTATAAAATGTGTTTACCTGTTTAGCTTTGTTATTGATCGATGGCTCTATAACGGAAGTGTCGATGGCTCATATTTAACAGATCACAAAAATGTGAAAGAGCCACCGTTTAGCAAGGGTGATGGTTGAAGATCACTAGAAAATGCTACGTATCTTATGCTCTAGACTTATGCGGTTTAGGACAAAACGATTTTTTAAATTTTCCTCTTATCGCCTATATAAATATAAAGTAAACCACTAGGCTGGGCCAATTTTGAACCCAGTGCAATAATTTGTACAAACTTGGTAGAGGACCACTAGACGATGCTACATACAAAATATCTAAAAAAAAGCGAAAGATGAGTGAAACGCAGCCCTGTGCGAGGGTTGTCCGGAAAGTTCGTAGACAACGGATATTTTTATATTGAACACGCGGTTTTTAAATTAATTTTTACATTGCACTCAACCGTAATAATAAATGTTTACATTGATCGAGAAAAAAATATGAAACGAATAAAGACATTCGTGAGATCGTTAATGTAGCAACCTCATATAGGGGCACCCGGAGCACGTTAAAAAGCAGATAAACACTGATCTTTAAACACTAATTGTGTAATTTATTCGTCTAAATAGCGGGAGACGTTATTGAAAATACACGATGACGTGCCGTTACGTTGTAATGTCGTGTTGTTTTGATTTGAACGTTATCGTTTCAAAAACGAACATTTCACGAGAAATAACAACTATACACTATGGATGAAAAATTGGCGGCTTCAGATGTCTGGGCGGAGCAGCGCGTACTGGTCAAGTTTTGTGTAGAGCTTGGAAAAACACCCGGAGAGACCAGAGAATTGATTAATTCATCCACTAAACGACCAAACGTTTCCCGGGCCCTTGTGTATAAATGGTACAAACGGTTTAGTGATGTTAGATGTGATACTACCGATGATTAACGTTCGGGAAGACCATCGATTATTACGGAGCGGTCATTATCGTTAGTGAGGAACGTCACCGATGACGGCAGGCGCCTAACCGTAAGAGATATCGCTGACCTTTATGATCTTTAAAGACAGTTGTGCATAAAATTCTCACTAACAATTTGAAATGCATCGTGTGTGTGTGTACGTTAGGTGCCGAGACTACTATCAGATGATAACAAAGAGGCACGGGTAAAAGCAGCTAAGGCTTTTATTCGCAAGTGGAAAGCGGACCGGGAAGTGGTTTTTAGACAGATTTATTACAACTAATGAGACTTGGCTGCATGATTATGAGCCTGAAAGCAAGCAACAATAAAGTGTATGGAAACATAAAATCTCTCCACCACCAAAAAAAGTCAAAGTTACTAAATCAATGGGGAAACACATGTTTATTCTATTCATAGACAGACAAGGGATGATCCTTACACACGCCGTACCTCAAGGAACCGCTGTCAATGCAGTCTACTATTCAAAGGTAACTTCAATATTTATGAACATAGGCTAAATTAACCACCTAGATCTATAAATAAATGTAGCTATCTCACTTCTACATTTAAATATGACATTTATATCAGGAATGTTAGCGACTTTGAATAAAACATAGCAAGTAGGCTCAAGTACACTCTCCTTTCAGGTCCTCAGGAGTGACCTCATTCAGTAGCTACGGAAGAAGAGACCTGCCCTCTGTGAGAACTTGGAGAATATAATCCTTCACCAAGACAATGCTCCTGCACATACCGCTGCCACGACTTTGCTTGAAATATAGGTACAGTCCGGACTTAGCGCCGATGGATTTCGCAGTTTTCCCCTGTATAAAGTCTCAACTACGAGGTAGAAAATTCAGGAATTTAAATGAACTCAGAACCGAAATGTAAGATATTCCGTATTTTTGTTCTAAATACATGGGAGTGTGGCTGGAGGTAGTTTTCATGTTTCATTTATTCTTTATTTGAATATGTCAGTAAGCGTATACGAACTTTCCGGACAACCCTCGTATGTGTAAATGATCAAACTTTTAATGTTTATTTTCTTTTATAGGACATAGTTAAGTTATATAGTTCAATTTTCTTATAGTCAAGGTCGAATATTGGACGATACCATTATATCGGTAATCACTGTAAATTGATTGCCAAAATGATTTTAAATCCGTAGTAAAGTGTCATTCACGTGAACCAGGGTCATGGTGTATTGGATAAGGTGGCATGTACACACATACTATTTTTACAAAAAAATGAAGCAGATGTGGGCGGTTCGAACTCAGTCAATGGCACTTTCTTTTTAAATTATTATATACCTTTATTTTTTTTTTATTCATTGAAATAGGTTTGTTCTTGTTACATGTAGTATACACACTGAATAGTACCTTTTTGTATAATAATTTCAAAAGAGAAAAAGGAAAGAAGAAATTCATTTATTTTGTTCCCTGACGTATTTCTCAAATGTTGTTTTCTTTTTTACATTTTATTGCACGAAATCGCGAATACAAAAGTTATTTCAAATACTATAATACACATTTAACACCAAAAACCGGCTTCTACTAATATAATTATATTTACTCCACAATCAAAATGAAATATAAATGCTAATTACTCATGCGAAGGTTATTATATTTTTGTTAATTTCACGGAACAATTTAGATAAAAAACTTTTAAACATTATTTTCTCATCGATATATATAATGCTAACTTTTATTAAAAATGAAAAAAAGTTAGAAATGAAAAGTGATATCCAACATCAGACGAAGTCCTCATGCCATGATTCACTTAACCTTATGCTTTACCAACTGCGCCACCGAGGACAGTGATAATAATCTTTCATAGATTGCTCTGTAACAGATGACAATGGTAGTCGTGTTACCTAAACATTTACAAATGGAATCTTCCATGTATACAATAACATTGCTGACCTAAAAATTGAACTATATTGTATATCTTTTGTTTGTGTTTTGCTTGTCCAATTTCGTGATTTTTCATATAATATGCATAATACTGATTTCTTTTAAGTAAAAATACGCTATTTGAAATGAACGTCAGCGAAATAGGCCAAACTAATTTCAACACTCAGTGTTTATACGAACGATTCATGCTTAAAGCGCACATAAAGTTTTGTGCATATGGACAGGTCTAGCTTCTTATATACCCGCCACGAAATTCTTCCGAACTTTATGGACTCCTTTCTAACAAAAAGGTAGGTGAGAAATTACGTGTTATTTTCTTGCAGGTGTAAATGATATTATTACACATGAAAAATTGCGTAATTATGAAAATGTCGTTGAAGCTGATTATCTGAATTAATATATATGTGTTGAAGTTTTGTACGTGTTGAAGCATGTATACCATAGAGCTGTGGATCGTTGGGTAAGTGGCGATATGATCCGATCCACGATTCTGCACTTATGATTCGCAGATCAAATCACAATTTTTTTGT
The DNA here is from genome assembly GCA_964023205.1 of Lutraria lutraria. Taxonomy (NCBI): domain Eukaryota; kingdom Metazoa; phylum Mollusca; class Bivalvia; order Venerida; family Mactridae; genus Lutraria; species Lutraria lutraria. Next base: position 5,879,386 of record OZ026840.1, read on the forward strand.
TGTCTAGTAACCCTTTTCAGTTTTGAAGACAGTGAAATTTAATTTTCTTTCAATTGATGAAAAATGAAATAAATCAATATTTATAGATCTACTGGTTCTATGATTATACGTCATTTGCACTCCACTTCAGTTAATGGATATACTGGGTCAGCACTATTTTCTGGTTTAGACATGTGACCCTTCCTCTAAGGTCGTTAAACGAAACAGATCGCAAACCACGAATCTCAGTAATGACAATTATTTGTACTCGAGTTTTCAATTCTATTCGTGATTACCCGAGTACTCGGATATTTGCCCTGGCCAGCCCTAGTACACCACATCATTTAAATTAATGTAATCATTAATAAACAAAACTTTAATATACATATTTTTATTCTAAATACTTGATGTTCAATGCACTAGTATGTAATTAATGTTGCTCAAGATCATTTAAGTTGGATGGCTTACCTTTAATTGTGTACACATACATATTTGTATTTTTTCATGGCTTATAAAAGTGCAAGATATATTATGTCAAACAAATGATGTTTCCTTCCCCATAGAATATTTCATAATCATTAACTTGGCTTTTTATTGATACTACATCATCATTACGCAAAGTGGTTGCATTTTCCTGAGTGTTTCCATGAAGGCCTTAAATGCGTTACATGCAGTCTCAGGTTATGACCTAGAAATTAATTCAGAATGACTGCAGTAGAACACAGATACTTATTCCATTAGTTTAGACTATTAACGTGATATTGATACTAGGATGACATAATTGTTAACATAGAAATAATAAAACAAGAAAATAAATTTCAAAAATGAATTATCTATGATATAATGCCGTGTTTGCTGTTGAAGTGGTCGCCAAGTGAGGTCCTACCGTTATGTTACTATAATTTCTCCGGTGTGTGATTTTATCGAAACGACTACAAGGTATTAATATTCACTCGCAACCTCATGTTACACACAGAGGATCTGACATACCTGGACATAATTTATTGAATGTATTAAAACATTCATTTATGCTAATAAACACGGGCATAAATAAAGCACTCGTATTCATCCCATTAAACATAGAATACGTCACGTGACGTACGGGAGGATTGCAAACAATCAACACTTATGGAATATGACACATTTATTTACAAAATAAGAAACACAACACACAATCAATGTCAAATGAAATAAACGAATAAATGAAAAGATACACAGCAATAAGCAAACTATTACTACAAAGGTACATGCAATATCAGTCCGTAGTAACAAAAGTCCCTAATAGTCAAAGTCATTGTCCAATTTCAAAACAACGCTCGATGATGAGAAACTTAACCATGATTCTGGTGCACTGCACAGTCGCCACTCCACTACTGTACAGATAGTTCAGAGTATGGAAAAACTGTACAGGAGCACGTTGACTTCAGGGTGAAGTAGAAATATTCACCAGGTATGTGTCTTCCGTGCGACAAAATGCATGTTTGGAACGTCGCGGTACTATGCCAACCCGGGAGTTCGCCTAATTAGCCATGTGGTGTGTCATTAAATACTCATTTTAGGCGGAATTCAGCACGTTTTCAATATGCTCGTGTAAATACCTGAGGAATAAAGTTCGCATCGTTGTGCTTAGTGTTTTATGATCAAACCAGAGTACCAGGTCACAACATACGCCCGTCAAAATGTTTGGGATACTATGAGTGGAAAATTAGTACCTGGTGCAATAGGGAACTCATGCCTATAAATATTTCCACCAAGTTTAATGAAGATCGGTTGACGATGGTCAACTTAAATGGCAGACCCTGCATATTTAGTCAATTTTCAACTTATCAATGAGCATAACTCAGATGAGCCAGGGGTCACTGCGCTGAGGGCAGACACTAATTTCAAACCAAATACTGTCTAAATGTGGTAATTTTAACTTAGACATACCAGCCAAACAAGTCTTCAGTGTCTCAAAAAAGTTTTACTTGTTAGATCGGTAAGTGGGACAGTGGTGGTGGCAAATTCGGAATGTACTACCTATAAACCCAACAGTCCCAAGAACGAACGCTCCTCTTTTTTGCCCGAGATCTCATGTATCCGCTATTTCCTCAATCTTACTTGGGACCGGTTCGATAGATATGAACAGTCATAACGTCCTAAAATGCATAATATGAAATGAAAATATAAAGATTATTGATCTGTACCAAAATCATACAATGTCATTAACTACAGTAAAGGGAAAAAGATAATAACATAATCAGAAAATATAAAGCATATCAATCTGCAATAAAATCGCTGAATGTGCTGAACTACAGTATAAGATAAAACAAATCTCATGCCGATCACTATTAAAATAATAAAATGTGCTTACTACAACATAATTATGTTTAAGCGTTTACCGTTCAACAATGATTATAAACATGAAATTAATACATAAAGCACATTCATCTGCAATAAAAACTACAAAAAAGGATAAAAAATCTCACTCTGATCACCATTAGAATAATAAAATATGCTTACTACAAAAGCACAATAAACGTTTCAAAAACTCTTGAAAAAGGATATAAAATTTTAAGTGTGCAAACTATGAATACTAATTATGAAAATATAAATGATGTCCATTTATTTTATCAAAGCTCTATAGGTTCTGCTGTTGTTCGGAACTACCAGGCAGTAAAAGATGATTTCTATGTAGGGTGAGTTTTGGAAAACAAACGATAGTTTTGATGCAGACATAAGTACTACGAACGCTTTTCTACACCCGCTATGCATTTGTCACAGTTGTTCAAAGAGAGTAAAATGACAAATTATATAATGTCCGGTGTTTTCAATATAAAGTTAGACATGTTTTCATTCCTATGAGGCGGTTGTGATATTGAGATAAAAGAAAGATCCAATAATATACAGTATTTACATGATTTTGGTATTATTTTTTGTTTCCAACATTCTAACCACTTTCATTGTCATAAATCATCAAATGAAACACACACTGTAAAGTCCATCGAAAGATGCATCATGCATCATCACCTTTGCTATCATCAGACGAATCAAGGATCTCTTCTAATCTGTCGCAAGAATAGTGGAAAATCTGACGAAGAGCTAGAAGTATTGGAATATTCACAGCAGTAGTTAACTCGGATGTTTCTTCATAATTGACCACTGGGTGTATCGATGCCATTTCGATTGAGAAGACCTCACTAGCCTTTTTTATCGCTGATTCAACTGTAAGACTTCTGAAAATGTTCGATGCATTGTCGCTTACTGCTTTGCAGAGCTTGTCAGCGTGAGTCAGTATCAGTACTCTTGGTACGTCTGTTAATAATACAGGAATAATAATTAGGGCGTGTAAATGTGCATATACGTGCAAATAGCTAATCACCAAAGAAGAGATGATGAATGTATTACGACTAAGCCATTGCATAATAAAGTGTAAAACTTATAACGAAGTGCACGGGTGATATCTAAACATTCGTAACATTTCATAATAAAAGTTGAATTACTGATAACTATCGCTGACAGTTGATAGATAAAAATATGGTCACATTGCAAAATGTGATATGAATGCCCTTACCGGCCTCTTTAATCTTGTCTTCAATGATCTTTATCTTGTCATACTGATGTGGGTCATCATTATTCATAAATCTTGAATCAACGACAAGCACAACACAGTGTACTTTGTTCTTGGATCCCGTTTTTTCCCTGTAATGGTTGCTGTCTCTTGTGATAGCATTTGCTGGGTCAAACTGTCGATGAATACAAATGTCGAAGTTGTGAAGATCTTTGAATCTGATTTTTTACTTTTCAAAAATACAACAAATTTAAAAAGAAAGCATTACATTATAACCTTTATACACTGATTCTTAGACAATATAATAATACCTCGACGCCAGTGTATTAATTTATTGTACAACACCTTTACATTAGTTTTGACATGAATATGAAATGCAACATATCCCTGTAAAAGTCGAGTATTTCTGAATTGCAATTATCAAGTATCTCAAATAATCTTTGGCTTTGTTATGATGCTTTGAATATTTGGTGATAAGATAATTATTAAACAATTAAAATTGCCTTGTAGCTGTCCTTCACATGGCCTTGTAACAGGAAGGAAATATCGTCAAGATGAATCCCTCGACCGTGACCCGGTTGAATCCCCATGCAGTCCATTAACCGGAAATTCTCCAGGAAAGCTCTATCCTTGAAGATTTTGCTCTGAACATAAAATAACAATTTAGTGAATCAAACAAAATTAATGTTACGGCATATGGTGCTCACTGCAGGTTTAAATGTGGAAGTAGTTTGACCATTAACAGCGAAAATTAATTATTATTTATTTCAAGAATGTATTTTTGAAGTCTTATCATGGAAGAAAAATATTCATTAGCTCACTTTCGAAGTATAACTTGAAGAAGCACTTCCAGTTTTCGCGTTGACCTTCTTTCTTTTTGCCCCCACCGTCAGACAAGAATTGATGAAACTTGATTTTCCTGCACCTACGGGTCCGACCAGTAAAATTATGGGTTTTATCTCTGTGCCAATGGCTTTAATATTCTTTACTGCACTTTCTAGTGACTGAAATAAATTAAAATTTCGAACAAACGAATAAAAACATGAGGTTCTTTCCAAAGGTTTGTCTTTCTTTACATATCAATTAAAAATAGCCGGATATCATTTGAAAGACCTCTTTCAGAGCTCTCACTCAATTTGATCGTGTTGAATGCAGGAATAACTTCTTTTAAAACTTGTTGTTATGTCCAAATGTCAAAATTCTCATTTGATTTAAAACCTTTCTCATCATATACATGTTTATGGTGTATTAAGAGTATTTTCTTTTCCATTCTAATGAGCCCGTTGTTGCACTGTTCTCCCACAGGTTCGCAAACTGAGAGGGCTTAAACAGTAAATTTAAATGTTTTAAGATTTTTTTTTATTTTCTATGGGTCGTTAATCCTAGTACGAACTTACGAACTGCTTCCAGAAATGAGCTGCATATCAGAATTCATCATCATTACAGAAAAGAGGATTGCTAAATTCAAGTAAATACAAGTTCTGCTTAATAACAACGCAAAACATAAAAGGTCTGCTCTAATCGACGTAGATGAGTGGTGATTAAATGGTTCTCTGCGATAAAGCAGCATAGAGGTTTGTCTCACTAATGAAAGGAAGTACATCTTGAGAAATATCTGACGCAAAGGAATTATATGAAGGAGTCCTAGGTAGATAATATAATAATATAAACTAGTATTACCTTCAATAGTGAACCCACTCTGAAGCTAAAGTAGCAAGGGTTGAATGTGTATAAATGCTTACTTAGTAAAACTCTTTAGACCAGAATGTACTAAATTAGGTAGACATTAAAATAATCAAATATTTCTATTCGGTGTGTATTTTAATAAGAAATTACAGTATTCGAAATAGTCAGTGATCTGTATAATTAAATGGCGTTTATGGACGGGACAGGTCATAGCAAATGCCAATACTCACGTCATACCCATCCTCGTCCAGGCTGCGCCAAGGAACGTCACTCAGTTGAGGTTTTAATTCTGTAAAGAAATTACCACTGGTATCTAATAGGATTATAAATGCTAAATTAATGTGCATATTGCCTTTTTATCATTTGTAATGTAAATAAGTAAATATAGGTAAGAAAAGGATATACATATCCCAACGTCAACAAAATACTAATGTCCGTCTAATTCACCAACCCCAAACCCATCTACATATAAGACCATAAAACGGAGGACAAAACACCCGGACAGGTACGGTCATGGAACGAACAGTTTGTTGCAAAGCTGCCAATGAGTAGGAAGTACTTTTAAAAAAAGAGACATACGATTAAACGGATGATACCAGGGGGGTTCCAGTCGAGATTTTTTCAGACGGGTTGTGTTTACAATAGGAATAATATATAAATGTTGCATAACTGTAAGGAGAAATAAGTGAAGAAAATGAAATAGATAAATGAAAACCTGACAGATTAATGATAAAGAAATGGTAATAATCAAGCATCAAGGAAAATGTCAGGCAAAATATGATTTGGCTTGCAGGTCATATCAGAGCTGTATAGTAAGACGCGAATATGAAGAATGATGCAAGGAACTAATAATGTTAACGGTTAGAACCAAGCCGCTATGTAGAGCGTTTGAAAATGTATAGCATCAACTAATCTGTAGTTATCGTCAAGTGTGACATTGCCATCCCTATACAGGACTATGTAACTGGGCAAGTAAATACGACAGATTTGACCAAAATTTGCCTTGAGTTGCAGTACAGTGGACAAATACATATAACACACGCACAAATATTGATAACACATGATGTGGACAATAAATGCTCGATTTAACATAAGGTTACATTGTAATAAAATGTCTCACCATCATCACAATCTTGTAATTCTTTCAATACATATTCTATTCTGTCGCAAGAGTTCCGGAGAATCTGACGTAAAGCTAAAAGTATTGGGATACTCATTTCAGTCGATACTTCCAACATTTCTTCATAATTGATCAATGGATGGATGGAGCCGATGTCAATTGAAAAGAGCTCACTTGCCAAATTCTCCGTTTTTTCAATTATCAGACTTCTGAATATGTTCGATGAATCTTTTTTAGCTTCTTCGCAGAGCTTGTCAACGTGAGTCAGTATCAACACTCTATGAACATCTGTCAACAATAAATATTTCCAATTTGTGTTTAGTATGTTCATACAGAGCATACAAAAACAGTTCCCTGTTACGGTGAACGTGGTAACAATGCTTATTGTATGAATATCCCCATACCGTAAAGAATTATGTTGTACATTTGCGACCCCATCGAAAACTTCCTGCTTTATATAAATGCGAAAAATGCATTTCATTACAAATAATTATTTCAAGTAATACGTACGTCTCTATTATTGATCACGGACTTGGATAACGCTATAACAAGTTGAATACGAACATATTAATACTTATTTGTACTATTTTGCCTTATTCAATTTAAATTATTTATGAGTGTTTTACGTACCAGCATGTTTAACTTTTTCTTGAAGAATTTGTATTTTTTTTACGTATTCTGTTGGGATTCCATTATGTACCGCTCTAGAATCAACTACAAACACAACACAGTGTGTTTTGTGTTCGAATTCCGGTTTTTTTCTGTAAAATGGGCTATCCGTTGTCATTGATTTGGTCTGGTCAAACTGTTCATAGATAATCAAACATAAGCGTTCTTAACGTTTTGTTTGTGTTTCTACTCTGATAAGTCGGATTTACTTTGTGAGAAAAGTTTCTTTTATTATAATGAAGGACATATGGAAAACTTCTTATGAAAAGGGATAGGTTCACTTAGGGCCCTGTGTAAAATTCTGTCCATAATCTCATTATATGTTCACTATTTATCATATTTGAAGAAAACATGATTTTTAAAGCTCCACTATAAAAAAGCCCATGGCAACAGAAATACTTTTTGCTAGAAATTGAAAAAAATACTATTTTCCGTATAATGATTGGACGAAATGTGATCAGTTTTGGTGCATATGACAGGGACAGGGATATGGTCAATATTTGTTTATGTATTCTTTTAATTGCCTTGGTAACCTTTTGAATTTTTTTTAAATCTCATTTTTGAGTTTTCTTCAAAAATGCAATTTAGTCACTCAAATTTTCATAAATCCATATGATTTAATGAAATTACATTGTATAGCAATGTTCTTAGATATTTTGTTTCCATGACAACTGAATTATTTTATATGAGCAGTTTAAACAAAGTAATATTTTGTCTGATTTAATGTATATCACCTTATGTTCCCATCATTTGGATATCAAACAATTTATTTGTAGTAACTGTGATATCATTTCCAACATTATTGAAATAAATAATTCCAATTCAGTTACCATTGCAACTAAGGGGCAGGTTTTTTATGACAAAATGTCTGTGACAAGTTCTCTCATGATGGTTCATATATATTTAGCAATAAATAGTACAGCATTACTTTGTATTGCATTCAGATATTTTTTGCAATTGACTTTCCTCCAAAAAGCAGAATATTTTTGTTTGACATTAAAAATATTCTACTTGGTTTCAACTTATGTACCATTCAAATGGATATCTTGCAGTATATTTGATGTTAATGTACATGTAGTACATTGTTTTGATATTTTCTTGTGCCAGTTTTATGTATGAATTGTGTAAAAACTCATAGTGTGAGTTCTCACCCCCCACAAACTACTGTATAATCACTGTGTAAGTAAATAAGAATATCTGATGTGTACTTTAACAATCTAAATATATTTCACATGCAAACAATATTATACATACAATATGTCAAAAGGTTTTTACCAATGAACATATACAGTACAAAAGTTAATATGCATTAATTAAATGTCTTCAGTGTAAAGTTCATATGTATATATTTCAACAATGCATACAATTTTAATGTTATTAATCTGAATTGTTTCAATTTTGTACATTACAGGAAATACTGTTCATAGTGACACATTCATGAAAACATCACAGTCACCACATGTAATAACCAGTATATTGCGTGTTAATGGCTTCATCATAGCAGTATATTGAAATTCCTCTGATCAGTGGTGAATACTTGTTATGACTCGAAAAATCTGAAAGAGAAATAATTGACAGGTAAAATATTGAAAATATAATATGAAGACAAATTAAATAAATCATCAATCTACCAATCAAGACATTTATTCAATGAGATTTGAAAAACAGCATTTATTTCACTATTATTTCATTTTTTATGTTATGCACACATATCATGAGATGTACAAAATAAGTATCAGTTAAACATTCATCCTCATACACATTTCAGACAAATTCTCATTTTAGATAAAAATCTAGTACAAATGGGAAAAGATGGTTTAAAGAACATAAAAATGTTTCTGTTTTTGTCTTTTGAAGAAGCGCTTGAGAAACAAAGCCTTTGTAACAGAAGTGACATAATACCCCCAACATCGCTTTGACACTAAGAAGCGACAGTATACGGATTACTGCATGGCTAAGTTCAAGGGCACATGACTCTGGAATGAGTGGAACACTGGGCATGAAAATTATGTCTTGTACATCTACAATCCATGGTGATGACATATTTGAACTTTCACTGCAATTGCTTCAGGAATGTGGAAGTAGTTCGCTCCACAAACTTGTGATATTGATAATTGTATGCGGACAGACCAACCAACTGCCTGACCGACAGAGTCACTCCAATATACTCCCTGTCAAACTTCATTTGCTGGGGGTATAATGACCATACGCATACTTACTAGTTAACAATCAGAAGGCCCACAATTGCTTACACTTCATATACATCTGAACTAACATAATATGATTCTGAAAGAAGACAAATAATTTATGCAATTCAATTATGCTGAGATACTATTATAATAGAGTTTATGAATATATGTAATCCATACAGTACTGGCATTATATACATATTTTACAATGTTAAAACATCATGGTACTCTGTGACAACAACATGAACACTAATCTCACTACAGTGCAGTACATCAGACAAATGGTAGTCATTCCTTTGTATACTCACTACAGCATCAATAATCCACATTGATTTCATACAATATTAGAACTACTGGCCAATTTCAATAGCCCTGCTATTGGGTTATCAATTTTGTGACATGGTTGAGTGCATATACAGTACGTGCTAGGGATCATGGGTTCAAACCCCAGTGAAGACCATTGATTTTATCACTGACTGACTCATTATTTAAACTTTAGTTTCACCTGCACACAATTCACAAACATGTATGATAAGAACTAAAATGCAATAGATGATAAAGAAATTTGCTAAAGCATTAAAACATTAATAGAATCTAGTATTGGGTCACAACAGGCCTGTAAGAAGAAATTTCAAATGGGGGGGGGGGTAATTTCGACTTCAAATAGTCTTACAGGAGGGTTTATAGTCACTTTTGAACTTTTAATTGTCATTACAATAAAATGTATTGCCCCATTCCCTCCCCGCTTCCTACGGCCCTGCACAGCATGACACAAAGTATTGTTACGTCATCAAAATGGAATATCTTCTGCACGGCATCATGATGAACTACAAAGTGAGGCTATTTAATAACCTCACATATAGACCTATAGCCTCGTATCATGAACGCATGAACATATCACATAAGGAAGATCAAAGACTTACTTGATTCGTCGATTTATCTGCAGATATTACTTCAAGAACCGTCCGTATTACGAGACACTGTACAAAGAACGCTGCGTCTGTAAACAAACGACTTGTCTCCCTTTGTCAACAGTAATAGCGATTCGGATATTGAAACATTAATCGGATAAACGGTTTATTTTGGCTTCGACGGAGATTTGTCGGAGATTTTCTTATTTGACAGAACTTTACTAATGTAGTTAAGGTTAGTTTTATTATTCATTCTGAAAACAGTAGAATTAGTTCGACCAACTTTGCTGGGAACTGATATGACACCCCCGTACATTTTTCGATATTGTAATATGAAGTCCTCCAACCGACACCACGAAACTTTGAACAATTATCTGTCAGAATGTAAACAGTACATAATTATGCCAAATATAAATGTGTCTGGTGTAGGACTTCACATTTAAATTTTCAGTTCTTTGAACGGTACTAGGCGAGGATGACAGATCGTAGTGTGTGGTATGGTACTTTCATATTCGATTATTGTTCTATCAAAGTGTTTCGAGACGTATGTTTCAACGCAATTGCGAAAATAGATGTCGAAAATTTAATTGCCAGTTAATTTTGAATAACAGAGACCTTTTTACCATTTTTTTCCTTTCGATATTTGATAAAATTATTAGTGATGGAACTATGCAGGGGCACACTAATTACATCATATTACGAAAACCTTAAGCGTGACGTAAGTGATTTCTTTACACATTTGTTATTTTTTCTGCTGTATACATTTTGTCAAAATAATTCGTAAATCATCGATATAAACACGAAACACCGCTATATTATGCCCAGTCACGTGACTTCCACGTTTCCATAGCAACCATGGAATAAAAATGTATTGTCACTTTAGGCAACATGAACAATCATATACACTTAATAAAAAGAACATTGAGGCCATTGAACAGACATTTGGCGGTTTTCCATTTTTACTTTAAAAAAGTGTTTCGTTGCTATGGCAATATGTTGAAATATGTTTTTGATGAAAAAAACATCCAGTATATTATACTGTCAAAATATCTAGGAAATCTGACACGGCCATTTTAGGCCCTAAGTGAACCCACCCCTTTCCGATTAAACAATAGTCTCAGCAAAGGGTTATGGTATTGTATTTTTTACAGCATAATATTCATAAAATTGAAATGTTTAATAATTATATGATATTAAACAAGTTATTGCAGTATATCTTTTAAATAGTTCATCTACCTTGTAGTTTTTCATAACATGTCCTTGTAATAAGAAGAGAATATCGTCAGTATGAAACCCTTCTCCGTGGTTTGGTTCAATTCCCATGCAGTCCCTCAATCGGAATTTTTCCAATAACGAATAGTTACGGAACTGCACATGCAAGTTAGTAAAAACATTTAACTTAAAGTAAATACATTTCATGCTCAATCGAAACAAAGAATCTTTGGAACTAAACACTCATATATTATATTGTGGTAAACACGTTTGTGACGAACAAACAGAGAAAATCAAATATCTTCTTGAAATAACACTTGATAACTAACCTCCGACGTGTAACTGGATGACGCACTTCCACTTTTGGCAAGGCTTATCTTCCTTCCCTCTACCACGGACAGGCACGAATTGATGAAACTTGACTTTCCAGCACCAACAGGCCCAAGAAGTAGAATTAAGGGATTCCTCTTCGGGTTAAGGCCTTTAATTTCTTGTAATAAGCTTTCAAGTAACTAAAGCAAAATATATGCATGTATCTATATACAAACGAGTACATCACTAATCGATGTTAAAATATTATATACATTTAGGTTTGAATCGTAGATATCATATGCTAGAGAATTTCTTAAATGGTTCAGAAGAAACTTTACATTATATTGCCATTATCGTTCCGTGGGTATATCATAGAAAATCCTGATTAAGGTAATGATCCTTGTCACCATTGATGACGTTGCCACTTAGAGAGTACTGAAAATGTGTATCACGAATATTGCTTTGATTAGTAATTTTGAATGAATTTACCTTGCCATTATGGAACCTGTTATCTGTAGAAACTAAAACTGAATTTCAAACTGACATACCCAGGGAAGTTACAATACAATTAAAAATACAAATGTACTCTCAAATAATGTCAAACACTTATATGTACGCAAATACATTTATGAAAAACCATCAACTAGAAGCACGATCAAAAACAAAGGACATTTTATCATTTCGTGACACGTTTTATAATATGTACTCAGACACATGTTAAATAAAGAGGTCGCCATTTGGAAATAAAAGCAAGATGGACTTCCAGTTTTACAGTAAATAATTGACATTCATGCAGTCATTGATGTTACATCTCCGCATATTTATACATCATTTTATTTTAGACCAATAAACAAAAACGTAAATGAATTGTAAGCTTTTATTTATCTACATATTAATTCCACGACCTGGAACACACTATGATAATGCAGAGATAAACATTCTAGAACGCAGCTAAGCAAAAAATCAACTCAAGAGATTGAAATGTTATAAAATATCTTAGATATTGATATTGACTTGATGGAACAAAAGAAGAAGGAACCGTCCAAAATTAGAACAAAATATCTTGAAAGAAAATTAATTAGGTCAAGAACTAAATGGAGAAACCAACAAACTATTTTTGTAATCTTGAGAATAGGAACTTCATTTCAAAAACTATGAATAAACTGTATAGTAATATTATAACCCAACAAAAAGACATTATTCAAGAAACAATGAATCACTACAAATCACTTTATTAAAAAAAACAAAAACATTTTTACCCAAATACATTTTTTTAACAACTTTGAAACACCTAATTTGTCTACAGCTGATAAAGCATCTTTAAGGGATAATTAAATAATAGGGGAATGTTGGAATGTCTAAAAAAAGATGGAAAAATAACGTAGCCCTTTGAAACAGTGGTTTTGCAACTTCCTGCTTCAAAATGTATTTGAACGATATAGGCGATTTTCTTGTCCGATCAGTCAATGAGGCTTTTTCTACCGGTGAATTATCCATATCATTTATTATACACAATGAGTTATTACATGCATACCTAAAGGAATCAAAGATAAATTGATACTTAGAAATTGGCGTCCAATATCTCCTCTAAATGTAAAGAATCACATCTGGTGCTATGGCATCACGCTTAACAAAAGTTTTACATAGTATTATCAGTGAAGAACAAAGTGGTTTCTTACCGGGTAGGTTCATTGGTGACAATATAAGGTTACTTTATGATATTTTGTTTTACACAGAAATATGCAATGCTCCTGGGATGATTTTACTAATTGATTTTGCGACTGCATTTGACTCAGTGTCTTGGGAGTTTATGTTTAAGGTTTAGCATTTTTTCTAATTTTGGAGAAAACAATATAAATGGATAAAACTTTTCTATACTACATGTAATATTGAATCATGTATTATTGTAAATGGCCATCCGTCAATGGGATCCATTGTTCCCGTATCTCTTCAGTATATGTACAGAAATACTAGCTTTAAATAAATGCTCAAATCAAACCAAAATATTTTTGAAATATTAAAGGTATACATATTTTTAATAATGAATTTTTAGTCTCACATTATGCGGATGACACCACAATTCTTTTAGATGACTCTGAAATATCATTTAGAAGATTGTAATAAAAATTTATGTCCAGACCTTGGATTAATTAAAAGAACAACTTAAATGCGCTTGACTTCAGCTTCTCTACAAATATTGAAACTATTGTTCAGTTAAATTTCGGTTCCAACGTGGAATCTTTTAGAAATGTACTTAGCTCTCTTGCTACAAAAATCTTAACTCCAATAGGGAAAATAGTTGTCATAAAATCTTAGGCACTATCAACACTTAACCATTATATTATGAGTCTCCCAAACCCCTCTGAACAAATTATAAACCAGATACAAAACATGTGCGATAAATTTCTATGGAATGGAGGCCCAGATAAAATTAAGAGAAGTTGTATAATCGAGTCTTATGAAAATGGAGGTCTTAGAATGAAATTCTTTATAGCACTTAATGTCAACAGGATTAGGAGATTAATGATCGACAAAAACAAAATATACTGATTTTTATTACATCAATGTTCCTATATATAATATTCAATGTTATGGAAGTGACCTCATTAAGATTAACAGGAACCAAGTTTCAAATGAATTCTGGCAAGATATTCTTGAAGGTGCAATGTTGTTACTGTATAGTATTCAAATTGATAAAACAAATTGCCAGTTACAGCCTCTATGGTACAATAAACTTTTTAAAATTGCAGAAACAAGCTTTTTTATAAGATCTTTTATGAGAAAGGCATATTATTTTTGAATGATTCTTTTAATAGGCATGGTGTTTTTTTGTCGTTTGAGAATTTTAGAAACAAATATGATTTAAGAACAATTTTTTCTACAATATAATGGTATTCTCAACGTCTTAAAGAGAGTTTTGCAACATACAGAATTGTTATGCCTCTAAATACATTACCTTTAACAATTCAACAATACATTACAAACATAATCAGTGGCAATATACGTGGTTGTAGGTTAATATATGACAATTTTATATCCAAATCTAATTTATCTGTTAAATCACAAAATAAGTGGGCAACTGAGCTAAACTTACCACATAACTTAAATTGAAAATTCTTTTATGAAAGTCCTTTTTATATTACTAAGGAATGAAAACTTTATTGGTTACAATTCCGCATAAAGTATGGAATATTGGGCACAAAACACCTACTTTTAAAAATGGGAATAAGAAATAATAATTTGTATACATTTTGTAATGAGCACTATGAGACCAATTAACATCTATTTTTTTATTGCAGTTATGTGGAAACTTTTTAGAGACAACTCAATCATTGGCTTGAACATTTTTTTGAATGATAATCCATATATTTCTATATCAAAAGTCATGTTTGGTAATAGAAGATGGTAAAATTCATACAATGTGGTGATTTTGTTTGCATGATATCATATTTTTAACTGTAAAAGTTATCTTCAATATCCTGAATGAAAAATATCATGTAAATACAATTGGATCCTTTTCTAGTTTTTACAAAACTTGGAACAAATTCGCAAACCCCTGGAGAACTGACCAACACTGAGAGATCAATACAACTTGTTTGTTTACTTGTTTTGACACACTCGAATAATTCTGTGGCTTGACTTATATATACATGTTATAACTATTACAACAATGTTATTGTTTTTTGCAGCAACTGGCATTTGCAACTTCCATCCAATGTATTCAATTTTGAAGTTAGTGCCCCCTCTCAAAACAGCTCAAAATCTTTTTATTTTCACCTTCATATTTTCTCCCCTTATTCCCAAGATAAATACATATAAAGAACTGTTTTGACACCTACATGAACACTCTTTCACACAGAAATTTAACAATAATAAATTGTATGTTATTTAGCTCGATCATTATTATTTCTTATAGTTTGAATTTGGTTTAACAGTTTGATGGTAAACTAATTCATGCTCTTCACACAGACATCTGTACATTGTCATGGAAACAATGGTAGAAAACAAATTCGAACAGAAAATACCAGAACAAGTATACATATGCAGCTATTATTTTAGATGCGTAATATATATCAATTGTATCATACTTGTATTTTGTGAGCTATGTCAGTACATTTCATAATCAAGTTGTTTACAATGTTAATGAATTAATAACAACAAACAATTAATGATTCACATAGAATTGTTTTTTCCAAACGTATCTTCTAAATAAGGAAACGATTTGAAGCGTTTATGATAATATCATTAATTTAAAGTCAAAGCAACGTTTAAGCTGAGGTATCGTCATTATCAAACAATATAAACAATCTCTGATCAGATAAAAAAAGTCTACACGTACACGTGATTGCATTGGTAACGGACTATTCATAAATTCATTTGTATAGGAAGGCAAAGTTAATTGCTAATAAAGTACTCATAACGACTCCTAACGCCATGCTACATCGGGCAAACCCAAATATCATTTGCTTGTCTTGAAGCGCAATATTCAAATATTTTTCGAAGAATTCAATCCTCCCAATCATATTGTCAAAAGTTGTCTAATAAAATTCCTCTCTTATACAACCGTTCGCTTCTTAAATAAGTTTACGATACTATGTGTTTCTAGAGTTTTACTTGACGTTCTCTTTCTTTGTTTAATATCTATCAGTTGTGTTGACATAGAATGTATTTTCCTCGCTTTGTCTGAAAATTACAAAGGGTTCTGGTCAACATTTAATTGTACTTTGTGTTTAGACAATCAATAAAAATAATACGAAAAACGTGAACTCGAAAAGCATGACACTGGTAACTCAATTAATGTTTGGAAAATAATGCTCTTTCACTCATTAACTTGATATCATATATTAAAGGTATTTTGAATACTTACTTTAATCATTTTAATCCAAGAATCCACAATAAGGTAAACACTCAATCAAACAACTGGTTTCAATGGCTGTTATTTTCATCATACACGTGATTCAATTCTAAGCAATGACTGGTTGCGATGGAGATATATCTTTATAGCTATCAGGTGCTTGTGACGTAACTCGTTTCAAAATAAAAAACTGAATGTCACGTTATAAAAATCTACGAAATCGATTAGCTAATTTTAAAATTTACGGATGAAGCGAGATATGTCTTTATATTGTGTATTAATAACAATTAAAACATTTATAGCGGCCGTTTTTGTTGTGGTCAAACTACCCTAAAATCTTGATACTTATTGCTACGTCAATCTGTATCTTTCAACGATGATACCGAGCACTCTAGTGAGAAAAATAAAAGGCAGCACTTCGCATCCGATTACCAACAACAATAGAAATATTTACCAGTGTCACTGAGCCTAACCAGATGTCCTGGATTCATATCAGTACCAGTACTAAGTTAATTCTTCGCAAGAAACCTTATTTGTACGAATGGAATTAGACGCAATTGATTGGATCAAAAGGCTCTATTATGGAGTTATGTAAATGGGCTCAAAACTGCTACAGATATCAACTGCTAAATATATGGAATTAAACCGAACGAGTACTGTTTCCAGTAATTGTATTCAATTATTTTAACAGATAGTATTAACATGCAAACATATTTCTATTTTGACTTTATTCTGGTCAATTCATATAAGCAGTAGAAGTGTTGGCGGTGGCAATAATTTGCATCAGAGTACGTATCAGAGTATTGAGGTTAAACAAGCTATAGTGTGCATTGATATTATTTATATACTCGCATACTCTTGTTATTTTAAGTTTAATGTAAGTTATAAAAGTCATTAAATAAGACATTATAACATTCGATCTCATAAATGGGTGCAGTCTTTCAGCAATCATTTATCACAAACGTGTATTAGACACAAAGGATGTTCGATAAGTATAAATATCTAAAAAGAATAAACACTTTAATGTTCCAAATGACTTTCCATTTCCTCAAAGTATTTCCCATGGTTAGAAATGCGTCACGGATGGTTGATTTGGGAATACCTTAGAGACACTAACAAACAACAGAGCTAAGGATTTGTCTGTGAGAACGGTGTGTACGTCTTGAAGACGATTACCTTCTCCGACTTCACTTGAAAATTGGTTTACAATGACAAATGAATTTGCTGGACCATTATCATGGAGTAAGCATTGAAAGCCGGTCACTGGACGTCGTTTTTGATAGCATATAATGAGCTTTGTAAGTACAACATCGCGGTATTACCGACCTGTGTTGACCTAAATAGTCATGTATATACCATTGTAAAGGTACTGAACAGAGCTTTGCAGACGTATCAATTTTAGTAAACTCGTGCATACTAGTATTGTTTTCGTCTTATAGTACAATTTACACATTTTATATCGAACATCCCTCGTTTACTGGAAACGTGGAATCATTCCTCAATATTCCTTTCCATACTTTCAATGCATTTCATCGTACATCGATTAGGAATAATGTATCAAATATTGATGCTTACGGAATGGCCAGACTTTTCAAGCTGGCGCCATGGAGTTTCGTTCAGCAACTTTGGACGGATAGGTGTTGAAATTTCATTGTCATCAGTACATGTTAGAGTTACTTGACGTGGGGTTCTCGGTCGTGATGAACTTATTCCTGCAAGAAAAATGTAGCGTATAGTGTACGATATTATCATTTTTTGTACAATGTACTATACTGAACACAAAAAGACCTTTCTGTTGTATCTACATACCGATATTTGTAAAATTGAAATGGGATACATGATTATTACATGTATTCTAACAGTATTTCAATACATTTTAAATGTAAACTTGTATTGAAATAGGCAAGTGAGATGTTGTCCAACTTTTAGATTGAAGTTTAAGCTAGTTCATTGACGTTAGACAGTGGAATGGGGCGACGTCTTACACGTTGGCTCAAAACATCTCAAAAGTGTTTAAAGGAATAAAGATCTGGGCTTTTGACAGGACAGTCACTAAACGGGCATGCCCAGGAACTGCTGTGTCTTTTTTTTCTAACACCAAAAAATGCGTTTGTCACTTGTAAAACCAATTATTACCGATAAGTCAAACAAGAATGTGCATTCAAAAATGACCCTATAACGCGCGCGTCGGCATTTGTGTGTCGCTTGAATAAAAGGCTGTAAGCATTTTATTGACGACAACGATATTTCCGATACGTCTGCGAGTTTAACAGAGCATGTGCGCTGCCTTTCAAGTGAACATAACATGAGCAATACTTACCATTTCAGTTTGTTGACATTTTTTCCGCGAGGTTTTGACAGATGCCGAAAGGCTGGAGTTGTGAAAATAACGAATAATTTCTGAGGCCGAAATCGGCAGGTTTGATCAATCTTGAAATGTTTTGTTTTAGTAAACTAGCAGGATATTTTGTAAATATTTTACAGAGCTTTCATTAATTGATTTAGGCATTAAAATGATACCAATTTGATTGCTATTCGAGACGCTGCAGTTCCAGGTCATACCCCTTTAATGTATGCAATGTACTTTCCCCTGAGGAGATACACAGTATCTCTAGCTGTATGACTCGTTGCATTATCGTGTTAAACAAAGTGTTGTTTGCATTATTTTGATACAGTAGTACGACTAGTCTCACAAGAATCTAATCTCGGTAACGCTGAGCATTTAATTTCCAATCGCATGCCATGCAAGGTGTGCTATAAACAAGCGCAACTGATTATGAAGGAACCTCCTCTAAAGGATACCCTTTAAGTAATCGGTATAACGTTCATTTCTTCTTCGGTATAATCGAAACCTGTCGTCACACTGATGAACGAAATATCTTGGCTTATCGGAGAAAAGAACACCAAAAGTAGTTCAACAGTTAGCATATATGTAATCTGCACTACCTGCCCCCTTTGTATACTCAACTTATGCATAATGTAATACACATGAAGACATGCTCGAAGAAAAGTTACACGTTACAAGTATTACATTAATCAATCAAAGTATCCCGCTGAACCTCTTTTCTAAATATCTGGTTGACTCAAAGTTATCGTCCAGGAATTCCCTGATGACCTCTACATGTTTCTACATGTTTACAATAGAAACTAGGAACCAGACTAAATTAGAATATAAAGCACATGTATTCTGACGCCATCCTTCCTTGAAAATATATGTGTCCTGATAGTAAATATTGTAGTAATCCAAGGTATAGTCGATTTAAAAATGCATGCTACTGAGGGATTAGTCTCAATTCGATATTTAGGTGTAACAGGTAAAACGGCAACCATTAGATAAAGATTTGTATGTTAATGTAGAGTAAGCATAATTACAATTGTCTCAATAGCATAAAGGTTAGTGCTGATGATTATGAGATTTTAAATCATTTTAACCATTTTAAATCGTTTTATTTCGTATTGTAGTTTTTTTTTCATCATTTGGCATTCCTTCGAACTTTGAACAGCAAAGAATAGTGAAATTATAGAAATCAAATTTATCGTGCTTTATGGACTTCACAAAACACACGCATACGTGCATACCGTGTATATAAAACAAGATAATGATTCTGATTTTACAATACATAGAGTAATACTTGAAAGTCAGAAAGAAATTGCAGTTTCAAATATTTTATGTCAGTTGAAAAATAAAGCAGTTTGGCAGTTTAAACCCGTACGTTGCCTCTACTTTTCAAAAAAATGCATGCACATTACCATTGAGCCATGGCGCGTTACGATAGTGTTATGTTTAAGTCATTTCAACCAGTAAATAACCTGATCTACCTCGGAAAAATGCAAATTAAAATGGTTCTCATTTAACTTTAAATCGACTGTATAGAGGATTTAGATTTGTTTACGACCATCTTGTATTTTTCGTTTACGAGTTTGCATAGCCATATGATATTGACTGGAATGCACGTATTATATGAACTAGTATTTATGTCATCAATTTGAAAAATGTTCGTAGGCTGAATGAAAATTAAAACTGAGAAATGGTATTAACTGTTTGTTTGTACCGAACAAAAAACACAGACTAAACAAAATATTTATATACATGCGGAAAAATTAAACTAGTTCGTGCATGCACGAGAAGATCGCATTGACGTCGTGTCAATGCACATTCCACGTAAGGAAGATGAGAAATGTGTTTTACTTTACACATAATCGTTCGCTGTGGATTGTTAAACTTAATCCTGCAAAAAATATGTCGATATATTTTAACAACAATAAAACATGGTTACGAATCGGAAGTTTCTTTCATTTATTTTGTTAAGTATATTTTTCTTCGACTCCGCATGGCTAGTACCATATATATTATAGTACTTGAACCAATCTTAAGTTCCCGGCGCAGTACTGTACACTATCAATTAATTCGTTTTTGAGTCATCTGCCCTTCAATTTGAGTTTTGCTTATTTTAAGTCATTTCAAGGGAGGATAATTCACAATGAAGGAAAGCACTGCCTTATTTATTTCCTTTTTATCTAGCCGACTGCTTTTCATGTCATCGTGCAAATTTTCAATAAATTGTAAAGTGTCTTTTGTTTACTTTTTCTCTTTACTTCAACTTTCTTAATAAAAGGCATTTCATTAACTTTAGCTGCAAAATGGTAATGCAATTGTTCAACGGACTTCCGTGAAATTTTACATTTTGACCAAGCAAAGGTAAATATAGGGTTTTTGGGATTTATTTATAAGTGATCTGCCCTTGAAACCATCAAAATAAGCAACAACAAAGAATCCCAGGACAAATTACTCAAAAACGAAATCAGTGACATCCATTGTTTTCTCTTAATTTTTTTTATTACTAGTATTATATATTATGACCTTGAAAAGTTTAAAAGAAATTCTATTGAACGGCTTCCATTTGTGTGGGAATGTAGTGGTATTAACAAAGTTTTCATACTCCAAAAATGCGCTTATCCTTTTTAAAACCAATTATTACAGAAATGTCAAAGTTCATAAATGACTCTTTAAAGTGCGTGGCGGTATTTGTTTACCGGTTTGAATAAAAGGCTTGCAGCCTTATATTGACGACAACGAACTTTCCGAATCGTCTGAGAGTTTAGCTGAGCGCACACTGTCTTTCAAAGCAGCATAGCATTGACATTTACCTATAATAGATATATAGGATAAACTTGACATCGCAGAAATGAACCTAGCATGAGCAATACTTACCATTTCACTGTTTGTTGTCATTAATCCATGATGTTTACAGTTCTGACAGATCCCGAAAAGGTCGAGAGGTGAAATGACGAATACTTTCTGAGGCCGAGATCGGCAGGTTTGGTAAATCTTGAAGTAATTTTGAGTAAACTAGTGGGTTTTTCGTAAATATTTTACAGGGTTTTCATTCATTGATTAAGGCGGAATGATAACAATTTGATTGCTATTCGAGACGCTTCACGTCCCGGGCATGCCTCATTGAGTTAGATGTATACATGTCTCAAGTGAAAAATCTAAAAGAAAGTCAAAGGAAAAGGTTAAATAAAGGCTGAAAATAAAGGTTTTTGGGTCACCTGTAGCACCTGTACACGGATATAAAGCGTACTCGTGTGTATCCAGCACATCGCTAGCACACATGACACATCACAACTGGATTACAAAGATAGTATCAAAAAGTATCCAAACGGGATAAACATGGCCGGATTTCCAAACGAGTAGACGCCCGGGATTCACATTGTGTTCGTAGGGAACCCGCGGCATCCAATGACTCCACCAAGTTGGGTAGTACCCATGTTTTAGGATAAAAGGTCCATTAAATTGAACAATTTGAAGAACTGTAAACACCATGTACGCGCTACGTTACAGTCACAGAAATTGAACAACATTTTTGGAATTAAAACAGTTTAGATGAAGCGATAAAATTTACGGATATAAGTATTGAGTACATAAAGGAGAAAGAGGCTGTGCACATTACCAAATTGGATAGTATTAGATATAACATGAAGCAAAAACATCAGTATGATAAAATGTGTAGATGACATTAATTATTATGGTAAAAAGAAAACATAACTCAAATAAAGTTGCTACGCGTTTCATTATGTACTTCCTCGGGCAACTAGTATAATTATTGGAATGATGATAAACATATGTGTGACGTCATGACGTCATAACATATGACATCACAACGTCAAAAAGTGACGTTACGTTTGGCGTACTTTTATATTTATAATGATTTAACTGAAGATAATAAAAAGGAGATAAAAAAGAGATAAAAAAGATTTTAAATAGAAATAAAATTACTAGATAGTAAAAATAAATGAAAAAGAATTATTAGAAATTATAAAAGATTCTAAAATTAAATAAATAATTAGTAAAAGTTTATTAACTATACACTGATAAAATTATGATATAGTGAAGTATTATAATATATTAAATAGTGCGCCAAAAGCAATTACACAATACAAAATCAGGATCATTAAGATACAAAATACTGCTGGCAGAAACTGCAATGAAAGCAAATAATATAAAAATACCAGTAATAACTGATTTATGATATAACATATGTAAACATAGCAGCTAAAAATTTAAAAAGAGAATAAGAATAATAACAATTATAATAATAATAATATATAGTCATAGGTTTGATACCAACAACCCTGCCAACCCAGACCTCCCAACAAATGCATTAAAATATTAAAATTAAAATGAGAATAAATAGAAAAATCATTGTATATTATAAAATGTTTTAGAGTTTAGACCCTGTGGATATACAGTACCTAATTTGTGCATCCAATAAGTTTCTTTAAGTAACCTATCCATTTTGTTATTAACATTGTCAATAGGCATACAACTGAAATCAGTGTAACTGTGGTTGATATCATTAAAATGAATTGCTACATTAGTTGAAAAATCCGGACTGACAAAACTATTGATAGCAAACCTATGACTATTCATACGACGAGAAACTTGCTGGCTAGTTTCACCAACATACTGTGCATTGCACTTTTTGCATTTTATTAAATAATTTATATAACATTACTGCTTGAACAATTTACATTTTGTCTAAGTTTAAATGTAGTACTGTACTGTGAACTGCTAAAATTATCACTTTCACAAATTGTAGAACAATGTGTGCATCTAGGTCTTTTACACTTATTAGAAATGAAATGTGGATAGGCATCATCAGACAAATATTTGGGTTTAACTAAAGCATCTTTAACATTCTTAGGACGTTTAAAAGTCATAACCGGCTTAAATCTATATAACTCTTTTACTGCAGGGCTACTTGACAGATTTAATAATCCCAGTATTTATGTATTATAGTACCTATATTAGGTAATGAAGGGTTGTACTCTATAACAAATGGTATGACATTATTATTGTCTCTGCTATTCTTGATAAAAGCATCACTCTGCGATAAATTCCTTAGATCATTGAATGCTTTATCAACAACATTTTTTGGATAGTTTCTAGTAAGGACTAAACTGTGAAGTTCATTCATAGATTCTTTGAAAACATTATCATCAGAATAAATACGTCTGTATCTTTTAGCCTGGCTATAAGGTATACTATCTTTACAGGGTTTAGGATGACAGGAATTGTAATGTACATACTGATGAAAATTAGTAGGTTTAACATGAACGCTGGTTTTAAGATTGTTTTTGTCATCAATTTCAATATTTACATCCAAAAAAGAAACACAGTTTTCTGAAATGTCATATGTAAACTTAATATGGGGATGAAAATTGTTAATCTTTTCAAGAAACTCATATAATTTGTCTATAGAATAGGTCCAGATCAAAAAAAATATCATCCAGGAAGCGAAGCCACAGAGCAGGATTAACATTACAAGTATTAAGGAAATATGTTACAAATTTGCCCATGAATAAAGATGCATAAGCAGGGGCCATAGGACTACCCATAGCAGTACCCATAGTTTGTAAGTAGTACTGGTCACCAAACTGGAAAACATTGTTATTTAATACAGTTTCAATCAAAGTACATATGCTGTCAATAGATAAGTTACCACTATGGTTATTGTTCTCAAGAATATATTTACAAGCCTCTATACCTTCATTATGTGGAATGTTGGTATATAGAGAACTTACATCAAGTGTGACAAGATAAGCCTTCTCAGAACTTAATTTGCAATTTTTAAGTTTCTCTATAAAGTCATTAGTATCTTTAATATAGGATGGCAGGGAATGCATATAGGGTTTTAGAATATAGTCAACATATAGATGACATTAATATAAGAGATGAATAATGCATCGACAAAATTCTGGATTTGGAATCGAGATCGGTGAGAGACAATTTGATTTCCTACGGACATTTAGAGCTCGTGAAGACAAGGCATTGGAAAATCGCCAAGCCAGATAGGTATGAAGAACTTGTAAAAAATCTAATATAACATAGAAGCTAAAAAGTGGAATTTAATCAAATTCTCAGTCTATGAAGTGAACGAGTGAGGAAGCCTTGGCCATGTGTAATTAACTTGAATTAAAGACAGTGAAGCAGTTCGTAACCAATCGTACTTTGAGGAATGCAAAAATTCACCCAAAGCGAAGGATCAATAGGTAAGCATGCTTATGCAATAACCATACGCCAAAAGAGCACTCGGTAAATTCGCCGAAAAATTAACCACATGCCAAACAGTTTATTAAATTACATACATAGTTGGTTAGGAAAAATCTAACGAAGAGAATGATATTAAAATCTTAACATGGAATGTCAGTGGATTAGCTAGAGAAGTATGTGATATTGAGCTTCTTAATATCATTTGTGAAAATATCTTTTTTGACTGAAACATGAATTAGAGTTCATATACACAATAATCTTGATACAAAAGGTAATGACAGTGGTAATATATTTGGAAACACATCTCAAAAGTGGTTGGAATAGCCTTGACTGTAATCATTTTGTGGGTAAACATACAGAAATTATTGAAAAAAGATAAAAACGAAACGATAAGGGCAGAAATAAGTAAATATATAATTATATTTGTAATGCTTATGGACATCCTAGTAATTCATTATCAATAACACGAGCTTTGATTTATTTTCGAAGGAATCGAATCAGGATTAGAAAATATACTACCCGAAGGATAAATGTTTTGTGACGTTGTGAATTGTCGTTTATCAAACCTATCTGCAGTCCGATAGCTTGACATTTATATTGACAGTGATAATGATACTAGTAATTAATACATCAACTAATACTTCCATGTGTCTCTAAAGATCTCGTGACCGATAGACAAGGATTGGGTTTGCTTGAACACGTTTGTTATAGGTAACTCTCTATTACGAAATAATTAAGGTATACGTATCGTTGCATTTACCTACTGTTCTGTAAATAGATCAAGCTTAGTACATTATCTTCTGGTATATAAATTGTATAAATGAGTATTGCATACTAGAAACGAAGGAGTTTTCCGATCATTCTGGAATAAATTAATTAACGGCAGTTCAAGTAATGATAATTAATAATCTGAAACCCTATTAAAAAGGGATGAAAATAAATTAAATGCTTTTCACCAAATTAATGCACAATGTGAATTTGATTGAACAAATGATAATATAATTAGGCTGATCACTATATTCGAAATTAGTGTATAATTATCAATATCAACCATAGATGAATAAAATTTTATTCATTTTCACAATAGACCCCATGCGACTTAATGCACTTGTCCAAGCTCTTATCGAGACTCAAATCTTTGACCGCAACTGATATTTAAAGCCACAATACGACTTAAAATTGGTATTATTTTCAAAGTACAAAAGTCCTAACAAGATTATGAAATTAAAATGTCCCAACACGGCAATGATTGGACCCATATCTGATCTTATAGGACCGTTCCCTCCTTGAGAAACAACAAACGGAAAACAATATTTAGTATTTTGTAGGGAGATATGTATATGTGTATGTATGCTGCCCATCGATTGGTTATCGGAAAACTCACGGAATTATTGGCGCTCGTCTTTAATAGCCCGAGTTTGGTTCTTTGGTGGAATAATACCATTGTATATTTCGCTAGTACCCTTTGAGTATGAACTATACCCGAGAAAATTGTTGATATGACTTCACCTTCTGACTTAGAAATACGTGCTTTCACAGAGGGAGGAGACGAAGTTTGCTTCCAAACCGAACTCTGCTGAAAACTTTCCAACTCAAAGGAGGGGAATCATGTTTCATCACATGTAATTATCTAATTATGAAACATTTCACCTTCCTGAGAAAAACGACTTAAATAATCTTGGCACAACTTTATTCGGACCTATTTTAGCTCCGATGTTGTAAGTCTATGCACCTACCTATCACAAGTAAGTCGCATAGCCATTTTGTTGGTTTAATTCATCTTGCACTTTATCATTACTTACACCAGACTCCTCAACAAACTGTCTTATATTCATAATCCTGTCCTGCTTAACAAACGACTATTTTGCAGAGTCGAAATTATTTGTTTTGATTGGAATTTTCCGTTCAGAGGGTATCATCTTCAACAGAACTGCAATCACTATATTAAATCGTTGAAACTAGGGCTGGGAATTTTATTCGAATATTCGGAACTTCGACGAATATTCGAACATGAAAAACGAATTCGAATATTCGAAAAAAATAATACGAAATTTCAACGTCTCGAGCCAGTTTGAGTAGCAAAAAATGTCACAAACCAACTGTTTGTTGTTCGCACCATTCTCAATACCCCCATAAACACGTCAAGATAACCAATAGGCCGGAGCGATCATTTGTTAATCCGTTCAACTGATAATTAGTCCAAACACGTGGTAGACAAGAATAAAACTTAATGCACTGGTCTTTTGGGTTAAATGATGTGCTTGCACCATATCAATTAAAAATATGAATCACTGTTAATGACACGTGTTTATGTTACGAGTTAAGGACTTCTAACGTCAGTCCGTACGCAGATTACACGCTACCAATTTGTTTCTTCATTTAAGTATCATTTCGGTTTAATCAAAGGCGGCAAGTTGTTTCAAAAGTCGGTTTCAAAGATATTAAGAACGCCATTCTTTGGCCCAATTCTGGAGCCCTTTTGTTTCAGTAAATAATCGTGCAAGTTGTAACATTGTGCCCAATACGCGTCATCAGCAAATTGACAGGTATTTATATAACGAATTGTTTGCTCGTTTTAACTCAATGGAAATTAAAAACTTAACTTGGAAACAATTGGTTGTTATAAATGTAGATGTTTTAAAAAGAAATGTTTTGACTCATAATTTCTGTCGATAAAATATAATCACGTTACTCGCAACTCGTTATAGTTACCTCCCTTCATTACTTGTACGTAAAAACAACCAACGGAACAGAAACACGTACGTTTTTTTATATCAAGTGTGATGTCGACAGAAATATTCATAACATTTAGAATCAATAAAAAAGATATACAATACCACTGTAATTAGTTTAAATAAAAAAATAAGTTCATAGTTAAGCTCTCTATTGAAACATGCATAATATTCGGACGCAACCGATTTCGGACACGATGTATAAGGAACAGACACGTTCATCGGATTTGAACAAACTAGCCATGAAAACGAATATTCGAATATAAAAAACGAATATTCGAAAATCATAAACCATATTCGTTCCCAGCCCTAGTTGAAACCACTTGTTAACAGCAGATTAATAGCAGACATGCTCACGACATTCCGCGTTACCACTCGATCATGGATAACCCTAGACGATCCTTTAAACTTGACGAACTAAACCACAAGCAAAAGAAGACACAGATAATTCAAAACCTTTGTTCTGTTTGTTCCCGTAGTTCGTTGTAAAAGATAAAACATAAAATGTTAGATCGTGAAGGTATTAAAATGAACGCAGAAGAAACAATTTAATTCAGAGTATGAACCATGCTAAGATATTAAGTTTAGTTCCTTCCGTGTCTGCAGCTTAATACTAGTAAATGCTGAAATGCCGTCTTTATGTTATCTCATAGTTACAAAAACTGGTGCATCTAAGTAAACTTAAGGCGTTGAATATGTTGAAATAAATACAAACGTAATCATTTAATCAAGAATTTGAAACATATAGATGTTAATTAGATTTACCTGACAAGGACTTACCCATGTTGAAAATCCTCGTCCGGAATGGTGTTTCAAAATTTTCTTACGGTTGCACGACAGGTCGCATCCAGGTGTGGTCTTGAAACCGGAATGAAGTCTGTAGTCTATTTTCGGTCGTAGTTCTTTATAATAGAAATGAATGATATATACATAACTATTCCACAATTGTAGTAATGCAAACGGTATTAAAGATGCTGTTATCAATATAAAGTATGCATAAACGTGTCGTGTTTATTCCATTGCATATATCTGCATGTGGACATGCAAGCCTATGCAAAACTTACAATATGATTTTGTTTCGTTATATACAGTAATCGATTGAGGCTCGTAGTCAAAAGATGACAAGGTCGCTTGAAAGGAAGTTGTGTTTGAAAAGTATAATTACCGGATTAGATATTGTTGTACGTCCAAGGTTTGTCACATAACTAAGTTTTATGTATGTGCATTAAATAAATATTTGATTTGTCATTTCCTATTGTATTTGCGTGTATTTCATTAATAATTAACAACAAAAAACATTCGACAAGATAATGTTTTCAAACGGAAAGGTACAAGTAGGTAGGCTAACCAGACACACTTGAGAGAACGTTGTACATGTTTTACTTTTGTTTGCTACCTCCGCCACAATTTGCTATTTGAATATTTCCTTTACGTCAGAACAGGTGTTAAAATATCAAGTTGTAGGAATTCGATTCTTTTGGAGGTACTTACTTTCTTTATTGCAATTAGGTCATTGTAGGTAGTGTCGCTATTTATCGATTTAAAAACCAAACCATAATTGTATAAATAAATAAACCGACTACACACAGTTCATTGTAAGTGATAAGAAACTGTCTCTCACTGGGTATCGCATGACATTGTAGTACTATTCTGTAACATAGCTACACGGTGACTAGTGCAAAGCAATTGCCTGTTCTGCTTGACGACGCGCTGACACCATTCGAGTAAAAAGTCAGAATGTATGGTGTACGATAGGGTTAGTAAAAGCACGACCCTACATCATGAAACTTTCAGCATTGGTCTATAATATTTACTTTTTACCCTTTCGCGTAAAACGATAATTAGTATAATGTTTGATTAATTTTCACGACCCATGGTCATGTAAGATACCATTAGCCGTTAACGTACATTTCTAACCAATCAGTATCGTTGTTACTTTGTCAGCTTGTTCGCTGAATGTACAGTATGAAGTGAATTAGATGATGCTTGCATATCTGTAACATCATAAACATGATTGCCTTATAGTCCCGAATTTTATCCATGCTGTAGTTCTTAATTGCTTCTTACACGGTGAATGTAAACGTCTTATGAATAAGATATTTTCAGCAGATTTCACAGTTCTTTTGTTTTCAGTGTAATATAGTGTTTATCTGCTGCTTAAATACATGTAAAAACTTTCAATGGTGACTGATGTACATTTAGAACTAAGAGCGTGCATTCACTTTACTTAATTCTGGTTAAATAAAAGATATTGCGAAAGATTTCCAATAATATACATACCCAACTTTGGGGGACATGCTGATTCGGAAAATCGATATTTTTACATTAAACAAAGAAGGAGACTTTCACTGTAATCGTCATAACTTTAATTTTATTGAAATTAAGACAGTTTTACCCATCACAAAAGTTTAATTAATATTTTTTCTTTCTCATGGTGTATTTTTTATTATTTTAAATTAATGCTTTCATCGACCCTTATGCGTTTGAAAAAGACATCTATCGATTTATTATATATGCAATGTAAAAAGCGTAAAATTTATAGTTTTTCTTTTAATGAAAATATACTTACTTTCCTTCCGTATAAAAAGCAAAATTGATTTTTAAAACCCATTTTGTTGATATTAGAAAAAATCCTATTAGCTTTTAGGATGTTAATTTTGAACAGGGATGCCTGAAGTAGGTCTTACCCAGAAAGGTGTGAACCTGACCTTTACTTTTTACTTTTTTAATCACAACGTACATATCGAAAAACAGCACAGCATATTTTCAATGATGTTGCAAAAATAAGAAAAAACTTATGGCATTTATTTTAAAAGATGTGGCTAAAGAAAGGCATTATGTAAATATTGTTTTAAAACAAGTAATAGATATTTCTTATATTTTACTATCATTTCATCTATTGTTCTAATGGGTCTTTAAATCGACGATGGTATTTCAATAAATGGACTTCTTTGTTTATTCATTTTTCATAAGCTAATTATATGCTATATATCATTTTGGCATACGTCAACATGTCCACATGTCACATGCCATGAAATAATATAGATTACCTACTTTGTATACTTTTTTTCATTGAAATGTATACAAATGATGGATAATAAAATCATATTTTTAGATCCCTTTGTATGGTTTATACATTTACCTGTTTATTGATTTTTATACGCATATCACATTGACTCATAAACAATTGGGAACAACGATTTATATATATATTTTAGGTATTATTTTATTTTCATATAATTAAAACGGATGGAAATTGCCAAAACAATAACAGAAGTTGGTTATATTGTTTACACACCAGGACTATAGCTAAATATTTGTATTTTTTCTATTTTGTGATGGAAATAAACATCTACAGTAGACCGAGGTGTTAAAAAAATCGTAATCAACTCCATGTAAGGAAATATTAACGTCATTATACTACTATCAGCTGTAACAATGTTTCAAACAAAAATTATACAAGTCCTGAGCCATTTTGACTTAAAGATATGCATTTCTAATAAAAATATGTCGTATATTGAAACACCACTTTCGGTTTTCCGCCACAGGTGATAATCAAAAATCATGATGTTCGTTGTTTTGTTATAGTAATTTAACATTTAAGGCGTTAAGGCAATTTTTTTTACGTACTGACGTCATAACGATTCGAGACGTCATAACGCGTAAATATTGCTGTTCGAAGTCACGCGATCGTATTTCAAAGGACATTTATCACCGGTTCCATTCGAAATTTTGTTTGCGTCATTCAATACATAAGGACAAAGAACAAAAAAAAATTATAAAAGTGTGCGTCTCTTAAGATAATACACCAAATCACTCTATTAAAACGCTTCGGTCTGCAACAGGGAAATCAATAATTTCGCACACGGTAGGATATCCAACAAACCTTAGTCAAGGAGTGGTAAACCGAGTGTTTTTGATGACGCCGTCGTTTCATCAGTGGATAATATAATGAAAATGGACAGGTGAGTTAGTGTGAAGGAAATTGAGGACAAGTTATGTATCAGTAGAGATACCATTCACAACGTATTGAAGCGCAGACTTGATTAAGGTTTGCGCACGTTGGGTGCCAAAATTACTCACTGACAACGCAGGTGCAGACGGATGGAATTCTCACGACATTTTGTTTGCGTAGATACCGACGTGCTGGAGATATCTTTCCTTAAAAAATCATTATTACAGATGAGACTTTAATAAACTTATTTAATCCTGAATCTGAGCAGGAATCATCAGTTTGGAAATGATTGACTTCTTCACCTTCAGTAAAAGCCAAAGTAGCGTAGTTATTAAAGTGATGATTATCTTTTTCTTTGATATAAGAGGAACGCTGTTAGTTCATCCAGTCCTAGAAGGTCAAACTGTTTACGCCAAGTACTATTACAAGGTATGTGTTTTTTATTATTATTTTTAACAAGAAATAATGGAATTACAGTTTCTATATTTCTATAGACATAGTTATGATCGTATTATTATGCCATGTATGAATACTTTATGTATGTAGATTTACCATGAATACGTTGTTTAAAACTGTGTAGTATATCAGCGGAAATAACATAATGCTGTCATTTTACAGGTTCTCGGGCGTTATTTGATGAGAGCTATACAGACGAATAGATCAGACGTTGATGTACATAACCAGGATAAAGCACCACCTCATACTGCTAAGTCATGGAATTTATGGGATTTATTCTTATTCACCTGACCACGCCCCCTGTGATTTTGAGGTGTTAATTTCCTTGATTCAAAAAGGATTTACGTGGAATTCACTATGACGCCGTAAACACCTCATCATGTACAATTTATTATTCAAGCATATGTTACGAACTGGTATGACAGTATTTTTCAAATATGGATAAACGTCTTTGAAAAATGTAAATAACGGCGGTTGTTATAAACTATAACGTAACTGACGTCGACAATGATACTACGTCCTGATCGGCCGTAGAAGCTTACATGTGTGTTTTCAAACTTTGATTGTAAAATTATTATTTGTCACAAGGTTACATTTTATGTACTAGAAAAAAGTAAGTAGCCCAAAAATGAAGATCTAACCTTGCTGAATCTTCTAGTAAGAGCATGTGTCTAAGAACTTTTTGGATACACCTCGTATATGAGACGCTTTAGAGGCAAACACACGGGCGCCATTTTGGATTCTATTTATATTAACCCATTCGCATATTAGCGCTTACATGATTGTGCACTAGTATAGTATACATGTACAGGAATATACACATCATGAACATACACATCATGAACAAAAGTTAATTGCGCGTTATATGTATTAACGTTTTCCCTTCAAATCTTTCAACCTTAATTGAAAATATCACACAAGAACCGTGGTCAGTTAAGGTCGAATATCTTAGTGTTAACACTGATGGTGATCACATTCAATTGGTTTGTAGTAGAGATGCCAAAATTGACCGAATCAAGTATCCGGATATTCTGATCAGACATGCGGATACATCCGGATGTTCGGATCGATATTTACACCGTTATTTACGTGAACTAATTGCATGTTAACGTTTACACGATCGTGCAATAATCTAGAATACATGTACATACACATAATGAACTAAAGTTAATTTTCAATGTATTGACTACCCTCGCGGTCAGTTGATTAGATTGAGCTATTCATATAGCAACAACAACAGGAGTTAGTTAATCTCATTTGAACAATTATTCATTATTATTCTGAACAAATTAAATAATTTGAGCGTTAAAATACGCATATTGAAGATATTTTACGAAAATATCGTAGAAACTGGGATATCTTAAAGTGTACTGGGCGCCGCCATTTTACGCATTTACAATCGATTAGCAGGTGCGTGTGACGTCGTATTGCGCAAGCATAAATATGGCGTAAAGGGGGGAGTGAAAGAGAATGGTTGATAATTATAGATATCGCATTCAATTGTGAGGAATAAGCTTAGGAAAATCACACATTTGTATTATAGAAACACAGCCAACATTGTCTTCCACGTTATCCACCAAAACACAATTTCCACAGTCACAAAATTCCTCAACATAATCATTTCTTAATTTTCCATTAAACACTTTGTAAATCCATTTTCATAGTGACATAAACTAATATTAAGAACATTTATGATATTTATAAATTGCGTAAAAAATACTGACGCGAAAACTTAATTATAGTAACATTTCATTTATACGAATTAAGATCAAACACTACGAAGTGCGACAAACATTACTATTGGTTATGTTTTCTTACTCAATTTTCATCGTAAATCTATCTATATACAAACATATATACATAAACATATATATATACGTCATACCGATTGACTGATCAAATGGTTGATGAATTCCGTGGTCAGTAGGTTAGTCAATTATTTGCATGAAAAAAAAATCTGTATAAACACATGAAAAATACAGTACTTTGTCTGAAGGTGTGTTTTCAAGTTAGATATATTTTGGTATCTGCGGAGAAATTACAGATTTGTGAAACTTTATAATTCAATTTTTTATGAAATGCATATTTAGTCTTTTTAGAACTAGATCAAAATTAGATATAAGATTATGCAAATAAGTAGTTTGTTTAATTCTTGCATTTATTTGAATGTATCATTTCATTTACAGACACAGAAATATTAACAAAGTAACACCATAGAAAAACTTAGAAGTGAAGTTAATAAGGTCATGTTATTTTGATACTTGAACATAAGTAAATGTATGAATGTAGATTATAAAAATAATTTGAATATAAAACATAGCACAAAATACACACCAATATTAGGTG
The DNA here is from genome assembly GCA_964023205.1 of Lutraria lutraria. NCBI lineage: Eukaryota > Metazoa > Mollusca > Bivalvia > Venerida > Mactridae > Lutraria > Lutraria lutraria. The sequence goes on from OZ026840.1 coordinate 5,913,915, forward strand.
TGTCTAAAATTAAATTTAGGCAAATATGAATGCCATGGTGCTCGAGATTTGAATATGCTTGCCTGTAAACTCTATCTTTAACTCCTGTTAAACCACTTAGCACACAGTGATGACCATTATTAAGAGTTATATATGAGTCAGAGAAATACGATTTTTTCTGGAACCAAGAATAACTTTTATATACTAACCAGAAAAGATCAACAACTTTCAGTAATGTTGGTTACATGAGAAATTGTTCTCCTATGTATCAATAGCTCTTAGATTAGTAAATGAAATTCTTATAGTCATACAAGCATGAAAAAGTCATTGAAGTTTTAGTTTCCATCCAAACATTGTATGGAAATATTCTCCATTTCCAAATTCAATTACATATTTCATAATACCTTCCATGTATCAAAATGATACATACCTTTTTATGTATTCAGTTTGTTTACTTCACTAATAACTTACAATTTAACCATAATTTATTTAATTTGGTTATCAAAGAAGATTATAGAACAGCAAGATAATTCAGAAAATATTTCACCATCAAGTCAGGATGTTGAGGTAAGAGTTTCTCTGAAAATAATTGAAAAACTATCAGAATTACAGTTTAGTAAAAAAATATTGTGATTAGATAGAGTTACAGTATTCACTGGGGGCCAACGACGTATCACGAGAGGCGGTTCGCATCGAAAACATGTGTATGTTATGCAACGACAAACGACACATGTTATGTACATATAACGTGGTTGAAAAGCTAAGGACGACATTTTTCGTAGTTAGTGACATTGTATTTTGCTGGAATATCATATTCCAAGCACGAAACATGGTGAGTAGAAACGTTTAATACTATGAAACAGTTGTATGCAGTTAATTGAGTACCAATTACGTATGAATTAAGCTCAAAAGTTAGGGATGTTCGTTGACAGTCTTGTTTTTGGTAGATTTTTCATTAAAATATTTTTCGTGAGTATCATTTCTTATACTTACTGGGTAAGGTATACTTATTCAATCATTTTGTCTTCATTAGAAATGGTCTGTAGGTGTAATAAGCACATATGAACGTTTTTTTTTTGCATACTACGACTGTTTGTTTCTCACAGAGTGTGTGTATGGTGCTAAACGAAGGTCACTCTTCATGTGCACGTTGCTCACTGAAGTCAAACTTAATTTCAGGATACAGACCACGCGTTGGTATGTACTGCCGGTCACCATTTTCCAGCATTTTAGAAGCGCAATGACACTGTGCAAACTCCAGCATATAGAGCGTTACGTTCATGAGGGAAGCAGATGATAGAGGTACAACTAAATATCACAATGCAACTTTAAATGAAGGACCATTACGTTATCTACAACATCGACGACATGACAACGATCACGGAAACTGGAAAAATTAATACCTACAAATAATGTAACAAGTGACAGACCAATATGGAAATTTCTTAAAGTGAACACACCGACTAAGTCTGTCCATTGCCAATTGTTCCTGAAACAAGCGGAATCCGGGATGTACAGAAGTTTCTCAACCAGATGGTGCTGAACCGACGGAACAACTGGACACAACTATACTATGCACAGACGCAGAGTACTTTGAAAAAGTAGATCTAACGTTACCGATGAAACAATAAAAGAGATCGTAGTACAATTACAAAAGCTTCTTCAAACCATCACATCTACTCTAATTATACCCCCATCACACTAGGGCAACGATTGCACTACACCCACCGCGTCCTGACAGGACGTTAGCAAATGAATGCATTTTGTTATTGTACCACCTGACAAGCCATTTGGATGCTGAAATTGCCGTTTTCTAAATAAGAAATAGAAGAAAAAGAAACATGAAGCAACTTAGATTATGTTGCGTTAGTGCATGACTATAAGCAAAAAGAAGACTTCTGTTTGGCCATCATGACCAGTTAATATAAATGGACACATATGGTACAGGATACATACGGAGCTAGTGAATGCAATGAGGACGTTATTGGGACCTAGGGAGAGCGCAGTTCAGTCTGCATGGACGTAGTGAGCACATAATTTGGGCTTAGTATTAACGCAATAGACCTGGTGACAACGGGAAGCTGCACGTGTAATGAACTTACTGGCCACGTGATAGACGCAGTGAGAACCTGGCAAAGACGTTGTAAGGGCGTAGTGCGAGCCTGAGTGTGTCATTTCTTTTCGAGTTTGACCCCGTCCCTGCCACGGCCATCAAAGTTTTCAGGACGTGATAGGAACTTTGCGAGCGTGGTGCGGACGTGCTCTGGTGTGATGGGGGCATTATAACTGACCGTAGACGTCTTCAAGACTGGGTCACCTTTTTTCAAATGGTGGATATTGGCGAATTCGGTGCAAATCACGCTTGGATTGAGCACGGTGCAACATTGCTATAGATACTAACGAATGGGGCAATGGTGTTAACGAATCGAAGAAATGCAATCAAACTTTTTAGATAACAGCAGATTTCTAAATTGTTCAAACTCGTAAATTATATAAGTATGTGCCTAAATCTATTATAATGCAGTTATTAAATGATAAGACCATCTAACAATTTTAACTGTTCTCTTTAAACCATCACACATATATTAATTGATATACACATTTGACTTCAGACTGAAACATCACACACTCTGTTAGTAACATATACATCAAAAAGAGACTTCAGTTGACACCATACACACTTGTCTAGTGCAAAAGGCCTTGTTATATTAACGTGTATACATTCTATTGAATCTGATAAGCGGTGGGGGAGATGCTAAGTTATGTTCACAGACATGATGCCTGTATCATGAGTGCTAAATATTTTACAAATGGGTTTCATGTCACAATAATTTTGAGGAAAACTGTTTTTTACACAGAATAACGGACTTATATGGCATAATTTGATGAATGACAACGCAATCATTGTACAGAAAACGCATTTTACAACGGCAAATACAAACTTAATAAAAACAACTAACAAGACAATCCAAAAAACTAACAGTTCGTCCCCTGCAGGTCAAACATTTCAAAATAGCATGTGGAGGTCAGAAAACCAGAGACTGTTTACATAAAATTTCGTTGTATAACATACACATGTTTTCGATGCGAACCGCCTCTCGTGATACGCCGTTGGCCCCCAGTGGTATTGATAAGTAGACGGGTGTAAAATTACATCTAATTATAGTCCTTTTACATTAATTACAACCTCTGTAAGGCATCATGATGTGGAAACTGCAAACATTGGCTGTTGTTTAGAGGTTATTGCCCTACAAAGGTTAAATTCAAAGTAAATTTCAGCTTACAGAAATTTTGAAGGTGTTGTTATAGAGAGGTTGTTGCTCTACAGAGAGCTACTCTGTAATGGTTGCACTGTATGTTCAATTATTAAATAGACAGCTTAATTGAAAGAATGATAAGGTCAGACACTAAGAGGGTTACGTTAATATACTATCTATATGGATAATTAGAAAATGAAAATAGCATGATGCTTCATTCTAGGATGATAAAAGTAGTTTTATTTCTAGTCCAGTCATCATAATTTTTTTGGGGAATTAATTAGTACATAAGCCATTTTATGGTATGTTGGTTCTGTTTGTGGTGAATAACACTCAGAAAAAAAGTCCCCAAGAATCCCATGGTGCAAAAGCGATATTTTTGGGCTAAAAGTTGAAAAAAAATAAATAAAAGAGGGAATTTCAGGAATCGATGTATAACTCAAAAACTATTTGGCCAAATGAGTTTTAATTTTCCAAAAATGGCCGCCATAATCCAAAATGGCTGCCGAAATGTTGTTTTTACTGTTTAAATCCAAATTTGACCGATTGCCTCTTATATCAGTCATTCTAATTTCAAATGTAAAAAGAATAAATATTACTTTTATCTTATTTATGATGAAATTATTTTTTAAAAAATAGTGAAACTTATAAAAGCACACAATGTAATTTTGGGCATGAACTGTATAAACATTCGATTATGACATTCTATAACACTATATTTGTTCAAGTTCAGAATTATGCCCAAGGCACTTTTAACTTTTGATATTGATGAATATTAACAACTTTTGTATTTTAATGAACTTGATTATTCATTACATAAATCCAATATGGCCGCTCCAATCCAAAATGGCCGCCAAATTGTTTTACTGTTTAATTCTGTTGACTGTAAAACATTTTTTTTTCAGCATATATATATTATAGAGTAAAGGTATAGAACTCCTGGGCTCAGAAATCACACCGGTCATGTTCATCAAGGTCCTGTTGTAACAATTCTGAACCGATTCTTAAAAGCCTGGTCTTATTCAACGCAGAAATAATTTCTCTTTAACTACCATCCACTCTTATATCCATATATTGCTCGTAACTGGAGCAACAAGCCCTTCAACCTACAAAACGTACTACTCGCCATCGATGTGACCTAAGTTTGTTTTCATTAGCTACAGAGTAAATTTCTTTATTCCTTCGTGATTTCATACCCACTCCGATGTAAATCAAAAGAAAATCAAATTGTTTATCAATCACCGCCGACAAATAATTCTATTGATGGATACCGAAGGCATTACGATTCAATATTCCACGCTTTCGTCCGATTTCGCATCTCAGCTGCCATGATCGCATAGTTTAAACGCCGTACCATTTTCGTGCCGTTCCGGGACGGTACGTGTCAACGATTGGTCAAAGTCGGAGGTGTGGCAACCTTCACCTTTAGCAGTCAGTTTGCCAAAGTGAGTTTAAATCGTCAAATAATGAATCGTAATGCCTTAGATATCCATCAATTGAATGATTCGTCGACGGTGAGTGATAACAAATTTGATTTTCTTTCGATTTACACCGGAGTGGGTATGAAATCCCGAAGGAATAAAGAAATTTACTCTGTATCTAATGAAAACAAACTTAGGTCACATCGATGCCTAGTGGTACTTTTTGTAAGTTGAAGGGCTTATTGCTCCAGTTCATAGCAATGTATGGATATAAGAGTGGATGGTGGTTAAAGAGAAATTATTTCTGCGTCGAATAAGACCAGGCTTTTAAGAATCGGTTCAGAATTGTTACAACAGGACCTTGATAAACATAACCGGTGTGATTTCTGGGCCCAGGAGTTCTACACCTTTACTCTATATAAGATATATGGTGAAAAAAAATTTTTTTTTTTATTTATTTTGCTATTGTCACATGCCGGTAGCCTGTGATTCTAATTACAAATATAAGCAGAAAATAAATTACTTTTATCTTATTTGTGGTGAACTTATACAGCTCGCAATGTACTTTTGGGCATAAACTGTGTAAAACACAAAAATGACATTCTATAATTATTCAACTTTAGAATTATGCCTATGACATTTTAACCTTTGATAATGATAAATACTGAGAACATTTGTATTTTAATGTTAATTATGCATGATATAAATCCAATATGGCTGCTAAATTTAGAGTCGATAGGTCATACAACAAAAGTAAACAATTAATCAGACAATAATGAAAGATGCCAATGAAGACCTATCTACATCCTGCAATAGGTCCCTTCTCTTCATTTTAATCTTTTCTGAATAAGTTCTCAGATGAAGACGTTTTCCGAACGCAGTAGCTAGTGCCTCTTCCGGAGGGTAGGTAGTCTGTATCATTGTTGACAACAGACAAATACTTAATTGGAGATAAGCCTTCTCCATTGACTTTGTGGACCATACCTACGTTTTTCTAATCGAGGTTATATTATTCAGGTTTGAGACTAAGTCTCCCAATTGTTTTAGTGATTTTCGAGCTTTTTATATTGATATACAAAAGGAATTAAGAATTTCATCAGTTTTTCTCAGATTGATTTTCCTTAGGGCTTCCTTGAGGGTTTAGGTAGCCCTTATACAGTCATCATTATACCATATATTTGTAGTTTGTCATGGGTTCTAGAGTTTGTGGTGGTCAGAAGAATTGAGCCTTCAGCTGTCTCTATTGGCAGTGAAGTGACGATGTTAGACACATCCTCACAATTGTCTAACTTTTCAAGAGTAATCATAAGTCTAGTCCTAAAGAAGTTTTTTCAAATTCGTTATTGCTAGCTTCCGCAGTTTGGATTGGTCTTAGACAGACGGGCAAGTTGATGAAATCAGATGGGAAAGTGGTCACTTCCACAAGTGTCATCTTCAACTGTCCATGCAATATTCTCTTAGCAACGTTAGGCTACACAAAAATAGATTTTTTTTTCAGGCACACAAGACCTGGGATGGGAAAAAACTTAAATATCTCTTCCAAAACCAAGAGAAGTACAATTAAATCCTCGGGTCCAGACAAAGTTCATTATCAATTAATTTCTTAAACACCCATTCATACTCTCTCTCTTTTACTTGATACGTACAATAATATATGGGAATACGATGAAGTCCCTTCTTCCAAGCATTGCTAACTCCTTTTTCTAAGCTGGGCTTTTTAATGATCATCACCCGATAACTTTTACCAGTTGCATCTGAAAGCACTGGAAAGAATAGTGAACAAAGGACCTGTTTGGTTCTTTGAATCTGGGTTCTTTGAATATGTCAACCTTATTGTGAATGTATAGAGTGGTTTTCGTCACCAACGTGGTACAGTTGACTACCTAAGCTGTGCGCTTTAAGACTTCTAAGATAGGCCTTTATAAACAAAGATCATTCAGTGGCTGTATTTTCCGTCTTTAAAGGTGCATGTGGCACTACGTGGAATTATGTCATATCAAATGATCTTCGTGGTCTTGGTCTCAGATGCATCCTTCCACTTTTTTATTGTGGCTTTCTTCCGTGTACATGTGGGAAACAATCTTTCAGATCCACACACGCAATAAATGGGTGTGCCGCAGGGCTGCATCCTGTGGGTCATCCCATTTAGTATCAATAGTGAAGTTGAAGTTTTAAATCCAGGAGTAGACTGCTCCCTTTATGTAGATGGTTTTACTTGAATCCTTTGATGTTTTGAGTCTCAAACAAAAACCTCGTTAAAAGGCGGCTCCATCAATGATATACTTGATATGAAACTATGTCCTATCAAAATGGTTTCAGTTTTAATACATTTCTACATGCATCCGGAACTATGTCTTAATATGGGCAACACACCAATTCAGGTTGTACCAGACTTTAATTATCTAGGGGTTATATTTGACTCCACACTTAAAATGTTATTAGTCATATTAAATCACTCAAAAAGTAATTGCTAGAAGACTCAATACCTCCTGAAAGTTATCACTGACTGAGGATCTAACAGAAAAGTACTAATACGTTTATATCGGTCTCTTATCCATTCAGAACTGGACTACGGGTCCATTGTATATGGACCAACCTGGTAATCAAATCTTATAGTCCTTGAATCACTACATATTCATGGTTAAAGACCTGTCCCTGGAGCCTCTATGTTGAGGCAAATGAAATACTAGTACTAAGTATCCCTTTTTAACAACAAAAACTTGCCGCTCGTTATACATTCGCATTTTTAAACTAAAAGTAAATTTCTTTAACGCTACATACCAAGGTGTTAATTGCACTTTATCAACATACATATATGTTTGAATGTAATTCCACCACTTGCCACTTTCCAAACCTAATACTAGTACCAAGAACGAAAGAAATATACCACACATCAACCCAATTAATCTGATGTTATATAATCTGAGTCACTATAATATAATACAATGTAAATGAGATTAGTCTCACACACTCTTATTTGTTTTCGCTACATACATTTATCAATTGCAACTATTTCATTTTACATTTTTAGTTGCGCTTAATTTCTTATTAACATGAATATCATCCTTTTACCAATCTGATAACATAGTTCTTGACGTCCTCTTACTTATTTTCGCCTTACATGACTTATGTTGTCGATGCGCCATAAAACAACATTAAACATTGCATTTCCAACAGTGAAAATTAATATAAGGATTCATTGTGATAGAAAAACAACAAAAGTAATCACATAAAAAATCACATTTTAACTACTAATCTCCGCAATAAATGCGTCTGAAACAAAAGAAGTCCAATACATTTTGCTATCTAGAATTACTTCTTGATTACTAAAGTACCAACTCTATGTTTTTGGAAGGTGATACTTTCCTACATCATCATATTCAAAATAGCTACCCTCGGCCCAATAACAGGACAGAAAATAGTACCACTTGTTGTATACGTATACATTGCAGAGTGAGACTTTTGATAAAAGCTGGAGATATTACTGCAGAAATATTATGTTATGGCAACTTAAACTGTAAAACTTATAATTATAATAATTAAGTATTCAAACGCACAAAAGTTTCATTCATAAACTGTTGGGGTAACAAGATTAACTAATATTGAAAATGGTTTCATTCACTATTTAAAGTAGTGTTCGAACATATGGTGGTGATTTACGCCATGTCGTACGTCGACACGAAAATGCTATGTGCGAAAATACGACAAAGTTGACCTTCCGTCAGTACTTCCAGTACTTTGATTGAGCTTTGTAATGTAAATTACTAAAAACATATTGATTAAAAACCTTTTAATGCTGAAATACTAGAAAAAACTACTAACGTGACAGTTTTTTATCGCAGAAAATGTTTTTATACAATTGAAAAATTAATCTTAAACCGAATGAAGTTTGAGCGGCCATATTGGATTATGGCGGCCATCTTGGATTCTGAGCCGATATAAAAACATTAAAAAAGATGCTATTGATAAATTGTTATCAGCATAAAAGATTTAAAATGTCAGGAATGAACTGTTTTTGAATTATACAGGGATTCCAAAAATTCGCAGTTTTATACATTTTTTCCATCTTTTAGCCCAAAAATTTTGCTTTTGCACCATAGGATTCTTGGGGACTTTTTTCTGGTCATTCTCTATCACCTAAAGAACCAATATACCAAAAATGGCTTATGTACTAATTTATTCCCCAAAAGGCCAATTTTGAACTTTTGATGATTGGTCTATTCATGTTTGCAGAGTATGTATTCAGTTGGTGAAAATGTTTGGGCTTATTATGCACCAACTGATGAAGCCTACCCAGCCATAGTGACAGCCATTGAAGACAGCAGTAAGTTATTACATGTTCATGTCTATCTTGAGTTAATTAATCATACTGATAACTATGAGCACATTGAACATACTTAAGTGAATGTTGTATATCTTTTAATTCACTCTCATTTGGAGAAAATAGGTGGTAGTGAAGAGGAAAAAGATAGATACTAAATATCCTACACATTCATGTAATTTCAGATTATGTTGGTCATGTTAATGATACATGGTTCATGTTGTACCTTATGTTTGGACTACTTCATTATATTTGTTCATTTTATGTTGTAGTGTATGTTGTAAGGTATATAGAAGGTGGGATTGTAGACAAAGTTGCAGATGAAGGTATATGGAAATTCCAAAAAAGAAAGAACACACAGTCAGTTAATAATGTTAACATTACATGTTTATACGATGTATATTATAAGAATGACTTGTCTGACCAGCCATACAAGGTTAACCAGACTATTGATTTGATACTTATGGGGGTTGTTGCCTTGACTGTTCTGAATCCACTTGTGTCACCCATCCACGATTTTACCTTGACCTAGTCCAGATTAAGACATATAATGTTATCATGAATGGACTATTGGCTTATTTATCCATTAACAGATGACTTGTATTCATCTTGTTGTATATTATATACTTTTGGTACAGTTATTTACTTTTTGTCAATTTTCTTATATTGAACATATAGAGTATTTATGTATGATATTTGTGCCTTATACAGTTACACATTAACTGGGAGCGTGTGTTTTCCTAAATGATCATCTTGTCTTTATTATAGACTTAAATATAAAGCATTATTTTATTTTCTTATGTAAATTTATGCAACTTAAGTTTGTTTATATTGCAAAAAATCTTCATTTATACAATTTTCCAATTTTTGTACAATACAAGATAATGCTTTTTGTAAAACCAAAATATCACATTACTGTTACAACTGTTTTTGTAAAGGGCATAATTGTTTTAACTTCAATTTGCCCAGAACTTAGTTTAATTCTTAAAAATGTTTTGAAATTTCTTATATTTTGCAAACTGAGTTTATTTAGGCATTTCTGTGTTTGATAGAAAATTATTTTCTTGTACAGTTCGTAAATTTATTTATGTATAATTTGTAAATTTATGCAGTCCTGTATTTGACAGAAATTTCTTCTATTTAGTTATATTCCATGAATTTACGTTCTTCTTCTTTTGTAAGGTTTGTTGATTTACGTACTTCTGTAATTGACAGAAATGTCTTACTTTTTTGTATGGTTCGTAAATTTACGCACTTCAGTATTTTGCAAGAATTTCTTCTACTTTTGTTTAGTTCGTAAATTTACGCACTTCTGTATTTGACAGAAATGTCTAACATTGTTGAATGGTTCGTAAATTTACGTACTTCAGTATTTTGCAAGAATTTCTTCTACTTTTGTATGGTTCGTAAATTTACGCATTGATGAAACGCTCTTAAGATCGTACGAAGTTCGTACGAAAAACTTACGCAAATTCATATCGTAAGAACGTTGATAAAACGGGCACATAATGTATAATGAATGCGTCTGTTGCAACGTCGATCACGCTTTCGGAAACAATCATTATTTTATCAAGCTATTGTCATTTAGTTAAGATTGAAATCCAACACTGTTAGAGGGGGCGAGTAATCGTACTCTATTTTCAAGTTAAACGTACGAGTATCCTAGTTTTCGATTAGATTCCGAAGCAGTAGTTATACACGGGATGTGTATTTGTTTACCTTACCTACCATAATTGTATTTAAGTCAAATACCTGATATGATTATCATGCTACTATGCTCTTAAGCCTTACCTATAGGAAAGTATAATGTGTATACTACACGCACAGACGACGCGTCTGGAATCCCTAATACAAACACAAAATGGGATACTAAACAAGCCACAACCATTTCTGACAACACTGATAGCGAACATATCCAATATATAGCCTCCAAAATAAGCGCATACCCTCATTCACAAAACTCTATAACTGAACATATTACTCATGAGATACTGACACTATTTCAAAATGCAGCATCTGCAACATACCCTCGAAATGTACCTAAACATACGCGCACTATATCTAATAACAAAAAGCCATGGTTCGGACGTAAATGTAAAATGTCTAGATATAATTATCACAGACCTAAACACATACACAAAAAATAAAAAAGAGACAAATAAACTGAATCTTAAAAATGCAAGTAAAAATTATAAAAGGACAATGAACTATTATATAAATGATCACAAATTTAAAAATTCAGAAAAATTAAAACCAATTAATTGCAGTGACACAAACAATTATTGGTAATTTTTAAAACGAATTGCACCGAAATCCAAAGACACGGCATCCCCGACTATCGACGAATTTCATACACATTTTAAAGACATAATATTTAGAAACAATTAACAATGAATTCTTAGACGCGCCTATTACTGAAAACGAAGTAAATCGTTGTATAATGAACTTAAATAACTCTAAAACACCAAGTCCGTCAGATAATATAACAAACGAATACATAAAAACAACCAAAGAGATGATGCTACCAATATACACAAATTTATTCAATGTTATTCTAGAAACAGGTATTATTCCCAATTCATTACTGGAAGGATTTATCATTCCGATCTATAAAAACAAAGGCGACCCTCTAACCCGAATAACTAGAGACCAATAACAATAATAAGTTGCTTAGGAAAACTATTTACATCTTTATTAATCTAAGGTTAACTAAATTTCTTGATGAAAATAATATACTTAATGAAAATCAAGCCGGGTTCCGGAAACAATATAGCTGCGCAGACCACATTTTTACCCTCCATGCACTTTTTGAAACTCTAAAGAAACAAAAGAAAAATTGTACTGCACATTTATAGATTCCACTCAAGCATTCGATAAAGTGTGGCGAATTGTCTTTTGCAAACACTTATAAAATTGACCGACGGCAAGATATTTAGAATTATCTTTAATATGTACCAAAACATCAAATCGTGTATCAAACATAAAATATCATTTTCTCGAGTTTTTCTCGTCAGTTATAGGAGTACGTCAAGGCGAAAACCTCTCGCCCCTATTATTTTCTATTTTTCTAAATGATTTGCAGTCCTATCTTAAAACCAATTATTCTATCGGCGTCGAACTTATAAACCCTAATGACGCAACATGTTGGCTTAAACTCTCAACATTGCTCTACGTCGATGATTGCAATATATTTCTGGAATCATATTATCAATAATTTATCAATCTATTATTTTGTATGTTATTTAATTAAAAACATTCCTAGGACTACACTTATTTGCCTCGTCTATACACACTCAGAAAATACGTTTTATCTTGTTTTGCTTGTTTACTCGTATGCATGTTACGAAGTAAATACATGTAAACAATTGAAATCATTGTCCAAACATATAAAACTATGTAATTCTGGATGCACGTATACTTTTACAGGGACATTTGGGGACTAATAAAGTTGGCATTTTGCTAGGAGACAGTGGGTATCCACTGAAACACTATCTGCTCAGACAGAAACTGCAACTGTGAACCCTGCATTAAGAGAGATGCTGTGAAACTTGATATATTGGTAGAGTGTGATTAGCGGAAGTGCAGTAAGCAAAATCATAACTATAACTTTAATTTTGACTGAATTATGCCCCTTTTGGACTTAGAAAAAGTGTCACTTTTCCTGTTACTTATAATTACTTAAGTATTTATGAGATATCCCATGAAACTTGGAATATTAGTAGAGTGTGATGAGTGGAACTATAACTCTATCATACATTTTGACAGAATTATCCTCCTTTTTGTTGTTCGGTACGAACAATAAAGTTATTACCATATTTCAGAAATCGCTCAGTTTTCATTGAAAATCTACATACCGAACAGCTTCCATTAATTTAACCTTCCGCCTACGAACATAGTTCCATTTTTTTCAGTTCAATGGCATAAATACAAATTCAAATATTACGTGCATATAAGTCAAAATCAGATGGCTATGCAATATCGTAAACGAGCAATACTAGACAGTCGTAAAAAATCTAAACAGATTACTACAATATTTACTATCAGTACACACATTTCAAGGAAGGATGACGTCATAATCCTCGTGCTTTATAAGCTAATTTGTCTGGTCCCTAGCTTCTATTGTAAACGTATAGAAGTCATCATTGAATTCATGGACGATGCGATGATAGCTGTGTGTCAACCAGATATTTAAAAAAGTGGTTCATCGGGAAATTGTAATCGATTGATTTAATGCTTATAACGTGTAACTTTTTCTTCGAGTCTGTTTTCATGTGTGAGATATTACATTCTGCAAAAGTTGAGTATACAAAGAGGCAGGTAATGTAGACTATATGATATTTTGCTATTTGCTTAACTACTTTTTGTGATCATATGCGAATCATAAATCAAAGTACTGAAAGCACATGGAACGGGAACAGCTTTAACAACTGCATAGCGGGTGTAGAAAAGCGTTAGTAGTACTTAAGTCTGCATCGAAATTCATGTGCGAACTATCGTTCGGATTCAAAAACTCCACCTACAAAGAAATTCAAATTTTGACGGCTTTGTAGTTCCGAACAACAGCAGTACCTTCAGAGCTTTGATTTTAATTAGAAAAATGGTCATTTTTACTTTCGCTGAATAATATGAAAGGTATTTTGCTGTAATGTGGCTTTCATTGCATTTTTATCTTGCACAGTCATTCATGCTAGAAAGTACCATACATTTTAGCTTCCTTCATGCTTTATCTGCTTTAAATTAACTGACTGACAAAAATACTTGGTGGAGATATCAATTCGACGAATTTGCTTGTTATTTAAAATATGGAATTTCTGTGTGCATTTGTCATGTTCAGTAATAATGTATTTGTCTTTATTATTCATGTGCGTAGTTTTGCCAGCAGCCGCTTTCTCAACATTTAACAAAATAATATAAAATACTAGTAAATAAAGATATTTTTGAAAATGATAACATTTTGTTTATTTTATGAATGATTGGAAATATGAGACTGTCATTGTTGTCAAATATCAGATAAGGCCCTCTATTAATCTCATGTGACAAATTGTTTTATTAGACATGGTGATGTACTTTAGCTCCAAATCTAACCTGTTTGAGAACCAGTACAATTTAATTCACATACAAAAATTATCATGTGACATGGAAAGACAGTCTGGAACAATTAATAAAACTTAAGCCAAAAGTTTGGCATCAGGTGCGTACATAAACTAGATGCTGCAACCAGACAATATGCACACTATACAAAAACTGATCACAACAGCTCACTATGAGCAACTGGTTATCAAGTATAATAAATCATGTCATAATTTCTGTTTTATTTTCAAGAACATTTAATATTATATCACAGATGCAGAAATAGATATCAATGTTAATCAATAAATAATCAAATATGAATGGCGATTAACAGTACCAAAATAGAGGCCTTACTTCTGTTTACCACATTAGATGTCAATTAGTGCAAATACCAAGGGGATTAAGTCACGATATGCGTCCATAGATATCACCAGAAACTTGTGTCACCAAAAGTTTTATAGTCATGCATTGATTATTACAACTGACCTGTGTGATGCTTTTCAGAACTAATATATACAATCAGGTTAGATGTAATAAATCAATTATTCATCGGAATAAAACACTGTGTTTGCAAAAAAGAATTGCCAAATAAAACATGAAATTTACACGAACATTTTTGTACCCTCTATGATTAGTTTATAATTGTCTGACAACAACACTTTTTATATGACAAGAATTTTATATAGATAGTTTGAACTGCAAAATATTTGACTTAAAACAAGATTTATAATACCATGAATTAATGAATAATTAAGTGATAAATTGAACTGGCGTCAAATCAGTATAACAAAATTAATAGAAAACAAGCTTATCAGATTTGTCCTGAATCTACATCTTAGGTCCCACATAGGCAAAAAACATTTTGCAGATATTAACTGGTTACCCGTTACTGATAGAGTGAACCAAATAACCCTTTGTCATGTTTTTAAGATTAATTCAAACCTTGCTCCATCATATATGAATGATAACTTTAACCCCTCCATCAATGTGCATAATTATTCAACTAGGTTCAGAGTGAAAGTTAGTCCTAACTCTGACGGTATTTGTGATAACGTGTCCGACAACAAGAGATTTGTTATTCCTATTGTCAAAGGTTTTGGCAAAAGGTCTTTTGCCTATATGGGGTGCTCTCTTTGGAATAACTTGCCCCAATATATAAGGGATTCTGGAACCACTTCTGCTTGTAAATCAAGGGTCAAGGAACATTTTTACAGTCCATTTAGCTTCTACAATTCAATTGTTTTAAACATGTCTGTATATTTCCATATCTTTGTTGATGCAGTATTGATTTCATCATAACATCAAAACATTATAATTATGTCATTGTTAATTTATATATATAAATATACTGTGATAAGCATGTTTAATTTTTTATTATCATTCTTAATTTATAATCAGCATTATCGTATTTATTTATGGCAAATAGGATAATTTTTACACATTCGAAGTATTATTTTTCATTTTTATCAATTTTTTACATGTTTGTCTACAATGTTCTATTTATCTTACTATAATAGCTATTTAACTGTGATAAGTAATTTTATTTATTTAATATATACCTGTTCATATAATTTATTCCCAAATGTGATATTTTCCTATGTCATACAACACTATATATCAAGGACCACAATGGAAATAAGGGTTCCTCTGAACCCTTTCTTGTGTTATAATCCTTGACATTTAATGTTGATTTTACATGTCTGTTTTTATTAATTCATGCGTACACATGTATCAATTTACTGTTTTTGTATGTTTTAATGTTATTATTGCCATGTAAATGTTCATTTTATGTCGAAATAAATCTATATATCTATTTCTCCAAGTTCACATACTGTTAGTCCTACAATTGCAAAATATACACAATTAGAAAGGTAATTAATGTATGCACAACTTCTACAGTCACAAAATTTGATCATATTAATAATAAGCACTGTATATAAAAAGTGCTGGAACAATCACTTGTTAAAACAAGTTGAGTATTTCAGTTTTTAGCTCACAGGTCACAAAGTGACAGTCTTCGTCCGGCCTCGCGCGTCGTCAAACTTTACCTTGTGAACACACTAGGGGCCACATTTTAATGACAAGTTCGATATTGGGCCATTTGGGGTCAAAAACTAGGTCACCAGGGCCAAATAAGGGGAAACCTTATGAACACTTTAGAAATCACTGTTTCGATTGGATCTTCATGAAACTTTGTCGATAATGGGTCATTTCCGGTTGAAAACTAGGTCACTAGGGCAAATTGCTGGAAAACTTTGTAAACACTCTGAAAGTCACTGTTTTAATTGGATAATCATGAAATCTTGTCAGAATGTTTGTCTTTATAATATCTTGGACGAGTTCGAACATGGGTCATCAGGGGTCAAAAACTAGGTCGCTAGGTCAAATGTTATGAAAGTCCATGTTAACACTGTAGATTACAGTTATAATTGGAACTTCACCAAACTTTGTCAAAGTGTTTGTTTCAATGATATAACAGTCAAGCACAAGTATGGGTCATCTGGGATCTTGTCGAACCTTGTCAGATTGTTCGTCTTAATGATATTAAGGACAAGTTAAAATATGGGTCACCTAGGGTCAATAACTAGGTCACGAGGCCAAATCTTAGGAAAACCTTAACACTGTAGATGTCAAATTTTACTTGTATCTTCACCAAACCTTGTCATAATGCTTGTCTTAATGATATGTAAGACAAATTCGAACATGAGTCATCTGGGGTCAAAACCTAGGTCACAAGGTCAAATCTTATGAAAACATAGTCTATGCTGTAGTTTTCATGGTTTTGATTGGATCTTCACCAAACATTGTCAAAATGTTTGTCTTATGTAAGACAAGTTGTAACATGGATCATCTGGTGTCAAAAACTAGGTCACCAGTTCAAAACAATGTTTTAATGAGTGAACAGTGATTGTCATGTGAGCAATATAGGGCCATCTTGGCCCTCTTGTTGTAATTCTAACGCTTCTCTCTGAATATTGACAGCTTCACACATTACTTCTAATTTCTCTTTTTCAACTTTCGGCAGTTCTTCTATGCAATTTCCTGCAAAACAGAAAGAAAATTTCTGATAAGTGAAATACTTATTCATTATTATGTTAAAACTATTCAATATATTTTATTTTTCCTGAATTAGCATTTAGTTGATGTAATATCAAACAATATTACAAGACTGATCTTTTTCAATTCAAGAAGTGATGGACAGGAGTGAAAAGTTGTATTATCAATATTTTAATTTTAAATGCAAACATATGACAGTTATAATGTCATGAATGAAGAAAAAATGAACAGATGATAATAGTAGATATTGCTTTTTTCAGAATTATAGTGGTACCATTTTTTGTTCGAGCCGATAGAATATAGTGGGTATAGCTAAAAAAGTAACAAAGTATTACACCCAGCTGAGGTCAAACGGTTTATCTTACATGAAATGTGTTTATCTATGTATGTATGCTATTTGGTTTTTGAGTTTTACCTACTACAGAATTTATGAAATGCTGTCACACGTGATATTTCAGTTGCCATTAGATTATGTATCTGATTTCTAGTACTATGTACCTTTGTATCTGCCCACTATTTCTTCACCTGGGCCTGTTGCCAACTGCGTTTATTCTGCAGAAAAAAAAACTTTTAGTCAGTAGTCCGTTTTCCGGACGGTGGATACTGAATACTGGGGCATCTAATAATATACATGCTATTATATGCCTGCAAAATTTACTGGTGTCAAAGACCTATACATACATGCATGTATAGGTCTTTGCTGGTGTGACCCCCGTGTCAATCAGCAGCAGAAACAGAGTTAAAACGTCATTTTGAGGGGGGGGGGGGTAGTATGCATTATTAAAATTAGTTTTGTATTAATATCTATGATTCAATAAAAAATGTGTTGCTTTTTCTCAATTTCCATACTACATTTACATCAAATTATTCTTATTTCCCTTTGGATTTAACACCATTTTTAACATAACTTCTATTCGGTAATATCATGACGGTTGTATCATATCAGGTTGTATTAACCAACTTCCCTGTACTACATTTAGGCTTTAAGTTATACAAGTACTAACTGCATTCTATATCTGCGAGCTAATACAAAAACTTACACAACTCGATGTAATAACTTCAATCATATTTGTCACGAACGGTTATGAACAGTTAACCTCTCACTATTATAGTCCAACACTCGAACCACTGAGGTAACCAGGCTCGACAGATCAAAACAATGGAGAAATGTGCATAGTAACTTTTTTTATACGTTTTCATCGCCAATGAAAATATTTCACTAGATCTATATGGATCATGTCTTTTTGTCACACCACGAAAACTAAACGAGGAAAGAATGGAGAATATTTCTTCTTTACAATTGTTATATTTGTAATTATTTATACTTACTGCTCGGTGGTATTGTCCCAAAATGCAGGTGTCCTTTCTGACAGCTGCATGTTGCAACAGACTCTTCAGTTAGCAGGTATTTTTCTTCAAAGTAGACCCGACGTCATACAAGTTACAGACGACTTCTGACAAATGGCGTTAAACATGCAATTTTTCTACCTTCACGCCGGAGAGTACTACTTACGAACGTAAGATTTCGTAAGATCGCTTCAATCTTACGAATGCGTTGATAAAACATGCGTAAGATTTTTCTTAAGATTATTCTTGCGCACGAATCTTACGAAAAGAACGAATTGTCGTAAGAACGTTGATAAAACGGACCCATGTACGGAAAGCGTAAACATCCGAAAATATGTGAAGATAGACGCATCGTGTTTTCGAATTTTTACAACAAATTTCATTTTGCGTGATAAATATATTTAGCCCTAAATTCGACCGAATTTACTATTTCTTGAGACAAATATCCGAAGTTAGGACAAAAACTGTTAGTATGAATTATTATGAATAAATACATATTTCGTTTCTACTCTACGCTTAGCAAAACGTAAGTTACATACATGTATTGTTATAAAGGCTATTCAGAAAAATATATTGTATAATCATACAATATTTGTTTATCTTAAATTTCGGTTATCTCAAACTGATTTCCACGTTCCCTAGGAATTTGAGATAACGGGTTTCAACTATATGTCATGCGATGTAGAAAATGTTATGTACACAATCACATGCAATGGTTGTCACAAATATTACATAGGTCAAACTGGAGATAAATTAAGATTGCGAAGAACAATTCACGCCCATCAAGTAAGGGACTATTTAAACCCGAACTAAATGCTACTTAACGGCAAATTTACCCCTCCCCAAGAACTCTTCAACTGAAGTCTAAAAAATAGTATGACGTCGTAACTACAATGCTATTGTTATTTTAAATGCCCTAGAGAGCCGCAAGGCGAAACATGTTTGCATAATTAAAGAATCAAAGCATCAATCAGAGGCATTCCGGCTGAATCTTATTTTTGCATAATACGTCTTCTTGTGCCGGAACGACATTTAATTGTCGTCACCACTTTTCGACTATTTATATAATTATGAGACTATGTTAAATCATATCATTAGCGCGTTGGAGACAATTTTGACCTCAGGGCCATGCTTTGAACGAACTTGGTAGAAGTCCACTAGACAATGTTACTTGGTAGAGGGACTTCGTAAAAAATAAAGATCTTCTTTTAAATAAAATCTAATTTGTTGATCAACTTTAAATGGGGGCAAACCAATGATCATTCCAACAAAGTTTAGCTTCAAGGAGGAGGAGAAACTGATTAAAGAAAATAATTATTGACGCCACTTCAGAAATAGATTTCAAAAGTTTACCTTGAGCACCTTGTGCTTTGGTGAGCTGAATACATTAACACGTTTTCCTTTTCAATAATAATTTCTTGAAATCCAATTTTATATATACAGAATAGACATATTTGAAAGATGTAACAAAATGCGATGAGGCGACTATATAAGAATAAAATCCAGACAAATAACAGGGTTTATAATAGTTTGTCCTGAATTGCAGGGTGTAATAAAATCTTAGCTTTGAAGAATTTTTCTTTCAAGTAATATAAAAATAGCTGTAATTTTGTCAGTAGCATGTATAACACAAAAAAAACAGATGAAAGAAGATTGTACTTACATATATTACCTATAGTTGATACTCATGCACTCTCAATCACTCCCCTTCATATAATGACTTTGAGCTTGATAAGTATATCTTTGTCCTAATTAAAAACATCAGAAAGAAAAACTGGTGCAAACACTCTTTACTTCCCAAACAGAATTAAAACGAATGCAACACAAACATGCTTTAGAGCATAAACATTTGAGCATATGCATATGTATTTGCATCCTATTCATACGCAAAAACACGATTAGTGCATTTTGACAGTTAATTGGTTCCTTTGGACATTGCTTGAATACTGGTTCATTATATTTTCTTTTTATTCATTACACCTCATATCACGTAGTGTGTATATGCTGAGAGTACAAATAACCTTAACACTTGAAATCAGTGCATCCTATATTTAGAGTTAACATGTTTAAGCAGGTAGAAATCTGGTTATCTGGTATCTAACAACGCATAATCTTCCGTAAATACCCATGTTGAAATTTCATAACTACCGGGAAAATTTTGAAATCTACAATAAATAACAGGTAAGATCTTTTTTCATAATAACGTAGTAAAATATTGATTTTAAAATTAATAAAATGCAACTGTAGTACACTACGTCATCGGTTGATCTCCTTCGGACACTTAGTCTGTAAACATCATCTCTCGACTCACATGCAAATTGTCTTTTTGTATAAAATCATTTAAGTATTTTAAAATGATTTAGCTCAACAAGGATTTACAACTGTGTGCAATGATATTGTAAATAATTACAATAGTAAGAATCTCTAATAAAGGCCCAAAAAAAACGGGATAATGTTTTCTTTTTGCATTTCTATGGCAAATGTCCGAGTGGGAGCATTCAGAATTTTCCGTCATTACGCCTAGATGAGACATTAACATCATGCTTTGTTTTAACATTTGTTTTAGTTACAATAGCCATTTAGTGGTGTGATACATCATTTTCCTTTACTTGTAATAAAAACACATTTCTATTAAGATGCGACGGGTGCGCGATGGAGTAGTGTACTACCATTGAAATGTGCTTTTTACAAAACTAGATGTTCAAAACAAAATTTATCATGTTTGTCGGAACCATATATCAGACATTAATGAACGTCCAGAAAAAGTTTAACTTAATTTTACAAAAATTGAATTAAAACATATTTGCAAAAATCAGGGTTTTTTGCTTTTAACGGTTTTATGAGTGAACATGTAAAACATATCCTAAAATACGTACTATGACCTGGCACCAATATACACAGGAATAGGAAACGGTAGCGATGAAATTAACAAGTGCCTAAATATGGTATCGTCGATTTATGTCAACGATAGGCTTACAAGAAGATTTATCGGGATTATGATTGCCATATACAGTACAACCCCTAAAAACCGAACTCCCTGAAAACCGGAAGTCACATGCTTCGCCATTTTTTCTCAAAAGCTCTGTGAAAACCGAAATCCTCAGAAAGCCGGACTTTTGGCCCAGTCCGGAAGGGGTACGGTTTTGGGAGGCCTTATTGTATTATGTTCCAAAACTTAAAATGCTAGTTACAGTACAAGGGGATCAGGCTAAATTTGAAGTGTGTTAAGTTACGTACTATGCATCCATGTCATCAAAACTATCTTCACTAACAGTGTATACATCGAAATCTTTAGAAATTATGTTTCAATAGCATTCATGTTATACGTAAACACATTCTGAACTTCTGTGTTGAGAATAAACTGCAAGCAACAAGGTTATCATGTATATCTGTTTGTTGAATACTTATGATTTTTACTTAACATCCTACATTATTTACGTTAATTCATTGCAAAAATGCGTAACAATCCACGCGTCCTGTTTGATTATATTATGGATCCTGACTTATACATAAGCTAGACGTCAAAATTTGTCTTTACCTAAAATAACATTCTTCGTGGCCATGGTCTATTCGGATATGTTGCGTGTTAATTCGTTCTGAATTCAATCGAAAAAAATAGTATTTATGTTGCAAGGATTATTCATATATTTCACGGACAATATTGTTATTATTGTATATACAAGATTCGATTGTACAGCCAGCAAAAAAAATAAAGAAAACAACGTTCTAAAAAATTAATATACATCAATGGTTATGAGTGTATTCATCTTATTGTTTAATGTTTACTTAAAACTATATCACTCACATGACAATCAATGTTTACTGATAAAATCATTTTATGGGCGTTTGTCACGAGGTCTGTTGTTATCAAGGTTCCCTGTGATTTGACAAGGTGACCTAGTGTCTGCCCAAGATGATCCATGTTCGAACTTGTCCCTCTTATCATTAGACAAACATTCAAAACGTGACATATACAGTGTTAACAAGGTTTTACCTAAGGTGTTTTTTTACCCCAGAAAACCCATGTTGGAATTTGTCAGTTAAGATAAACATTATAAGTTTTGGTAAAGATCCAATCAAAACCGTGACATTTACAGTGTAAACACGGTTTACCTAAGATTAGACCTGGTGTTCTAATTATTGACCCAAGATGATGATCCATGGTCGAACTTATGCTACATATTATTAACAATAACATTTTGACAAGGTTTGGTGAAAATACAATTAAAATTGTGAAATCTTAAGTTTTATAAAGGATTTCCTAAGATTTGACCAGTGACCCAATTGCTGACTCTAGACCTCATTTTCGAATTTTGTCTAAGATATCATTAAGTGTCAGGGAGATCTCTAGAGTCGAGACTTCAGATTTTTTTACCCAAAATTACCAATTATTAAACTCGTCCAAGAATTTGTCAATGCAAAACTTCTGATCCCGTTTTGCGAAATATACTTTATACTTTACAAAGACCGATTACTAAAGCTCATCCTGAGCACTGATGCTCATGTGAGCTAAAAATAAGTATTTATTATTCAAATAATTTATTGCATTATTTCGCTTCAAAATCCAATCTCCGGTCAGGGGTAATAGTTTTAATATGTTGAACCAAACGCTCTAATAAATCCTGTACAAAAGTAATGCGACATCGGTGGAAAATCGTTGTACGTTATCTTATCTACCTTTAACGTGAGTATCCTATTAACGACAAAGATATGGAACATAGATCAATACAAGTCCATATAATTGTTAATATATCGCCCCCACTAAACTGTGGCTCTTTTATATAATTGTGATCTGTTTAACATGAGACATCGACACATCCGTTATAAAACTCTCAAGCAAAACAAAGAAAAAACAGGTAAGCCCATTTGATAAACACGCTTGTGTTTCAAATTTCGAAAGATGCCATGACACGTAGAACATTTTTCTCGTCAAATTGAATGTAATTTCAACAAGAAATACCCCAACATGACGTTGCTAGAATTTTTATCAATTATCAGCTTATGTGTTTTCTTTCATGAAGAGACACGTCTGGAGTGATTTCTCTTCCGTGTAGTTTATGCTGGCCCACCTAATCGTGCCTGCAACACCCACTCATTAAAATGCTTATTTTTAGGAGTGAAAGCTACTATAGCTATATGCCAGTTCTTGGATTTGATTTATCAAGTTCCTATGTCTTCGTCTCTTTAACTTCACACCGTGGACACAATAACTGCCATTGTTCCCGTCCCCTATCTTATAGCATGTAATACTGTGAGATTTGGGACGGGAACAATGGCAGTTATAAGAGACTAGTTTTGCGTATTGTTAAAAAGTTATACTTTCGGCTTTCGTTCGATATGTCTGTTGTGTCTCTACAGACGTTTGCATGCATTTGCATTAATCTACTATTGATGTATGTGTTATAATGTGTTTTTTACAGTATAATATGTAAATCGTTATATCCATAACGCATATCGATACTATTGGCGCGAGCTCGATGGACACCTATGTTTCGAATTAAGTATTTTCACGGAAATGAATATAATTATGCATTTCAATAAACGAACTGAACGAACTGAAGTTGTACTGTGGTAAACAAACATGGCGTTGAATTTAGTACTGTATCAGGCATTGAGCGATATTACTGAGTATGATTTAAGCAAGCCACTTCTCAAGTGGTGTACATGTATATGAATTATACAGACTGTGTAATATTCTAAAGACGAATAGTAAATTGTACATTAAATCGCAAAATCATGCAATAAATACGTCCTAACTAGGTATCATTGAATTATGCAGGCCAAACATGCTAACATAACCTAAAACCTAATCAACTATTGCAATAATAGTTTCTGATAGTACTCACTCATATTAAACTGAGTCCGCCAATGATCGTATACATACGCAAATACTCAAATTGCGACATTGTCGGGGTTTCCCGTCGAAGTGCACGTATTTTCAGAAAAAATGGCGGTACATCTAAAATCAAAGGCCCGAAAGAAGTTTCAATTCGTGAGCATGAGCAACATAGAATCATCATGATCACCAAAAGCATACAAATCTGGCCCATGGTATGTTAAAGTCCTATTAGCTTTTTGCTATAAAAACATGCAACAAAAAACAAGCTATTGCTTATGTATCCCAAGATAATAAAAACACTCATTTCGCTAAGATTTTTGCTTTTGTAATATAGAAATATGTAGAGCGCGTGACGTCCCTTTTTGACGTGTGTATATAACATGACTACGGGAAAACACAGCTGTTCTATAAAAAAATTATTTCAATGATTGAAAAAAAATACGATGGTGGTTTCGGAAACAATTTGTCTTGCTATAAAGTATGCACGGGAGGAAAACACACCGGATTCCTCTTTTATAGGACAAACCGACACTTTTACGACCGATACATTTATAAGCTTATGGGACTTTAACTGTTTCGGTTGTCTTAATTCAATGAGCCATTATCACGTTACTCTCCATAATTTAAAGAAATAGGAACAGTTTACTGTTGTCATGGGAATGGCAACTTTTCTGGTTCATTGAGATTTGTAAAGAATCAACTTCACATTTTAGACTCTGTATCAGTATACTGGTATGTAAGAGAAGGTAGACTAAAAAGTATGTTGTAGTGACTGATTTCACTGATGAATTTTCAGAGAAACTGGATGAGTTTTTATTATATTGATAGCACCAATCAAAACACTGTACTTATATATGAACATGTCACTTTCAGACAACAACAAGAGCTGTTTGTATGACAGCAGGCTCCACTTTTCTCGATGTTTAAGAGTTAAAAAGAACTAAAGAATCATATTGTGTTATGTAGATGGAGCAGTATTTATAACTTCATCGATACATTTATCTCACTGTCTGTCTGATACCCCTGGATAATAACATGAAGAACTTCAAGTTGACTTTACAAGTCAATCACATAAGTGGTTACTGAAATATGTGCATGCTAGTAACTTGTATGCATAACTTTAACCACATTTTTGAAGTATAAAGGGCCATACTTGGCGAAAATCCAACCAAAATTATCTGACTCGTCTGTCTGATACTCATGGGCACTATATATTCTCAAAATAGTCGAGCTGCAAAACAAAAACATTTGACCATTACTGTCACATGAATGACCAATCCACATAAATTACATGCTGGTTTTTTTTTAAAGTTCTATTACGCGCCTGCTTTTCGTTTAACCCCGAGGCACTGTATGTCAGCAAAACGCATCCTTGGCTATCTTCAGATTTACCATAATCATAAGTTATCCCATGAACGTATCTTATGATTGATTATAGCACGCTGTGGAACCAAATCAACACTTTATTTTTATCAGCCACGTGTATTTCTTACGCGGCCCGCCATTCATTTTTTGGGGGAAACTGTGATCAAATTTGTACTCATTGCATTCGTTTTGAAAATTTATTTTCTTTCACTATGTGAAATATGAAAACAATCAAATAATAGCTTCTTCGACCCTTTTGGTGATTTTTAAGTTGAATTCATCAATCGTTCGCAAATCTCGGATATTTACGTATGTTTACGGAAACAACGTGCATTTGGTGATGATCAAATCTGCTGATTAGGTATCCATGTATATACAGTCACAGCATGATGTAATATACAGGGTAATATAAATTGGGCGCATTGAATAAATTTTTAGGATAATTGAGGTAGAATTACAATATGAATGAAAATATAAGAATCTGTGAAATATCTAAGTTTACATCTGTATTGAAAGCAAAAACCCACTTTGTTGATGTTATAAAAAATAACATAAATACAAAATGGATTTCACTATTGTTAAAGCCCCATTAGCTTTTTGGATTTTAAAATTGAAGTAAGTCTTATTTTACCTGTACAGATGTGAAACTGACTTACTTTCAATAAAAAAAATTCGATTTTTTTTAAATCTCAAAGTATATAGAAATACAGCACAGTATTTTTTTAATGATGTTGCATAAAAAGAAAAAGCATCTGACATCTATTTCATGTGATATTGCTAAAGGAATATTGTTATAGACGCGGCAAGTAATATATATAATAAATTTTATTCCTTATATCTTACTATCATTTTATATATTGTTCTAATTGGCCTATAAATAGACGATGATATTTCATTAAATTAACTTTTTTATTAATTCATTTTTGACACTTATAAAAAAACAAGACATGAAATGATATAGATTACCTACTTTCTATATCTATTTTTTCAATGATGTGTATCGTAGGGTGGATGATAAATTTTTTTGAGTTTCCTTTATATGGATGCTAACTCTACCTGTTTGTTGATTTTTTATACGTATCTCACTTTGATTCATAAACAATTGGGGACACCGAGTTATATATCTTTTTAGATATCATTTTATCATTTGTATTGTTTTTCTATTTCGTGATGGAAATAAATATATGTACCATTTATTGAAGGTTGTAATGGATTTGGAAGTAATTTCATGCCCGACTTTTTTAAGAGAAGGAAATCATTTTTCAAGCATAAGTGAATCGTAGTTGTTTCCCTTGAAAATTGATCTGATACCTGAGTTGGACATGGTACTATTAAAAGTCACCGCTTGAATACTGAATATACTATTAAAACTTACCATTTAAAATACCTGGAGTGCGTCTTATCAAAGATCGTACGCTTGTTTTGGTCGTACGTCGATCGTACGATTTTGGAGGTGTTTTATCAAAGATCGCCAATGATCTTAGACGTACGAATATCGTAAGATTATACCTCAATCCTACGATCGCCAGAAAGCAGTCGTAGATCAAACAAAATGGCCGCTTTAGTCCTGTTAAATCGAAGACGCCGTCGAAGGCAACGAAAATTTCAACCTAGACTAGATAATATAGTAATTTAAATAATGAAGAAGTTGTCGACAGGTACCGGCTCAACAAAGATAGTACTCATGAGTTGGAAGAGCTGTGTAGAGATGACTTGTCTCCGTCAACAAATCGTTCTTGTGCTCTCAGTAGCATGATAAAGGTATGTAATTGTTTTCATCAAACAGTTTTAATGTATATATAGTGATAAGTATGTAATCGGTACCCCTACATTACATTGTATCTCCCTTGCAATAACGTAAGCCGGGTGTGATTAGGTTGAACCGTAAAGTTCCGTGTTGTTGCTGAACTCTTCCGCATTATACTCTCTGATCTCTGTGAATATTTTGGTGTCGATAAAAAATATTATCGAGTACAGCATGAAACATAATCGTCTTAGGAAAATAGAAGATAATGAAATGCTTAGTTCAGCCACATAGCGGTTATCAATTTAAAAAAAAAATTCTTTGTCGTATCTTTGTCTTCAAAACCACAGGAGATTGAAATTACGACTCAGAACTAACTTAAGATATAGCCTCTTACTATCAAGCTATATATATAAACACAAGGAATGAAACAATTTTTTCCCGCCATCTGTCAAAACGAACATAAGTCCAGTTTTTATCATTATATTAAATGTGGTATATATAAGTATTTGTTAAGATACATTTTATATTAAAGGCTAATATTTTATTCACTTCGGTGTTCTGTCTTTATAAATGCTAAATGCAGCAACCGAATTGCATGCAGAATTAGAGAAAAACACGGATATTCTTTACACCTGGGACATGTCAGCAAGTTTAACTAGTTCCCGTGGTAAATTTTAGTGTACTTTTTGTAAATAATGCCACAAGTTAGAGCATTCATGTGTAATAATACCAGTTTTACGCGTTCCTAGTGGTTGGGCTAAGAACGGTGTTTCATTCCTTGTGTGTATTATATACAAATACGAGTGATTTGTTGTAGCAAGTGACATATGGATAAAATTTTATTCTCCTGTGTTCAAAACAAACATGGCGGCTCGCATACAAGATGAACGCGCAAGTGACATGCAACTGTTTTAGTCTTTTGACCGGCGCTGTATAAAACCTACGATGTAGAAACTCTACGCCGAATAGCCTGTCTGACATTGTGTGTATATTGACTGTATGGACATTAACATGAATGTGAAGACGACTCGTGAGCCTCGTAGCTTACGAATGTTCTGTTCCGACGTGAATGCAAAGCTTTGCACGGGTATGCTGACATTTTTATTGCATAATACCAAGGACTTATATATATGTGTATAAGTCCTTGATAATACCACAACGTTTGCCTTAAAATTTCATTTATTGTGTTTAAGTAATTTAAGTTTTATATGAAGTGCTTCTTTGGTTGTAAATAAAAAGTCAACTGTTACCTGAGTGTGTAATATTATAAATTAATGATTAACCTCAAGATTGTCTGTTCAGTGTTAGTATGAGCGAGTTAGTATACAGTACATGTCACATGAACTTCATGTAAACATTTTATCTCTCTTTGGTGCAGTTTTTTAGTCAATGTTTTCATATGTGGGATTGTCTACTGTTTTCTTAGATATAATTTTCCACTGTATGCAAGCTGGTTATATTTTTTAGAAGATATTTCTTGTTCCTTGCATCAAAGTATTCAAGGAATCAATTAAAATGTAAAAACATTTATAACGAATGTTAAAATAAGGGATGAATTGTCTTTAAAAATATAGAGTAGTATATATATGACTTATATAAATGAGACTAAGAATGTACATTATGTATAATTCATTAATTAGTGTGATAAAGTATAATGCATTTGGTCAATTTGACCAGGGTGTGAGGTTACCATACAAAAATTATGATGATATTACTGTATGTCATTTTGTTTTAAACATTATGTTTATGTTTTAACGACATTATGTTACTACCTACATATTGCAATGTTGTTAAGAGGAATGGTCAGACTAAAGAGTATGAAGTAATACAACACTGCCTGCCTATACAACAAATGTACTCCATATTCACATATTCATTTGATTACTGAATCCCAAATGTAACTTACAGTTTTAGCCTGTAATAATTGTACGCATGTACATATATTTATTTATTTATTTTCCTCCATATTAGGAGAGCATTCCATGAATAATAACAATGTAACATATATACATGACATCATAATGATGAAATAATTACTCATACAATTTGAACTATATACATAAGCAAAATGTACTAGGTACATTAGGTCTATATATAGACAAACCTGTGTGTGCGGTCACCGCTGAGTAAAGGCCACCAGTCCAGTCAATAAAGGCTGTATCGTGTATTACCGAATGATGTCCATTGTTGACAGGTTTGACTGTACATACATCTTAATGGCCTCTGATTTTTAGTTTCGAAGGTTTACATTATACGTAACACATTAATAAATATTAAAGAAAGAATTGCATAGAAAATATACAAGTTTAGACCGCAAACGCAAAGTTCATACAATAAAAGTTATATTCTACGTTCATTAGACTTAGTTATAAGCATATTGTTATGCTAACTGTAAATGATACTGTTTATGTTTTAACGCCGGTTTTCTGTACATTTGTTATATATTTATATATAAAGTGTGCAAATTCAAATATCATGTTTAACACTCTGAATAATATAACTGAATTTGTTTTATCTGTATATAGCGGGATAAATAACGAAAAAATAGTGCAAATTGTCATACAAGCGCAAAATTTTCCACACATGTTGGGGATGATATGTAGAAACGACTTAGGGTGTGTGCCTCGATTCAAGATGGCCGCCAAATTTTCAAAATGGCCGCCAAATTCTTTTTCAATCAAAGAAATTTTTATCAAAACTCTCAATACAAATAAATTATACTACCTTAGCTCATTTTCATAATATGTTCAGTATGTTTATACATGTATATCAGTAAATTCGAACGAATTTTGTGAAATACCCCCCCCCCCCCCCCTCGTCCCCCTTTAATAGTTGTCGTGTATAGAACGTGACTTATTTGCCTTAGTGCAGTTTTAGGCATACATTAGTTAACCATTAATTGCTCCAGGATAGAAGTCAGGACAGAAATTTATTGGGAGGGTGCCCGGGGCTGCATACGTAAATAGACATTACATTAGAAGTCTGTTTGTGCCTTTTCACGGAGGGCAGACATGGTGTCACACCCGGTAAATGCGTTGAAAAATGGGAGAACTTATACACTTTTGCCCAATTTGTTCGACCATTTTATGCACCGGAAACCAACGGAAGTCTTTTGCTTTTAATGTCAAACTCCAACCAAATAGTGTCAGTATTGATTTCTTTGAAAACAGACACTGAAAAAAACTAAAATGTCTATGTCAGAACCCCTTAATCACCACGTGCTTTTTTAAAGCCGTTATCCACAGCGTGTTTCATATTCTTCATCGGTGCATGGGGTCAACATACTTATGTAGTGCTTTAATTTGTAACCAAATCCAGTAGCTCCGTTGTGTTATTATCCACCTTTAAAAAGTTATGTCAGTTGCTTGGAATTTTATTCGAACCCATTACTAACAACTGTCTAATACCTGATCAACGAGCTGTTCTTTTAAATTAGGAAGACAAAAACATCAGTAATGTAGTCATCAAACGTTTTCGCAGCACCTTAAGTATTAGTACATTTATTTACAAATGAAGCTTTTAAGCGCCGTCAAAAATCAGAACATCGGCAAGAGGTTCGTCTATTGGGGTTGTCACATTTTGTTCGAGTACTTGAAAGAGTTGCCACTTAGTTCGTATAATTAAAAATGCCATTGTTTGAAAGCGAAGGAGGTTAAGCATGGCCTTCGTGGTCCATTCAATTCGCACTGAAGATTCTGGCAAGATATATAACGATATAAAAATACCACAGTTTGCTTTCATTGTTACTGAAGATTTCACTTCTGAAACGGCATCTTTACCTTTCTGCTGAATACTCCTTGTGTAAAATTAAAATTTAAAGGGCTGAAAACGTCAACGTTTTTGTACAAGATCGACGTGGTGGGTATAATTACCTAAGTCTTTAGTGATGGTATTCGTTAATTCTATAAGTATAAGTTACTATTATTGACAGGCTTCCGAATGTCTCTTCGCGCAACACAAGATCTTGTAAAGCGTCTTTAGTTACGAGATTGATCCAGATCACGCACCGACTTCCGGAAGAGCGAATCGGCCGCTTATGCCAATTCACTACACTCCCCCCGACTTTATAAGTTCGAGGGGTCTCCCTGTGGTTTCATATTATCTAAGTGATGCAACCAATTTACAGGCGACACATACGCTAAGCTTTCTTCACCTGGGTAGACACCACTCTGCGGGTGCCATCCAGGGCTGACTCTTTCCTCTCTTCCCCTCTCATATTAGAGAGGGGACTTCCCAACTCTCATATTAGAGAGGGGACTTCCCAACTCTCATATTAGAGAGGGGACTTCCCAACTCTCATATTAGAGAGGGGACTTCCCCCACTCTCATATTAGAGAGTGGGGTGTTGTCTACTGAGAGGGTAAGCTGTAGAGCGTTCGAGCATTTTCACTCGAAACTCTCAGAACCTCCTCCCAGGTCTCTTCTCTTGTGTTGGCCACCCACCGGGCAGTTGTGCCCAATGTAGCCGGTGTAGAGACGCTCCTGCTTTCCAAATGGAAGTACGGGACATCTGTCTCCAGCAGGAGACGACTGGGCTCTAAAGTACGCAGAGCCTCCCACTGACCCCGGTTGAACCGGTTTACCCACCCCGTAAATCCAAAATGGGTATTGGGAAAGACTGCAATCCATTTGTCACTTGTTGCTGCATTGCCACTGAAGCAGTGCTTATGGATTTTCTGCTCGGCTGGGACCACACCTTTGAGGTGATACAAGAGCTCGAGCATTTCAGTCTTGTCGTCTCTACAGTGGAGTACCAGCACCTTATCTGGTACAAGGAATGACAGGGCCCGGTCAAGGACTTCATGCTGCAAGTCCCAACCACAGGGATCAACACGGGAGTGGTCAAGGCCCACCTCCCCTAGTGCACTGACCCCCTGGAACTTGAGGCATTCCTCAAACCTCAAACAGTCCCACTCTCTTAGGTCTCTACAGCCCCTTGGATGGACTCCTATGGCTACCCCTATTCCCTGTGAATAGAGATCAGATGGGATGGATATGAAGGAGAATAAAAAAATACAGCTACCCCTCATATCACATTTACCTCATCCCCTATCTCGGGGTCAATTTTCCCCAAGATTCCTTTCAAGATGGCAGTTTTGCCTACCTTGTGCCTTAATCGGTCCAGGTGGAAATGGCTGTCTACCACTTAGGGGAACTTCGATAACGGGATACTTTTCCCGCATCTCCTCCCGCATGCTTGGAGCCATACATGCAGCTACCACCAGGAACACTCGCCAGTGCATTCAAAGAGCTGGCGAATTCAATGGTTCCACGCAGACCTAATTCTGACCCTGCAGACCACCTTCCGTACATAGGTCCTTAAATGCCGTTACCATATACTTGGACATGGTCACTAATCCTTTGGTTACCATGTTAAGGTTACCTATGTACTGTGCTAGGACATTAAGGTCCAGGCTGGTGACTATCCGGCTTGCACAACACAGCAAGAGGTTCATCCGACTTCGGATAACCTCTGGGGTGTTGCCCGGAGCTCGTCCAACACTCCAGGTACATGCTCGCTAAAAGCATTAACCCTTGTCAGTGTAACCCCACATCCAGGTATAGGACAAACATTTGTGTCAACCCTAACCGATGGGTGCCTCTCCAATCCTTCCCTAGACCTCTTAGCGGGTTCTCTGAAGTCGCTGGGTTGAGATCTAATGGAATGGTCCTCCTTTCTTGGCTGTGGCCTTCTTGAAGAGCTGTAGTAGCTAGTGGCCAGTTCAGGGTAACGTCTTGACTCCTTGCGTGAGTCGCTGACGTCAACCATTCTAGGCGCACCTGGCCCTTTTTGGTGCCAGTGGCCTTTGCCACTTGCCTTCTCACAGGCAACCTTCTAGCAGGAGACTTCTGGTATCTCCTGGGAGACGCCGTTGCCTCAGGCCTCTTCAAAGGGATTTCCTTCTTGAAGGTGAGTTCATCTCCCTCCGAGCCCCTTCAGGAGTTACCTTCGGAGAGGTTTTTCTGGGTTCTTCTTTCCGGGACGGCCCTGGTTGGGGGGCGGGTGAAATATTCATTTCGGATACTCCAGACCCTCCTTCTGCTTCCAGAAAGTTATCAATTTCGGCAGTGAGCCCAGAGATCGCTTGTGTCTCTCCGAGCTCCTTGTTGCCTTCGTCGGCCACTACCACTATCATCTCTGGGTTCTCCTTTAAACGGATATCCCGAGATGGCCCCGCTGGCATTGGCCTCTATCAATGCAATCTCATGGAATTGCATGATTTTGGCCTCTTCAGCCACAGTTCTCAGCCAGCTCCTGGGCTCGTTCTTTTTCCCCTTGGCGATTTTCACCTGGGTCATGAGGGTAGAAACCTGTTTGCCTGCATGTTCCTTGGACAACATTATTGCCTGGACCAACCCTCTGGCAGCCAGGATATGACCATTTTCATTGGCCTTGTGGATATCGTCAATGGAATACATTTTAAATCTGAAAACATACATGCAAGCCATTATTGCATCAGTTATCATACAACCAATAACGCTCCCCTGAGTTTAACTAGTTACACTGTTTTTGACCCCGACATATCCTGCACCAATACTTGTCTATGTGTAATGAATTCGAGGCAGTTACATTAACGCATGAGCCATGGAACCATTCTTCACAGCCATCACATTGGATCATAAACCGGCCTGGCCATGGTTTACGACACACACAGTACATGGTCCCGTCTTCGTCCTTGTCGCCGTCATCAGTGGTAGGGCTTTGAAGCCATTTTGTTATCCATGTTGGGATAACCCGGTCCCAACACTTCTTCATACGGTCGTGATTAACAACGAATATTGTTTTCCGTAGCATCACACGATACAGAGAAGTAGAAATATTTTTTATTACCACCGCGGGGCCCTTCCATGGAGGACACAGCTTCTTAGACTTCCCCTTCTTCGCCGCTGTGTCGAAGAGATACACAGCATTACCTACTTCATAAGCACGTTCTACAACACGTGCGTCATAGTCACGCTTCATACGTTTCAGTGATGTTTTGAGTGTCACCCTTGCCGCATTGTTAGCTTCTTGAATATTTTTCATCAGGGTAGCCACATATTCGTCAGCGGTTACCGGCTGTGAAGCCTTGCTCGGGAACATCAGGTATGCTGGAGAGTTCACTTCTCTCCCCAACATTAGCTTGTTCGCTGTATGTCCAGTGCTCCTATTTACTGCACTTCTCATTGCACCCGCTATTTGTGGCAGGTGCAAATCCCATTGGTCCTGCGAATCGCCAATATAACACCTTACCGCATCCATAAGGATACGATTAAACCTCTCAACCTGCCCATTTGCGGATGGACGGTACGGTGTAGTCGTCCGTGTCTTATGAATCTCATGTGCTTCACATAATGCTGCGAATAACTTAGACTCAAAGTTTCTGCCTTTGTCCGAAAATATTTGTAGTGGGTAACCAAATCTAGAAAAGAAGCTATCTACAGCCGCTTTGGTTGTAACTTCTGCTGTTTGCGATGATAACGGTACACACTCCATCCATTTGATGAACTGATCTATCGTCATTTGGACATACTCATTTCCTGTTCGAGTCTTAGGCAGTGGCCCCAGGAAATCAATATGAACTCTTTCCATAGGGGCACTTGCCTGATACACTTGCATCGCATTATGTCCATACTTAGCAGCCTTCTTATTCTGGTTACATTTGGAGCAGGTGACTATATAATTTGCTACATCGTCACCCATCCCTCTCCAAAAGGACATTTCCGTCAATCTAGCCTTGGTTCTCGCCACCCCCTGGTGACCAGCAGACGGTATGTCATGATTCAACCTTATAGCCTCATTTGAAAGGCTACCTGGCATCACCATGTCCAACTCCTCATCATGCTGTTTCCTATGAAACAGAAGTTCCCCAACTAGAATAAACTGTTCTTTATCATTCAAGTATGCTTTGGCACATGGGCTGGTCAAAAACAATTCAGACTCACTTGGACTGGATGTTTTGTTCAACTAATTCAAGATTATTCTAAGATTTTGATCTGCCTCCTGGTCTCTGCGCACTGAATTAACATCCAAACCCCAGCAGGTTAAAGTGTCCTGTTGTTTAGAGACACCGCATACCCTTACATGCATGTCCCCTTCTACCATGGACAACTCCACAAATGCTTCAGCAGGTACCCCTTGTGGGCCCCTAGCTTGCTGGATCTTTTTAGGGGTCTCCCCTGTGCTTTTTGCTCTCCCAAATTTCAAGTACTGACCGGTCTTTCTATCTATAGCTTTCAAGAAGAAGCACGGGTTAATTACACCCTGTTTATCTCCTTCTGATAGGATAACATTATTGTCAGTTACAAAACAGCTAGACCCTCAGCAATGGCCTCTGTCATTTTCAAGTAAATTAGAACTTGGCATGACGACCTTACCCCACTCTGCTCTCCCCGTTGTCCTGGTTCGACTGGTGTAAAATGAATATGGTTTCTATTCATTCTACTTAGTCCATTTAACTTAATCGTTTCCCATGACTTGAAGCTTGTGCCATGTTTTACAGTTGGAAACTCTTCACTTGATTAATAGGTTTTAAATCAAGTTCAGGAACCCCCCTTTCATGAGCTTCAATCCATGTCTTTCTGCATTGTGTCTCAAAACTGATGTCAATGCCTTACCCAGAAGGACATGGTTTTTCTTGCTCAGTCTCCTGCTACTAACCTTCCCATGATTTCTTGGCGGCTTCCAGCCGGACACATGGCCTGCATCACCCTGTGATTCGCTACCATCCGGTCTCGGCTTAGAGTCAGACACAGGGCCTGCTTCACTACGTGACCGATTGGGAGTCGCAGCCCTGGCTACACAAGCCTCCGCTGCCGTGTCCCGTACGTCACCCTGTGATTTGCTACCCTCTGGTCTTGAGCGCGCCAGTTCACCATTACTTTCATCAAGGATTGCAGGATCATTGACAGTCTCTCTGTCTTTGATACCCACCAACCCATGAGAGGCTAATGGAACTGCTTCATCTACTTCTTAAGTAAATGCCGCTCTACTACAGTAGTCGCGACCCCCACAAGACAGATTGCTCAAATTGTGAGAGTGTCCAATACACTGCTGGTCAGGGTCAGGTCTCTTCGAGAGAGCATCAGCATTTCCATGCTATTTTCCTGCCCTATGAAACAGTCTCATGTGATATTGGGACAACTCCTCAATCCATCTCGCCAGCTGCCCTTGGGGTTCTCTGAAGTTCAACAACCATGTTAAACTTGAATGGTCGGTCCTTACAGTAAACTGCCTGCCCAACAAATAGTGCCTATACTGTCTAGTAAATCGCACTATTTCCAACAGCTCCTTTCGGGTTGTGTAGTACAGCCTCTGTTCCTTTGTGAGAGCGTTACTACCCTCTCTGTCCCAGCTTGCACCTGTAGCAGCTCAGCCCCTATGGCTAAGTCTGATGCATCGGTGTCAAGTATGAATTCACCTTTACTCCTTGGTAGTGCCAACACAGGTGGGTGAGTGAGAGCCCCTTTCAGATAATCAAAAGCCTCTTGCTGCTCACTTTCCCACCTGAACTTACCCTTCCCCACTACTTCGTAAAGTGGTGTGGATTTCCTAAAAAAGTCCTTAAAGACATTGAACCAGGAATGCAAGGCATGTGACTAAGACCCAGCAGTCCTGTATATTCTACAGTAGAGAGTCCAATAAAACTGACAGGGTCATTGATAGACTAGCTTCTTATTACATAATCAGTCACTTAAATTTATGGCTAATAAAAATCATAGCTACTGTATAGATACTTAAATGTTCAATGTTTAATTAAAAATATAATTTTATTTTTTTTAAGTATGTTTATATTAAATGCAAAATATTAAGATATTTAATATGATTAAAGACATTAATTACTCAAATAAATGCTCACTCACACCAATTAGTTAGGTCTGGATGATTTTGGTAAATTAAACGTCCATTTCGTGAATTTAATACAAACGTATCCTAACACCTTTTATACCTGTTAAATATTTCTAACCAATATAATTTCTCAAGCAGTACCTGTATAAACATAGTTTCTTTGCAAGTTATTTTAAAGATTATAATAGTTATCTTGTAAAAAATAATTTCATGTATAAATAGAATGATTTGATTTAGGAATAGTAGAAGCATTCAGTTGCACTTTTCATGCATTAACTATTCTTACGTAATCTGGTAATTAAAGGACACCATTAATTAATCACATAAAATGCTTACAAAAACAACAGGAAGTTATCCATAAACTAATTATCATTAAAAATCAATAAAATTTATGACCCTCTATGACTAGGTGTCAAGTCTACAGACACTTAGCTGACCGTGAAAAGACAGGATTAATCTCATTAGGGGCAATAAAACAATTAAGAGATTAGACCTCATGTGGATTTGGGGGGGGGTCACTTATATAGTAGCTGTTCAATGTCTTTAACGAATGTTCTGTGGTAGTTAGCTAGTCCCATAAACCTCTCCACATCCTTGGAACATGTGGGTGCAGGCCAATTCGACACTGTTTCAGTGTCAGCCACGGACATTGCCAGCGAGTCACTACTAACTTTCCTACCAAGAAATTCTACTTCTCTTTGGAAAAAATATATTTCTTGGGCTGAAGCTTCAGACCATGGTGCCTGAAACTTTCTAACACCTCACCTAGATTGTATAGATGAAATGTGAAGTCCTTCCCCATGACCAATATATTATCGAGGAAGGTCAGTACTACCTTCCAATTCAGTCCCCGCATTACTAAATTAATTACCCTTGCGTATGTCGCCGGAGCATTGCAAAGACCAAATTCCATTTAGACATGTTCATACAGGCCATATTTAGTATGAAATGCCGTTTTCGTGCGGTCTTCTGGTTTTACGCCTACTTGCCAATAAGCTGAGTTGGCGTCTAGTTTAGAAAACCACACATTACCTGCTAGTGTATCCAGGCAATCATCCACAAGTGGTAACGGAAAAACGTCCTTTACCGTGACATTATGCAATGTTCGATAGTCTATGCACCACCGAACACTTCCGTCCCTCTTGCAGATTAACACTGGAGAAGATGCCCAGTCTGAGGAGGACTCTTGTATCACTCCCGCATCTAACCTCTTCTTCAGATGTGCTTCTTCCTCATCTACGAAGCACGCTGGTGTACGTCTGAGCCTCTGCTTGATTGGTTTGGCCTCACCGGTTTCTATGGAGTGCTCAATCTCAGTGAATGTACCGAGATCAAACTCGTCTGACGCAAAGATATTTTGGTAAGTGCTTAGCAGTTGTGCTAAACACTTTTGCTGATCTTCTGTCAGATGGTCACTCGATTGGCTAAAGGTATCACTCAAGTGTTCGGGCACAGCCTTTCACTCAGTTCCCCCTTTGTTCCACCATCTCGGACTTCCTGAACCCTTTGGTGTTCCTCATTCGTATCTTCTGCAGACACAAATGATGCCACCGGAAGCACGTCCCAATTCATGACCTTTCTTCATGGTTAGGTACTGGTGAGTGCAGTTAACCACACACATAATGGGCTTTGTTCCTGCATTGCGCACCACCCTTGGGCCAAACACTCTAGCTTCTTCGTACGGCTCTATGACGTAGTCGGGCAACTCAGTATCCAGTGAACAGGTCAATTGCACCACTGAATGTGGTGATACAACCCGCTTCTTGGATACCTTTAACCTTGCAACCAATGGTTGTCCCTCACCGTCACCCATATTCTTAGTGATCTCATGATTGTCATACACCAATGTACCCTTACCCATGTTGAGAATTGCAGATCCCTTTGTTAAAAGATCTACGCCAAACAACATGTCCTGCTCTATTGGTGCCACATATACGGGACCACTATAATAGGACTTACCTATTTTCAATTTAATGGAGCCCGCTATGAATCCCATCATTGAAAATTGTCTACCTGCTGTGTCTAACTTCACATCCCTCGTCTTTGGTGGGGGTCTTCTCCATTTGGAGAAACCCCTGTCTGATATTATGGTAACTTCTGCTGCTGAGTCAACCACGGCTGTGACGGTTTGTTCACACACACAGACAGGTATTGTGAATGACGAAAAAGATTTCAACACACACACTTTAATCGGACAACAAGTGTTTGTTGCTTTTTCGTCTGTACAGCCGCAGTTTTGTTCCGCGACTGCACCTTGTTCTTCCTTTGGAGCTTCCGGTACCTTAGGATCGGCATTAGCATTGTTACAGAGGTAACATTTTCCCGTTTTTCCCCCGGCCCTCATAATCCTTACGCCTTTTTCCTTTGGGTCGACCCCCCTCCCCCTATCCTTTTCAAGAGTCTCGAGGTCGATTTGAATGTTCTCAATCATTTCCTCTAGGCTCTTAAGGCTAGTACTTTGCACTTCACTTAATTCCATAGTACTTGCAATAACACGCACATTTTCCAAAGTAAGTTTGTGTCCTTTCTCAAGTAGTTTGGCTCTCAATCGATGAGAAGTGCATTTCTCGATAACTTGATCCCGAATAGCTTCATCTGCACGATCAAATTGGCAATGAACAGCTTTACGCCTTAATCTGGTAACATACTGTTCAACAGTTTCAGAGGGTAACTGACAAGTATTCCTAAACTCGTACCTTTCATAGGGTATGTTCACTTTAGGAGTAAAATGCCTCCTGAACGTTTTGACACACTTTTGATAAGAATCATCTACTTTCTCTCCAATTTTTTCAAGTGTTAAGAATATGTCCTGAACCTCTTATCCAGCGTGATGAAGCAATAACGTCCGTTTTTTATCAACATCGGTATTACCTTTTCCCGTTGCATACAGTTCAAAGGTTCTAAACCACCTCTCCCATGCTTGACCAAGGTGGGTGGGGTTCACATTTGGATAAAACTTATCAATTCCTGGTAGTTCCAGCGCAGTAGCCATCACTTTTACAGTATTCTGTCAGTATTTAAACTTATTGCAGCTACTTTCCAATTGTTTTTTATCCTCGTCGCCAATTTGTTACGTTTTGGGAGCAACAAAACAAATTCAATTTCAACACGTGCAGTTTATTTCAAATACGATCCGGAAAACTTTGCACTTTAACCCCAACTTGATCATTCTATAACACAAGGGAAACAACCAGTGAAATTATTATTTAACTATTACATAATGGTTAGCTCCCTTGACATGAGTATGAAATAATAGTAAGACACTACAGTAGAAAAGGATTAATCTTTGTATATGCAAATTTTTTTTTTTTAAATATGTACGTTAGAGTTATTTGTGATGTACATCTGATTTTAATCTGACATCATGCATCATTGGTTATGATTTTTTAAAACTTATCACATCACATATTGTGTAGGTACCGGTATATAATGAAGGATATACAGACAGAGGGATACAAGAGTACAACATAACATGTGCATCAAACTCATTAACATAACATTTTTACTACAATTGTATCCATTTTTTCAGGATTTTCTTGAACATAATGAAGCTGAAGCGTTGCCTGGGGTTAGTGGGTATCCTCTACGGGGACACCTACTAATCCCAAAGCTGACTCCGAGCACATAACATGAGGAGCAGTTCAACCGCCACCTTTGTAAGGGTAGAATCGTTATTGAAAGAGACTTTTGGCTATTACAATCACGTTTTCGGTAAGACCCTCTTTTATTTATTCATATCAGACAAAATAAAATTTTGTTTTGTTGAAACTGAATACTGCTAGGCCCTGAGTAATGCACCCAAATGTCATGAAATACACAAGTTTGTCTTAAATATTAAGTAGTCTGATTAAGATTTATAAAACCTTGCATATGCGAAAGCTGTTCTTCATTTCATATGATGTTTTTTTTTAAATTAGATGTCTGCACAGACCTGGCGGTGTGCTCCAATTTAGGCCTGAAAAATGCAGTCAGGTGATAATGGCTTGTATGCGGTTGCACAATTTGTGCATATCAAGTGGCGTGCCTAGACCGTGTGAGCTGATTCGTGATGAGAACGATGGAGACCACTATGTTATGATGAATAACAATGCAAGGAATGGAATGGATGTTAGGGATGCAGTTATCCGAATGTTTTAAATGTGCTTGTTTTATGTAAATTGTTTGTCTTAATGTATTGTTTGTTTGTTTTTTTTTTTTTTTACTTGCAACATTTGATTTTTTATTACATTTTTGTATAATTATGTTATAGTTCATAAGTCATCGATTGTTACATATTATGCAATCTAGTTTCATTTTTATATATATATAATACTTTTCACCGAGTATGCTATTCAGTTCCAAGGGATCTGCGGTTTATTTATTTTTACATTTAGTATAGATAGTAAAAGACAACTTCAATAAATATACGAATTACAATTATACTGAACATGAATACAGGAAGGAAATACATTTATTTGTTTTTAACATTTTATTACATGCTCCAAATTTAATATTTCACATTTTCATATATCGAGGGCTGAATGTGAAACTAGTGCAAGCGACATTTTTGACAAAATCACTTTTTTCAATAATCATTTGTAAAAATAACTTATCTGTCTGTTGTATCAATATAATCTTTGGGATCCAATATTTAACAAAATAATTGCAAATTATAACAAATGATGTAGGTGAAAATGGTCATATTTTCAATTGCGAAACTAGTCTAAATTCACTTCATGTGGAAAATGTTTTATTGATAAAAGTACTATTAAGTTTTCTTAAAGTATTTACTAAAACAAAGTATTTTGCTCAGGAAAAATCCAGGTAGCAATAGTTTATGGGGGGGGGGGTTAAAGATGAAAGATATAATAAGTTAACATTGTTCCATAGTGATAAAGTTGTATGATAGAAGATTCAATAATTCAAAATTGTTCCTTATTGATAAAATTGTATGATAGATGATACAATAATTTAACATTGTTCCACATTGCTGAAATGGTATGATAGAAGATGTAATCATTTAACATTGTTTCTTATCGGTAGAGTTGTAAGTTATTGACGGCGCCGATCACGGCGCCGTCAGTATTGAATACTGTTAAAAAATCGCACTGGTGTTGCGTAATCGATTTGGGAGAAACTGGTATTATTAATCATTTTTTACTTTCTTTTTTAATCTTTTTTAAACAATCTAATATGTATTGTATGCATCCATTAAGTGATAAAAAATGTCAAAATATTTAAAATGAACGTTTTTTACCGTTACTACAAAGCTTTGAAAATGTTTTCTGTATATATAATAGCTTCCCCCAAAACGGTTAGGCTACGCTCCTTTTATACGTTCGTTTCTAAACCTTACTACCCCAACTTCGCAAAAGTACCGAAAACGTTTTCGAAGCTTGTTTAAGCCTATCTGAAAATCAGTTGTTAAAAGAACAATAGGGTAAATTAAAAAATCAACGACAATTGATCTTGTTTACTTCGTACAAGCCTATATAATGGAAAAACTGTAGTTACAATGACCAAACTATGCAAATAAGTCTTGCCTTATGAAAACCATATTTTGTATTACGTTTATATACAACGCATTGGCGTTTTAACGGATTGCGAAGAAAACAGCAATGGAGATAAAACATACCGTAATTGATATAATTCTTTGAGCAGTTATTATTGAATTTTGTTTCGTGAATTCAGTTTCTTTCTAGCTGCGTAAAACAGTAGAAACGTTCGTTGTTTTTATCTC
This sequence comes from Lutraria lutraria, assembly GCA_964023205.1. Lineage (NCBI taxonomy): Eukaryota > Metazoa > Mollusca > Bivalvia > Venerida > Mactridae > Lutraria > Lutraria lutraria. Next base: position 5,956,866 of record OZ026840.1, read on the forward strand.
CATTTTTTTTTGTCTCCGTTTCGCGAAAAACTCGCTCCGCCAGCATTTTCCAGCCAGACACTATCAATCGACCAATGAAAATGTTACAAGTAACCACATGTTAAAGCGCGTCACTTTCCGCCATATTGGTTGACTGAACACGAAAGACAACAACGATAACTGTCAACAAACATGGTAAGAAGTATTTAACAGTAGATAGTAGGTAGTTTCCATCAAGGTTGTCTAAATTTGCACCGTATAATGGAATGCAGTGTACTGCAATGTCGCTCTTTCGGCATTTTTTCAATGCCAGCCTTGAAGTATTTTTAATTTCATAAGTCTTGATATTGACTGTATATCAGTGTATGTTGAATGAAGGAAATCGCTTGTATGGAAGTATAGTTCAGTCCATCGGTGAACTTAGATATCTTGGACATAATGATTTGCCGAATGTTGCTACATTTAGGGGTCAGTTATATGATGTACAGTACACCTCAGCAGGGTTCTCAATAACTGCAGGCCAATTTAGCCGCTTAGAAGCTTACCTCATGTTAAATTTTATCAGGAAAAATGAACACCCAGGCATATTGTCATGTAGGAAGTTTTAATCTAGATGTCAATAAGACGTCAGTGACTCATCAATAATTGGAGATTTAAGTTAGAAATGTGTTTGGACCGGTTAGGAATCTCAAAAGTGTTTAAATATTGATAGAAAATGCCCGGACCCCTAAGCAGGTCTGTTAGTCTAGCTTTTAGGGCCTGTTGGCCCCCAAACTTATTGAGAACTGTGCTTCAGATATGTATTACGGCTATATAATATCAACAGACCTGTCGAGTTACGTTAGGGCCAATTGCCATTTTTCGACGCAATTTCTCAAGCATGCCTACTCTCGCCTTACCAAATCTTGACTGTTGATGGTGTGACAATCGCTTTGTATATCGATCCTCAAACTAATCATTTCCTTTTATTTGATTCCCACGAAAGAAATAGACATGGGTTACGCAGTGATTACGGTACTGCTGTGCTGATATCTTATGACACATTAGATGAGTTATTTGTTTTTCTTTTTGTTCATTATACAGACCATTCTTATGAATTGACTCCAGGTTATTGGTCAAATATTTTCGAGCAGGGTAATACCCAAAGAACTGCCTTTTCTTATTCATAGTCATTGTTTGATGATGTACATGAAGTACATAGCCAATTATTGAATGATTATGAGTATGTTGCACGTCCGCTTCAGTCAAGTGAACGATTCTTTTTGAAATTTGAATTGTCAGTTCCTAATAACATACAGTCCTATGATCTGGTTAATATGCAAACTGCAACACCTGCATTTTTTTGCCTAATCTTTGTTTCCAAACACAGAAATTACTGTCTAATTTGAGCTTAACACTTGCAACAATATTAAGATGTCAGCAGTTGATCAGCGTTTCAGTAATCAGTTAATATTAAAAAAGTATGTGCTAAGATGAAAAGGTAGATGAAAAAAATCATACTCATTTAAATTGAATATATATACAGTTACAACTCACCTTAAGACCTCTCAATAATGTGACTCACTCAAAATTACAGTCTGCAAAATAAGCACTTGACTAGTTGTCCCAGACAAGTAATTATTGATTTGGACTATTAACTTAAATCAATAAGTATGTTTATAGTATAAAGGAAAACTATTCACTTTTGGTGATTTGGACGAGTAATTCCAACTGTAAGTAACTTGAGAACTATTTAATTTCCTATCCTTTAAACTTCATAGACTATATCTTACAGAGCTTAAATTTATAATACTAATATTTTCAGTTCATTTCCAATGATGCTGTACTGTGTCAATAGAAGATGAGGACGTTGACAACATTTAAAAAAAAGGGTGATTTGCTGTGCAAATGAAAGACGAGGAGTTGGTGTATTCAATTGATTCACTGTATGAAGTTGCTTCATATACTGCTTGTAGTACAAAAGGTGTGGACTTTTTTGTCTATAGGCATACTACTTTTTGGATTAGACTTTATTTTCACTGTTTATTAGTTGTGGGTTTCATACAAACCCTGAAAAGTGCTTGAATTTCTATATTTCAGATTTGAATGCAAACTGGCTTGCATTAAATTTATAATAGTCAAAAAAAACTTTTTAAATTTGGAAATGTTATGCTTGATAAGTGGTCGAGTTCATGAATAGAATCAATAAATGTTAAAATGTCATGTATACGGATGTCTGTGTGGGAAACATATGTTTTGGTCATAAACCACATAATAGTTCTGACTGATTTTCATATGTTGTCAAAGGGAGAGACATTGTGTATAGAATACACAGTCATGTGTTGTTTTGTGTTCCCATTTATATATAAATAAGTGTTTTATTTATACATTTACAGCTTGTCGCAAGAAGAAATTAGTGGAAGGTGTATGTCCAACTTGCGAAGGAACAAAAGGATCAAGAACTTACAGATGCAAGTTGTCAGTCATTAGAGACAATTTCTCAAAGGATGTTACCTTAAGATGATTTAGTTAAATTATTTGGGAAGTTACCACAAGAGGAAGATGATGATCTATTTTCAGCAAGGTGGAGTCGTTGCCAGTAAATTTTACAGCAAAATTTTCTGGGACAAACTTCTATAATATTGTGAAAAAAATAAATCAATAAATATATACTCTTCAGAACATGCAAATTTACCATGCAGATATTTTTCTAATTTAACATATTTACATTTTAGATGTGTGTTGCTTTAAAGGTATAATTACATTTTGGAAAGAAGTCTAAAACCAGAAATTAGCATTTTAGACAATAGTATGACTAAAGAATATATACATTTTTGTGTGTTCACAGTACAATTTTTGCCTGTTAGAAAAAAATGTTTTTGACAGTGCATGCAATTTTTAGTTATTTTTGAGTAAAAAAATACTCATGATTGTTTTTTTAAATGAAAATTAATTTTACCAAGAAATCAGGTAATACAATATGATGTTTTTTTTTTATATATGTTTGTTATGTAAGTGATCAGTAAACTTAATAAGAAACATAGAAAAATTAAGGATTATTGCTTTAATAGTCAATTTCTTCAATTCATATTTATGAAACTTCTTACCAACAAATGATTATAGGAACACTGATCATGGCTATTTATTTCTAACCAAATGCCATTGTGCTACAATATTTATTGTATGGTAAAAAACAACACTTTGGTTTATTATACTGTAGGACTTTCATTGCTCTAGTTCATCTATAACAAAATGAAATATAAACTTTTCTGATACTTTTTCCTTCTGTATATTAACAGTCTTTCTGTCATTAAATTATGTTAAAGTTAGGTACTGGGCCATTTGGGGTAAAGATTCATTTGGAAAGTAATAGAAAACTTACCAGAGATCAGACTTTGAGCTTTATCTTGTCCATTGTTGTTGTTTACATATCTTAGTAAATATGTCTATGTATATATATATTGCTTGTGTTTTGTGTACACCAGGCTACAGGACTTTCTCGGTAGAGATGTTGTTAATCATGTTTGCATTACGACTTGTATGATCTCATAAAAAATCAATTTTTCAACTTTGACATGTTTCTTTTTATTCCCATTTAAACTCATAAAAATCATTTTTAATAATCCATGTGCCATTGATTATTTCCTCAAATGTATATCTGTATAAAGCTTTAAGGAAAGTGCAAAAAAGTTCTCTTATATTTTAGTTCTCCTGTCACTATTGTTATCTTTACATTTCTTTGTAAATATGTATATTTTTGTGTGTGTACCAGACTACAGGACTGTCTTGGTATAAATGTTGCTAATTTATTTTTTGTAACTCTTATAATATCATAAGCAATTCAATCTTTCCTATTGCATTTTTCCATTTAAACTGTAAAAACTTTATTTTTGTTAAACCATTGACCATTGATTATTTTCCCAAGTAGAGCTTGCAATCTTCACCAGATATTAGTGGCTGAATTAGGTCAGTATTTAATTTGGTCACCTGATAAAACATAGAAACTTTGTATAGGCAATTGAGATTTTTCCATTTGGATTGTTAGAGTAAATACTCATGACAGTGATATAGGGCCATCTTAAATCCACCATTTTAGCTTGCTATGTACTTTGTGATAACCAATCTAAGAACATTATTATTATTATTAACACTATGTTTTCATTACACATACTTCATAATAATGTTTTGTTTTAATTGTCAAAACTAATTTTTAGTATTTTACTTGTGCCAGTTGTAAGTGTCGAAGGAATGCTGAACTAATGATACAAATTAGATATAACATAATTTTTGCAAATTCTAATATGTTTCTATTTCAATGTATTAAAAAATATTCATAGCAATCAATTTTGTAAAATAAAACATTATATTAAGTATTGTGATGTATAAGTTTGTATTTTCACTATCATAAAAAGCAACATTCAGGTATGCTATTTGCTCAAGCTTAAGTGCACATTTGCTCAACTGTGTTTAATATGAATTTATAGTATTGTTGTGACTGTACTGTTTCATGTACATGTTTCCTTTTTAAATCTTATTTAATGCACATTTCGTCTTAAAACTTTCAACTTTCGTGAATGTGCTGTTATACCTCCACAAAGTGCAATTAGTAACTATTTTTGTATCAGTTTAACTAATCTCTTTAATAAACTTAACATTTGTTGTTGCATAAGAATGCATTTTTGATAATAAATTTATTTTAACTTGTTATACATACTTTTCTTTTTTTCTTATATATGCCCATTTCGAACATTTGGGAATATATTGCTTTGTACAAGTCAGTTGTTGTTGGGTAGGTTGAACAAATGGTTTTCCTTCAGACAACAAAACAGTCTCCTTACAATAAGTAACTTGTGCACGGTGGGGCATAAGATCTTCAAACTTTACATGAAAATTGGTTATCATCTGTGTATGACCTGTATTGATTGAGACCTTTAACATGAATGACTACTTGGCTGGCATTTTAGAAACATCTCTTTCATGAGAGGTTTTGTTTTTGCTCTTTTGTCACATAGTAACATGATGCATGTTTGAAACAACTTTCGTCATACTTGGGTAATCTAGTTACAAATATGACAAAATTTTGTAGAAAATTTGTCATGATGCTCATCAATAAAATCTAGGTCAGATTTTATAATGGGTCAGATAAGGCTTGAAGGCCAAATCAAAGTAAAAGCTTGTTCACACTAGACATCCACATTCTCAAAATTTATTATTTATTCTTACGTAAAATATATTGTACTTGAAACAACATGTGCGCCGTCTTTGATGCTTTGCATCAAAATTAGTCTTGTATTAGCTTTAATGCAAGTACATAATGATTGAGGGGTAATGATACAAGTGAAAGGATATGTTCATCTTAAAAACTACTTACTGTCGGCTTTAAAATAGTAATTCCCATAATCAGCATCACTCATAGTGAAACTACGGAAAGGGCACAAACCATCTATAGTACAGTCACTTTACTTTAAATTGTTGGGAGCTGTGTTTACATTTATAAAAATAGAAACTCGGAAAGTCCAACCTGTAACTACATATTTAATTAGTGATTTCTACGCATGCGCAAAGACATGCGCGTGAACCTCCGCGTGCAGAATGTTTCTTTTGGAAATAATCACAGAAAAAGGTGAATAATTTTTAAAATACGTATCTTTTAGAGTCTTCTGCGTATTCTGCGAAGAGAACGGTTGCTATGTGATGCATGTAAACTTTAACTCCAATCTCCCATTTCATATTTATAAGTGATGATATGATGATCTGAATGATACAAGGCTTAATCTAAAAATTAGAATATCTAAAGCATCAAAATACGATTCAATTTCAAATTTTAATTTATATTATTTGGTATAATGATTTTTGTTTTCTATACATTAACTGTTCCATATTTGAACATATTGGTCTGAAAGTCGTTATATTAGTAAAAGTATAACAAACAAGAAATATCTTTAAAAAAGATCATCGGCGCAGATGCAGTGCAAAATTAATGCCATATAGATGTACAGTATCCGGACATTGGCAAAGTCAAGCATGACGACACTTTGATACCAGGGATGTAAACAGGGATGCTAGCAATTGATTCACATGTTTTTAAGCCTTGTGTGTTTATTTGTTTAAGTTGGTTTCGCCAGTGCCTGCAGCATGATCGGACAGATTTGACATTTAAATATTTTAAACCGCGTGTACAGTTCAGGCCATAAACAATACTCTTGAGTTTTTTGCATGGTTACAATGTTTCGATATTTAATTCTATACTGTTGCAGATTTTGATTATTTAATCATTTTCAGACAATTACGAACAACTAACAATTACGAATTCTGTCGTAAAATTTCATAATAGCAACACTTTCAACCAATGACAAATAAACTCACTCAGCTGAAGATTTTGTATCTAACATCTTCATAGGTTCAAATGTAGATCAAAATCAATTTTGATACAGCTGCGCCGAACAAAATTAGTACTCTTTGATTTTCCCATGCATATCTAAAGCCATTGGTGTGTAAGTGTTTATCTGACTTACCCAATTGATGCAACCGTTAGCAGATTTAATAACATATGATAGCATTTTAACATACCTTTCATTTGGCAATACCACTATAATAATTATTAGTCAATACTTGATATGATAGATCTTTTATAAGCTACAATATACATCGGATAACGACAGCAGTCACCCATAATTGTTTCATTACAAGACCTAAGAGGAGCATTTAAAAAACATTTACAAGTATAAACATGAACACTTCCTGTATTTTCCGTATTATGTACACCCAACAATTCTGACCCATAGAGTAACACAGAAACAACTTTAGTACCAAAGGTTTTGAAATATGATTTATATGGCAAAGGTAGGACATGTTTCAAATTTTTCACAAAATGACAACGCGTTTAGCTCTGATAGCCGTACATTCGGCCATTTTATCGAGAAAGATAACATGTAAAATCTAATCCAATGTACATAAATGAGTTTTCTTTTTGTGAGCTGGCCATCATTCTTAAAAACAACTATCTTAGTCTTATCAACATTTACATTAAGGTGCAACTCTAAACAATACATATGAAGAGCAGTTTATTGATTTTGTAGTCCTAGAACAGTGTCTGAGACTAGACCAGAGTAATACACTATTGATGATAATGCATTGATAAAAATACAGAACAAAATTTGACTTAGCATACAACGTTTCCTCAATCCAATAGGACAACAAAAACATTCTGAACATATAGATCAATTTCTAACGCAACCTGATTTGTATATTACTCAATAAAGAATGAACCAAAAGGACTTTTTATTTCATTATTTTATTTACTGCTCCATGCGATGTTGTTCTTTTTACAGGGTCAAACGCTTTCTTAAAATATATGAAAGCGACAAATAGTGATTTACGCTTTTAATAATGATGACATTGAAATAGATAATGATGTTGAAGTAAAGAAAATGGGATAAACTGGAATACCAAAATATATTCCAAACAATGAATATTGAGTCATTGACCCGGTTCTATTTCTAGATACTGAAGTCTCGAAACTTCAATCAAATTATCATTTTACAACGTTGAAGATATTTGTCTCGCTTAATCAGTTTTTAAACAAGCATACATGCGTTCATTTTAAAATCATATGCGATGTAATAAAGTTACGTTATTGTTTGTAAACTTTCAAGTAAATGCAAGGATTTTTCAATACGGCGGTTAAATCAATAACGTTCAATTATAAAACATTCGTGTTGAATTACCAACCATATTTTTGTCGAAGATCTGTATATTGATTATACAAATTGATTCGTAACCTGTGACTTTATATGCAATATCAAAATTCAAACCGTAGAAGGTCATTTATTATTTACTTTCCTACACCGAACGACCATAATTTGATTTTCACGATAACTTAACTTTTACTTCAAATCATGACAAGGTTTCCCAATTAGCGATAAGCAACACATTTATTCTATTTCAGAACACCAGTGAGTCTCAAGCAATTTCAGAGGCAGAACAATGGGAGGTAATTTTTTGCTCCATAATTATATTTCTAAATTCTTACATTATACGAATGTGGTTCGATAAGTAATGTGTATTATGTAATATTTTAAAAAGAACCGACTTTAAAGGGGCATGCCTTGGAACTGAAGCGTCTCGAATAGCAATCAAATTGTTATCATTTTAATGCCTAAATCAATTAATGAAAGCCCTGTAAATTATTTACAAAATATCTCACTAGTTGACTCAAAATACATATTTCAAGATTAACCAAACCTGCCAATTTTGGCCTCAGAAATTATTTGTCATTTTCACAACTCGACCCTTTCGGGATCCGTCGAAACCGAAAACATCGCAGAAAAAATGTCAACAAACTGAAATGGTACGTATTGCTCATATTATGTTCACTCGAACGGCATCGCACAAGCTCAGTTGAACTCTAAGACGTATTGGAAATATCGTTGTCGTCAATACAAATACCGACCCACGCGTTATAGGGTAATTTCTGAACGCACATTCTTCTTTGACTTTTCGGTAATAATTGGTTTATGAATGACCGAGTTTTCTTCGAAGTTTTATGTAAGCTTTTTTAAACATGTTCAACTATTTTTCAACAGTTGTCAGAGAGTGACAATCTTCAAACAAAGATCTTTAAGAATTTTGTGTTGAACTTAATATTCATTTGTATACCATTGTATAGGTATTGAATAGAGCTATTCAGACGTACCAACATTAGTGAAATCGTCCGTACTGTTTTCGTGTTATAGTACAATACACATTACATATCAAACATCCCCCGTAATACTTCTTGAATAAGATATTGTTAAATGTGATTTTGAAAATTGATCAACTTTCATCAATGAAATAATAAATAACTACACCATTTTGCAATTAATGATACTTCGTCGAAGTATTAGAACGGAGGTAAGCCAATTGAAATGCAAAACAAATGCTATGGTTCAATTTTTAGGTCAGCAATGGAAGATCTTTACATAATATCAATAAAAAATTATGTTTAAAGGGATTTTTTTATTGGTATTATTTCGTAAAATTATAAAAATAAAATAAACTCACATGACTAATTAGCATGTATATATTATTTTAAATGTGGTGTTAATATATATTAAGAAGTAAACACCGGTTACTATAATTATTATAGTAAATGAAAGAGTTTTTCCATTCGGGATTTCCTGCAATAAAATGTATAAAATAAATAAAAGCTTTGAGAAATACGTCAGAGAACAAATACAGTCCTTCTTTCCTTTTTCTCTTTTGAAATACAAAAATGTACTAGTCAGCGTGTACACATGCATTACAACGAGAACAAACATATTTCAAGGAATAAATTATCAGAAAGAATCAATGTACACTTGTGTATAATAATAAAAAGTGCCATTAACTGAGTTCGAACCACCAACATCTGCTCCATGTACAATGTCATGCATGTACATGCCACCTTATCCAATACACCACGACACTTGTTCACGCGAATGCTCATTTTCTTAGGATTTAAATGATTCGTGCAATCAATTTACAGTGATTACCTTTACAATGCTATGTAAGTCCTTGATACAACTAACAAGAAAAGGCATGATCGCTTAATGTTGCAATTGGTGTTTCATATACTTACGAACTGTTTCCCTAGATTTTATGTTGCATTCTAATTAGAAAATATACAACTGACTCATACTGAACATTTATTTCACAAGGTGTTGCAAGGACAATTATAAGTGATTGGGGCGTTGCAAACTACCATTGAACACTCTATTTTGTATCTATATATATACTTAGCTAGCCAAATGTGTGTTGATATTAGCTTTTTAAAGTCTGCACAATTATATGATAATTACTAACAGGACTCATTGTTGGTATTACAATGCTATCATTATCAGTGACATCAGGGCAAATTTGCAAATTTTAACACATATATTGCATGGTGAGGGGAATATAAAATGGTATTACACTGAATTATTGATTTATTTCTTAAATTCAAACACATGCATGGGCGCGAACGTCATAGAAAACACTTCCTTTTTATTTTTAAGAATTTAAGAGAAATGAAAAACCGGAAATTCTGTAGCAACAACATATCTTAAAAACATTTTTTTTAAATAAAAATTATTAATTTTCTTTGATAAAATAAGTGCATGCTTAAATATTAATAATCTTATGATAAGATTTTTTTATTGTAAGACGGGGGAAGGTAGCCTGCATGGCGGGCGCCCCCTCAAAGTTCTCGATCATATATAGACATAAAATACCATTAATTAATTCATTCATTTAATGAAATAGCATTCAATTATTCAGTTCCCAAATATTACGCCCCCTAGTTTGAAAGCCTGGATCCGCCCCTTCTGCATATATGATAATTACTAATAGGACTCATTGTTGGTATTACAATGCTATCATTATCAGTGATATCATGGCAAATTTGCAAATTTTAACACATATATTGCATGGTGAGGGGAATATAAAATGGTATTACGCTGAAATATTGATTTATTTCTTAAATTCAAACACATTCATGGACGCGAACGTCATAGAAAACACGTTCTTTTTATTTTTAAGAATTAAAGAGAAATGAAAAACCGGAAATTCTGTAGCAACAACATATCTTAAAAACATTTTTTTTAAATAAAAATTATTAATTTTCTTTGATAAAATAAGTGCATGCTTAAATATCAATAATCTTATGATAAAATTTTTTATTGTAATAAAAAAATATGATGCCTCATAAATGCGAGCCCTGGTCTAAGCCAAATCACAGCAGACTTTGTATCTCGTACAGAAATTAATTTGCGCAATGTTAATTTGCCATGGCAATTTTTTGCCATGGAAATTTTGCCATGGTAATATTTTGCCATGGAAATTTTGCCATGGCAATATTTTTCCATGGAAATTTTGCCATGGCAAACCTTTGCCATGGCAAAAATTAAAATTTAAAAATTCATATTAAAAATTTTATTGATCAGAACCATAATAATTGTGTTAATTATGATACCTACACACCCTTACATAGTGTTTCTTTAGATATAAAAAAAAATTTGCCTTGGCAATTTTGCCATGGCAAAAGTGTTGACTTTTTTGCCATGGCAAGGCCATGGCGGCCATGGCAAGGCATTTTGCCATGGCAAAATACCGATTTGCCATGGCAAAACGCCTTTTGCCATGGCAAAGACAGTTTTTCTTTGCATTTTTCAAGAAAACTAGTAAAGATAGAAACATGCGACTTACAATTTTTTAATAAGTAACTAAATGCTACAATTTAATAATGTTTTTGTGTCTCAAAAACGCGTAAAAGTGGGGGCTGTATTTGCCAAAGACCGGCGCGGCAAAAACAAACCGGCGGAGGTTACATTAGGATTTTCGAAGCCTGTATGAAATCCAACATGAGGAAGTCGAATACGTATATTTCGCATGAGGAGTTGTTTATCTTGCGTGTGCACTAGAGCTATTAATAGCATTCTCTGTTCAGTTCATCATCATGCTATTTCCAACTACGCCCTAGTCACTGATACTGACCCTGTCGTCTACATTAACAACTTATCAGGCGAAAAAGGTTTCACTAATTGACCCATTGATCCAAAGCTGTGTACATATCATATTGCAATCGATCGTTACTTTTGGTCTTTGCTATTGTACTTAATCCCGGTCCTTCCGAATACGTGTTGATATTAAAGCAAATAAGGGAATATGATAAGTTAGATGACAAAATGTCCCAATCACATGTTAAACAACAGGATATCATCAATGAAGTTAAACATGAAGTCGCTGGCGTAAAAGACAATTTAAAGTGAATTTATACTGATATTCACAACATGCAGACAACTATGAATGAAATTCGATATATTCATCACAGATCTTGAGAGAGGTTAACAAATAGTGAGCAGATGCTTGCAAAAAAAAACGAATGTGATTTTGAAATTGTGCGCGATGTTGGCTACCGCTCACTACACGATGAAATATTACGTGATGCGCTAATTTCTTTAGAAAACCAGCTTAATATCATTGATTTCGAACGTGCAAATATCGCCTATTTCGTTTGAATAGTTTATCTTCCGTTATATTGACGATAAACTAAAACTGTTTAAATTCCGAAATGAGTTAAGGCAAGGCGGTTTGCGTATTTCCAACGATGCTACGTATTTGCAAACGCAAGAGCTTGCTATTATACGAACGGTAAACTACATAAAAACCCGATAATGGTTGTACATTCCGAGTTACTCGCCCCCCCCCCCCCCCCCCTACATTAAAGAGGCATCATTCGGTATTGTTCTATTGGATGTTTTAAGTAAAGTGTACATATCTATTATTACCAAAAGATTGACTTTTATACTGAAGTATACTCTAAAATTACGTAAGCCTTTGTTTGTAACCTTCATTGTTTTCTGAAATGGGCATTTGACTCAGTAGATCATCAAATTATATTCAATCTACCGAAAAAGATGGTATTAAAGGCAAACTTTTCAGTCTATTAAAGTGCCAAAGCCAATGTGAAAGCCAAACCTGCTTTAAACTTTGTCTTAAGCTGTTGTAATAATCTGCCACATATTCTAAAGATTCTGGGAATGAATCACAGTGCGTAGATAACAGTTAAATGTTTCTTAAATGTTAAGAACAAAATCTCAAAGACCAGTAGATACAAATATGGAGAAAGAATCGTTCACTTAGTGTCAAATTGTGCATATTATATAAAGAATATAGCATTCGGCATGGAGCAAAACAGTACATGTATTGATGTGTTAAAATCTAGAAAAAAAGTTTATCTTCAGTTAGAAACTTATCATCGTTACCTGATGATTGGAAAGGTCAGACATTATCATATCCTAAGATAATTTAGATGTTGTGTATGTTTTAATGTGTCTTAGAAAATGAGATCCATTTTGAATTAATATGTCCTTTATATAAGGGCTTTGGAGAACCAAATATTCCATCTGCTCTGTCAATGCCTCCTTTTGACATTGAATTAAAAAAGTCTGCATGCAAATAATGAAAATGTAATTAGAAACTATGCTATAGGAGGTGGAAAACAATGTATCCGATGTGGAACTAGAATCTGAGACTTCCTTTTTGCAAGTCAGATGATCTTTCAACTGAGTTAATCGGGCTTGTGAATATGATATCAGAGTCAACTTTATACAAATACTATAGTCCATACTGTCACATTTCACCTTCTTTTTTCTGAAACTTCTGAAGTAATTTATCGCGACAATCACAGGCTATTCAAACTAACCCAGCCTTTGCTTCACACTATAGCTGAAGGATTCCAACGCTAGTCACACACTCACGGTACTAAACGTAATAGAAAGAGGAAAATAATGTAGCCGATGCGGTACTTGAATCCGAACCTCCTGCTTGCAACTGAGCAAGTCGGGCTGGTGAATAGCACAGCCTGTTAATAAATTCAAACAACAAAAAACATACTGCCACATAACAATTTTCATAACAATGTAAACACATTTTCAGTACGAATTCATACCTTGAAGATTAAGCATTTGATACAATAATTCAAAGCACAAATGTTGCAAGACTGCCAAATATTCTTGAGTACAAACTCTATTTCTCAGACATTTTTCAATTCTAAAAGTTGTGTACAGTTCATTATTGTTCAACTGACATTTTTTTTTAGTACTTTTGCTGGCTGTCTAATTATTCTACTATTGCAGGTATCATTCAATCGGGCATCAAACGCTAGTCACACACTCACGGTACTAAACGTAATAGAAAGAGGAAAATAATGTAGCCGATGCGGTACTTGAATCCGAACCTCCTGCTTGCAACTGAGCAAGTCGGGCTGGTGAATAGCACAGCCTGTTAATAAATTCAAACAACAAAAAACATACTGCCACATAACAATTTTCATAACAATGTAAACACATTACGAATTCATACCTTGAAGATTAAGCATTTGATACAATAATTCAAAGCAAACCAAAGGAGTACACAGAAATCCCACACATTTGTTTTCTATTCACACTTTTCACATTGTACTGTTTTACAAACCATTTAGAATTTTAAATGAATTACACACCATTCCCCCCCCCCCAAACAAATACGTAGGAATGAATAACAATGTAGATGTTAGATGAGGTGTTTACGACGTTCATGGTGAACCCAAGACTGTTAACTTCCTCTAAACTGATTAATGCGTTTGAATAGTATGTGTAGAGGTTTAATCAAAAGAGACACAAAGTCTTGTAATTATGTTTGTTCTTTTGTACCGAATGATACCATTTGTCTAAAGTCTAAATATGCACGATCTTATCAGTTAATTTTAAACAATTATTGTAAATATGAATGTGCGTAGTCGAAAAAACTTGCTTTACCGGACAAAAGAAAAGAAAAACATTTAGTTAACGAATTGAACGTGTCTATTAGTGTTTTTCTGAAGGAGTAAACATTTGGAGATATCACAGACCTTGGCAAATTGATAATTTAATATGTAAAACCATTTTACGAAAGATACAATTACGTTTTAGATAATGCATTTTCTTTTTGGTCGAGGCTGGTGCAGGATTGCAGTTTTTAAAAAGATCAGGGTTAAAGGACATTAAGATTTTTTTTTATTTCCAATTTCTATTCATTATATAGGACTTACATTTTTACTGCCGATAACAAAAAAAAATGTATCTGTTACATTCAGACATTTCGAATGCATTCGACTGTTTTAAGCACTTTTTCATAATCAAACTAATTCATTTGTTTTGCTCTTTATAGCAGAACGAGCAGTTAAACTTTATTTTTATGTTTTCAACGGACATATTTTTTGAGATAAGTTTATTTATAATCAGGTAACTCTTCAAAGATTAAGCAACCTGACCCTGTTACTGAAGCGAATCCCTCTAAATGTAGCCGGAAAACTCCCATGAAGCAATCCCAAAATCAAGGTAAATGTATTTCCATTGATTAGATACTTTACAATGTTTTAGAGCATCCTATCACATGCTAACTGACTTTAATTGTTTTTTTATGGATTTCAAGATTTTCAGCCAATTGCATAGGCAAAATTAGATCAAAGGCCACACTGGAAATAGTCGATACGGAAACTTTCAGAAAACTCATTAAATTACGAATGTGGCAATTAACGGATTTAGACTAGTGATATCTGTCGCAAGAAATCATAAATCAAACTAGATTCAAACAGTTTATTTGGTTATCATAAATATTAACTGCGGTAATAATTCGTATCGATTTGCCCAGCTTTAATGTTTGGTAAAAACATCAGTCATACTTCTTGGAAGAACCACCCGGCCTTCCGTAAGTGACTTGACAGCTTCATCACCATCACGTGTATAATTTGGTCTCGGGTTGGATTAGAACTCAAGTCTGACAATGTAACGACTCGACCAAAGAAGAAATAATATAAAACAATCAATAACATTATTGACAAAATGGCCTTCTGTATTTCATCAAGGATTATAATATGACGTGTATTATTTTCCTTACAAAATTTAAAACACGTTTACTTTGCAGAAAGACCGAAAGTACAAATACTTAACCCAGCGGACACGGAAAGTTCTCGTGCATTTGTCAATGCTCTAATGAAAGTCGCCTCACTGACAGATGCGCTAGAGATACATTTTGCAAAAGATGTAAATGGGTTGGATACAGGAAAGCCACTGATTGTTGTATGTCCACAATTGAGTCGCCTTCAACCGGATGTAGATATGGTTATTGGTCCGATAGAAAACACCGTTAAACAAGGTATATTTGTTTCATAGTGCCTAGTAACTCAGTCCGCCTTTATCACAGTGAGTATGCAATTTAAATGTATGACGATAGTGTTGTTCCTCAAAACACAAATGTTGCAAGACTGCCAAATATTCTTGAGTACAAACTCCATTTCTCACACATTTTTCAATTCTAAATGTTGTGTACAGTTCATTATTGTTCAACTGACATTTGTTTCTGAGTATTTATTGCTGGCTGTCTAATTATTCTACTATCGCAGGTATCATTCAATCGGGTATTTATTTTTACAAAATGTATATAATACATAATTATATTGTTACGATCCAGGGTGTAGGACCCTTCTACAAATGTAGGTCTTCGGTTGGATATATTCTCGTGTGCGACCAGTTTGATGAACTAGCTATCTCAATGTCAGTTTTTGGTTTGGTAGCTGGCTATTACTGAATAAATTCAGTGCACTATTCTGACACTAGACAGACAGACAGACGGACAGACAGACGAACGAACAGACAGAGGGACTATGTTTTCCAAATTAGTAAATATGAAACTGTTTATGCTAAAGTTATGTGATGTGTTTTATTAGTAAGTACTCAACTTAGCAGTACTAACATAGCACCGATTCTGATCTTAACAGACAGACAGATAAACAGACAGGTCAGTTATCTGATAAACCACAACAGATATATTAAGTTTCAAGTCATAAATAATTTATTTATGGAGTTTTATACTCAAAACAGCTCTTAAAAATATGATAACAACCTTAGGACTAATAAAACAACAAAATATAAGGATCTAATCCACTGATACAACTGAATTAAATAACCAGTGAGCAGTATCAAATACAATAATTTACGATCGAGTAAGTCTTCAAAAGATCTAATGCTTCAATATTGAACCACCTATTGAAAATACAGGTTAGACAACCCTAAGTTCCTCAAATAACAGTTAAAATCAGAAAACCCAAGTCTAAGGAAACTCTACTGTATTAAACTTAAAAGATCCTGAATTGTTAAATATTTATGGCAAAGTTACCAGAGTTCAGAATATTTAACAAACAACAACTTAAAAAACATTAAAATTTACTTAAATACTAAATCTCTCGTTTAAAACAATACGTCTAGCTACGGACCTGTAATGACGTAATATCTACTACTTAAATATTGATCGATAAAAATCTATTTTTAGAATTGCTGAGAAAAAATGCGTAAGGATGTTTACCAGGCAAAATGAAAATCTGAACTAACTCGAAACACAAAAACCTGCGGCTTTTATACTTGGTAGTGGTAGCAACTACCCAACTTTGGTAGTTCTACCAAATACTGGTAGGAAAGACCAGAAACTGGTAGCGCGTTGCTACCACAAACATTGGTAGCTACCAAGAATACTGGTAGCGACCCAAAATTGGTAGGTCCTTGTAACAGAAAAACATGACTGCTTACAACAAGGAAAAATTCACATAATTATATATTCATATATATACTAACCAAAGTAATTTTGTCTGTAAGTTTACTAAACTTTAAATAGTAAATAGATCGCTAAAAATAACTTGCCATTCACTCGAGCGTTAACGCTATACCATAATGCAATTTGTACACACACAGCGGACGCAGGACGAACATTGTAAACACAAACAGTTTCGTGCTAATTAAATGGATTAAACAAACGTAATAGTGGTAAATGCGTGTCAGACATACTGATCTAGTTACGATTTCATTGTGCATAAAGTGACACTTTCCAAAAATGTGAACTAACACTGAAAAATAAACGATCATAATGATCGATCGCGGAAACATGTGACACAACAACAAACAAAGTTTAGCAAGGTAACTCGCATCAATACATTTCGTCTGTTATACTCAATGATGAATGAAATGTATGTAAATTTAAGATGATATGAATGTCTTAAATAGAATTAAGCACCAATACCCAGGGTATTACATTACCCCCTCGTGACATGTGGCTAAACTCCTGTAGCCACACTTAACAAGAATACAAGTAAAACATAAATACAGTAATAAAGTCAATCAATGAATCAATATTCACTCAATAAAACTTAAACATTACAGTCACTTCAAGGTATCAACACTAAATAAATTTGCTTAATAAATGTCACTGTATTAAAACCATCCAGGTACCTTAATGTCATTTAACGTGTAAAGCTACCTTAATCAATTAAAGTCATTTTAAATGCGTAATAAGTTTCACTGTCACTAATAATTAAAAAGTTCATGTATTTGCGCTAAAGTTTATATTTTCCTTCCCGGAATGGATAAATCTTCAATTATGCCTTCAAATGGGAATGCTGTTGATCTACATCTATATCCATTCAGAACCTTACTGCTATTGACAGGTACTGAATGGACTTGCTATAGTCGTCATAGCAAGCGACTTATCCCTACACTGCAATCTCGGATACGCAGTGTACGGACCTGCCAGAAAACGACAGGCGTAATATTGATAAAACGTCCAAATATTGATAATTAAGAGATACTAATTCTTGTGAACCTTCTTGGTCGTGGGTGTCCTGGGCCTGGGTCGTCTCACAGGAGAACGCCTCGAGTCTCGGCGGTTCATTGATCTTTCGAGCGACACAATGGCTCCCTTGAACTGGATGGATTCTTCCAAGATAGCTTGGAGGTTCCTGTTGATTGACAACAGTTGTCTTCCATTGGCTTCGATGGCCCGAAGAATTCTGTCACTGTTCTTCTTTTCAGGGTCCCCCGAAACTATAGTCTGTGCTGCGGTCTCCAGCTTCTTGGGAGACTCTGCCGTAGGCACCTGATGTTCAAACAGAAGGGGGTCCGTAAGGTCCTCCCCGTCCATAATATCCCTTAGGACATACACAGTTTCGTCCTGCACCGGAGTTGCAGTCGACAACACAGGATCATTGAGGAGCGTCTCGAAATCGCAAGCCGCTGATAGTATATCATGTTTCTTTGGAACCTGGTTGGGTGGGGTGCCCAGTGAGGTCCCAAGTGGAGTAACAGGTACTCTACCACTCTGTTGTAAAACCTTATTCACCAAGTTGGGTGGGGAACCCAGTGTGTTCCCCAAGGATGAAAAGGCACCATATACTGTTCCCATCCTGTTTGTGGAAATTCTGTTGGGTGGGGTACCCAGTAGTGTCCCCAGCGAAGTAGAAGGAAACGCATTTCCTTGGCTCCTCCTTTTCAAACTCTGGTTGGATGGGGCATCCAGTACGTCCCCCGTGTAAGACGTTGATACTCATTGAAACTTCCTCTTCGATGATGACTTGGGTGGGGTACCCAGGACGTCCCCTAGCGTTGTCACTGGAAATCCTTGGGACTTCCTCTTCCATGTGGGTGGGGAACCCAGTGTTTCCCCCAGGGATGGTGCTGTTAACACACCATACCCTGTCCCTGGCTGATCTTGCGACAGTTGCCATGCTTGCTTCAGCATGGTCCTTGGCGAGTAGGTAATATCCGCCAGCCAGTCCGGCAAAACAGCGTTATCATCCTGCGGTTAAAAGATGCTTGAATCTGTCACATCTTGAGCTAAAACAGGTGTCCCAGTGTCCGTAGTTGTGATCATTTGCTCCACATCCACCGGGTTGCTGGAGCGATTCAGGATGACCTGAAGGTCTGTCACGCAGCATTTAACGGCTTCCTCCTTGTGGCGCTGGTAATGGTTTAGATGATTAACCAGGTCTGATTTCTCTGTGCAACGGAAGTTGCACAGACTACAACTGAACGGAACTCTGTCCATGGGCACATGGTACTTCAATACATGGCCTACAAGCCTTCCCTTCCTGCCCACCTTCCCGCAAGTCTTACACGAATATTGGCGGTGCTTACAGGTTCCAACCTCCTTGGCATACATTTTCTGGAATAGAATAAATACATTACACATTGACCCTTAAATTGATTACTCTGGTACCATTGCCATTTAATTGAATGTGTCTCCCTTATTTGATTTGGTACCTTCAATAAAAAAAAAAATTCAACCATCCCCAGCTGATGGATTTTACTTCGCATACGGGTATGCTCATTACAAGTTATCACTAATATTACGGAACACATGTTCATTACAATGTAACTCATAGAATGCTAATTACTCGAGACATTAATGATCTATATGTCAAAGCACCACTCTTTATATTACGGTCATTTATTACGTTTCACCTTAAACTATATTCATTGCGCCGTTATAAAAATAAATGAAACACTGCTCACAGGTTCACCTCAACATCGTAGCTTCATGTAAATGTACAGTGAATAATCATTATGATACAAATAGTTCCAACTTGTTTAACACAAACAAGTGAATTCTACAGTTTACAACAGTTTACAAATTTGCTTAGCCTCAAATGTCACAAGATTAATTGCGAAAACAAATGTACATGTATAACTAAATTCCACGAAACTACATTTTCCTCTTTAAACGTTTGGACGCTGTTAACGCCCACTTTGGGGGTGTCTCTCCTTCGTATCACTTTAATTTATTGTGGTGAACTACTTTACTGAAACCTTCCCGGGTCATCTGTAATTCGAAATTCAAAGCCTAAATTTTTTTCTTGATAACAAATGGACCATCATATCGTCGCTCGAGTTTGGGGCAAACACCAACTGCTTTCGTTTCATGCAGGTACCATACTAGGTCACCAGCTGTGTAGTTATGAATGGATACTCTAGTGTCGTACACTCCTTTGCTTCGCTTAGCACTCAGGGTAAGATACTTTCTGGCCAACTCATGCGCGAGAAGTAATCGGTCACGGAGACTCTCGACATAAGCACAGTAGGGGGGTACCTCTGTTTCACATGTATCAGCTTTGTGTCTGTACACCACATCCGCTGGAAGACGTATTTCTCTCCCCATGTTAAGGAGGTTTGGACTCAGGTGAGTTGACTCATGAGGGGTTGCTCGATAGGCGCCAGCTATACAACCTAGGTACAAGTCCCAATCTTCTTGTTCGCCTGTTAGATAGGCCCTAATCATTTTAAGGAGGCATCTGTTGTATCTCTCTACTTGACCATTTCCACGAGGATTTCTCGGACTTGTTCGGCTCTTATGTATTGACAAAAGTTCACACAGCCCTTTGAATAACTTGCTCTCGAAAGTCGCTCCTTGATCACTATGTATCCTTAGCGGCGCTCCCCAACGTGCAATGCATTCATTCAGTAGGTGAGAGGCACAGTCTTCAGCTTTCTGATTTGGAACAGCAACTACTTCGACATACTTGGTAAAGGTGTCAGTCATCACCAGAATGTATCGATTTCCGCGCGCTGTCAATGGAAAAGGACCTAAATAGTCTAACGCTAGGGTATCCCAAGGGGCACCACTCTTGACACGTCCCATTGGGGCTTTTGGTCTCTGCTGAGGAAGTTTGTCTGATGCACACACATCACACCTAGAGATGAACCACTTCACATCTTGTTTGAGGTTGTACCAGTAATATCTTTGTGACATCTTCTCCTTTGTTCGTCGTATGCCCAAATGTCCTGATAACAGGCTACAATGCATCTGACGCAACACTTCCGATCGTAGAGTGCTAGGGACTATGAGTTGGATGAAGTCACCGGTTCCATTCTGCTTGATGAATTTCTTATAGAGGACTCCATGTTCTAGGAACAGCACATCCCATAGGATCCAGTAGTGTCGACATGCCGGGCTTCTTGCTTCCATAGCCTCGCGACTGGGTCTTCTACCTTCACATTTGGCAGTAATGATGGGTTTTAAGTCTGGGTCACTCTGTTGCATGGTAGCAAGCTCCTGAGAGGACTTCATAGAGCACCAAGGCTTCCCTGCTTCTTCATCAAGGGAGTTCGACATTCCAGGTTTCGGCTCATCTTGTTTAACCACAGAGGCTGCTCTCACACAAAATGCTTCGTTGCTTGACTTTGTTGCCGTCTTGACATCAGAATATGAAACCTCTGGCTGCTGTTCAAGATTCATCAGTTGGCCTCTTCTGGTACACTTTTGGCATGGGCCACACTTCAAGGGCTCGCTCATGTCAACACTGCTGCATGCGCAATCCTTATGTGTCGGACACCGAGAAAGCGCATCGCAGTGGGACATCTTGCTTCCTGGCCTGTATTGTATTTCAAAATTGAACGGCGCTAAAATTTCTATCCACCGGGCAATCTTGCCACTCGGCTCTTTTAGCCGAAAGAGCCAGACAAGTGCCTGGTGGTCGGTTCGAACCACAAAATGTCGGCCTAGTAAATATTGACGGAAATACTGCATAAAATAAACGACCGCGAGTAATTCCTGCTCCGTAATGCAGTAATTTTTCTCAGCTTTGTTCATACCATGACTCGCATACGCTATCACTCGCTCTCTGTTTGACTGGATTTGGCAAAGGACTGCACCTATGCCGGTTCCCGAGGCAGTAGTATCTAGATAGAAACTACCAGCATTGTTCAATGGATAACCCATAATTTCTGGACCTGTTAGAGAAGTTTTTACACTGTTAAAGGCAGCTTCACAAGTGCTAGACCAAATAATTTTAGCTTCTTTCTTGGTTAAGTCAATAAGCGGTCGGGCTATCTTTGCATAATTTTTCACGAAGCGCCTATAATATGAGCCAGTAGCGACAAATTGTTTGACTTGCTTAGGGTTCTCAGGTCGGGGCCATTCTATGATTTTTTGGGTATTAGCTGGGTCTGGTAAAACACCATCTTTGGACACCACATGCCCTAAGAACACAACCTCGGTCTGAAGCATGTGACATTTGTCGGGTCTAAGTTTGAGGCCTGCTGATTTAATTCTATCAAGCACCTGTTCTACTCTATATATGTGTTCTTCAAAGTTTGAACCATAGACTATGATATCATCAATATATACAAGACACGTTTCCCATTGCAGACCCTGAAGAGCAATTTCCATTGTTCTTTGAAATGTACTGGCTGCATTATTGAGACCAAATGGTAAACGCGTCATTTCAAAATGGCCATATTTACAACAAAAGGCACTTTTGGGGATATCTTCTGATTTCAAAGGGATCTGAAAGTATCCACTGGTCAAATTAAAACTGCTAAACAAGGTAGCACCAGCTACGGCATCTAAACAGTCTTGAATACGTGGCAAAGGGAAACCATCTGGCTTTACAAGAGCATTAACTTTTCTGTAGTCGACGCATGGTCGTATCGCACCCGATTTCTTCTTTACAAGCACTATCGGCGAAGCCCACGGAGAAGTACTTTTACGAATCACACCCTTTTTCAAAAGGTCTTCAATGGCTTTCTTCTCCTCTTCTGCATACGCTAGGGGTACTCGCCTGGGTCGTTGCTTTACTGGTGCTGCTGCACCCGTATCTATTGCGTGCTCTGCTACACTGGTCAGCCCTATATCCCAATCTGACTTTGAAAATATGTCTTGATATTTGATAAGCATTCCTGCTAACACCTTCTGTTCATGTGAGTTTTGGTTTATAGCAGACCTATTGAATAAACTCTGCAAATGTTCAGGTACGTTTTCTATATTAATGTTTTCATACTCAGATATTATCCTGTTTGTGTAAATACTATCAGCGTTTTGAATTCTTCTAAGACTTGTCATGTTCTCTGCTTCTTTAACATGCTCACATTTGGATATTGTACTTACGACTCTTACTATCTTCTCGGCAACCCCGATTTTGGCATCTTGTTTCAATGTAACGGCTTCTGGAAACGGGTTCATTACACACCGGTCCTTGGTTGATATTAACTAATGTATGTGCCATTTGCAGCGGGTAAGTCGATTTGAAAAAGTCTGAAGGCTCAACAAGGTAATCGCCAGTCTGATCATCGTCTTTCGGACACCGCTCAATGAAAACATCTATAACGGCCTCAGTCTGACCCGGTAACTCCACATCATCAGCCACAACACCCTCCTTAATCGCTTAAAATCCCCTACCTGAAACACCGGTATATCAACCCCTCCCAAAACAATCTTATTACAAGACAGAAGGATATCCGCTGGTTCACCGGTATCACCTCTTAAAATGTCATACCCTAGCAAAGCTTCATCTTCAATCTCTGCAACTAAGACATTTTGATGTAACGTCAGTGGACCTAGAGTTATCTCAAACTCACCATTTCCCTCCCCCTTGATAGGTGTACCACCCGCACCTACAATGTTTGTGGATTGATCTAATTTCGGTCGTTTCACCTCTGGAATTTTCTTAAATAGCCTAGTGGAAATGATCGTCCTAGACGACCCGGTATCCGCTGTGTACACAACTGACTCCCCGTTTACCGTACCCCGTACATAAACCCCATCAGTAAGACCCCTTGTCTGTTTCAAGTGTATCTGGCTATCATGTTCTGTCTGTTTTGCTGACTGAATGAACGTTTGTTCTTAAGACTGGCCGTTTTCACTTACTGGGACCTCCCGCTGGCCTTCTGGGCAGGTCCGTTGAAGTTTAAAGGTTTGCTCTTACACATGTTTTCATTGTTATGGCTCTGACCTTCCTTCTCCGGACAATCACGGGCAAAATGACCTAAGCCGTGACAATTGTAACACTCTACTTCTTTCTTTGGCTTGTATTTCCTGTTACCATTGCATTTCTCTTCAAGTTTGTCTATTCTTTCCAGTACTATCTTTAAAAGCTTTGCTTCTTCACTATTCGACCGCTGGTATAAGGTACTGCTGTCAGATCTAGGCTCGAACTCATCCTTGTTTTTTTCCCTGTGTTCATCTGGCTGCATGGCTCTTCGAGTTTGAGATCGCACTTTTCTGTCTGATTTGTTAAGGCCCTTAATTTGTAAGTAGTTTACTGTATAGTATACTGCTTCGTCAATATCCCTAGGCTCCTTATTGAATTCTACTTCAAATCGTACCTCGTCATCCTAAAGGCCATCCAAAAATCTGCGGACGAGATCCTCATCTCTTGCTCTTCTGTCACGATACCCATGCGCTTTATCATATAACCGCTTTAAGTCCGCCGCAAATTCTTCAATAGATTCGTTATGATTATGGGACCTTCGACTAAACTTGGCTGCGTAGGAACGAGCTGTCTCTATTGATTTAAAGCGATTAGTCATTTCAGCTTTCAGATCATAATAGTTGTCAAGCATCACCGGTGGAAGTTGCGTGAAAACAAACTGAGCTGCTAACCCTTCTAGTCTTGGTAGTAATTGATCAAGCAAGTCATCTTCTGACCAACCCCTTCGTTTTGCTATCGCTTCAAATTGGGCTATCCATGTTGACCATTCATTCTTACCATCAAAAGGCTGCATTTTTACCATAGGTTGTGAATTGTAAGTTTTCCTTTTTCGCTGATTTGGTTGTTGGTTATTACATTGGCGGTTAACTGGGGCGGAGTAAGGAGTGTCATTAAACCTACCATGGGTAAAGTTATTACTTAAGTTTTCATCATAGCTACTATCTTGGAAATGCATCTGTGGCCTTGAATCGGGTTAGCCATCATTCCTACAATGATTATGCTGATTATTTGCTCTCATAGAACCACTATCAAGCACTGGCGGTTGGGGCCATGAGTGTGATTTGTGAATCACGTTTTGACTTTCTATGTTGTTAGCTAATCTTGGGTTAATGGGTTGATGCTAATAGGATTATTGTGACTTATCATTATTATTACTGGATTTGATTGTTTCAAGTTGCTCAACAACTTTGGCTAAAATGGTTGTCATACTGGAGACTTGTTCTTGAAGCTCCCGGGTTTGGCTATAACTGGTGGTCATCACCTGGTCCATCGGATGTAACTCTGAATCATCAAGATCATGTTCAGATACTGTCTGGACTACAACCGAGGTATCCATATTTAGCTCGCGGCTTGGCAAATCAACTGATTTAAAGCTTATCACTCCAGAACTATCAACTGATACGGGGCTACTCATTATCTTTATGTACTAACTGGTATATAATCTAACTGGACCTGAGGTTCTCTAAGGTTCGTATCACTGGACCTGCGTAATACTTTAGCAGATCCCACCGCTGCCACCAAGAAGTGTGTTACGATCCAGGCTGTAGGACCCTTCTACAAATGTAGGTCTTCGGTTGGATATATTCTCGTGTGCGACCAGTTTGATGAACTAGCTATCTCAATGTCAGTTTTTGGTTTGGTAGCTGGCTATTACTGAATAAATTCAGTACACTATTCTGACACTAGACAGACAGACAGACGGACAGACAGACGAACGAACAGACAGAGTGACTATGTTTTCCAAATTAGTAAATGTGAACCTGTTAATGCTAAAGTTATGTGATGTGTTTTATTAGTAAGTACTCAACTTAGCAGTACTAACATAGCACCGATTCTGATCTTAACAGATAGACAGATAAACAGACAGGTCAGTTATCTGATAAACCACAACAGATATATTAAGTTTCAAGTCATAAATAATTTATTTATGGAGTTTTATACTCAAAACAGCTCTTAGAAATATGATAACAACCTTAGGACTAATAAAACAACAAAATATAAGGATCTAATCCACTGATACAACAGAATTAAATAACCAGTGAGCAGTATCAAATACAATAATTTACGATCGAGTAAGTCTTCAAAAGATCTAATGCTTCAATATTGAACCACCTATTGAAAATACAGGTTAGACAACCCTAAGTTCCTCAAATAACAGTTAAAATCAGAAAAACCCAAGTCTAAAGCAACTGTACTGTATTAAACTTAAAAGATCCTGAATTGTTAAATATTTATGGCAAAGTTACCAGAGTTCAGAATATTTAACAAACAACAACTTAAAAAACATTAAAATTTACTTAAATACTAAATCTCTCGTTTAAAACAATACGTCTAGCTACGGACCTGTATTGACGTAATATCTACTACTTAAATATTGATCGATAAAAATCTATTTTTAGAATTGCTGAGAAAAAATGCGTAAGGATGTTTACCAGGCAAAATGAAAATCTGAACTAACTCGAAACACAAAAACCTGCGGCTTTTATACTTGGTAGTGGTAGCAACTACCCAACTTTGGTAGTTCTACCAAATACTGGTAGGAAAGACCAGAAATTGGTAGCGCGTTGCTACCACAAACATTGGTTGCTACCAAGAATACTGGTAGCGACCCAAAATTGGTAGGTCCTTGTAACAGAAAAACATGACTGCTTACAACAAGGAAAAATTCACATAATTATATATCCATATATATACTAACCAAAGTAATTTTCTCTGTAAGTTTACTAAACTTTAAATAGTAAATAGATCGCTAAAAATAACTTGCGATTCACTCGAGCGTTAACGCTATACCATAATGCAATTTGTACACACACAGCGGACGCAGGACGAACATTGTAAACACAAACAGTTTCGTGCTAATTAAATGGATTAAACAAACGTAATAGTGGTAAATGCGTGTCAGACATACTGATCTAGTTACGATTTCATTGTGCATAAAGTGACACTTTCCAAAAATGTGAACTAACAC
Source organism: Lutraria lutraria (assembly GCA_964023205.1). Taxonomy (NCBI): domain Eukaryota; kingdom Metazoa; phylum Mollusca; class Bivalvia; order Venerida; family Mactridae; genus Lutraria; species Lutraria lutraria. The sequence continues at coordinate 5,983,838 of OZ026840.1, forward strand.
TGAAAAATAAACGATCATAATGATCGATCGCGGAAACATGTGACACAACAACAAACAAAGTTTAGCAAGGTAACCCGCATCAATACATTTCTTCTGTTATACTCAATGATGAATGAAATGTATGTAAAATTAAGATGATATGAATGTCTTAAATAGAATTAAGCACCAATAGCCAGGGTATTACAATATTGTACATGGCAATCTTCGAAACATGCAACTGAGCTGAATGGTAAACCATTATCGTGAGAAAAAAAAACAGATGATAAAATGAAAATAAAAAATGCCCTTTACACAATTGTTTACTTATGGAAAAGGAAATAATGATGATCTAAATAGTTTCTATAGACTTGACTGTATGACACGAAATTGATAAGATCTCTTATTTCCAGTGCCCACTCCAGTTCTAGTGATCGTGCTTCATATCGGTAGCGAACGCGATCTGCCGGTGTTACCATCTGGTCAACTATTAAGTGGATACGATAACTTTACATTCGTCGATATGGGGTTCAGCTACGATTGGAAAATATACAATTGTGAAGTCAATGACAAAGCCGTATCAATGCTGACACGTGACGTTCTCAAGTGTTATGACAAAGGAAAAGGTGGGCATAAAGTGTAATTCCTAGACATATGTTGCTAAATGTTTGGGGCATCTATTTGCTGTAATCAAATTATTTCTATGACGTCATCCATTTTTGCACTGTCCAATATTTTTACCAATGTACTACTGTAAATGGGCCGCCGTCCGTTCTTTTTGCAATATCGCAGTGTAGTCTATATATTGGACATCAATTCAGATTTGAACACTGGGAACAAAGAAAAATAATTACATGAAGACACTTTGTATCTATTGAGCTGTAATCGAAGCTAAAACTTCAAAAGGTACTATTAACAATGTATAAAAGGACAAACTTGGTAGGAACAAAGTTTCCGCACGTTGAGTGTCAATATTACTCACTGAAAAAGACCGAAACAGACGGATGGAATGCTCACGAAAGAAAATGCTTTAATAAACCTTTTGATCCTGAAATAAGCAGGAGTCATCAGTTTGTAAACGGTCGTCTTCTTCACCAATAGTGAAAGTCAAAGTAGAGAAGTCATCGGCCAAAAGTGATGCTTATACCTTTTTTGATATAAGAGGAATACTGTTTGTTCATTCAGTCCCGGGATGTAAAACCATCAACACTAAATACCATGTTTCCTCGATTAACAATGGATTTATGTGAAATTCACCATGAAAACCGTAAACACCTTATCCAACATGTACAAACAATTATTCAATCGTTTAATACGATATGACAATGTTTTTCAAACGTGAATAAAACTCATCGAAAAGTCATTGAAAAAAAAAACGACGGTTGTTATTTCGAAAAATTATAACGTAATTGACGTCGCCAACGTAACTACGTCCTGACCTCCGCCGTAGACGCTTACGTGTATGTTTTAAAATAATTGTAAAAGTATTATTTGTCGCAAGGTCATAATAATTTTAAGTGCTATAATAGATAATGAATTTTAAATGTATATAGAGCAAAAATGAAGATTTTATCTTGTTTAATTATTTAATAAGAGCATGTGTCTACGAACTTTTTGGACACACTTCGTATATAAGTTTCAATATTCCCTGCCTAAGTGGCTTAAGTCTTTTTACAGGTTGATACATAATTCCACTTTAATTCCAGAACATGTTAAAAACATTACGATTTTGATTTTAAATTTCTATTTATTATATAGAAACAAATTTTACCTATTACATACAGATATTTCGAATGCGTTCAAATGCTTTTAAACGCTCATTTTCATAATCAAACTAACTATATTTTTTGTTTTGTTCCTTATAGCAGAGAACATTTTTTTTATAACAGTTAAAACATTTGTACAATTAAAGTTTATGTATCACCAGGTAAACTACATATTCATAATCAAATTAGCTCATTTGTTTTTGTTTTGTTCATTATAAGAGAATGAACAATTAAATATTTATACTTATGTTTTCAACTAATACATTTTCATAATAAAAGTTTATTTATACCAGGAACTGTTACACTGGATCAACAACCAGAAACTAGCAAGCAGGAATCAAACGCTGATAATGAAGGAAGTGTTTCTGCTGCGAAGCCGTTGATGCAAGTCCCAAAACAAGGTAACTTTATTTCCATTGATGAGATTTTACCGATGTTTTAGAACGTTGTAATTTATGCTAACTGACTTAGATTTTCTTCTCGTACCAGAACAGAGTTTTTAAGGATGGTCACTCGTTTCAGTTTGTTAATACTACACTATGTTCTATATTGCGCTCATTGTCATGTAAAAACATGAATTGAGTAAATAAAAGTTTGAAAGGACTGTTATTATGACCGTTCATACATTTAACACGGTAAGGTCGAAGAATTTTATTGAAACAAGGATGTTTCGATTCTCATTTACTTTCGAAGAATAATACATTGTCATTCAATTGTTTAGTGTGAAAAGTGTATGTCCATGATCTATTATTTTCTTTTTTTTGTTAAAACCAGTTTTTCGTGATATACCCAAAATCGGTTGTTTTTCCTAATAACGTCACTAAAAGAGGGAATGTGCAGAGAAATTACCGAATAGTTCAGTAAATGTTAACTATATCAATTTACAAATGTACTGGTTGTATCACAGCTTGAATGTAGAAGAAACTTAAAACATTAAATGTCCACATCATACCAATTCCTTGACATCGTACTATTACCATATTGAAGGAATAACAAGGATTTTGATTGACATTGATTTTGCTCAGGTAGGTTAAACGCCAATTAAAAATATGACATGAACAGTATATGTCCATGTTCATCTAAAAAAAATATCAGGTAAAATATTAAGTCCCATAGCTTTTTTTCAGCAAAACCTGGATATTTCTTAGTTAATGACCTCTTGCAAGGCAAAACAACTGCATGTTGCATAAATAACCGAATATGCATATCAGAAACTACATAATATTTTTCAACGGATGTGTTCAAAATGCCGATCTTGATGAAAACTTACCCTTCCAATCGTTTATCAACATCAGATAACTTAATATAAATATTAAAAAGAAGTAAACAATGATGATTTTTTTCAACTTAAATGAGATAATATATTTGCAAACAAGGTTGTATAAATGTATTCATACACAATTGAACAACCGTTAACTAATAAATACTGAACGGGATACTGTTGTTGTATGTATACAGAAGAACTAAATTGACTGCAGAAATCTGATAAGATGTTGTAAAAGCAGTAACATTCGCGATGAAGAAACGCAGCTTTGAAATTATGTATTTATTTAAATGACATTGTTCACTATAATAAACGATAGAATTTTACGACATATAAATTATAGTAAGACTGCTTTGTATAAAAAAGCTGACGAGTGACCACCCTTAAGTCTGTTGCTGTTCCCTGAAAACTAAGCTAGTTGATGCAGTATTTCCATGTATTTGCACAAGTCATACTGAATGTAATCGATTCATAAACTTCATTAACTTCCGGATGTGGCAATTTACCCTTTTTAATCGTTTGTAAAGCACTTTGGTTGGTAATAATAAATGTAAACTGTGATTGTAATTCATAGAAATTTTAGGATTATTACGTTGATTATCACCAACAAAAAGGGCTGTTTGTCGATCTGTCCAGCTTTCGATAAAAACATCAGTCGAACATCTTAGAAGAACGATCCGGCCTTTACGTATGTCACCTGGCAACTTTATCACGGGTATGTTGTGGTCCCGGATTGGATTTGAACTCACAACAGTGTAAGGATAGTGTTTTTTACAATTCTGAGAGCATACCAATTTGATCACAGAAGTAATCGTATAATGCAATTTAAAATATTATTCACAAAATGGCCTTCTGTATTGTATCAAGGATTATAATATGATGTGTTTAATTGATCCCATTGTAGCAAGACGGAAGGTACAAATACTAAACCCAGCGGACACGGAAAGTTCTCGTGCATTTGTCAAAGCTCTAATGAGAGTTGCCTCTCTGAAAATTGAGATAAAGATACAATGTGCAAATGATGTGAACGGGTTGGATCGAGAAAAGCCGCTGATTATTGTATGTCCACGTGCGAGTCGCCTTCAACCGGATGTAGATCTGGTCATTGGTCCAATAAAAGACACCGTTAAACAAGGTATGACGAAAGTGTTGTTCCTCCAAACACAATTGTTACAAGACTGCCAAATATTCTTGAGTACAAACTCCATTTCTCATACATTCTTCGATTCTAAAAATTGTGTACAGTTCATTATTAGTCAGCTGACATTTGTTGTGTATTTATGCTGGCTGTCTTATTATTCTACTGGGTAACATTTAGTCGGGCATTTTTATTTACAGATACATAATTATATCGTCCATAGCGATCTTTGACGCATGCCCGCCCCTGTGCTAAATGGTAGAGCAATTATCGTCAGAAAATAGATGGTAAAATGAAAAATGTTTACTTAAGGAGAGGAAATAATGATTTTCTAAATAGGTTCTATGGACTTGTATGAAATGAAATTAAAAAGATCACTTATTTCCAGGGTTCACTCCAGTTGTAGTGATCGTGCTTCATGTCGGTAGCGAATGCGATCTGCCGGCGTTATCATCCGGTCAACAGTTAAGTGGATACGATAACTTTACATTCGTCGATATGGGGTTCAGTTACGATAATCAAATATACAAGTGCGAGATCAACGACAAAGCCATATCATTGCTGATACGTGACGTTCACAAGTTTGATGACAATGGAAAAGGTGGGCATTAAATTTAATATGTAGATAGATGTTGCTAAATATTTAGGGCATCTTGTTGCTCCAAGGCTATTACAATTAGAATTTTAAACGGGTGCCTCGGTAGGGATTTTAACCCAGGGGAATCATCGTACTTTAATAATAAATTTTGTAGTGTTATTGATTTTTTGTTGTCACGTTAAAAATATATTAGTGTAATCCAAGATTTTATCGTCGAGAATTAAGCGGCGGTCACATTTACGGTCACGCACGTAGTTGACCGTAGTTCATTTTGTACGTAGTTAAGCGTAGTGTCACTACGGTTGACTAAGATTAAGGAGGTTCGAAGTAGGGTAAAACTCACATTAAGGAAAATTTGTAGAAGACTAAGTACGGTGAACTATGATTAAGTACGGCCAACTACATTTAACTACGCGCAAAATGACCAAGGTTAACTAGGGAGAACTACGTGTAACTACGGTTGACTACGTGTTAACTTCGGTCGAAGTAGGTACAACTAAGCTTAACTAGCGTCAACTGCGTTTAACTACGGCCAAAGGGCTAGACTTTGACAGCGCATTACGGGTAAGTAAAAATGCGGTCACGGTAATTTTTCTATTAGACCTTGACCAGCCAACATTATTATATCCGAAATTAGGGTACTTCCTAGAGAGGTGGAAGGGGTGCAACAACAAACGGTACATCAGGGGTTGGATGGAGGACAGGCTGTTGGTTATCCTCACCCTTTTACTCCTACCAAGGAGAAAGGTTACCTCTGAGATTAAAACCGGAATAGGAGAAACTAGTGTTCGACTTTATTGAGGCAAATGAGGAACTCGACAACAACGGACAACCAGAGTTCTTGAAGACCAGGCAAAAAAGCAATGTGGCAAAACTGGCTGACACCTTAAACATTTCGTTTATTTCATTCTGATGCTTAAAGCATGATAAAATGACTGAAATTCTCAAACTTAACGCAAATGTCGCATTCGTTCATATTTGTGCAAAAATGTATTAACACATATTGCTTGCTTATTATTTTCCAGGTTCTATTGCGACGGGTCCCCATGTTATGACATGATGGAGCACACAGAGTTCGGCCTACGGCAAGGTTACCCGCAGTGTTTCTGGCCAAGGGGCAAAGCGACTGACAGCACGTGAAGCGCAATTGAAGGAACGACTGGCGTTCTTAAACACACATGTCTATAGGGTGCCTAAACGGGCCGGTGTTGATGTAAGTAAAACGATTAACTGAATTACTTTTTTATTGAATCCCTCAATTATTTTTAACGTTTGTTGACGTAGAAAAAGTCAAAATGCATTAATTAATATTCCTGGTCTTTTCACTTTCAGTTCATGTTGTAGCTTCGTGAGAAGCACCCTGATAGATTTGATGCTGCCACAGACCATGACATGAAGTCTGACACCGACACAGAAGATGAGCAGACCGCAAAGATACCCATGGACACGCAGCCAGAGGTGCCCGGTTTTACCTCCAACCAGAGGACCCCAGCTTCGATTCTAGGAAGAAGCCTTCTCATATTCTCTTGGAGAAGATCGAGAAAAGAATGGCAGCTACCAGCATCAGATTGGCAAAATTTTCCTGCAGGTAAATTACTTATACTGACTTTAATGTAACTGTTTAATTTGTATAACCACGCTTGAAAACAATCGTTGATCGCCTTATACGTGATTTTGTGTAGATACTTTCATCATCTCTATCGTTAGTTAACATTACATTATTACTTAAATATGTACCTCTCATTTTAAGCATAGGCTGATGTAAAGTTTGGTGTAATGGTTTCTTAGGCAACAGTAACTAAATGGAAAAAATACGCATTTTAATGTGCCGTCTCTTATCATCTGTCTTTCTTTAATCAGCTTACAGCAGCGACAGTAGCAGTTGCAACAGTGGCAGCAACAAAAATGTCTCTTTTTGTGATTCTATGAAGACAACGCCCGAGCTGGCTGCTTTTTGGCGCATGGATGGAGAAGCTTTCGAGGGACTGCAGATAGATGACACTGCTTTGCTTGTGAAAAATAAGCGGGAGTCCAGGGCAAAGAATCAGGCTGTACTTCACCCTGCCGACCGGTTTGGTCGGTCTTTGTGTCACCAGATGTCAGCACCCACCAGTACAGTGCGGACATCAGTCCTTGCATCAGTCATTGTCATGCAGCAGAACCAGTAGTGCCCTGGTGGCTTCATTCATTTGACAGCAGAAGTACCAGCAGCAGGCAGACACGCAGCAGACATATCAGCAGAAGCGTCCAAGCAGTGCCCCTATTGCTTTTTTCAGTCATCAATGGATTGTTAAATAACTTGATAAATAAATGTTCACATTGACAAGAGTTTTGGTCATTATTGGGGGAGGGTTGTTTTTGAGAGGCGGCATTTGAAAATTGGCAGAAGTGTGTGTGTATTGCTTTGCCCATGTCCGTCCGTCGGAAGGTCGTCCGGTCCGTCCGCCCGTCCGTAACAAAGCCTTGTCCGACGAATAACTAGAGAATGATTTGACATAGGCTCTTCAGATTTGGTTGTTGGGTTGGTCATTACATGAAGATGACCCCTATCGATATTAAAAGCCAATGTGGTACTATCCAATTGGTCGGTAGGGAGCATGTGTTTCACAAACTACTTGGACCTAATTAACCGTACCTTATGACGTAGTCCAACCCTAGTAAGCCCTAGTTAACCGTAATGTTAGACGTAGTGTAAATGGTTGCGTCATATTACTACAGTCAACTACGGTAAGCACTTCAGTCTAGTAGGGTTAACTACGGTCATCTTGGGTCAACTACGTTCAAACTACGGTCTTCGTATGGTCTTGGTATCCAAGCCGGTCGTAGAAATTTTTTCAACATGTTGAAAAGTTTAATGCTAACTACGGACAAATCATAAGTTCGAACTACTTTTATTACTACGGTTAACTACGGTTAACTTCGGTTAGCTACATATAACTACACCTGATACGTGTAAATAAGGTCAACTACGGTTTCCCCTTACCACGGTCAACTACATGCGTGACCGTAAATGTGACCGCTGCTTAACTACGGACCATGCATGAGTTCGAACTACGTTTATTACTACGTTAACTACGTGTAACTATTTCTAAGTACGCCGGATACGTGTAAGTAAGGTCAACTACGGTCCCCCCTTTTTTTTTTTTTTTTTTTGGTGAAACCATACGGTTTCGTTTATTTTTTTATTTTTTCAATTTACAAATAATTACATACACGGAATTATACAGTTTGTAAAATAGTATGATACTATGAAATAGTATGATAATACGAAACTTTTTTTTTTCTAAACACATGCATATAAATATGTACAATTCACTCAAAACTGTTAGGACAAAAATACAATCGTAAGTTATTACGATGTGTAGAATACACTTTTTATTGTCCTATGCTGAAACGAAAATCATAGGATAATAAGATGTATTTCATTATATAGTAATTCAATTACATGGTAGAATGAAAGTATTTAATTATTATGAAAATATACCATTTTCCTATTACGAAACGAAAAACAACATAGGATAACAGATGTATTGTATATAATAAAAAAGTACATGTGCAGATAGTATAAATGTACTATGTTATACAATTATTCTTTTGAGAATTACATACATTATATGTTTAAGTATTGGTTAAAAATAGTTATAAAGTGATCTGATATTTTTCTCTCTTTTAAATATTTAGATAGTATATTATACTCAGACATAAATGTATTGTTAATATTACATTGTTTTGTCCAGTTTTCACTTTCAAAATATGTTTTACCAATACAGAAGCCGGCAAGTGATAAAATTAGGTTCATAAAATGATATTTGTGATCATGTATTTTATAACCAACGACTACGTATTTTAACTGTCGTAAATTTCTGGATATACCACATTTGTCGAAGATATTTTGTATAAAAAGCCATAATCCATCTGTAGCTTGGCAGTCAATAAACAATTGGTTGAGGCTGACATTTTCCATTTATATCTTATTTCGTTTGATGTAAAAATTTTGTGTATTATTCTATATTTAAACTGTTTTACTCTATTGTCGGGAATTGAATGTAAGAAAGAATATACTTCTGACCAATTGACATCTAAGTTAAGTTCTCTTGTCCAAGAAGTATGAGTATATGGAGCAGTAAATTTTTTTGAGACGATATGCTTATATACAATTTTATTATCAATGTCTTGGATTCTTAATCTATTAAAACATGCGTCAAGAGGAGTTTTTACTAACGTTTGTTTCGATTCCGTTGAATTTAATTTGAATTTCCATTCTTTGGGTATAGCTTTTAAAAGTTTGCTGTACTCAGAAATCCAATTTTGAGTATTTATTAATTTATTTCTAATTATTTGTGAGCTGATTTTGCCGTTTTCGTCTAAAATATCGTTGATGAATATTATATTTGACTTTATCCATGACTGAAATATCAAACATTTATTATTAAACTTTATATATTTATTTCCCCATATTATTTCCTTACGTATGTCTCTAAATGTTGAGGGTTCCTTATAATGATTATTCTTTATTTTAAGCCAAACTTTCACGATTTCTTCGTAAAATAATGGCATTTTCAAGTCTATTGATTTCTTTTCTTCTAGGTTCATATAGAATAGCAGGAAGTTTTGTCCGTAGCGCTCAAAATACAAATTTGGTATAAGTTTCCATTTTGACGTATTATAATTGTTTTCGCAGAGGGCTTGAATCCATTTAAATTTTAAAGAGTCTATATATGATTTGATATCTATCATTTCCAGGCCTCCGGAAAGTTTATCATCTATCAATGTTGTTCTTTTTATTTTGTCTCTCTTATCATTCCATAAAAATTTGAAGAGCAAGTTTTCAATCATTTTAATAACGTCGCCTGGAACAACAAGTGAATGGAACAGATATGTAAATTTTGGTAACAAAAGAGATTTAATGACTTGTATTTTTCCTAAGTAGGTAAGTTTTCTTCTCTTCCAGTTTTCTATGGATGTTTTACATGATTCTAGTTTGGAGTCCCAATTAAGCTTATTGCATTCTACTTTATTTGTACTGAAATATACACCAAGTGCTTTTACTGGCTTTTTTGACCAATGTATCCCTCCAGGAGTTGCGTAGCTATTTTTTGTTGCACCTATCCAAATGCCTTCTGTTTTATTTTTATTAAGTTTTAAACCCGAGAATTGTCCAAAAGATTCTATAATATTCAGTGTAAGATTGACTTGTCGTGAGTAATTTTTACACTTTCGTTATGTTTAACTTTTATGCCTGATATTAGATCTGAGTTTCGTATTTGCAATGCCATTATTTCAGCAACAAGTATAAAAATTAAAGCCGAAATTGGACATCCTTGTCTTATACCACGTTGTGGGTTAAAGCATTGTGACTGCCAACCATTGTTTAAGACGCAGCTTCTTATATTGGTATATAATGATTTAATCCAGTTTATAAACATTTCTTTAAAACCAAAACATTGAAGAACGCTGATCATGAAATTCCATTCGACGGTGTCAAACGCTTTTTTAAAATCTAAAAACAAAATTGCACCACTTAATTGTTGTTCTTCTGTGAATTCTATTACGTCTTGTATTTGTCTTATATTGAAGCCGATAAATCTATTTTTAATATACCCTTGTTGATCTGAACTAACTATTTTATGAATGACTTTTTGCATTCTGTTAGATAGAACCTTTGCCAAAATTTTGTAATCATTATTTAATAAAGTTATTTTTCATGGACGACACTGCATTTTCGCATTCTGCAATATCTAGGAGACCTCCGCATAGTTTTGCATCGATATCGTTTAGTATGTAGTCAGGTTTTACATTTCTTAAATAGTCATTGATTTTTGTTGTCTCACAAGATTTAGATGCGAATAATTTTTGATAGAATTTAACTTCTTCTTGTAAAATTGTTTTTGTATCGGTGATCATACGATCTCCTACTTTCAAAGTGTTTAAAATCTTTCGTGCTTGTCGAGATTTTTCAAGGCTAAGGAAATATTTGGTATTATTTTCATATTGTTCTAATTGAAAAACGTTTGATCTTATTTGAGCACCTTTAGCCTTTTCATTATAAAACGATTGTAATTCTATTTCTACTCTTCTAATATTACTTTTTATAGAATCTGTTTTTGGTTCATATTCATATAATTCAGAGAGATATTTTTCTAAGTATGCCGTTCTTTCTTTATTACATTTGGATTTAAGTTTTCCGTAAGATATAGTTTTATTACGTATATCTATTTTACAAAGTTCCCATAATGTTTGCTTGGATATATTTTCTTGTGTTTCAGTATAGTATTTCATGGTTTTAGTTATTAAGTCAATATATTCTGGATCCGTCAGAAGGCTATTATTTAACTTCCAGTACCCTTTACCACGTGACGAGGGGGAGTTAATTTTCAATGAAATTGCTTGATGATCTGTAGAAGTAATTTGTGCGGGTCGAATATCTGAACTTATTACGTTAGGTACGATATTTTCACTGATCAACCATACGTCAATTCTACTTTTCTCATAACCGTTGGTTCTTTTCCACGTAAATTGTTGCCTATTAGGATTTAAAATTCTCCAAATATCACTAAGATTAAACTGTTTAATGGTATTAATCAGCTCTTTACTTGAATAGTTTTGTTTTGATTTAGAAATACGGTCATTTATGGTAAGTGTTTCGTTCAAATCTCCGCCAAGAATAATTGAACCTTGTGAATTGTCATTTATAATCTGATGAATTTTTCCAAAGAATAAATTTCTATTTATTTTATCGTTATAAGCGTATGTATTAATTAAGCTATACGTATTGTCTTCAATAGAGATATTAATGAGAATATAGCGTCCGTATTCGCAGGTCGCTACGTCTAAAATATCATATGTTATTTTATTACTTAAAAGAACAGAACATCCGGCACTAGCAGATGTGCCGTAGGAGTGGAAGCATTCCCATTCACTAAATTCATTGTTGAGATTATTGTTTAGATCAACAGTAAAGTGAGTTTCTTGAAGAAATATAACGTCTACTTTTTGCTCGGTTATATATTGCAATAATCGAGCCCTTTTATTTTTATTTCTTAATCCTTGAGTATTAAGCGATAGGAAATGTATTTTATTTGTTATCATTTGTTGTTATTATAGAAAAATACAAAGTATCATCATAACAGCACGCTGTGATTAACTATAAAAGGATTAGCACTTTCAAACATGTATAGAAAAACATTTCATGATTGATAGTACTTCCTATGACAACAAATGTAGGACACAATCTCGTACATTTGTTCAATACATTGATTAAATCAAAGTAATTATGACGTAGCAAGCGATTACAATTGCATTCCATGATACCTTTAAAAGCATGACAATCAAGATAATACTGATTGGTTTTAAAATAGTCAATGCAAATTTAACGTGATTTTGAATATTTTCTGTATCAAACATGTCATGAATAAATATATATTTATATATAAGTCCTGATACAAATGTTCATTAATGTCAAATATCGACGCATAATGTATAATAACCATCATATTTGCATGTTTAATTTCCACAAGGCTTGAATCATTGTCCATTAAAGCAATATGTTTATGTATGTCCGTTGTTATCCTACTATGCACAGTAATGGTCATGTTAGGTATTCAGACTACGGTCCCCCCTTACTACGGTCAACTACGTGCGTAACCGTAAATGTGACCGCTGCTTTACCGTCTATATGATAGTGACTTTAGTACGCTCTGATTGTTCACGCTAGGATTTTGGTGAACCGAATTTGAATTGCAATTACTTTATTCAGATCGATATAAACTTTTAGACGTGGTCTGAATACTTCCACGATTATTATTGAATAATCCATTACAAGTATTTAAGCAAACTAGGTCGAATATTGATGTTAATAATAATACAGTTTGGTTCGACCGTGAATGTCGATCATTCAGATCGATGAGTCACGTTAGATAAGAAATCAATAAAACTTCAGAAAATCGCAAAAAGTTATCAATTCAAAAGCCAAATATTAGAATGTCATTAGAGTTAAAGCATGGGCACCCCTTCCCACTTTCACGCAAGAAAAGTTGAACAAAGGTAGAACAAGGTAGAAGGCTTTGTTTTACTTCAATCAACAACCATTATCAGTGTATGAACACCCTTTTTAAACCGCTAATCAATGTTTTTTATCTACTGATTTCAATTAACACCTTAAGTAACGAGTTCTTTGTTCTATTGTTTAATGCAAATTTCTTGTAAAATATCATCTTGACCATCTTAACATTATAAATATTTGTAAATAGTCAAATGCATTATACACTGACAGGTGATAACATCAATAAACCTTAAAACTTGATATCGATATAGGACGAGCAGTGATTGTTTTATTTGTCTCGTAATGCCATTTTATTGCAAATAATGTATATACTTCGTACTTAATGCATTCATGAATGAATATAAAATGTACACGGATCTAATGTATCAAATAACATATAATACCTTCAGGCATTTATCACTTAAGGACAATTGCTACGGTTTCCAGTGTTTTTTCACATACACATATAGAGGAAATTAAAACTCGTTCATGATTTTTTTTAACTTTGCATGAACATAGCATATGATAACACAAACATTTTAAGCGAACATAATTTGGGGGTTGACCAACTCGTTTTTTAGTTATTACCTGCGGCCCCGAGGCCGCATGTATGTTGGAATGTGTTTAGAGATTTGCCCCTGTATGATCAGTCTGGCTTTCGTATGAATTCAGGTTTATAGCACCATTCTGTAAGAATGTCGAGAACCAGACTAATGCAGTATTTCAAAGCAATTCCCGTGGAGAACATTTTTTTATGGATACTATTTGAGATATTTTTCATGAAAAGCAGTAGCTTGTAGGTCTAATCTAGTTTTTAAATCCTAACCACAAAAAAGATTCACTTCTCTCAGAGTTATTTTTCATCTCGTCTATTTTTAGATTTTATTTACTCTGTAGCAAGCGGTACGCGGAAAAGCAGTAACACCGAAGAATATCACTGTACATAAACTGTTACATACAGGTTTCAAGTAGAGTTGGTCAGGTTAAATTAACCGGTAGTATACCCGATATCTGATGATAAAAGAAGCAAGTTTAAATTAGAATTTAATTAAATGACACTGTGGACATATGCATTAGTGGATTTATATGCAATGTATATGAATATATACATCAACTGAAGCAGAAAATTGATGGTTTCGCACCGCATATTTTTTTAGCAAGCTCCAGTTTTATTTCTGTGCCAACAGATTTCGTCGGGGATTACATAGCCAAAGAGTAAAACTTTTCCGACACTATAATTTTGATGCTGTATTTGAACTCGGGAGGCGAGTCAAGTCTAAATTGTTTCGATATTCATCTGTGGAGTACAATAATTATTATTTCAGGTATAAATGTACGTGTATTTAACATACGTACTTGAATTATTTGGGCTAATAAACAAACACCGGAATAAATTCGATCAGCATCCGAACTGCAGAAGGGCAATTCAAGGGCAGATAATTCACAGTGAAGATAAGCAAGGCCTTATTCATTTTCCTTTTTATGTATCCTTCTTCTTTTCGTGTCATTGTCCAAATTTCAAGAATTGATAATAAATGATTTTCTTATTTACCTTAACCAATGCAAATTGTCTTTACTTCAACTAAAAACAAAATGTTTAATGGAATTGCATGAAATTTTGCATTTTGACAAATAATAAAATAAAAAAACAAAAGTAAAAATGTAAATGTGGTATTTGATACTCATGTATAAGTTATCTTCCCTTCAAATGACCTAAAATTAGCAAAAAATCGAATTCAAGGGCAGATAACTCAAAAAACGAGTTCTTCAACCCCCAATTTTTTTTCGCTTAGAGTGTTTCTAAAAGCATATGCAATGATCAATAATAGTTTCAAAAAGTTCATGAAAGGGTTTTAATTTTTCCTATATGTCTATGTGCAAAAAAAAAGGAAACTGTAGCAAACGTCCTTAACAACTGTACGCTAGATATATATAATATATTTATCAAATAACACCTTACACCCACAAATGACAAAAATAAGATAATAAAACAATGAAACATCCATATATACTTACTGAAGTTAGTCATTTAACAATGATATTATATACTCGGTAAATATAGCGTAACAATGTCTTCAATTGAGATACGTGTAATGTGGATAAGAGTCTACGTATATAAGATAGATACCACATTAAAACAAATCGATTTTTGTCTTCTTTATTGTTTCCTGAAGCACATTTTCTTACCGACATTCGATTAACAGTTTTACATGTCTAGAGCAATGTTCTATAACTTTAACCTAAAAATTAATCGAATAACAATATTTTGTACTTATGCAGTGCAGGCTAAATAATCACAAATAACAAAATCAGAACATGTTAGAAAAAGTACTCCACGCCAAACACAAAACATGAAAATGTCATTTGACACCTTTTTGTTCCCAGAGGATGAAGTTTTTGACAATATTTAGTTCATATTAGGTTATATCCTACACGACTGTATTCATTACTTCAGCTAGTTACATTCATTTCTCCATACGTGTTTAATCACGTGCATGTGTTATTACACAGTGTTTCCCATCGATGTTCAATACGATACGATAACATGAACAGTTAAAGTTTTTATTTTTTACTATGATCCTTATTCTATACTTTTCAAGTCAAGTCAAGTCAAAATACTTTTATTCTCTCATTTCATGATACATGAAAAAAATGAGGTACATTATTAACATCTTATTTATGGTTCGTTGACATTGAGAAAATTAACATAAACAGATTTACTAGTATTAAAACATAATACGGTATGAGTACATTGAATTGAGATTCTTTACACGAAAAGAGAAAAAAGATAATGAAAATATATGGACATAGGAGAGTCACAAAAAGAGAAAATAAACGAACAGAGGTTTATTCAAATTAGTGGACAGTTTTCAAAATTATTTTAATGAACTTACATAACTTCACATATTCAGCTTTAGACACGTTGTTGAAGAGTTGTGCTAGTTTAAATTTATTTGGGATTCTACAATAATAAGATTTTAAAAGCAAAGGTTGCAATCAAATAAATAATGATATTCATCACCTAATTTCGAACAATTCGAACAGAGACGTTCATTTACTTGTGTTTTATTCCAATTGCCTGTTTCAATTGGGAGTTTTTGATTTTTGTTCAAAATTTTATAATAAAGAACAGAACAGAACATGATTTTATTTTAGTAACTTATACATAACATAGTATCTCGTTACAAACATAATGTATAAATACAATAAAGTTTTGATCATGTGACATCGTGAAAATTCAAATAGTAGTTCTAAGAAAGACAGATAATAAAAGAAAAATAATAGTTTATAAATTAAAGAGGTTGAGCTATGCTTAAAATAACATGAACCAAGAAGCATGATTTAGATTTGTAAACTGCAAGTTACTTACGAAAAATGAAGGATGGTAAATTTATTGGGGTGTTTGATAGGTAATTTTTATAGCCAAATGAAGTTTTGACAACTTTTATTTTTAGATTTTTTCTTGGCAGAAAACCAGTCATTGATATATAAATCTTTAAGTTTTTGTTTAATACTAAGCTTAAGCCATTTTGAATTCAGCACGATAAATATCAGGGAAACCACATTTAATCAATATTGATTTAATCTTATGAAAGTTGTCAGATAACATAGTCTCTCGACCACAGAGGTCACTACATGAAGGTTTATTGGGAAACTTGTTGAGGAAGAATTCATCAATATGGCAGCGTAAGGTCGAAACGCCTGTTTCACATGTTGAATTTTGTATCATAACGCTTCTGTCAATAGTCGAGATGTTGATGCATATATACAGATTTATGAGTCAATTCTGTAAATGTTATGTTTTGTGACAATAAGTAAATAACGACAATGATTTTTTTGGTATATAAAACGACACTTTAGTTTTGGTATAAAACCGCCCAGATAATCACCTTCAATATTTGGTATACATGTATATTAAACGACACTTAATGTTCTGAGTAAAATACGACCCTTGTTTTTTGGCGTATAAAAGACTCCTTTTTTATAAATGAAACCATGTAATCTTATAATATGATTGACCCATAGTTTTTGGTTTATTCATTGATCTTAAATTCTGATATATGCAACGATCGTTATTTTTGGGTATATCAATTCAAATCAAATAGTTTATTAGCGACATATAGGTCTCCTTCCCCACAAGTATACAACTCAGTATACAAATACAATAACAACATCATATACATAAATATCTAGCATGACATGTGTATAAACAATACATCGTAGGTACATGTTCATAATTAGTCTAAGGCTATGGTGTTACTGGACATTTATGATTTCCCTTTTCCTATCATTAGCATAGTAAATATATTTAATCATAACCTCCGCCGGTTTGTTTTTGCCGCGCCGGTCTTTGGCAAATACAGCCCCCACTTTTACGCGTTTTTGAGAAACAAAAACATTATTAAATTGTAGCATTTAGTTACTTATTAAAATATTGTAAGTCCCATGTTTCTATCTTTACTAGTTTTCTTGAAAAATGCAAAGAAAAACTGTCTTTGCCATGGCAAAAGGCGTTTTGCCATGGCAAATCGGTATTTTGCCATGGCAAAATGCCTTGCCATGGCCGCCATGGCCTTGCCATGGCAAAAAAATCAACACTTTTGCCATGGCAAAATTGCCATGGCAAATTTTTTTTTAATATCTAAAGAAACACTATGTAAGGGTGTGTAGGTATCATAATTAACACAAATATCATGGTTTTGATCAATAAATATGAATTTTTAAATTTTAATGGCAAAATTTCCATGGCAAAATATTACCATGGCAAAATTTCCATGGCAAAAAATTGCCATGGCAAATTAGTCATTTAGTAAAATTAACATTGCAAAAATTAATTTCTGTACGAGATACAAAGTCAGCTGTGAGTTGGCTTAGACCAGGGCTCGCATTTATGAGGCATCATATTTTTTTCCTACAATAAAAAATCTTATCATAAGATGATTAATATTTAAGCATGCACTTATTTTATCAAAGAAAATTAATAATTTTTATTTAAAAAAATGTTTTTAAGATATGTTGTTGCTACAGAATTTCCGGTTTTTCATTTCTCTTAAATTCTTAAAAATAAAAAGGAAGTGTTTTCTATGACGTTCGCGTCCATGCATGTGTTTGAATTTAAGAAATAAATCAAGAATTCAGCGTAATACCATTTTATATTCCCCTCACCATGCAATGTATGTGTTAAAATTTGCAAATTTGCCATGATGTCACTGATAATGATAGCAGAAGGGGCGGATCCAGGTTTTCAAACTAGGGGGGTAATATTTATGAACTGAATAATTGAATGCTATTTCATTGAATGTAACTTAAATCATTTCGAAAGGATTACACAATTCATTAACCATGAAAAATTATCATTTTTGAAGGTATCTGCCGACTTAATCATTCTAGATCCCACTGAAGACCAAGCAATTCATATTGATATTGATCTTGCTTCCTAAAGTTTGATGTTACATTTAAACGAGATTGCTAACTGAAAATCACCAAAGAAGGCAATTGGTTTTGAAAAAGTAGTTAGGGATTCATTTTTCTTATAGATAAAATAGCATGTGACTTTATCTGCTTAAAAGCCATCATAATAGGTACCCTTTCAATCACACTGCACGGGTGGCGCGAGGAATACATTTTATTCAAAGCTGTTCGCATCAATTCAAACCGTCAATTCTTATGTATTCATGTGTTGGGAATGGAGTGGCATCAGGGCCTGTATTTATAAAGCATCTTTAAATTATTTTCTTAAACTCGGTCAAAATTACCTAAGCTTGAAAAAATCTTATCTTAAGATAAGTGATATTTATGAACACACTTAAGAAATAGTTTAGTAAAGAAAATTCATAATTTAAAAGATTTTTTAAGATGTCCTTGCTACGGAATTCCGAGGTTGAACAGTGAGAACAAAAGGATGTTGTCACAGAAATGATTTAATTGAGATTATGTTTTTCATGTTCGACTATAAGATACTGTAATTGCGAGTGAGTAGATAACTGAAAGATACATTGAATAATTATTGTTTTAATATATCTATGTGTGCTATGGGGTTTCGGAAGCTTTCTGAATTGTATAGGGCAGTTGTTTTATTTTTTTGCAAAAACTTTACTTTCTGTCGCTAGAGTGTCTTTACTGCATTGCATTTAACATTATTTTGCCCAACCGTTATCAAACCAGTTTTAGTCGCAAAAATGATCACTTTGTTCAAATAATGAATATTTTAAGAGCCAGAAATAGATAACTCCGTTATCAAAGTTATTCTAACATTCGTTTTTCACCATTTATAGCTTTAACTAAATGTTAATTTACATAAATTCCACAAACAAATACTTACACAGTCAATTATCAATAGTTATAAGTACATGTACACTGAAAAACTTAAGATGCCATGGTCCTTAATTATTTTTACAATGTTACTAGTATTATTGTTACAAATGTATTATGTCTCCCCAATATAGGGGGAGATATCTTGATACTGTTCCTGGTTGGTTTGTCAGTCTGTCCATATTTCGTGTACTCGGACATCTCTTAGACAGTTGTAAAATAACTTTGCACGATTACTCACCATCATCAGAAATGTTTTGCGCCATGTCATCAACAACTATCAGGTCTTACAGTCCAGGCGACTCCAGCATATAGCTGAAGTGGGGAGAAGGAAACATGCATTTTCGTTCCGAACACAAACATTAAGCTGTATTTTCATAAATAAAAATCTTATAATTATGTAATAAACATGAATTAAGAAAATTAAATCAAATTATATAGCTGTCACCTTTCATAGTTGAATCTAATAAATAGTTAGGACTAAATATGCAAATGAGATAATAACTGATTGGTCAATGAAACTGATCTTTTATTTATGTTTTCATCTTATTGAATAATTGTTTTTTCTGACACTGCTCGAAAAAACGCGTTTAATTTTTACTTAACCTCAAAGTAAATTTCATTATATGTGGTGTTTAATGACGTTTATTCGAATTCAAGTTGGCAATTAAACTTGAAGTTTACATGACGTTTACTTCAAGTTTACAAGGACGTAAACTCCGGAGTTTACAGGAGTTTAAGTTCATCGTAAACTTGATGTAAACATGGAATTTCCTTCGCCCGTAAACTAATATTAAATGCAGTTAAACTCGATGTTTATAATGCAGTAAATTCCCATTTTATTTCATTAAACTTCGTGTTTAAGATTTATGTAAACTTGCAATATAATGCAGTATATTCCCATTCTATTTCATTAAACTTCGTGTTTAAGATTCATGTAAACTTGCAATATAATGCAGTATATTCACATTTTATTTCATTAAACTTCGTGTTTAAGATTCATGTAAACTTGCAATACAATGCAGTATATTCACATTTTATTTCATTAAACTTCGTGTTTAAGCTTTATGTAAACGTGCAGTATATAATGCATTATATTCCCATATTATTTCATTAAACTTCATGTCTTAGCTTTACGAAAACCTGCAGTAAATTTCACGTTTAATACGACTCACTTTATTACACATAGTAAACAGAATGCACGATATTTCGTATCGTACAATAAAATACAAAACTTTTCAAAGTTATTGCTTTATTTTCATCAATATTTCATCGAATAACATTACTCCTTATCCTGAATAACATTAAATTTTGTCCTGATTGACATTCAAACAGCAATCATCCGCCATCTTTAGATTAGAAGGTTCCGTTGGTGTCGATCGCATACGTTTGAGCTCCTGCAGCTATCCCTTCTGACTTTGACCTTTTCGTCCATTTCCTTGAGAAGCTTTAAATATTATGATGCATTCCTCGCCGTCGCTGTAAGTATACAAAAATAATATAAATATAAAAGCCTTGATAGACATTTCTCATCATTGTCATAGGTATGATCTATATTATATACATTTGTATTACCATGGCCCAGGCATGATGTATATGACTATGTTGTGTTTCATGCAAAAAGTGCTGTAATAAAAATGCTGTTCAATATGATAAAGCTGATTTAATTGTATATTCGTCGTACAGTATATGTGTAGATCGAGGTATAAAAATCATAGGTGGTTATCAAAATAAATCAAGTATACAGTACGTATTAAACATAAGAGACATAAACATAAGATTTATACCTATTTTACTCTTCATCAGAAGACATCAGTTCCATACACAGAAGAATAATAATCTTCCATTTTGCAAATCAACAAGTTAACGAATGTATCGGTTCTTCATTTAAACTCAACTAAACAGACAAAGTTTAAAGGCACTCTCCTGTGTACTCTCCTGTGTTGATAATCTGTTCTAAAATTAGACACTCTGTAAAACTGACCACTGATGCAGTGCGCAAATGCATACAGGTTGTGTAAACAATTATCACTGCATGTGTTAACCTCAGTAAAATTTTCAGCGTTTGTGATGGATTTATACCTTTTATACAACATGGCATACATCTAGTAATGGACAGCAGAAAACGGGGAACATGACTTACAGTAGTTCTAGTTAGCCACAGACCCTCTACAACTAAAAGAGTAACTATATCTAGAATAATAGAAAATAATGTAAAACCTTATATAAACATCATTCAAATATCTCAATTCAAAAATCAAAATAATGCGTAATCTTCAAAATCATTATTTTAATTGTCACTAGGTATTCAACTCTCGATTTCATTTTCTAATAAAATAATGCACTCGTTTCGGTTGTAATTTGCATAATTTTCAAAAATCGGTTCCAAAATGATAGGGTTAATATTAATTAACATTACATATCGACAAAGTCTGAGTCAAAACAAAGTATCTTCATTATCAAATTTAAGTAAAATTATAATTAAACTCCCAACTTTATTTTACACGAATTTAATTCTTCATTAGACGCTAGTAAATTTCAAATAAATGAAGAAATGTAAATTTGAAGATATTCTTAAGTAAGTTTTAAACGTGATGTTTACACGAATTTAATTCTTCATTAAACGCTAGTAAATTTCAAATAAATGAAGACATGTAAATTTAAAGTTTAAGTGTAATTATATTCTAAGTAAATTTTTAACGTGATGTTTACACGAATTTAATTCTTCATTAAACGCTAAGTAAATTTCAAATAAATGAAGAAATTTAAATTTGAAGTTTAAGTGTCATTATATTCTAAGTCAATTTTAAACATGATGTTTACACGAATTTAATTCTTTATTAAACGCTAAGTAAATTTCAAATAAACCAAGAAATGTAAATTTGAAGTTTAAATGTCATTATATTCTAAGTAAATTTTAAACATGATGTTTACACGAATTTAATTCTTTATTAAACGCTAAGTAAATTTCAAATAAAGGAAGAAATGTAAATTTGAAGTTTAAATGTCATTATATTCTAAGTAAATTTTAAACATGACGTTTACACGAATTTAATTCTTTATTAAACGCTAAGTAAATTTCAAATAAACGAAGAAATGTAAATTTGAAGTTTAAATGTCATTATATTCTAAGTAAATTTTAAACATGATGTTTACACGAATTTAATTCTTCATTAAACGCTAAGTAAATTTCAAATAAACGAAGAAATGTAAATTTGAAGTTTAAATGTCATTATATTCTAAGTAAATTTTAAACATGGTGTTTACACGAATTTAATTCTTTATTAAACGCTAAGTAAATTTCAAATAAACGAAGAAATGTAAATTTGAAGTTTAAATGTCATTATATTCTGAGTCAATTTTAAACATGATGTTTACACGAATTTAATTCTTCATTAAACGCTAAGTAAATTTCAAATAAACGAAGAAATGTAAATTTGAAGTTTAAATGTCATTATATTCTAAGTAAATTTTAAACGTGAAGTTTATAGAAATATAATTTTTCACTAAACTTCCGTAAACGCGTTTTTTCGAGCAGTGTGACTTTCTGAGTTTTATTCTATCTTGACTATTTTCTATCTTTGTATCAGTTAGGTCCTGGATTGGAAGCGAATTACACCTCTATTTTAATTATCGACATGCAAGTTTTGTTTGTTGTTTTTTTAATAAAGAAAACCAACATTGGGTCTTTTGTGCCAGGTTAATATCAAGTACTGGCACAACCCATTTACTTTGTACAGTGTGTGTCACCAACAACTTAGCCAGTACAGTTCCTGAGAACACTTGAACTAAGAGATAGTTGCATGCAGCAACATCAGCACAAACCCACAACACAAATACTCGTGGTCTCCTATACTTCATCACAGAGAAGTTTTCATTGAGTATTCTCCAGTCCTTTAAAGGTCATTTGATGTATTTAGAATAGAAATCTGCTAATAAACCTGTGCTGGAAGGTGTTACTGGGGTTACAACTTTCCAATAAAAAGCTAGTTCTTACTAGATCTAATTTCACCAGAATACATTGTACTATCAACTAGGAACTTGCTTCGCAACAAGACACATAAAAGAGTAAACCTTTGTAAACTCTTTTGATAGATATAAAGTAAAAACAATGCAAGCAGATCTTTCTTTTGTGTTGTATTATAAAGCTAAAATCATGTTGTTTCATTGTAATTTGTTAGTAAAATAATTGAAATTTAATGGTACATAATGCTAAAAAGCTAAAACAAGGCTTTAAAAACACAAAACTTACGTTTCTTGAAAAAAAAAGTCAAAATCAAAATTGGAGAAACGGTTCCCTCCCATTTTGTTCCGATCGCTTTGATACTAATTTGTCTAAAAATGGGCCAGAAATGAAAATAAAAAAAAGTACACACCTTTTTTATTTTCATTTCTGGCCAAGAAAGTAATTTAAAGATGCTTTATAAATACGGGCCCTGATGCCACTCCATTCCCAACACATGAATACATAAGAATTGACGGTTTGAATTGATGCGAACAGCTTTGAATAAAATGTATTCCTCGCGCCACCCATGCAGTGTGATTGAAAGGGTACCTATTATGATGGCTTTTAAGCAGATAAAGTCACATGCTATTTTATCTTTATCTATAAGAAAAATGAATCCCTAACTACTTTTTCAAAACCAATTGCCTTCTTTGGTGATTTTCAGTTAGCAATCTCGTTTAAATGTAACATCAAACTTTAGGAAGCAAGATCAATATCAATATGAATTGCTTGGTCTTCAGTGGGATCTAGAATGATTAAGTCGGCAGATACCTTCAAAAATGATAATTATTCATGGTTAATGAATTGTGTAATCCTTTCGAAATGATTTAAGTTACATATAAATGTCAAACTGTCCATTATGTAAATATTGGAATGTCTTCGGCGCTACGCACCTCAAACCCTCCCAATATAGTTTAGGGTGCTAATAACAAGCAAGAAAACACTGATCTATAAAATTTACACATTGTAAAACAAGAGGGCCATGATGGCCCTATATCGCTCACCATAAAAAACATTTTTCTTTTTTCCCCTATATGAGCCTATGTAAAATTAAGTGACCCTGGGGCGGAGCCAATTTTAACCCAAGGGTATTAGTGTGAACAAATTTTGTTGAGGTCCGTTAGACAATGCTACACACTAAATATCTAAGCTCTATAGTTATTGTAGCTTTGGACAAGAAGATTTTAATTGTTTTCCTATATTAATTAAAGCCTGTATAAATCAAGTGATCCCCAGGGCGGGGCCAATATTGAGAACTGGGCCATAATTTGAACAAACTGGTTAGAGGTCCACTAGGTGATGCTACATACCAAATATCTAAGCTCTATGTCGTTTCTGAAAAGAAGATTTTTTATATTTTCCTATATAATCTTTGTAAAATCAAGTTACACCTGGGGCGGGGCCAACTTTGACCCCAGGGTCATAATTTGAACGAAATTGGTAGAAATTCATTAGACAATGCTAAACACCAAATACTAGTATATATTAAGCTCTATGCATCATAGTTTCTGAGGAGAAGATTTTTTAAATGTTCCTATATGTAACCAAGTTACCCCTAGGGCGGTGCCCATTTTGAACCCAGGGCACATAATATCACATGAGTGAGTACAGACACATGCACGCACGGACGATTGACAGCACACGATAAAAATAGCTCACCTAGAACACTTAGTACTCTGGTGGGCTAAAAACCTAAAAATGTTTTTGTAGCATATTAGTGACATCATTATGAAGAGATGATCTAAGATTCCATGGTATAAGAGAAATAAATAACTTAAAACTCTATATCGTAAAGGAATGAATTCAAAAAAAAAATTAATGTTAAAGAATAACCGTGTAGTTGTGTATTGCATTATTATTTTCCTTCTATTATCCTGCTGTTAGTATCAATTGAACCCAATTTCAAAGCACCTCAGACACTCCAATATTTTACATAATGGACAGTTTTCGGATATATTGATATCTATCAATTAAATCCGCTTTTACTGTTAGGTTTTAATAAAGGCGATTACATCAAAACGTTGGCGAATACAGTTCATTAGTTTATTATGTGTATTGTTGTTTAAATATATAATAATAAAATAACTTCATAATTATACATATATATAAGGTACACGGAAAAAGATAGGAGTAAACTGAATGGAAAAAATCCAATTCAATTTCTATCACTTTTGTAATGAAAATACTATTAATGGTTGGACTTTTTCACTACCCAAGAAAAGTCCATAATGTCATTAATTTGAGTTTTGCAAGTTTTTGAGGTTTTTTTTATGTTTTTAGTAGCCTAAGAGACATCTGTATTTAACAAAATGATCACCAAGGTTGATGTCTTTTTTACATGCATAACTTCCAAGAACGGCAGAAATTCTCTATGATTCTTATCAGTATGGGGTGAAATTAATGGTTAATTATCAAGTTTCTGCTAGCACATGGCAGTGATTTAATGTTCTTTACTATCCATCACAGGTTGCGGTCTTGCTAGAAAATAGTTTTATTGCCCCCAAATAGTTAATGTACAAAATCACAAATGTTCCTTGCGTCTTTAATTCATGCATGACAATTTAGGATCATGAAATCTTGTGAAAAATTACAGCTAATTGAGACTTATGGCTTTAGGTTAAATAATCAGCTATCGTGGAACATTAATTGCTGGTCAGTGCAATAAATCTCAAATAATCTGAGATTGTTTGTGGTGCAGGAGACAACCATGTAATTGTAATGGTATGCTATTTCTCAGCCCTGAGAAGGATCAAGGCTCCCTAGACTGTATTAGACAAACAAAGTCTCTGCATGCTTACTTCCATAGCATATAATGTCTGACATTATTTCTTGACCAATAAGGACACAGTATTTTTCAAATATTTCCATTTACATAATTTTTATATAACAAATCGCCGATATTTTTGCTGGCGATTAAAGTTTGATTTGCCAATGAGTCCAAAATAATGACAATAGACCATTATATAACAAATTTCTTTGTTATTGATCATTTTAAATGCTTTCATGAAAAATACGAGACTGGGAGCACAGCTGGCCTTAAAGACATTGAACCAGGAATGCCGTCCTGTAAATTCCACAGTAGGGAGTCCAAAAAAACTGACAGGATCATTAATAGACTAGCTTCTAATTACATAATCAGTTACTTAAATGTATGGCTAATATATAGCTACTGTATAGATACTTAAATTGATTCAATGTTTAATTAAAAATATATATATTTTTTTTTTAATATGTTTATATTAAAGCAAAATATTAAGAATAAGACAGCTCATTTAATATGATTAAAGATATTAACTACTCAAATAAATGCTCAACACTTCAATCACAGTAGCAAATATATGTATCTCACTCCAATTGGTTAGGTCTGGATGACTTTGATAAATTAAACGTCCATTTTGGCAATTTAATACAAACATATCCTAACACCTTTTATACCTGTTAAATATTTCTAACCAATATATTTTTTTCAAGCAGTACCTGTATAAACATAATTTCTTTGCAAGTTATTTCAAAGATTATAATAGTTATCTTGTAAAAAATAATTTCATGAATAAATAGAAGAAGCATTCAGTTGCATTTTTCATGTATTAACTGTTCTTACATAATCTGGTAATTAAAGGACAACATTCATTAATTACATAAAATGCTTATAAAACAACATGAAATTATCTATAAACTAATTATCTCTAAAAATCAAAACAATTTATGACCCTCTTATATGACTAGGTGTCAAGTCTACAGACACTTAGCTGACCGTGAAAAGACAGGATTAATCCCATTAGGGGCAATAAAACAATTAAGAGATTAGACCTTATGTGGATTTTTTAGGGGGGGGGGCACTTATATAGTAGCTGTTCATGTCTTTAACCTCTATTTTTCATAAAACAACAACAACAACATAAAAATAAACAATATCCTATACATAATGCTACTAATATGCATTAATCATCATCTCTGTTTTATTGCTATAAAAGCTAGACATACAGTCCTGTCGACAAATATTTCTTTACAAACATTTAATTAAGAATAGGTAATTGGTTTTGATGTACAATATTATGATGTGATTCAGACAGACAAAATGTATATGTAAGTCAAATACCATATTGTAACTAACTAAACATTTGTAACTGTTACAGCAAAACAATTGAATTATTATACTTCCTAATAAAGAAGCACCAAAAAATCAGAGCAATGAAATATTTACTCATAAAATAAATTCTTTCCTTGACAATGCCTTTTTACCTTTCTTTTTTTATGCCCCTGTCATTGAAATTAGAGACATGAGTAAGAGCTCAATATGTAAATAAGACAATGGAACATGGAAATGCATTATCCAATGATTACTTTGTATGTTAAATATTTTAAGATTTGCAGATTTTGTCTGTTTAGTAAAAGAACTTTATTGTGTGTAATTACTATTTATGTCCAGAGAAGAAGTAAATGCATAATATATTTCTTATAAGTCTTGCTGTCAATTTTTTGTGTTGGCATCAATCTATACATTAACTACAATGAATGAACTGAAGACATATGGCGACATGTTACATTTTTTTGACATGACCATAATCGATATAATCAATATCTTACATCTTGTATTTAGTGTTAAAGAAGTCTATGCTTTTACAAAACAATACAAATAATCATGAAAATATCATTTTTTAAGATTACATTAAAACATGCATAATGTTCCTTGATTGAATAAAACATTTATTATAAGATTGTGTGTGCATGTTTTATTATTTTTCTGTAATGTAATGCATTATGATCATGTGTATTTATGTATGCTGTTAGAATACGATATCCTTAATAAAACAAAGTGAGTCTGTCTTGTAAAAATACAGCTACCCAACAGGTAACTTGATACCACTGGTCAGAGGAATATGTGGAGGGAATCGCTTATCTGATTTCACGCATCCTAAACACTGAGCAGGGAAATTTAGCAAAATCTGAGTTTTATTATGTTGGGATGTGTAGGCAACAAATAACAAATATCTATGATTGTGAGCATATTAATACACTCAGGTAAAGATTAATTAATTAACATTTGTCACAAATGCTAGGTTTGTGCATTTAATTGCAATATTTATAATTCTACAATTTTAATTAGTTACTAATGTGGTGAAAGTTTTCTGTAATTAATTCACCTGCACATTCTGTTTTGAATGTATGTGTAAAACATTTATCATTTCTATTGAAGTCAGATATAAATATAAAAAACAGATTCAGTGCATATAGGAAGGCCAACAGAGGCGAAATGATTGCAAAGAAATCTAATTAAGCGATTATCTTAAAAACAACCTCAAAACGTTGGGATGGGGAAACATTCCTCCAACTTCTTAGTATATTATAAGTGTTGAGATGGAGGAAAACTCTCCATCTTACAAGTATAGTTAGAAATTGTGACGAAGGAACATTTCTCTATCTTCTTAGTGTATTGTTTACAGACATGGAGAAACATTCCTCTATCATGCAGTGGAGAGTTGTGATAGGGGAACATTCCTCCATCTTCATAATATATAGCGTTAATTGAGATGGAGGAATATTCCTCCATCTTAGATGTATAGTTAGAAATTATGACGGAGAAATATTCCTCCATCTTCTTAATGTATTGTATACAGACATGGAGGAACTCTATCATAGAGGAATGTTCCCCCAACTAGTGTTCCCCCAGAAAAAGGACATCTGGAATTTCCTTTATTATTCTGGAACGGCTTTCAATATTTCTGTCTTCAAAAATACCCTTTCTTCTAGTTTCAGAATTTATATACATGTATTTTAATTGGTCGTTTTAATTCATGTCACTCCCATTTTGTATGCATGAGTAGCCCGCTTCAGCCTTGGTTGGACTGGTTAAAATGTCATTCTGAAAATTTATAATATAGAGGAACCTTGAAATTTGTCTCGGTTGTAAGGTGGATGTCCACAGACCAGTTAGTGCGATTTACCATCACATTTTATTGTGTTTCATATTTGGATTGTTGTTCACATTGACATTATTATTGTTATCATTTCGTTAAAAATAAAGTGGATCATTGTTTTGGACTTGTAGTAACTACTGTTGAATTGTGATTAGCAACAGGAATTCCTGGGCTGAAAGATTGTTCATTTAGCTAATTCCCCGAAATAAAGTAACGCGCGTAGACAACAACAGAAAGACAAGAAAATTAGCGGCGTTACGGAAGAATAAGTGTAACTACTTGTGATCGTTCAATAATTATTATAATAACAAGTAAAAAACAGTGAACATCAGGTTTGCAATTAATAGCTTTTAAAGAGCGGAATGCTCTCGCAAAATCCGAATATTCCAGCTGGTAATTGTACACAAGACAAATACAGTCGATGGACATAATTGTTCGCCACCCGACGCGACGTAACAACAGGTGCGCGCTTGAAAGGATTATAGTATATTGGGGAATTATTTAACTATTATAGAAAATTTTACCTTAATATTTTGTTAAATGTCCTTTCATTCTTATTACTTCTTGGATCCGCGCTGGAATTGTCTCGTAAAGTTCTCTAATGTATTCAACATGAATGTTTTCCCAGATACGCCGGATTTCTAGAATGAGCATCACATGTTTATTAAAGTTACTCTGCTCGAGAGACTTTCGTTTAATGTGCAGCCAAATATTTTCAATTATATTCAGATCAGGGCATTGAGCTGGCCACGATGTTGTGTTAATTTGATGATTCGTCATAAATTCTTTCACGATTTTGGCTCTATGAATAGGGGCATTATCGTCCATAAAGAATATATTGATTATCCGGGAAATGCTGCGCAATAGCGGGCCAAAGGTTGGAATCTATAATTTCAATATACTTTGCACCTGCTATCGTACCTACACCATCAGTCAAAGTTCCGATACCATTGAAACCTACACATTCCCAGATCATTACACTTAACCTCCTATTTGAGGCTGGACACACTAAGTGGGGCTGGTTCTTTTCATCATCTTTTCTCCAACCATACAACCTGTTTTTTTAATCTATTACTACCTGACATTCATCACTGAATATATATTTATTCAAATGTGTATCAATTTTCCAATCTTTCCTATCTTTACACCAATTTACCCGCAACTTCATGTTGTACTCCCACACAACAACCCCTTCTTAACAGCCCTCCTTTTATAACCGAGACTAGATAATTTTCTCTGATCAGTCTTCGTACAAATAGGTCGATCCCTACCGTCATTCAATGTGCTGGTTATATCTTGTAACGACATACTACGGTTCATTTTTACAATCCTTGAAAGTTTATTCTCATCGTGACCCGTAAACAATTTCTTCCGTCCCCTCCCACCCTTATTTTCAACAGTTCCACTTACTTCATACTTCTTCAAAACATTACTTATTGTCGATCGAGGTATGTTCAATGTTTTAGATATTTCTGACTTATTCTGGTTGTTTTATAACTTTCCACAATTAATTCCCGAACATCTGTGCTTAATTCTGACCGTTTAGATGCCATTTTTGTTTTGCTCGGTTTTATTTACATTATAATTCAGACGACAGAAAATACGTCATCAATGTAAGCTGTATACGTCATACTATGTCAATATTTTGATCATTTCCTGGAATAATAAACCTGTTCTATTTATATAGCGCGATCGATAATTGACTTACATATATACTACTAGTACGGCGCCAGTTGTAATAGGAATGGTACTGATCTGGCCAGTTGTCAGTAATGCTATGTTTTTGGATATGTGACGCGCGGCGGTAAGAAGTCGGGAAATAGTATCGTTCGATTTCATTTAATCATGAGATCGAACATAGATAGACAAATAAAGAATCATTGCAAATTTTATATTTAGCACTGTATGCGGTTAATTTGTACACTTTCGTGACCTTTTATTTACATCAATGTTTATAAGGTAATCGAGTTGCATGACGTCATGACGAGAATTGGGATATTGATATCGCTAACCATTTTTTCCTTAATGCAGGTGTCAATGGCGAATATTTTATTTCAAACTTAAAGTTGACTTGTTTGGTAAGATTTTCAACTAAAATGTTTTGTTCCTATTTCTGCTACATCGTAAACATGTTTCCTTTATGAAATGTAACGTTCGAGACTGTCGCTTTTTAAATTATCGAAATGTGTGTGTTGGTTGTCACAAACATAATATGTAACTAGTTGTAAGAGTCGTTTCCTTGAGTGGAGTGACATCTTATCTTGTAATGGGAGTATACTTAATCATGAATCTAGCAGTTCACAATTCACTGGAGGTTAAACTTTGATGTCGCCAATTTTTCGTCTTTCATGAAATGTACGATACTTAAATTGTAAACGCTCTGATCATTTAGGAACATTTAAGTTCAAAAAGTACTGTAAACGAGCTTATATGTACATTTTTGTAATGTACAATATTGAAATGTTCGATACCAATTTTAAGTACCTGATTGTAATCCGCATATTAAACAAACGGATGAAGTAGCATCTGAATTATTTTATTGCATGGACGTTGACGTCATGATTGTCTGTCCTTTTAACCTTTTATCAGCCATATTGAACACAAAAGAGAAATTCGTGATCTTCTATCGGTATGTGCTTTTTTGACAAGTTCCAAAACATTTACATTGATTTGTTTTGCAATAAAATTAATTTCTATTTAAATCCATACCACCTGGTAGTGTAATGGAGCTATATTATTTGAAATACTGGATATTAAGCAATATAGATAATTATCACGAGTAATGTTCGCTACAACCCGTCTCGAACATTACCATTTTCATCTATGTTTTCTGGCACCAAAGTATTGCGTAGAAACGACAGAAAAACAATTTACATTTATTTCTTATGTAAATAAAAATGTTTGTAAATTTTATGCTCTTGATTTGAGATGTCTTTTTGACACGTTGGTTGTTCGTACATGGATTTTAACGACGTATGTCTCTTCTTAGACAGTTCATAGAAAATGAATAAGATAATATCAAGTTTTGCATAAGATAATCATGATAATTATCAAATGTAACAGTTCTAGCACCTGCGTAGATAACATTTTGATTTATAAGGTATTTCTGAAGATTTTGACAATAGTTTAGCTGGTAAGTAATGCTAATTACAGTTTCAAAGAAATATGGCATATGAGTAAGCTCATTGTGGCGCAATCATTTCTCTATCCGAGGTTAAAGGCTCAAATATGAATAGTTTTAGTTTCTTAGAACACTAAAAGGTTTTGCCGACAGTTGGAGTGATGCTGAAAAATAGTTTGATTTTGGCTTTACTTTTCACAAGCAATGGACATGTAGCGATCGATATGTTTAAAAAAAGCAGTTTGGTTATCTTGGTCATAAGTAATACCAATGTCTATTTGGGTACGATTGTAAGATGTTAAGTGTACATACCAAGAGAACTGCTTATTGTCAGCGCAAAATTAATTGTCACATATTTTCACTACAGTATTTAAACAACATCGATGACAAAGAAATAAATAAGAACTTGGCTATTTATATCAATCTTAATTTGATTTGATGAACAAGATCAGAAATAAGAAAAGTTTAACATATTGAAAATAACTGGATTTAGAAGACTGCAGAATGGAATAATGCATGTTGCTGACCTAAAGAGTTGTCAAAATCTTCAAAAATGTCTTATAAATCTGCCATATTTGAAATGGGCAACAATTTATTTCAATTACAGTACATATGCAGTTTATGTACGTTGTGTCCTTTGTTTGAAATAGTGCATGAGGCAAAATGCGCAGTGAGACGAACGAATAAAAAATACACATCGATCACACTATACAATATAAATATTATACAATGCAAACTGGAACGTAAGAAAATTGAAGGACTGGTATTGACGACGCAGATTATGAAATATAAATTCTTTTTATGCAAAAAAAAGAAAAATCTCTATCAATGGCCAAGAAACTCAGACGTTATTTGGGTTGCGAGTGAAAACGTTCTGTGTACAATCAACACACCGACTGACACTGATAAAATAAAAAAAGGTTCAGAATTACTGATGCAGACGAGGCATGAATAATGGAAAAAACGTCAGTAAGACAGAAGTGTATGTTTTGGCTAAAATTAAGTTCGATGTCAGTGCAGTTTTGGGTGTTATTTGCCTAAAGTGTTTGTTGTAATGTATGAGATGGTTGTCTTTTAAGTGTACCTTTTAAACGACAAAACCAACATTTTATTATTATGTATAAACTCATTTGGAAACACTTGAATGGAATTTTACCCGGCTGATACAGTTTGCTTTTGTTTTACCAATCAAATGGACATTATTGCACTGGTATGACTATTTTGTAATGTTCGCTACATTTTGAGAGAATTGTTAAAACGTTACTTAATGTTAGTCATGAGTCTGTAGTTATGTTATCAGTTTATCATTCATGAAATATGCGCTCCATTTATTCCACGTACAGAGTTCATTTAACGGAATCATTGCGCTCTGTGCGTCAAGTTAAAGTGTTGAACAAATCTCTGGAAGTAATAAAATGGTAATTATAGTTTTACACTGTCCTTAAAACGATGAGTTTCAAGACCATTATTCTCTTTGTTTTTGAAGTTTTAGAACGAATAATACTGTATAAAATCCTTAGCAATGTTTGTATTCAAGATGAAAATTTACTCCAAAATTAAGTAATGTCCGCTACAAAATGTGTAAGTAATAGTCACACATATAAATTTGCCACATGATTATATTTTCTTACAGTTTTTTTCCATAGCAATTAGATATGATATTAAAATTCAAAATGAGATACAATAGATCATGTTACTTTCAAAGTATATATGTTATTTGATTTACATGTTGGAAAAATAATGTGAAAATATTGAGCGAAAACGACTTTCATCTGCTTTCGTCAAAGAGAAAATGATGTTTTTTTTGTCAAAAAAAAATGCTATTTCAACATCCAATTTACATTTGCAATGGTTCAAATTCTATATTTGAATGATGATAACACTATATAGCTACCGTAAACTTTATTAGTGTATTGGTAGCGTACATTACAGATTGATAAACATGCATGTTGTTTGACTAGTCATCGTTTCTTTATCTTTTGTTTGATGTTCAAACAAAGTTTGTAGTTGGTTTAAGAAATGTTTGTTCTTGTATATCGTAGTAAATTAAAGCGAATTTGAAGAGTTCAGATTTGAAAATTTTGTTTTAGTGAAAATACAAATTCTCCTGAGAATGCTTGCAATGTATGCACATGCATACTTTACTTGTTTCACAATTGCAATATAGGCGGTAATTTTACATTAATCAAAGACAGAGCTGCAGTTTTAAGCTGTGACAAACCTTTAACACGTAGACAAAATATGTGCATAACACTGTTATTAAGATACAACGGATTTAAGGAAATGTATTCTTGAAATTCTTCGGCCCGGTAAGTGTGATATTTAAGCTTGTCTCGCATATATAGGGTATAGGGGTAACTTACTTTGTACAGATTAAGTAGCGTTCATTAACACGCTGTTAAATAGTAACATGAATGACCATATAGATACTCAGCATTGTATTGGCATCGCTACCTGAGCAGTATAGATTATGACAGTTCACTGCTTTCGTTGAAGTTCAGAGGTTAAACTTAGTTCCTTTCCCAGCAGTCAATGCGCGATGTTACACAGGTTAATGTGAGTATCACGTGACCTGGGTGTACACTTTATCACGTGACCTGGGTGTACACGTTGAAAGTACACATCTATTGGGAAGGTGGGCAAATGGTGTGATACGTCGAAAGATTTTCGTTAGATATTTTGGCATATACATCGTATAATTTATACACATACATACATACATGTTCTGTCCACGGGCTAATTCTTGTAATTTCGATTTCGTATAAGAAATAGCCATATGTGGAAAAATACATCAGAACTCCATAATTATGTGGTCTGTCATTTTATAATATTCCGGCTTGTTAAAATCAACACAAAATTTTAATAAAGATTATCAATAATAAAACGAAATCATCATGTTTATCATCGGATTTGACAAGAACTTTATTATTTGGTTATGTTTAGTACGAATACAGCCACATATATATGTATATCTTTCTGATTAAGTAACCTATAATAAATGAGTGTATATCATTTGCATTTGTTAAATTGCTTAATAACAACCGCCATGCATGCATGTATGTTTTTGTAAATATGTGCCACTTGGGTCTATGCCCTTCTGGTTTACTGAATATAAAACTACTAAACAACCAAACTATTATAAGGTATTACTCCCATCGAATCAACAACCTGGAACCAGCGAACAAGATTTTTTTAAATGCTCGGAACGGAACATCAGTAAATTAGACATGAATTAAATGCCACATTTTACTCACTATGCAGAGTAATTACTGTCGTCTTAAGTTTTATACGTAAACTGTCTTTATTTCCATGTCTGCTATAAAGCATTTAATACCTACAGCAAAATCGAAAATACAAATACATGTTGCAAAGGATGTCGATGATTTGAATCCCAAGAAGCCACCAATTGTTGTATCTCCACATTCAAGTCGACTTCAACCAGAAGTGAATCAGGTCATTAGTCCGATAAAAAGTACGTTTAACTAGGCATACTTTATAGTTTGTACTTACGCATTTGTTATTGTAAATGTATGTAAGCGCCGACCAATAAAACGAAAAATTGTGAAAGAAAGCAATATCTGGAGTTAGTTAACGTGGATGAAGTCTTTTACATTTTAATGGCACCCATCCTTAGCATTTTCACCCAACATTAGCATGGTCATCTCCCTGACCATAACATCTTTAAATGGACAGTTAACCGACTTTATTTATTTGTAACGTGTTTGAAACGCCTTTTAGTATCATGTGCCAAATTTACAACCATGTCAATCCGTCTAAAGGGGATAATTCTGTAAAATATAGAAAATGCACCCGTCATTTCATGCTAATATTGCTTATATGAAAAGTGCGCGGTGACACTTTACAATTTTCTACGGGATATTATGCAAAAAAATACACAACCGAGGGTGTATTTCTTGAAATGGCCGGGCTCTAGCGGAGAGCTTTTTTAATATAAAATAAGACAACAACAATGAACAATCTTACCTGAATCGACGGAATCCGCCATTGTTGGAACACCCAACCTCAGCAAAAAGTCACGTGGTATTCGCACCGTGATTACGTAATTGTCAGCGGGGTTCGGACTTCGGAGTTTCTTTAACGGTAGATATGTAACAAAGAACAAAAACAATTTTGTCCGGAGAACGATTTCTAGTTTTCTGTGGTATTTTGGTAAGATCCGGCAAACGAGAGGATACTGTACAATCATTATAATGTACGGTAGAAATTTCTTTGCAGGATCAAGTTCACCGAAACCGGTGTACCAAACTCGACGATACCAACCACTTACTCCTCCAAAATTGTTGCGCGATACTCCTTGGCGAATGCTGCAGAAGTCTGAGGATGACGTAAGTATCGATATTGGACACATCGTCCTTAAAAAAAATAACATAATTTCATTGAA
Organism: Lutraria lutraria; assembly: GCA_964023205.1. Classification (NCBI taxonomy): domain Eukaryota; kingdom Metazoa; phylum Mollusca; class Bivalvia; order Venerida; family Mactridae; genus Lutraria; species Lutraria lutraria. Next base: position 6,020,380 of record OZ026840.1, read on the forward strand.
TATTTTATAAATATGCGTTCACTTGAACAACTGCGTTTAGCTGTTCGGGGTATACGGAGTGAGTCCGTTCACTCAAGGTACAACCTCAGGCCTACGGACTTATTGAAACCGACGATGCAATGTTTTCTGTAGCAATTTGATTGTAGATAATGCGTCTCGATCCACTTGTCCACTATTCGTGTACAAATGCAGGATGTTTCTTGCAGATGATCAGGTAATTCCTGACGTACATGTGGGTTCAGATATTATTCTAATGCAGGACAATGCACACACACACACACACACACTAACCAATACCTTGCTGCCTACCTACGAATTTTCAACTGTTATCGTTTTCAATTCAACTCATACGACTAATTGCAATGTAATCGATTTTATCAAATGAATTATACTACCAAACTTTATGTATCATAAATTATTCATTGTGTTGACCTAAACAATAAGATTACAGATTACAATTAAAGTGGCCCTCATACAATTTGTTGAGTATATAATGTCTATGATTCACACAAAACCCAAAATTATGTGGTTAACCTGAAGTGTTTATATAATTATTCGTTTGTACGAAAAATATGTATATTGCTTTCAGTTGCTGGAAAGTTTATTTCAAGATATCGAAGACCTTAATCCGAAGAAGAAGCCCTTAATTCTATTTTTTGGGCCTGTGAACGCTGGAAAGTCAAGTTTCATCAACTCGTGTCTATCCGTGGTAGCGGGAAGAAAGAAAACCCTTGCGAAAAGTGGAAGTGCTTCTTCCAGATACACATTTGAAGTGAGTAATTAATTGATTTCAACAGGTTACTAGTACTTGATTTTCTCTTTTCTTTCAATCCAAAGGGTTAATTATGTAGTACTGAACCATATATCAAATATGTGTGTACATACATCTGCATATAGATGGTCCGAATAAGCACCATCATCCTTTTTATCGAGCATTACATGCATTTACATACAGTTTATTGTCTTTACTCAATTGTACTTTCATGTGCAGTTCAGATACTATTCGTTGTTGGATAATTTCCGACTGAGGGTGAGGGACTGCATGGGAATTATGCCTGACCACGGAGAAGGGTTTCATCCCGACGATATTCTCTATCTATTACAAGGACATAACATGAAAAGCTACAAGGTAATGGAATTGATTTAAATACCAAGACTGCAATAACGCAATAACTATTTTAATACCTCATGTTTAATATATTTTTACAATCATCATACAATAAAATTCATATCATAATCATTTACTGAGATTGAGGTTTAATTGGAGCAATTTCTTTGTAAGATCAGCAATATTCGTCAGAAGTTTTTAAACGCAATTTGTAGGCCACGTGATACTCACATCAACCTGTGTAACACCATGCTTTGAATGCTGGGAAAGGAACTATTTCTAACATCTGAACTGCAACGAAAATAATGAACTGTCATTATCTATTGCTCAGGTAGCAATGCCAATACCATGCCAATTTAAGTCTTCATCTAGGCATTCATGGTTGTTAATTAACGTTACACAATCTGCACAACGTAGGTTAAAATTACGCTCCTAAGCAGCACATGCGAGACAATAAGCTGAAATATCTCACATACCGAAGAAGTTTAACAACTTATTTTCTTTATATATCTTAATAACAGTGTTGTGCATTCAATTTGTGATTAAGGTTTGTCTTTGATCAATGTAAAATTATCAACCATATTGCAACTGAGAAACGAAAGTAAAGTATAAATGTGTATTATGACGTCATGCAACTTAATTTCCAATATCAAAGTCAGCGTAAAAAAGTATTATGAAAGTGCACAAAATGGCCACTTACAGTGCTAACTATAAAGTTGTACAATGATTTTGATTAAGTCAATTTTTGTTTGATCTCATAATTAAATGAAATCAAACGCCACTATTTTCAGACTTTTTACCACCGCGCATATGTAGAAAAGTCCACATTTTGATGCTTATGCGTCTTAGTATAGAGGCCAGTGTTAGTTTGATGACGCAGCCGCTATTTATTGAATGTTTTTTAACAGTTTCATTTTCCTTCATTATGAAAAAGTACGCATTGCGCACAAAGTCAAATCCGAATTCTTAAAACATTAAAACGGAGTCTCTGAATACAAAAAGATCACGTTTGTTAGGACTTTAGAAGATGGGGTTATTTACCTTTTTACCTATCAACAGATTGACCCGACCAAAGAAATAACACCGGAGAGCTCTTTTTACAGAAAGGAACCTGAATTTGAAGACAAAACACACTGTGTTGTGTTTGTAGTTGATTCTAGAACAGTACATCATGGAATTCCAAAAGAATACGCCGAAAAAATAAAAATCCTTCAAGATACTGGTACTTGAACTTCATATACATAATGTATAAAAAATATAATATTCTCGTATTCAAATGTCTATTTTCTGGTCGGGTTGGGTGGACAGTAACATCAATCTCATTATATCATTCTATTTATCTGTAAAATTCAATGCATTTGTCGCAGTACATGAGGCTAGGAGTATTTGATGGTAAGCAAGCGTGTACTGCGCTGTAAAGGCAAACGTGGTTACAATGCATGTTAGTATGAATACCCCTATAATAATAAGTGAACATGGTGAGAAAAAGTGAATATGATTGTCTGCTGGTTTGACGGTTTAAAAAAAGTAAATCGGATGTTCAAAATTAATTTGGGTAGAAAACGTATTTCCCTTGGGTATCTCAAATATGAATATTACTGATACGATATAACAACTTACTAATAGCAATGTATATTTTACAGGTGTACCAAGAGTGTTGATACTAACTCACGTTGACAACCTCTGTGATAAATCTAGGGAAGATCCGGCGAACATATTCAGAAGTCTGATAGTTGAAAAAACGGTGAATATGGCTAGTGAGGTCTTTTCAATTGAAACAGCCTCAATCCATCCATTGATCAATTATGAAGATATGTTGGAATTATCTACAGCAATGTGTATCCCTATCCTGTTAGCATTACGACAGATTCTCCAGAATTCTTGCGACAGAGTACATTTTGAATATGTCTTTGAAAATTCACAAGATTGTGAGGATGGTGAGAAATTTTATTACAATGTAACCTCATGTGATGCATGCAAATCGAGCTCCGGGCTTTAAGTCAATATTTTTTATTTGTGAATGTGTTTCAGTTTATTTCAGGAAATGAACAATGTATATAAAGTATGTTATGAAACGATAAAAATACATAATATTATCCTTTTCATTTCATCCTAACTAATTTGATCATTCAACAACAATGGCAAGTATTTGGATCGCAAATTAATAGCTCTTAAAGAACGGAATGCTCACACAATATACCCGATTAATCTGTCACAAAACAACTAATAGTAATGGTTATCATGGGACCGGTTGTCAATATTACTCTGTTTTTTTACATTGACAATGAGACCAGAGTCTTGACTAATTGTCTCCAACGTAATCGTGATGATAAGCCCAGTTCACATCAGCCTTGCGATTTTTTGTTCGTACGAATTCGCAGTCCAAGGGTGCCGTAGACAAATTCGCAACACGTCCGCACAGGACCGCACCATTCGTAGGCACCACAAGGCGTCAATACGATGCTCGCACGGTGATCACTCGGGTCGCAAGATGTTCGCAGCTTTATCGTAAGAAAATAAAACGTACGTTTTTATACAGCAACCGTAAAGATTGTCTAGCAACAGTCATGCAAATGTGCAAGAATGTCGCAAGACAGTCGTAAGAATTCGCAAAACTTTCTTGCGGGCATCTTCGGTGCGCAAGATTTTGTAAGGCCATCGTAGGAATACATTACGTTGTTTTCCGCTCACTGTACGATTAGTCCCGATTGTGGATATGATTCAAAGCGCCAACAACTTTTTGTCAAAACTTGACTATCCAACAACAGAGGTTGGGTGTTGCACTAATTAAAGTAATGATATTTGATACAGAAGAGCGTCGTGAAGTTCTTTTGGCAACGTCAAAAATACGAGAGAGGTAATGCGTCAGGGTCAGGCTATAGGTTGAAAGGCGACGGTTGTTTGGCCAGGACCACATACTTTTCAGAAGCTGGAGAGAGAGTTTGCACCATTTTTGCCGAGTTGCTTCTATGTGTCACCCTGCGTAACAATTTGATATCTACTCTCGTCAAATCCTTCCGTGGTACAAATTCTTGCCACTGTGACGAGTTTCAGGTTTTTGCAATTTGCCTTTAAGGTTGAGCGCATTACTATAACCCCTGTCACACTGGGCTGCGACTGTAAGCGACACACTTGCGAACGGCATTCGCGAGATAGTTTCAAAACTGTCGCGAAAGTTCTCAATTTCTTCGCATGAGTCGCAGGACCTCGTTTTCTTGTCTCTTGAATTTTCAACATGTTGAAAAAATTCGCGCGACAAAATTTCTCTCAATATATTCCCAACATCATCGCGGAGGTCGCGAACCCATCTCCAACCGTTCACAATATAGTTTCCGCAAATTTAGACATGCGAGAAATTTGAGAACCTTTGATAGTTGATTGCGACATATGAAACTAAAATGCGACTGATTTCAGACAAGAACAAATTCCGACGGTCCGGGCACCGGACAGTCCTATGACCTCGTGAAGAGCGAAATAATTGCGATATATTTGACAATAAATTAAATATAAACTGCAATGCATCTGCGACATTCCGCGCCTAAATTGCGACAAAATAATTTGTAGGATTGTGTTTGTTGAGTTAAGCGCGAATGTCTCATTTTATTCGCAATATCGCATTTATGCCGCAATTTGTTTTCAATCACGCCATTTTGACCACGTGAAACATCAGTAAATATTGTTTTCGCCAACGATTCGCGCTCATTGTAAACACTGATATCCGTTCGAGGGACAGCAATTTTCAATATGCCATGCCGATGTAAAAAACGCAAATCTCTCCCTGTCCCAAGCCCCCTCTCCGAAGAAATCTAACCTGTCTCAGGTGGATCCGGAGCCAGTATGATAATGGAGAAGAAGCATTTGTAGTTGTACATAATACACGCTGCCTGATTTCGGCAGAGCTGCCATCGATGTTGCCACAGCTGTGACGGAAGTTCAAAGTGGTGCTACTCGGAGAAACCCAGTGTCGCCACCTCCCACCCCTCTTCTGTTGTTAGAAATTTGAAGGCTGTTTCGTGATAGATATCGTATTTGGCCTGGCATACCTCTCGCACAACTATGGTGACTGTGTTATGGGCCAACCGGAACCCATATAACAGCGACATGTACGAATCCCCGATGGCAATGTACTGAGCGTAATGACAAGCTTCAATCCAGTGGATAGAGGCTTTCTGGAGGTTTCTCCCGAAGCCTATGGCATAATTCTTCAACCATGTTTTTAAGAAGTCTGGGTCAATTTTAACAAAGTTCTTGAAAGAAAGACGTTTCATCACTTTCTCTGAGGTGTTTCATAAACTTCTCATACATCTCATAAAAGTCATTCTCTCACCCATAAACTCCTCCGTTTTCTTGACCTTCTTTTTTCTCCATTCTCTGGCTTTGGTCGTAGCTTTTTGGACAGAAGACATACTATTGACTTCAGCATGACATTGTGGTTTCAACCAAGAGTTGATCCATCTCAAATGACGTCGTCTAACGGCTTAATAATTGCTGAAATTCGAGTATGTTGCATTTTTATTTTTTATTTCTTAATTGCTTTTCATACTTGTCGCGCGATTTTCGAATGAATGTCGCGCGAATTTTGCAAACATAAAAAATGTCGCAATTATGTCGAACAGATGACAAAAAGATATCGTGCGATATTCTCGTGACATGTTTGAGAACTTCAGCGGGTATTCGCGGGAAGTGCGTGCGACATTCGCGTAACATTCGGGCGACAGACTCATTCATGTCGTTGGTATAAATCCGAGCGAGTTTTGTCTCTAAAATTCGCAAAATTTGCCGCAAATTTGTGTCTCCAACAGTTCTCCAGGTGTCGCAGTTCAGTGTGACACTACCTTATCTCCCTCTTTGTTCCTGAAGCGAGCGATTTACGACGAGTACAGAGGGACACACTTAAGCATGCCTCCCATCCCCGACCAATGGCGTAAAAGGGCACAGACCTTTGGAAACCAGTGGAACTTCCATCACATCATGCGTGTGGTGCCATAGACGGTAAACATGTGGCCACATATGAACCGCTTCTGTCTAGGAGCAAAGTCTTCAGCTGCAAAGAGGTCTACTCCATTGTGCTAATGTGTGTGGCAGATGCGGTAGACAAGTCGCGACGGTCAAATGCTGAAAGCAATGGATCAGCGTTGGATGCTGGCATGCCCAATGGGTGTTCACACTAGGCCGCTCTGTGTGATAACATAATCGGGTTTCATTTGGCCGAGCCAAATCAAGATGATCTCAACATACCATTTTTCAGTCTGGAAGATAACGCTTTCCCACTCTGGACCTTGTCGTACTCGATGAAAGCGATGTAAAATGAACAAAGAGTGTTCAACGATAGGCAATCCCGGCCGAGACGTGCGGTTGGAAATGTCTTCGCCACTTTAGCACACTGGTGACGCTGCAATGAAGTTTTGCCAGAGCCATCAGCATTGTCTTCGGAGCAACTAGATGCGGATCAGAATGAGCCCCAGCCTTTCTTCTGTCCGACGATGAGCAGAAGAATGAGGTAGGCAGCCGTGTTTGGCGTCTCAGCCAACAGCTTCGTGATGTTCACCAGTCCAATGGTTCTCTCATCGCACACGAAGCTGTAATGGGAACCTATGAACCTGTAACAACAGCGCAGTTGAGAAGCTTCTATATAGTAGACACTACTTGCTGCCATCACAGAACATCTGAGCAGATCAGCCTTTAATAGCGAAGGACATCCGCGCGTAAACCTTGCTAATTCGTGTGATTGTCTTACGTTTAGCATCAGTCTTGTGATGGCCTTATGACGAAATCCAGGCTTATGTGAACTGGGCCTTACGTATTTCCGGTACCATGGTTTGTGCGCTTGTACTGTTTGTTTTGTAACGATATTAGTTGATAAAATTGTTCAATGAATAAAAAGTTAAACTTTTGAAAAAATCTCAGCATGAACCATAAGCGTTCCATTATGTTTAATCGTATGCCTTCATAATATCAGAGTGTTTCCAACTCACCTGCAGTTTTGCTACAAATCGATCCAAGGCTACACCTACAGGGACTGAATTTTCTCCGCCATTTTCGGAACGGATTTTTACGTTGGATGGGTTAAGGTGTCAGTGATTTTGGAAAAGCATAGCATGGTAGCATTTTAGCGAAATTGGAATATTGTTTATGTGTTAATTTTAAATCCTTTTCTTACCTATATTTACTATAGTAAAATGCAAGTGATAAAAAGACGAGGTGTTATATAACTAGCAATAAACTTTATTTCCAGAACCAAAACCACTGCTGAGTGATGTTCCATGGCGCAATCCGAATGAGTCGGGGAGTGACGTGAGTATTGATATTTGATATAGTATCTCTATTCGGTACGGAGCTACAGAATTCACTCATTATTTTAATTGTTATTTCAACTTACAATCATACACACCGAACAGAAAATATATCAATATTTTCAAATAACCTCATAATATAAAAAGCTAACACCATTATGGTTTTGTGTTCATTTGTTTGAAACGTTTATTCATTTCAGTCACTTGAAAATGCAAATGCAGATGAAGAAAGCCCAGGGATAGAATCCATAATTTTACTGGCTGTATCCGCAGTGATCTTTTACTTTTTAAACAGGTTGTTTACTTTTGTTGAATCACTGTTCAGAAGTTGAATACCACACGTCTTGTCAAAGTTTTGGTAGTAGACTTGCACAGTTTGCCAGGACTTTTGTAATTGAATCCCTTTCTTGAATTATTTTCGATTTGAATTATCATCATTAATTACGTATTATTATAGAGTTGTGCATTAAATTATCAAGAACTCTGCGGCTATTTTTATATCATGAAATAATAATGTCTAATTGCAATATTATACACCTAATATAAAGCCCCCAATGAGTTTCGTGTGAATGTTTAATTAATCTGATTCTTATGTGGGTACCATTTTGAATTATGACTGTGAGCTGTGAGGACTTTCAAAGCAGAAAACATCGAAAGAGTTCATAGAAAATTCATAAAATATGAGCTTAATGTTAACATATCAGTTAATACTCTTGCAGTAAGCCTGAAGATATCCCGTTGTATATAGATATATATATTTAGTACTTGTAACCTCCCCAAAGCATCATCCTTTAGGGGTAGCAAAATTGTGTTGTTTCTGAGAGGTTGTTGCTCAAGATAGTTTGAATTAATAGTTAAATCGTGCGGAGGGAAACGATCAAACTGCTGTTGCAAGGTGGTTGTTGCTCAAGAGAGCGCCGCTCTGGAGAGGTTGTAGTGTATATATGTCGTTATGTCAGAGTAATTAAAAATTCCTTAAAATTATTTCAAGATAAAATAACAAAATTGTATTTTGTAGACCATTGTTTCAAAATAATTGTCATATGCCAAGTTAAAGAAGGTAATGGAAAAGAGATATGGTGTTCAAACGTGCGTGATATACGTAATATATCAGGCTTCCAAGATGTATGGTTATACCCCAAGTTCGTGGATAGTACTTTCTTTTTACCTAATTTCAAACAACGCTTACTGGACATACATATTACACAGTGGAGTGCAGATATGAATTAAATTATTGTCATTATTTAGAGCAATAAACCTACCTTTGAATTCTCACGATTTTTGGATAATATTGACACATTGAATATAAATCATAGATATTTGCTGTAAAAACTTCGGTTATCATCTCATAAATAATTTTAAAATTATTAAAACTAGTCGTCATGACAACATAAATAGAAATGAATGGATTTGTTAAGACTTGGTGTGTTCTTTAAATGATATTGAAGATGAATACCATTTTGTATTAATTTGTACTTATTAATTTACATTACATTTCGATGGTATATAAAATGCGACCCAGTATGTTTAAATTTACAAAACTGCTAAAGTTATGCACGTATGTCTTTGAAACAAAGAGAAAATAACATATAATTGTACTTGTTAACAACGCCATGGATGGTATCTTAAATTGTTAGGGAAAGTTCTGTTATATTGAAACTATATATGTATATTAAAAATTAACTGTTGTCTGTACGTATATGCTTATCATTATATTTTTTCTACTTTTGGTTTCTGACAACTGTGTTGTTACTTAATTTTCGAGTAATATTGTATAACTATTAATTTATAAAACGATGAGCTGTAATGCTTAAGTCTAAACAAAATATCAGATCAGTTCTATAAATTTCACAATTCTTGACGCTTTTAAATATTTTGTTCAAGTCAAGAATCCTACTGTCATATCTTAACATATCTAACACATCTATTCATAATGTTCGAAATGTATTTTAGCTCGTTACCATGTACGATATCGTGTCAATAGTTAAACACCTTTTATAACCTTACGAAGATGAATATATTTTAAATTTTATTTTTTATATTAATATATGAGCACTTTTCCAGAGTGTATTCACTTTTTATGACACCAATTTTTGTAATAATTATAATGGTGCTCGGGATTTCTATATTTTACTTTTATCTGAGCAAGTTTTATCTGGTTAGCTTTAGTTAAACACCTTTATGATTTTACCGTTCATGAATTGAGTGTGTATTTTCATTTTATATGAGCATGTTTTATTATTATTACAACAAGTTAAGGACCTTAAATTATATATTATGGATCACTATTGCTCTTTTTACTTTAGTTAAACACCATTTTATGTTTTTACTGAAATTGAATATGTTTTATACTTCAATTGTATATGAAATAATTTATCTTGCTGTAAGAATAAAAAATGGTTTATAATTAATGTTGTTCCATGTTTGTGATTTATGTACCCTTCTGTGCTTCTATAAAATTGTCATGCTGGTATTCGAAGCCTAATGCCCAAAATTATTATTCCGTTAACGATGATAATGGTATAGTATCATGTCCTTTATGCTAGGTTCCCACTCTCACGATTGAAATCGTGGTCTAAATCGTGGACCATTCGTATTGGTCCTATCAGATCTTTAGGTCAGTCGTGACAATCGTGTTAATCGTAGAATGTTTATGAACGGTTAAAAATGTCTACGATTTACACGATCAATTTTCAATCGGGATTATCGCATCAGATCGTCATAAAACGCGACAGGTCGTATTTCATCGGGTTTCCAAATCGTGGTGATCGGCACCGATCTTGGTCATCATATGTCACTATTAATGTAAAAGTTGAAGAAACATTCAAGTTCTTATTCAATCGGGATGTATATTAACCCGTTTTGGTCTAGTCGTACCCTAAATTGTGATCACCAACGACTCTTATCGTGACAGAAATGAACGTATTGGAACGTATCTACACGTACGAGTTTGTCACAATTCGGAAACCCGATCGTAATGAACGTGTCAGAACGAGACCAAATCCTATCGAAACGTATTTGACCACATCTGAACGGAAAACCAAACCGTAACAGATCGTGACACATGAAGTTGTCAAATCGTGACCGAATAGCATCGTAGGGTAACAAATCGTATCTGAATGTATCAACTCGCATTGCCTGTCATTTCAAATACATGCCACGATCAAATACGAAATACTTAAATATAGATACTTTTCAAAAGCTGACCGTTCGAATTTACAATTACTGGCAAGTGCTTTTGTCTGAAAAATGCAAAGCCTTTAACGGGTTCTGAAACGTGTCGGGTTTCTTTCAGTTCTGAAATTATTCTACATAAGTGCTCCCGTTTCATTTTGTCGATTGAAGAGGAAAGTTAGAAAAGAGCTAGGTCATTCAGATAGTTCTTCCAAAGTAATTTGTTAAGTAAAGGGAGGCTAAACTGACAGCTGGATTGACTAAGTGTTGAAAGAGTTTTACAATGCTTAGGACATGGGAGTTGTTAGAAGTTACGTTAAGACAAAACAGGATGCAAAGAGACCTCGGACAAAAAGGAAGAACGTTCATTCTTGAGTGTATTGTGTTTATACTGTGACGCTGACGGCCGGAACGTACTTTTTCATACCTCATATTCAGTTACTTCCCTTTATGTTAAATTAGCATTTGCAATTCGTATCGAAATAGATTAAAGTGTTAAACTATTCAGACCTTGTTTTAGAACCTCCAAAAGTATATATATGGCTAGATATATTTACAATCACTTAATTAACGAATGATTCAAAGTAGGCTGATAATATTATAGCGTACGGGTGATGGAAAACTCGTACACGGAAGTTCAGTTATTGAACGCTTATTAAAAGTTGTGCAATGTAGGCGCTTGCATATGTCACGGAGAAATACGAGGATTGGCGGTAGTTACTTTTTTATATAGCATTGTTTTATTATAACCACCACTGGTGCGGACTTCAAACTTAATGTATAGATGTAAATTCGATCCATCGTATAATTATTCACTCTAAAAACGGATAAACGTGCTTAGTTTCCACCTGAAATGACTGTGTATTATAGATCTTTAGTAAACGGTGTCTAAAATATTGGATGCGAGCGTAAGGACCAAAATTATCAAACACTTTACTGTGGTTCTACATAGAGCCACGACGAACAAGCAATCAGTCTTTCATTCATCCCTAATTTATGGAATTTAACAAAAGTATAGACATATCCAAATTATAATACACACAAACATTAAATTACCGAAAAAGACTGATGATGTAAGAATTTTCAGATTAACATTTTTCTATTCAATTAATAAGGACTATCTGTAGAAAAGTTCATAGTAAATGAATATCATAAAATTTAATGCACTATCCTGTCCGGACTGTTTTTCTCGAGTTTTGAAGGATTATAAAATAACTAAGTTTGTATGTTTTTTATTTTGTTGATAACATAATTCAACATCATGTAAGTTTTATTATGGATAAAGAGAAAACTTAATTGGTTACATGTTTTATTGACTGTCTATTTGAATTTGGTGAACATGCTCAATTTTCTAGTTTTTGTTTATAGAATCGCGACAGTTAAAGTTCGTGTGTGAATGTAACTTTAATACATCTGTGTGCTTATAGATAAAATACTTACGTACTTTTTTTTAGAATTTGAAAAAATATTCACATTCCAAATGGCAATAAAAGTAATCACCAATGCAATTTTTGTTACAAAGTTTGCATTTACGCAGATTAAAATCAGTGCCTATCCAACTTGGTTTAACTGGTAATCTATTGTTTTCGTTTTTCGGAATACAATGACTTATATTAGGTATTTGGGGGGAATTTTGACGAGGAATTGTTCAAACCCGAATTTTATTTTATATAATTTCTTGTTCTTAGATTTACTAGAGTCATTTGTGATTGATAAAGCCATTCTTTATAAAACGTCCGTAGTGTCACGATTGACGCATTAAAAAATTATCCGACCCAAAAATATTTGGGTAATCTACTACATACTAGTAGTCTAACAGGAGATTGACACAACTACTTCTTTATGGTAAGATTGATTAAAAAAATTATTTGGTTCAACGCTAAACCAATAGGCAATCATTGACTTTCAAACGCACAGACCAAGAAACGTATATATATATATTCGATTTGTTATCTAAGTATCAAATTGGTTGGCTGAACGTTCTAATGGAGTCAGACAAGACAGACGAGGAAAGAATCACCATGTATGTGCTAATCATTCCAGGCAATCTGACATATTGACATTAAGGTGCTTTATATCCTGTCATTTTGTCAGTTAGAGTACGATTGGTAATAACACCAGTAATATAAATGGGCAGTTTCTATCTTGGAATATCAATCTTACGATGAAATTAATGGATTAATGTTCACTACAATTGATAAGTCAATTTACAATATATGAATACGTCATGTCTACATTCGTAAACAGAAGTCCATATTCAGTCATGAACTGATGCCTATATATGTCTGTCAGAAAGTCAGTCTATGACTCAAATGACGTATGATTTGGGTTATTTTATTCTTTAGCTATGACGTACTTACGATCCAATTATCGTGAATCAAGCTTCCTTAAAGTCCCATTAGCTTTTTGGATGTTAAAATTAAAGTAGGTCTTATATTACCTGGAAAGATGTCTTATCAATGAAACTGACTTTTACCTGCAATAAAAACATTCCTAAATTTTCTTTTTTACTCACGGAGTACGTATAGAAATATAGCACAGTGTTGTTGTTTTTTCAATGATGTTGCAAAAAATAAGAAAAAGCACCTGACAACATTTTTACGTGATGTGACTAAAGAAAGGCAGTATGTAAATATTGTTTTGGAACAAAAAAAGTATATTTCTTATATTTTAACATCATTTTATCTATTGTTCTGTATTGCTTAATTAAAAAAGCTAATGGGCCTTTAACTTTCAAAGATAACTCACGGTGATTTCAAATCTCTATCTTTCGTTATCCCTCACACTTAGTTGACGTCCCGGCTATTTATAGATTCTTCAAAAACAAGCAATACAGCCTCAAATGGCACTTTTTAACAACAATGTGAAACAGTTTGTTTCTTACATTAAGTTTGAGACAGGAAATGCCAAAATTTTAAGAAAACATCTCTTATTGTTATATTAAGCTCAATATTTCTTGATGGAAATATTCAGGTTATCAATCGCTTGAATTGAAATTGCAGTAGCAGGACATCATCGTGAACAATTAATTGTGATAGCAAATTCATATTATGAAAAAGACCTTTGAGTATCAACTGGAAGGAGTATTAGGTCGCATGTTTTGAACTAAATATTTCCACACGTTGATAAATGTGTATTTTGTTGAATAACGAATGACAACTCTGGATAGAAAACTATACGATTTCTTTCAGTGTTATTTTACCGACCTCGTGATGCATTGAATGAATAAGTTTATTAATCCAATTGTGTTATTTTCATGTATCTATATCCAAAACATGTGACTATCTGGGTAAGATTCTGGTATCCCTGTTCTTAAACCAAAATGTCTTCAAAGTATATAGCAGTCGCGATAAGCAACTTTGATAAAGCGTCAGATACTGTATTTTCATTTATTTTCGTTGGGCTCAATTTTCGTGGTTTTTACTAAACTGGCTATTTCGTGGGGACATAAATTCGTGGATTTTGATTTTTGAAAAGAAATACATCATCTCTGCACTTAAATTCGTGGGGATTTGATTTCGTGGATGAGCCGACCCACGAAATCCACGAAATTAAATCCCCAACGAAAATTAATGATTCCACAGTACTAGTATTCGGAACACTGTATCGTGTGTGCGAGACTTAGGCGCGTCTGTTACACTTGTTCTCTTTGTGATTGGAAGAAGACATTTATTTCTATATCTTATGTATTCCGACTTCTACCGCTCGTCATTCATATAGCAATGTTTACAGCTTCTTGTTGAGAACAAGTTAATTTAATGCTTTTACGGAATCCAGCTAAACTGGTTGATTTTCCGCTTGTGTACAGTTGAACGACATGTGTTTGGTGGCATATTTCTGCATTCACTTAGCGAGTTGATTATTGCGAAATATTAAATGTCATCAAGATAATTTATCGTCTACTCAATTAAGGATTAGGATTAATTTCTCGTAGACACGTCTTTGTTTGCTCATGAAAATTTTGGAGATTTTTGCGAAAATAATCGTTATATCGTATGCAGAAATATGCCACCATATACATGTGGTTTTCATATTATTTATGTATGATACAGCTTAGGTATGCCACAATGGACGCGTGTGCTTATTTTCAAGCAACCTTGATTTGTGACGACAATGTCCATTTATGCCTTTATTTCAGCCGCACAGTAATTGTCCGTTTATTTCATAGCTTACATAATTGCATACTGGATGAAATCGAGCTATCATTCAAAGCTCTAATACAGAAGCAATGCATTTGTGTTTTGAACAATCAGTGAGGTAAATATACGAGCCTTTTATGGGACGTTCAATACCTTGTCAGGCGATTTATTGTCAATTATCCGCACATGGTAACATTAAGTGCGGAATTATTTCTAAGATTTTCTCTCGGGTTGTCTGAAATTTAGATGAAGATTTCTGGAAGACAGAACAGAACGGATACTTTATTATGACTTGAGCCATGGCGCATTACCATTTACATATGAACATATGTATAATAATATATATTAGCATGCAACATGGCAGTAAACATAATACGAAAGCAACAAAATAGAAGAAGGCAGTAGAGATACAGTCAAACTTGTGAATACAGGCCACAATTGGAAGACAAAATTTGGATTTTATTTAAAGGTCATTTTGTTCTTTAGTTAAATCTTTGGGGGGGGGGGGGTATCAAGCACAAAGACCTTATACGTAAATTACGGACGTAAAGTCTCGACGATAATCATTCAAAAAACGTTGACCATATTGAAAAATACTCGTATATCTGAATACAGATTCAATTTCCTTTACCAAATATTCAACTATCGTGACAATACCAATCCTTGCATTAAGGTGTAAAAACATTTGACTTTTAAATATCATACAAACTGCCTGCAAGTAGTTTATAATATTGTTAAATCGCTAGATGCTTTTATCTCTACGGAAGCAATGCACGAAGATTTGTAGTTGATTACCGTGATAATGCAACGTTCCTTTTGGGGACTTTGCGACGAATTTCTCCAAAGATTGCGTGTGTTAGCGACAATTTAGTGAATATAAAAAGCATCATTCAGACATCATTTTTGTTTCGTGTTGTTACTGTTCAACCCTAACTTTTATACATACAACAACCCAGTAAAAATACGAGATATTGAAGAATCATTGACCCGCCTTCGTGGTCGAGTGGTTAAGGTCGCTGCCTTCAAAGCACTGCAACCTCTCACTGATAGAGGGTCTTTGGTTCGAGCACCGCTACTGACCATGATTCTTTATGTGAGAAAGTAGGCAGTTTCTTACGGAGGATGGGAGTCTAGTACTGGTTCTTCACAGGAGCGATGATTTGGTGAACTGTACACCTCATATGACTCTGACTGTTAAAAAGGGGGCGTAAAACCCGATATGAACAAACAAACAAGTGAAGACTCATTCCAATTCGCTTTTTATGTCTTGGTAGATTTAGATCTAGAAAGTATTGCTTTACTTCCCACTAGACGTCAAAAGCTGAGAATAATAAATGACAAATAGCTGATAATAATTTTAGAGTCAAAGAATTTTCTTATTAATGTAAGTAAATTTGACCCTTCGGTGAAAATCTTAATTTGATAATTTCAAGAATCACAATGTCAAATGAGAGTTCCACTACATATACGTAACAATATGCAAAAATGCAATCGAAGCAGTTTTAAAAATATGTTTTAAACCCTTTTGACTGCTTTCGGACAAATCAACCGCCTTTCTCTGCTTTTTGCCTGGGTATACGTATTCGAGTGATTCGAATTTTATTGCCCGGGTTACCCGAGTTATACTCAAGTTATACCCGGGTTGACACGGATTAACACGAGTATGTACGCCGAACGCACCAAATGACTGCAAGATAATGCGTCTTTCTAAAATGATACAGATAAATTGGCACTAAGAGAACCTATTATCATTACTGGAATCATAAGTCAAACTGTAAGTCGATATTCAGAAAACATTAAGAACGTGCAATAACTTCGCAACATTTCAATTTAACTCTGAGGAAATTGAGAAAGACGCTCAATAATTGGCAAGCTTATACAGACTTTAATGTGACTCTTAAAGGGACATGCCCTGGAAGTGCTGTGTCTTCTTTTTCATACACAAAAAATGCGTTTATCACTTGTAAAACCAATTATTACCGAAATGTGAAAGATGATTGTGGGTTCTAAACTGACTCTATATAACACGTTCGTCGGTATTTGTATGTCGATTCGAATAAAAAGCTGCTAGCCTTTTATTGATGACAACGATATTTCCGATTTGTCTGAGAATTTAATTCAGCGCGAAGCCTTCCAAAGCATCATTACATTGATATAAATTTACCTATAATTGATTGATAGGATAAACTTGATATCGCAAAAATAAACATAACATGAGCAATACTTACCATTTCATGTTTGTCGACATTTTTTCCGGCATGCCTCTTTAACACGCATTTGTTCAAGTAGATACCATGACAAAGTAACATTTGGTAAAGACATGTGGCAAACGTTATTGTCTGATGTTAAGATGAACGCATTGTTGCCCGTTGAAGCAGCATTTACTTTTTTCCTTTAAGTATACTTGCTCTCTGTTCACTGTGCAGTCAATTATACTACTGCGTAATATCTTTGCATCTCAATCCAAATGAAAAACATTGCCATATACAATAATATTATTACATGATATAACACATGTCACACGGAATTGTCTAAATAGTGGAATCTTGACATTATTGTTCAATTCATTCTGTCTGACATAACGTCTCTTTAGTGTCAATTAATATCACCGTTTAGCCAATTCTGTAATGGGATTTTGACATAAAATGGAGTACAAAGATTTATAAAGCAACCACGATAGAATGTAACCACACTGATTAAATCAAAGCTCTGAAGGTTCTGTTGTTGTTCGGAACTACAAAGCAATCAAAATTTGAATTTCTTTGTAGGGTGCGTCTTAGAAACCCAATGAATTTTGCTGCAGACTTAAGTACTACGAACGCTTTTCTATACCCACTATGCATTTGTTAAAGTTGTTCCCGTTCCATGTGCTTTCAGTACTTCGATTTATGTTCCCACCTGATCACAAAAAGTAGTTCAGCAATTAGAACAATATTATATAGTTTACATTACCTGCCTCTTTGTATACTCAACTATATCATACATGAAAACATGCTCGATGAAAAAGTTACCCGATATAAGCATTAAATTAATCTATTAAAACTTCCCGATGAACCACTGTTTTGAATATTTGGTTGACTCACCGTTATAATCGCATCGTCCATGAATTCAATGATGACTTCTTTACGTTTACAATAGAAGCTAGGAACCAGACTAAATTAGCATATACAGCCCGAGAATTATGACGCCATCCTTCTTTGAAATGTGTGTACTGATAGTAAATATTGTAATAATCCGAGGGAGAGGATTGTTTAGATTTTTCTAGACGAATTATACGTATGAGTTTTAGTTTATTATACATGTAGTTGTTTGCGAGTATATAGTGTAGTGCCTATTACTAGTTAGGCTAATCATGGTCATTTGATTGGCTAATGGTGATGACTGAATCTATTAACAGTTGACAGGTAAGTAAATCCTAGATAAGTTGTTGTGTGGCTATTTAAAGTTCAATGTGGTTGTATGATAGTGCTCACATTTATGGTGAATTCGTTAACATTTAGGGTTGATTCTATTTGATTGATGTAGGGTATGATATTACCACGTGCTTGTGAACTGTATGCATGAATTTATTCATTTGTCAAATACTCATGATTGTCATAATAATGTGTATTACTCATATCATGTAAATATTTTATACTCTCCTTAATGGATGGCTGAATAAAATATACATTCAATATCCTTTATGAAAAAAGCAATTTCATACAAAAAAAACATGAAATAATATGCTTCTTGTAATTCGTCTACATATAAGGTTTTGTTATAGTTTTTCTTGTTGCAACTGTTTTGTCATGATTGGAACTATATTCATAGGCGGAAGCTAGGTTAATGGAAGCTGTTCGGTATGCAGAAAAATGAATACAGAGCGACTGTTGAAAAATGGTAATAACTTTGTGTCCGTACCGAACAACAAAAATAATAGAAAATATATTTAGTCATAAATAGTCCGAATTCTGGTATAGTATATATTCAGAAGGTTTTAATTGTAACAACAATAACAAATAAGAAGAACTACAGAATTGTGTTAGAATGTCATTAAGGGTGGGTACGTATATGAAGTATCAACGTTTTACATTGGGAATTAAATTAATCATCAACAGATATAAAGAACACTAGATGCGTTTTTAAAATGCAGTGTCCCCTCTGAGTGACCTTGACCTTTTGGCTACTGACCGTAAGATTCGTAGGTCCTTTAGACCTTGTCATGAGGAACCAGCATAATAAGTTTGATGAATGTAGGTGGAAGCGTTTTGATTTTATACAGGCAAGGTCAAAGTTTGGTACAAACAATTAGACATGCCAAAAACAATATTCCTCCAATCTATCGATGCGGGGGATAAAAATTAATGGATATGTATTTTTTAGAATTGGTTTGAAATCGAGTATTGTTTCGTTCAGGGCTTTAGGCAATCCTTAAAATGTATTGTTTTGCCGTTACGCGACACAAAGTTAAGCCGAAAGAAAATGGCTGCACTTGATTACCATTCGCTGGACAATCTCGATAATTTAGAAGAGTCAACACTAATCAGACAAACTGAGAATATTCACAGTATCTCATTTGATCAATATCGGAAAATTTAACCGAAGTTCTATACAATCACCTTACCAAACTTAAACCCAAAGATTAAATAACCTCAATTTTAACCCACGTTTATACAATGAAAAATGTCCGCATTTCATCTAGAGTGTGTATATCTAATATCAGATTACTTTATTGGATTATATACCACATATATTTTTAGTATAACAACATTAATGTACAATCGATTTTGGTGAAAATAAATCGTTTAGAGCAATTTTAAATTTTTATTGCAATTTGCGTTTCGAAAATGGGCAATTTTTTATTGCAAACTGCGTTGTGTATAAAGCTTGTTGGAATTACGCATTTTATGAGAGATATGTGTCGCACATATATTTTTAGTATTAATACATCATTATACAATCGATTCCAGTGTAAATAAATAGATTTGACCTATTTTAATGTTTTATTGCAATTTGCTTTTTTTTTGTTACATACCACATTACGTTTCCATGAAATTCTTCATACCAAGTTTGTTATCTTCGAGTTCTTAGATAACATATAAGACGTACTCATAGATCATGTATAATACAAACAAAAATGCGAGCTATTAATTCTGTTAATTACGTTGGGTGTGTATGGACTTTCAGTTCTTTTAAAGAAAAAGTCATTAGTTTTCTTTTCAGGCGGATGAGTTTCGAATAACCTCAATATGACAGGCTTTCCGGATCCACACGTACAGACATAAACCATATGACCACCTTAAACACATCATTAATTGTATTTTTCTGACACATTCTCAATTAAGCATCGATGGTATGAACATACGTACATCCGCTTGAATATATTCCATTTCTTTCTTGTGAAAATTTTATACTAGTACATAACATCAGAATATATTTAACACGTAATGTTTTAAATCAGATTAGGACGATAAAATGAAATATAAGGAAGTGTGATTGTTCTAGTTTCTGCCAGCAGTTCTAGACACGCAATCACTGATACACGTTTTGCCAAATTGAAATACAATCTCATCCTGGTTACACAAGTCACGAACGCGCTCAGAAAAGCTGACATCCGCAATTCTATTATATCCCTAAATTTATACATTTCTATAAAAGATCACATTGATATTCAACGGGGAGGGGGGGGGGGGGCTGCGTAGTCATGAGTTTTTGGTCTCTGACTATTAATCACTAACCCTCAGAGTGGTACATATGAGTTCGAAATCAAACCTGGGAAAATAACGTCACATTTTGTGAGGAAATTGTCTATCTAGCTTTGTTTGACGTTAAACTCCAATGAAAAGAAAGGTTTAACCCATTTGGAACAATATGTTTGTTACAATCCGCCTAGCACGGGCTTCAAATGTACAAGGAAGCTTTCGAATTAGCGCAGTTGATTTCCAAGTTCCTTAGAAAGTAATACTATATGCTAATTGAGGTCCCATTATCTCGCACTACTCAGTAATTATGACTTGGTTCTATATGGTCTAATATGTATGCAAATACCAACCTGGAACATGGATGTTCTTTGAAATCTAAATTATTATATCGTATTGGTTGTCCTCGATTTCTGAGTATGAATATTTGATATTACAAATGTACATTGTTATAGATTGTCTACGTAAGTAATGGTTAGCTTATTCAGTGTAAAGACGATGATGTGTATTGTTAGACATGTCTCCGCGTTGTTTGATGGTATTTGCTACATCAAAACTTCGTTACGAAATGTCTGAGGAGAAACACTGATTGGTCGGTCGGTAAATTCGTTCGATTGTCAGGTTCTGCATTCCCAGACACTCCTTGTTTGTAAAAGAAACCCAAACTGCATCGATTGAATATGAATTCATCATAACGTTCGCATTGTGTATTATCTGACTATATTGAATAATTTGTCAGAATTGTCGACAGAAAAATAAAGGGAATTTATCGGACATATTTAAATACATGTATCATTTTATAATTTCACAATTATATAATTGATTCAAACAAAACTACAACAAAACTACTTTAAAACATCAAATCCGAAAAATGGAATAAATGCATCATCTGACGATAGCAAACAGCTGACTAAAAACAGTAAAAACATTAATGTGTTTGTTACCATGTTTAATTTTGAGAGAAATTAATCTAATTCAATTTAGTAGACCGAATAAAATTTTCTTTTTCTTATTATGTTGTAATGTCTTTTATCAATCAATTGATCAAAGTTCAGTTTTCTGCATTGTGTCAAACAGCTGATCGGTATGTTGATTTTCAAAAGTATAGTTTGTGTCACCGCTGACTTCATCACTGATGTCAGCAAAGCCTTCACCCGATTCACTTCCAACAATGAACACGTGATGTCTCCTTATGACTCTGATCTTGTCCGCGCAGCGATATATTGTACTAAGCACAAACACGGCAATGACTATCCCTGCGATGGACAATGCTGTAATTATCAATGTATTGCTGTGTATTCCACTAGTCTCTGTCTTCTGGTGATCCGTTATTGTTCTTATACAAGTTTTGTCACTATCATCCGTGTATGTTGCGATACATATTTCATATTCAGTTGAAGGTTTCAATGAATGTATCACGAACATTTTCCAATATCTGTTCAAACGTTGCTTCATGTAGCTTGATGTTGTTTCATACGCTCTATGCATCACAACGTACCTGGCCGGATGGTGAGTTCTGTTCCATGATATTAGTATTGAATGAGAATTCTTGGTTAAAATTTTCAAACCAATGTATGTGTGTTTAACCAAGATACTGAAGTGTTTATATTTTGCGTGGTTGTCCATTTCAGCTACACATCTGTACTCTCCTGACATGCTTAGTGATCTGATGGCTAAATCCAAGAAGTATCCTCTCATTGTAATTTCTGTCAAAGACACGTTAAACCCATCTATGGTCAGAGCTCGTTCCCAATACACAGTGAGGTTTGTATTACCAATAGCAAAGCATTCTAGCTGTAATATTTGTCCAATGTAAACAGTATACACGTGTTTGATTTCAGATAGTAATATAGGAAAGCAGTTTGTGGAGTTGCTGATGTCTACATTCGTTGTATTGTCATTTAACAGTAGGTAGTCTGGCGATATGAAACGAGAATCATTTCGATTATAACATGGCTGGTCGATAGTTTCCAACAACGTGACATTCTGAGTGTTAATGTTTACCATACTTACATAGGCTGGAAGCACCTTCAGATTTGTATTACTGACATCCATGTACTTCAAGTTTGGTACCATGTCAAAAGCCCCGTCTTCTATGAACACTAGGTTAATGTTATTACTTAAATCAATTTCTTGAAGATGTTCACTATTTGTGAAAGCGCCTTTCAGAATGTATCTCAGTAATTTAAGCCTAGACAAAGACAATTTTCGGATATTAAAATTAATTAACGAATCTGTTTTAAACTGCGAAAACAGATTTTGATTTAAGTTCAAGTCAGATAACTTTAATGCGGGTGTTACAAAACTTAGGTCTGACTTAGATAACTTATTCCCTGTGAGGTTAATGGATTCTAAGCTTACAAGATGGCGGAATGTAGAAGTTTCTATGTATGATATACTGTTATATGACAAATCTATCACTTCTAAATTATGGAGCGTCTGAAACATGTCTTTATCAATTCTCCTCAATTTATTCAATGACAAATTAAGTTTTCGAAGACATAATACGCCTTCAAAGGCATTAAATGGAATGTCTTGTAGCGAGTTTCTCGATAAATCAAGTAGCTCTAACATTCCCAAACCGGCGAAAGTGCGTTCATTGAGTTGATAAATATGATTTCCTGCCAGTAAAATACGTCTAGCTGATTGGAGGAGAGTTAATGAGTTGGCTCCGAGCACAGTAAGGTCATTATTAGACAGATCTATCTCAAGAAGTCCGGAACAATTGCATTCCGCGTTCCCGAGTTGCTTAATATTATTCCAGGACACATTAACGACCACACTTTGATGAAATTCGCATATTTGACATAATGTATGTATTAAAGATATGGACGTACAACCTGTCACACTGACGGATATAATGCCATCGGTCCTCTCCTTCATGTTCACAAACTGCAAGTTACAATCTGACGATTCTGAAGAGGTTTCAAGAAAAGCAGCTGCTCTATTTCCTAAAGTACTCACGGCCATCATTTCAAATACAAGCATAAATATTTTCCCTCGTAATATCATGTTAGATGTTTTAATAGCAGCTCTACATTTGTCTGAAAACATCATTGGGTATATTTTCCCAAAATCTAAGCTTTAACTGATCTCATATTATTACAAGTTCCAAAGTGTACGATACGGTATTTTAAGAATACATTCACATGATCTTCGTATTATTGAGGGAGGAAAAGACACTTTTATTCATCTCTTACTATCATATATGTTTTATATAAGGCCCCAAGACTTTTAAATTGTTCTACATGTGTCTTACTGCTTACTTGAAATCACCTCTTTGACCAAACTATCTGTTGCGTCTGAAAGGCAATCACGAACGGAGATTGCATCCTTTAAGAAGTCAGATATAGTTGTCGTTCGCAGATGTTCTTTTGGTGACAGTAATTGATCTAAAATAGAAATGTGTTTATTTACACTGTGCTATATCCGGTATTATATTCTATACTAGTACAAGTATTCAAAATATCAGGAACGTTTTTCAAGTCACCTTCATAGTCCAAATTGTTCATCATTGCTTATAATGACTAATCGACTGCATGACCTTCATAACAGTGTATCTACATTACCAATTTGAATAATTGAACATATCAATATCCCTGAGTTTTTTTTAATATGTTTTACTTACTGCAGCACAAATTTAAATCAAATTTGTAAATGATATTACCATTGCTCGTTTCTCAGTTGAGCATCCCAAAGCCACGTTGTCCTCTTGTTTTGTTATCATTATTTCAAATTAATCACTGAGACTTCCCGTGCAAAATACGATATGACTTAAAGCAACAATGTTATATTGATTTAACATTTACAAAGTTATTAGAAAACTTATTAAGGAAGTGAATCAGTATTACTATTAGATGTACTCACATTTCTCTTGTTTGCAAGATATTCCAATAAATGATATACATGAACAAACTATATATATACATTCCAGGCAACATAATATAGCTAAATTCGCTGTTATTCATTATTTTTTATTGCAATAAGAAAAAGCTATATAATACCAATCTTAAGAAATTAAATGTTTTTGTACCATAAATGTTCTTTTTTTGTTGTTGTTGTTGTTTTTTATCTATTTATTTTTGTTATTATAGATTAATATATTCTTGACATTTACGCTAGCTGATGCTATCTGAGGATGTTTTTAGCGTACCTAGAATTTTAATCATGCAATATTTGTTATATAAATAGACGTTAATGACAACTAATGTAAGCAAATAGGAGTGGCCTTAGAAAATACAATTAATTGAACATGACTTGTGAATTCAGTTATCATAATATCTGAAGTATGTACATGTATGTACAAATGTATAAAGAGCTCCGTGTCAACTTGATCATACAAAACATAAATAATCTGTATGTGCTGGTTTATGTCGACTGAATTAACGTACTCATGCTTACCTTAGTCAATCTCAATTCTGTTCCAAATTAGTTTATGTTTGTTATGTAAGAAGATGTTTAAAAAAGTTTGGTTAACAAATATTACGAAAATTATAAAACTGCTTGATACGCATAATATTATATCACCTTAAAGTAACGTTTTAATATCCATGAGCTGTTCAGATCAATAGATTTCATTGACATTTTAAATGATGTTCGAAAATAAATATAAAATATACTTATACTCACTTTCTTAACCCACAATATTATCCATTTTTAAATCTTAACACTTCAGATATAACAAAATCACATCACAGTGCAGTCATCAATCTAAAGCCAATTTTAAAATCTCCTCAACAAAATATCAGAGACCGACAGACTTCATTAATTACCACACAAGGAATCTCAATGCAATTACATTATCTAACGCAATATGCATTCGTCCTTTACAGTAGTAATTTTCTTCCTTCCCTTCTGATACTTTCGTCTTCTGGTCGAGATTTTATTCCCCCTATGCTGGAATAATTATTGGAGAACAAGGCATGATCTTGTCAGGGGATGTTTACGCGAATTAAATGATCACATCTGACAATGGATGGGCGCTTCTTATACCAGTATATTACACCAGGTCGAAACAAATTGTCGCATATAATATCTGTCGCGAACTTACGAAACCGAGATGCCTATTCCTAATGCTTAAAAGTCTCTTCATAACATATTGTTGAATCCATTTACTAGCGAAACCTGGGGAATACGGTATGATATTTGCCCCGTATACAAATCGCTCCTAATCATTAACGGAAATAATGAATGCTGCCTGCGTGACCCAACGTACTCAGCGAATTACAGTAACCGCTCGTCAAACTTCGTAAATCATTCGCAACAAATTGTTCCTCTACGCTTACCTTTCATCATATTTGGCAATGATGCTACAATTTTTCGGTCAGAATTCGCTTGAAATCATAATTGTACCATTTTCGCCAGGCTGCATGAAATGCCATGGGTTAGCCTGTGTGATAAGTTGTTTAATACAAATAAACGTGACTTAATTAGCTCGTTCTTACAGAGATTCGTTTTGTTTAATCTGAACGTGATTCTATCGATTCATGCTAATAATGTTGTAAGTTTTAGGTGTGATACAGTATTTCAATCTCTAGCTCTTGACGCCTTCAAATAACTTCAGACTCAAGGCATTCGTTTACGCTGAACGGATGAAGAATTGCACAGTTAATGTTGATTATAGAAAATCAAGATCTCTTCATATTAACCCATTGGGACCCAAAAATGACACAATACACAATTCAAGATATTCGAGCATGATAAAGTACGTGACAGCGATGTAAGAAGCCAAACCGTGTTTGCGTAATACGAACTAAAATACCAGGATAAAGAAAATAAATTAGGTAAAGAAGAACATTGGAGAGAAACTTGGCATCTCTTCCATTGCATCAATAACTCTAAACAATGCTCTATCATTAATTACCAGTTTAGGTACCACAAATAGCTTGATAAGTATGTACTATACAAAGAGTATTTGTGGAAGGTATTTCACCTTACATTTTGAAAAAAGGATTTTGTGGTAAGCTTTCTAAAAGCGTTATATAGAGACAACTGATTTCTAGACTTTCTTATCCAAGTTTAAATTTTCAGATTTACGGTTGATTGTTTGTAATATTTCAGTTTTTGGTTTTATGTCAGTGCCTCAACATGTAAATGTATGATTCAATTTTTCACCAAAAAACATACATTTTTGTGAGTTGAACTTTTGCCATCAACTTGCCATCACTCGCTGGAGACATGCACGCTTCAGCGGACCAGAGTTCTACTTCTGTTTTCTACGTCCGCCGTGAAATAGTTCCGAATCTTGTTATAATATTTTTGCAATAATGCACGAGAAAGAGAGTGAGAGAGATAGAGAGATAAGTATAAAAGAGCATACACATATTATAAGGAAACGGTTTGTTTAATCGATCGGGCGGATTGACATATCTCGTTTGTTTGGTTATAATAATTAATATGTTGTCTTACGATCCATTCGACTGCTAAGGTAATTTTACGGCGGCCCCTAAGAGAGGATAGAAGACATTATTATTATTTACGATTTGTATCAGTAATATTGATAAGGCCACAGGTAGGCCTACTTGACACCAAAAAAATGTTTACCATATTCTGGCCGTATATATTTTATTATATATAATGTAGTCTATACGGCCAAAATATGGTAAAAGAAAATGTTTGTGTCAAGTACCTGTGGCCTAACAATATTTGTTTCTGGTTACCCGACCTTCCCTTATTTTCCCCACGGCCCTAGACTTTTCATTAAACAGAACATCCACTATCTCACTTGTTTGCCTTTTCGCAATCTGTCAAGAAAAATAGAACCCCCCCCCCCCCAAAAAAAAAATCCAAGTTATCTATCATATTTTAACACACATCTTACCAGAAACAAACAAATAAAATTACGCCTATATAAATGATGCTAAAAATGTTAAATCGATTCAACCCTTGTAGTGTTCGTCTTCTTGGCTAATATATATGTCTACATACAATCGAGGCTAAAGTATCATTCCATTCGCCTCTTTAAATCATGCTAGCTAGGCTTCCAACGTCTGTTTTTATTCCTTACATATAAGTACATGTAATACATACAAGTATTCACACAAAAATACATCTACGATTTATATTCATTTTGTATACAACTATATATACTTCCTTAAATTATTAAGGGCTATTTTTTCTACCAGAATAATTTGTCAACGGAAGATTAATTTAAATCAGTATGATTTTTAGAAGTTAAACTGGTGCGTTTGAGCTTATTAAATAGTTCATACTGGTTTAATAACGCTACACAAGTAGACTGTTTAATTAAGGTTTCTTGACAAATATGTCGAAACACTTGGATGGTATTTGAATTATCCCCGAATATTTCGTACGTTCGATTTTGTGACTGTTTAAACATTGTACGGGAAACATTTTGTATTAAGTACAATAAGAATGAGGGTCAAGTTTTTATTTGCGAAAGACACAGCACCAAAATACAGTTATTATGGTTAAATTGTGACATTTACTGGATACTTAATCTCTAGAAAATAGAAAGATTTCTAAGTGAAGTATGTTAAGATGGGATATAATCACAGACTGTGTTCATATAGAGATCAATCAGTGACAATTTATCACAACAGTAGAAGTCAGTGTAGTCAGATACAACATGGCATAAACTCTGAATATAAAGCCACCAATAGTTCAATACAGACCATACGAATCAGTTATATTGACAGTAACAAAATATAATACATGTATAATATTCTTTTGTGCAGCCTTTATTGTGTAGACTACACATACATCAAACATAATGTAGACTATGTTATGTAGTCCACGCTATATATATAGCCTTTGTCATATTGACTAATAGTATGTTGTGCTGACTTTGTAATACAGATTATTATGCTAAATATGATATCATATACGTACTATATCATATAGACTGCGTTATATCGACTAAGATATAAAACAAGATTAGTTTTTGTAGACTGTGTTGTATAGACAATGGATATTTCTCATAATTTATATTCTCATAAAATTATATGTGTGTATAGCTGATTGTTTATCTCCGATTTGCATATCGAATGTTTATTATACATGTATATAATTATATATAATTGTTTTTTGTAATCTTAAATTTGGAGAAAACAAGATACATAATTATACTAGTGAGCAATACACATTGATTGATTGGTTGATCGATGTATTGTATGCCCCTTTTCAACAGGCCGAGTCATATGAGGCGGACAGTTCACCTACGCATCATTCCTGAAAAAAAACAGTACCAGACTCCCATTATCAGTAAGCAACTGCCTACTTTCTCACATAAAGAGACATGGTCGGTAGCTGGGCTTGATACCATGACCTTCATTCAGTGAGAGGTTACAGTGATTTGAAGTCAGTGATCTTAACCACTCGACCAGGGAACCGGGTCACACATTTAATATAGAAACAGTTATCAGTAAAACAAGGAAAACATCATGTTCGATAGATTAATTAAGAGATACCAACGAATAAATATTCTTGGTTTAAAATTGAATTTAACTGGATCAGTCCATGTATTTTTTTCGATTTATAAAGAAGAACAAATAAAAAGTATGACCCCGACGTGATTCGAACACGCAACCTTCTGATCTGGAGTCAGACGCGCTACCGTTGCGCCACGGAGTCATATTACATATTGCGATCCAAAAAAAGTGTCGTTTGCATTCAGTAATTTATCATCAGTCACACGTACATTAGAAAACTTTTTATCCGGAGTACGTTTATTACAAAAGATTTATAAAATTAATGTTAAAGTATCTACAACAATTTTGATTAAAAAAACACTTATCTTAAATAATTAAACAGAAAGTACAAATATGACTCTATGTATAGTGTATACATATTCATTTTCAATATACAGTACAACCTCTCCAGAGTGGCCCTCTGTAGAGCAACAACCTCTCTATAACAACACTTTAGAATATTCCCTTTAGTTGATACTTACAATAGATTTACACTCTGTAGAGCTACAACCTCTAAACAACGGTCAATATTTGCAGCTCCCACAGGGTATTGCTCTACAGAGGTTGTACTGCATAATGAAATGAATATTGCATTACCTCCACCTAGGAATAGTTTGTTTTGAATGTTGTTTTTTTTTTACTAATTGATAAAATATTTGACTTTATTATCCTATTCACCTTTATACGACACTTTCATGAGTTGTGTATTGGGTTTTGGCACGTGACTAGATCAGTCCTGTGTTGTCTCGGGTCCTCTACATGTACTGGGTTGTCTCATTCTGTTTCAATATTCTCAACTTCCAATGATTCATTCCGCCAAAAATTATACATTTCCATCAAAATATTTCTACGTAGAAGGAGGTTATGATCTTTCTAGTATGCCTGTAATTCACTCATTTTTTTATATCGAGTCAACAAACAAATTAACACCCGCCCAACTCCACTTAATCTAGGACGAAAACACATGAATTATTCAATCTCTCAGCTTCAAGTGAACATTAATCAACATTGAAAGTCGTGCGTGTGAAGTTACACAACTTGCAGAGCCTTGTCCGATATCAGTTTACGAAGAATTAAATCCATCTTTCGACTTTTTGTCATGATCGTGATAAACTATAACAGAGTCATCCGACAAACGTACACAACATGTTGTCACCAACTCCATTTAGGATTTAATGACGCGCCAACGGCCATTGCAGTGTCATTTGGCGAATTTCCCGTATAACTACTCAGGCATTTCCGAACAATCGGAACCCATCGGCGTTTGTCTAAAGAAAGTGCGTATTTCTCAGTAACGGAAATGCCCGAGTCATTACGATTGCCTTCCGAAAGGTAGATGGGCTGTCACAATGGTGAGGAGTTAGTGATTACTGCTGGTGTGACGTTCAACACTTATGGAAAAACAGCATATACTCCGAATAAAAGACGGGTTCTGTTCACTCATCGTGCGACGGTGATAATGTTCAGCATCATTATTCCTATCATACGTGTCGTTAAAGGATTAAGATCAGCGGTGAATAATTATAAAATCGGGCAGCACCCAAACAAGTACTCTAGCACTAGGACTGATACAGTCGAACCTGTGTTAGTGAACCAACTTGGAATAAAGTCTATCCACCCTGTGAATAAAGGTCATTCTTTAAAAAAACGTAATTAATTATTTAGAACAAAATGACCTCCGAATAATGGCCACCTGTCAATAAAGGTTACATAATGTCTTCCACAAGGACGGTCTATGTTCAAGTTTCGACTGTATTCAGTATGTAAGCAAAATGTAATTATACAAATGTAATAGACACAAATTATTCTTGGAGCAAATGCAAAACAGAGCTTGATTCTAGTATAGGACCATCTTTATTGTACACAGATATAATTTTTAACATAAAAGAAGCCATGAAACATCCGATCCTTTTATGATATATTACCGGTACCAACATTAATAGGTTCTCTGAATGACAAATCACAGTCACGTGATAACATAAGTCAACATTATATACTTTAAATCTAGGATTTAATAACTTTACAATCTGCATTGTCTTTTATCATTGGACACAGACATCCTTTGTGGATACTTTTGACGTCACAAATGGGTATTGCGGGAAGCATTTTTTACACACAACCAGGAGAAAAGAAGCTGTAAGTATTTAATTCCTAAATCAGTTTTCACGACACATAGCGCATGTATATGTTCTATGTATAGTTTTTATTTCTTTGAATTCTGTACAGTTTACTGTAACATTCGCGCCAATTTCTTCAAAACAGTGGTTTAAACTTTGGATACAGCGGGAAGCCATTGAACTTTTTAGTAAATTAAATGCCGTTTTCTGCCATTTAATACTAAGAGTATATAAACCAGAAGTTCCACATTTTGTGTTGTTATTATTTACAAAATGTTAAGCATTTTTATGCTGCTTTTAATTCTGGCAGCAATTCTTAAAATTGTGTTTATGCTGATACGGGAAGCTGATTTTGAAATACTCGTGCCAACTGAACTTGTAAACGTACAAACGTGCAATATGTAAAGTTCTATCAAAATTGGCAATATACAAATTCAAAATGAATAAGAATCACGTATTAAAACTTCTTCTTATTTTTGTATCAGGAGCAGACTGCCAATAGTAAAACAAATGCAATGTAACAACAAGCAACAGACAAAGCCTTCCGATTAAGTACATGTTACTATTATTATTGTATGTTGATGTTTTATTCTAACCTTAATGTGTTACTGACCACTGCATCGAGCTTTTCTCGAACCAGTATTTGGTAATGAGTATTTTCGGTAATAAAATACTTACAGCTTCTTTTCTCTTGGTTATGTGCAAAAGATGCTTCCCGCAATACCCATTTGTGACGTCAAAAGTCACGTGGGTTATCCACACTGAACAAAGTATTGCTGTAAATGATTCCTTGTTAAATCAATGTAGTACCTTGTTATGTATAAAATAAAAGTACTCATGACATCTGAACTTATATAGACTTGCACTGCATCATGGAATGGGAACTAGTTTAACAATTGCATGGCGGATGTAGACAAACGTACTATACATGCATGTACTTTGGTCCGCATCAAAATTAATTAATGCTCGCCGAGCGAGTGACGGCTATGGAAAGCTGAACTTTCTGACATATTCTTATTGTTTGATAATATCAAATCTTACTGCTAGGATTTCTCCACGTCAATATATAATAGCTTTAATAACATTCAGGTAAAATACCACGCAAAATATTGACACAGAACGTTCAATAGCTCCCGTACTTATGTTTATAGATAGCTACATGTACATTATGTATTTGATAGGCTATATACTTCGAGATCTCTTAACTGGTGTTATATTTTATGTCAACTTTCCACATTGCGTATTGACTGAGGGGCAACTTTGAGGAGGATTTTGTTTGCTTGTATGAGTTATTTCGTTCAGTTATCTCTGTAAATCATCATTGCAGTCATAGCCATGTCGTTTGTAGGATGTTCTTAAGTAACACGAACACAAACGAATGCTGACAAACACAAAAAAAAACACATAAAAACACATATTTCAAGAACTACAAAGAGCGGGCCTGCAAGAACGGGGGTTGTAGGAGTGAGTGGCTTAGACCCCCAAAAATAAATTCGGTTGTAATAGTAAATGAAAGGGTCTGATGTTTGATCCTCCCCACCCCCTTGTCAAACATTATCTAAAATTACCCCCCCCCCCCATCTATCTGACTATCTGAAATGGCCTCTAAGTGTGACCTCTTCAGGTCTACAGAAAACATTTCAATTTAACACAATAATTACCTCCCGAGAAAATCTTTCTGCTATAAAACCACATTAAGCGCATTAATCTTGAGACAGCAATGATAAAATTAAAGTCAGTGTAGAAGTTATTTTCGAAACTATGATATCATTGAGAGCAGAATTATCGACGTGTTTATATATCAGCCGTGTAACGGCCGGGGCCTTAAGCTTGGGATTGACACTTTTGTCATGAACATAGGGACTCGATTCCGTGATTTTTATACGTTTGCAGACGTTTTTTGTAATTAAACTCATATCAATCAAAGCAAATATGTCAAAATAAAAATCTTCAATTTTCTCCGCTATTGAGCGTATAAAACTTGAAAACATCAAGGTCGCTCACTCGCCATCTTTTCGATTGACGGAGGTGGCGACACCCTAGTAGACTGCATGGTTGTAAATACTCGTGTGTCCCGACTTTCCTTCTAAAAGCTGTCAAAACGGTTAAATTTGGCACACTTTAAAACGAAAGCGAGGTTCCCGAAAAGCGCACGCATTTTAGAAGGAAAGTTGGGACCCACGTTTTTTGCGACCAGTCTATCTCGATATCATGACTTCCGTCAATCGAAAAGATGGCGAGTGAGCTACCTTGGTGTTCTTTATACGCTCAATAGCGGAGAAAATTGAAGATTTTTATTTTGACAGAAATCACGCTAGGTTACTACAATGTAGTGTTGTTTAAGGTTTCTTCCTCTTCTTCTACTTCAATTCTTCACAAGCAGACAATGATTTTTTCATCAGCTTATTATGTTGTTTCAGTGTACATACCTTTTAAAGAATTGTGTGTTTTTTCTCTCATTTATGTGCTATAGCGACTTAATATCTCCACGAAAATCATGATTCAGATTCGGATGCTATCAGGTTTTGAACCAATCACTTAGTTATATTTGTAGAAGTCTGTATACACATATAATGTATAAAAAGTATGACCCCGACGTGATTCGAACACGCAACCTTCTGATCTGGAGTCAGACGCGCTACCGTTGCGCCACGGAGTCATTTTGATTTGACCTGACCATGTAAAGTAGTCCATATGGTCGAATATTGGACTATACCATTGTAAAGGTAATTGATTGCCAAAATCATTTTAAATCCGTAGTAACGTACGTGTCATTCACGTGAACCAGACTCATGGCGTATTGGATAAGGTGGCATGTACATACATGACATTTTTACAAAATGAAGCTGATCATCGTCGGATACCCACGGTCGCTGCCTCCGCTCCACTACGTACATCGCGGAGCGGAGGCAGCGACCGTGGGTATCCGACGATGGAAGCTGATATGTGTGGTTCGAACTCAGACAATGGCGCTTCTTTTATAAATAGATTATTATATACATTTTCTTTTTATAATTTATCTATTGAAATATGTTTGTTCTTAATACATAACTGTATATTTTCACGCTGAATAGTATCTTTGTGTATTTCAAAAGAGAAAAAGGGAAAGAAATAAAATTGCATTGTTCTCTGATGTATTTCTCAAAATGTTTATTTCTGTTATTAATTTTATTGCAAGAAATCGTGATACAAAAGTAACTAAAGTTCTATATACATGTATACTAAACACATAAATCTGTTACTACTTAAATGTACGTATTACTCCAAAACTAATATTACATATAAATGATAATTAAGCACCCATGTGGGGTTATTACATTTCGTTAATTTCAATGAACAATATACATCCCCAACTTTTTTATCATTCGGTATTAGAAAAAAAGATATTTTAAACATTATTTCCTTATCGATTATAATAGTTAACGTTTATCAAAAATGAAAAACGTTGAAATTAAAAAATGCTGTCCAACATCAGACAGAGTCCTCAAATTTCTCTTACATTATGCCATAGAGAACAATGATATTACGTTCCATAGATTGCTCTCTAGGATATCACAATAGTATACGTGTTGCCTAAACATTTACAAATGGTATCTTCCATGTATACAATGTCATTGCTGACCTAAAAATTGAACAACAATTTGTTTTTATAAAAAATAAATGCAAATAAAAAGTTTGACCCCGACGTGATTCGAACACGCAACCTTCTGATCTGGAGTCAGACGCGCTACCGTTGCGCCACGGAGTCGTTGTTACACTGATCAGATATAAAAGTAATTGAACAACATTATATTATGACAAAGAGTTATTATAAAATGTACTGCGTTTACATTTAGTACCATATAGTACAGATATTTTATATGTATATGAAGTATATGTTAATTGTATATATGTGAATACATGAATAAATAGTATTATATACATTTTTGTATTGTATATGTATTTATAAACATGTTTAAATGTAGTATATATAAATTGTACGAGTATGTGTACATAATCATATATACATGTATGTATATATTCAGGGATGCTATATTACATATAATGTAGCATCCCTGATATATTGTATATATCTATGTATTTCATCACGGACAGCGACCATATACATGTATATGACATTGTAATGTAGTATAGATATTGTATATACATTTATACAAGTAGTCAAGGACATATGTATGTATATAAGTCCTTGTAGTAGTATATAGATATTGCTTGTATAAATATTATATACATGCGGTACATGAAATCAGGGATGCTATCATAGCGCCCCTGATGAAATGTAGTATAGATATCATACTCATAAGCATATGTACATGAAATATAGTATCGAAGACCTGTACTATACATGTGTAGTATTATATAGGTCTTTACTGATTGGTAATATACATATATATGTATTTATATACATGTACTTAGATCGATAAATTGTATGTATTATTTTGTATATACATGTACAAATAATGTAGAATAGATATTGTATGTTTATGCATGTTATGTAGTATGTATAGATCGATATTGTCTATAATTCATACATGTATATTGTATGTGTGTATACATGTACTGTAGTATATATATTGTATGTATGTATACATGTACTGTAGTATATATAGTGTATGTGTGTATACGTGTACTGTAGTATAGATATTGTATGTGTGTATACATGTACTGTAGTATATATAGTGTATGTGTGTATACGTGTACTGTAGTATAGATAGTGTATGTGTGTATACATGTACTGTAGTATAGATATTGTATACTTTAGTATATATATTGTATGTGTGTATAGTGTATACATGTACTTTAGTATAGATAGTATATGTGTGTATACATGTACTGTAGTATAGATAGTGTATGTGTGTATACATGTACTGTAGTATAGATAGTGTATGTGTGTATACATGTACTGTAATATAGATAGTGTATGTGTGTATACATGTACTGTAGTATAGATATTGTATGTGTGTATACATGTACTGTAGTATATATATTGTATATATGTGTGTATACACGTACTGTAGTATATTATATTGTATGTGTGTATACGTGTACTGTAGTATATATATTGTATGTGTGTATACATGTACTTTAGTATATATAATAATTATTGTATGTGTGTATAGTGTATATATATATGTACTTTAGTATAGATATTGTACATATGTGTGTATACATGTACTGTACGTAGTATAGATAGTGTATGTGTGTATACATGTACTGTAGTATGTATATTGTATGTGTGTATACATGTACTGTAGTATAGATACTGCATGTGTGTATACATGTACTGTAGTATAGATAGTGTATGTGTGTATACATGTACTGTAGTATAGATAGTGTATGTGTGTATACGTGTACTGTAGTATCGATATTGTATTTGTGTATACATTTACTTTAGTATAGATATTGTATGTGTGTATACGTGTACTGTAGTATGTATATTGTATGTGTGTATACGTGTACTGTAGTATGTATATTGTTTGTGTGTATACATGTACTTTAGTATAGATAGTGTACATGTATGTGTGTATACATGTACTGTAGTATATGTATATTGTATGTGTGTATACGTGTACTGTAGTATGTATACTGTATGTGTGTATACATGTACTGTAGTATAGATAGTGTATGTGTGTATACATGTACTTTAGTATAGATAGTGTATGTGTGTATACGTGTACTGTAGTATCGATATTGTATGTGTGTATACATGTACTGTAGTACATTAGACAATTAATATACGTACGGTGAATAAAAAGTTTTTTATAATCATACGGGCACCACAGGAGCTTGAAATATTATCCATATAACAACAAAAGGTCCAAAAATCATACTAGTCTGAACCTTTATAGACCCGTATGTAAAGATACATGGAGCTCAACGATTTTTCTACCCCACCCCCGAAAACATACAATTAAAGATTTTCGTAATTTTAAACACAGACGCATGAAAGTCAGAAACCGCGTATTTTCATGCAACTTATTGCAATATCATTTTTCGCCGCCAGAGTTTACTCTTCATGAAATATTATCGAATCGTAATGCGACACGTTCGTTCTTGTTGCACAATACAGAGTAATCATGCAATCTAGAGTCTTCTATGCTGACATCGACTTTTTAGTCTGATGAAATTAGTCGCAAGAGCCTTATACTATATCCTTCGATGCGTATGAATATAACTTTACAGATTTATTCATAAAACCAAAATAAATGGTCATATAGATTATTATATATCTAAGAATACAAATTCCTGTTAAAATTGTGAAGTATATTAAATAAAATGGAATCTATAAGCAATGAATGATCGAAGCTGACTGAACTATTTTCTTTGGATGCATTTCCGGTAAAGAGTAATACGGTTTGTTTACAAAATATTTGTACATGTTGTGCAAGACCTGTCGGCGGAACTTTGAACAGTATAAATACGCCCCGTCATCAACGAAGGGCTTCACTACACACACACATGTTTGACAACTAGTTTTTACGTACAACAATAATTATTGCTGACACCTAGTGTATACTAGGCCACTAGAGGAACCTGTTAGGCTTAAAAGTTACAGTGTCAGTGGGGCATTTTTTGTTTAGGTGTGACTGAATACTCGATTAACTGAAACTATGAGAGGAAGGGGACGTGGTCGAGGCCGAGGGTCCGGACGTCGTGGTGGGAGAGGCAGATCAGGAGGTAATTTCTAGTTTAGGGCTTACTTTGTTTTTATATTTATAAAAAGTTGGTAAAATGGGAAAAAATCGTATGTTGCTATATGAGTGATAATACGTTCAAACTTAGTCTTAGAGAATAGACATACAAGCAAATTGAGCAATCCGTTCATGATTTTGCTATTACATCTATTGCCAGTTAGAAATTGGCAAGCGCAAAAAAATGTCTCAATATCATCTGACATGATCTGTAGTGTACAATTAGTTGGACGAGTTCAAGCTAAATTAAAATGGAATCTGTATAATTGTTTTGATAAAAATGTAGATATATATTTATATAAACAAAAATATTAACCTGGCCCAGGCATTGGATAAGTGGTTTATTGCTAAGACCGCGTTATGCCATGACATACTTTATATATAGATCTATATATTGATCAATTGATATTTTTATTTCAGGAAGAAGGGGTGGAAGTAGAGGCGGGTATGGAAATACAGGCTCAAGACAAGCCAAGGACAAGGATGCTGATAATGAAGTCAATACAAAGACTCTGGATGTGAATGCTGATGTCACATCTTATTTTGTGGGTAGTGTATCAGCTGACCAGCACTATGAAGGCCAAGAGCAGAACAGAGACAGGTACGCTGCTGGAATGGCAGTTCTACAGAAGAATGGAATAGATGTAGCACAAAGTAAGCATCTAAAACTTTAAGTTATTCAGATAATGTTACAACTAAAAGTTTCTGCATGAATTTTCATAGATGAAAATTAATAGATACTAACAATATGATGTTAAATGATGACACAATCTATTATCAAAATAACAGGATTGAAGTTCAGTCCATGAATTTACTGAATTATATGTTTTGCAGTTTGTTTTTGTTGATATTAGAAAGTAGGGCTGAATATCTATAAAAATTATCGACACGATATTTGTATCGATACAGAATGATCGATATCGGATTTATTTCAATATAGAACATCAAATGATATATTGGATAATCCAATATATCATTTGATGTTCTATATTGAAATAAAATCAAAAATACTGAGAAACATTGACTGTACTGGCACAGGTACTTGACACAAACTCAAATTTTGGCTTCATAGGCTACTTATATACCTAATATTAATGGAAGGTACCTAACGTTAATTCAGCAGGCATTCCAAACACTCATGCTGAACTGCAATAAAAACTATTTTCTTCTTGTGGTTGACAGCAGATAGGTTTGATGCATGTGTCACAACTTTTTATTTGACGAAAATTCACAAAACACCGTCCAAAACATGTTTTTAAAATTCTTTTTTGTTTTGATCGTCATTTGTTCGATACATTTACATTCCAATCTTTTTGATACAATATGTCAACCGCACCCTCTATACCGGTATTCGATACGATACGTGAATCGGTACTCAGTCCTATTAGTAAGTATGCAAATTTCATATGTGGGTTTAGGCCTTTTTAAGGCATTTTTGGTTCCGGCATTCTACCCCGTTCCCCAAGTAAAAAAGTATATATTTTTTCCCCTGAGAGAAAATTGTCCCCAGAATATAGGTGTTTCCCAATGAAAAATTACCCCATTAAAGGGATCGATTACCCTTCCCCAAATCAAGGGCTGCAGTTTCCACATATACATTCTATTTTCAGATGCAAGGACTAGAGCCCTTGCAGCAGCCTGGGCGAGACACGATTATGATCTGGCTGATGCTTTCTTACAGAGTAAGGATAATTTTGGATTAAATGAAGTTCTTAAGGCTTTAAGTTTACTTGATTCTGGTCGTCAAGTGAGGGTCCTTGAGAAGAAGATGAAACGTTTACAGATGTCTACTGGAAAAGTGAAGCCTACTACACTTGGAAAACTTAAATCAGACATTGACAATCTGAACAAGAATAAACCTCTGGTAAGATGTTTAAAGGGACATACCCTACAACTTGGTGCATTTAGAATTAGGGCAAAATGATAATAAATTAGAAGCTTGTAAAGAAAAAAGCCGACAAAGAAAGTTTCAGCCAAAAATTCATCCAATTAAAAATAAAATCATAAAAAATATGTATTTGTGACACATACATTTAGTCATGGAAATTTTTGGGTGGAAGTGATTTATTATTCATAGCTATGTTTTTTTGCAGCTAGTACCTAAACTAGTATTTTATAACGCATGTTCTTCCTGCAATTATCCTTTATATATTGTTTTACATATACATCTAGCACATTTTTACACTTTCACAGAATGCTTGTCAGTTGTAGGGTATGCCCCTTTAAGAATATGTGTTGATATGAAGAGTAATGGTAAAATTAACAATAAAAAATTCTTACTTTTAATTATATTTTCTATCTGTATAAGAGAAATCATCAGTGAACAAACCTGTGTTTACTGTAGTGCTTGACAATGTGTCATATTTTACATGGAGTCATCCCTGATTCTTACCTGAGTTATTATACAACACATTTCATGAAAACTTTTAAAACTTTTTGCAGTGATATACATTTTCCTGCTTACTAAATCCATTTTCAGTATCTTTAACTTACAATTAGTCAGTTAAATCAAAGATCGATATACTGGTACTTTAATGTATGGTCTTAATCAGAATTTTCTTTTTTGCAGCATGGTACAGCGAGTGGAGCGATATGTAAACATATCAGAAAATGGGTCAAGAGGTTCACTAAAGATGAACTTCTCTTCTATGCATTGCATTTCCCGAAAGATCCATGGAAGAAATTGGCTGATATCTGCCATTTTCACCCTAAAAATGTAAGTACATGTATGCGTAGAAATATACGTGAACTTTGATTATTGATTCATGTGTTAAAAATATGAACTCTTAGACCAGGACTATTCAGGGCTTTTTTTCACAGGTTGGGGAAGGGGCCTTTTCTTTAAATTTGGGGTAAAATAACGCATACTTTTAGCGAAAGGGGAAGAAAAAACTTGATGTAAATTGAATTTTTGGGGAAAACTGCATGATTATAAAGAATTTTCCTGAGGGGAAGACGCCTATTAACGGCCCCTGCTAAAGAAGGAAAAAAAGCTCTGCTATTAAAAGATTGGTAGGGAGACAGCGTTTTAGAATGTATCATCTTGCACGATTCCATTTAAGATTGACCGTATGTCAGTATGTGTTATGCTTAATTTACATAATGATAGAATTTTCAGTTAGATTAGTTATAGATAATTTAATTGCTTATGAAACAAATGGTATAAAAATTGTATATCATTCTTTTCTAGGATTTCCCTGAATTGGACTGGTTCTTGGATTTTATGTATGGTGGCTCCGCCCCTGAAGGTAGTATGGTACAGCGTTGTCGTGATGTGACAGAAGACAATGTTAATGACCTGATTAAAGAATTTCCCCTTCCATATGCACACTTGAAGTCACATTTAAGCAAACTTACTGATGAGTCCAAAGGTAGAATTGCAAGTTATGAGACCAAACTTGATACAGCCATATGGTAAGTGTTAGGCTACCATGATGTTACAATAATGATTATTATGAGTTCAAATAAGTTCTTTATTATTTATAATAATTTGGTGAATATTCAAAGACCTGCTCCATGATCAAGTGGCTAAGGTCACTTACTTCGAATCACTGTAACCTCTCACAGATAGAAGGTCTTGGGTTCAAGCCGAGCCACCGACTTTATACGAGTCAATATTTCTGGTTCTTCCCAGGAATGATGGTTTGGTGAATTGTCTACCTCATATGACTCTGACTGCTGAAAAAGGGTGTAAAACTCAAGCAAACAAACAATATTCAAACTCTTAGTATAAATCGTGTACATATTGTCCAGTCTAAATAATGTATAATTTTATACTGTATTAATTTATTTTGTTGAAATTTCAGGTGGTATGAAGAGCTCCGTTGTAAGGAGGCTGATGCTGAAATTCTGCGAAGAGTGGAATCAGGGGAGGTAATAAATCTACCTAATGGTAAA
Organism: Lutraria lutraria; assembly: GCA_964023205.1. NCBI lineage: Eukaryota > Metazoa > Mollusca > Bivalvia > Venerida > Mactridae > Lutraria > Lutraria lutraria. The sequence goes on from OZ026840.1 coordinate 6,061,907, forward strand.
CTTCTGGAAAGATTATTGGTGATGAAAATGTACCGAGAAAACATATCTGATCGTTCTTCCTATTCCTATAGACAGGAGGAGAAAGTTGAAAGAACAGTTGATGAAACAAAAGCACCATTTTTCAAGCATCTGCTTCCTCTTGCCCAGCGAAAGATGGACGGCATAAGGTACTGTCATTTAGATTAACTAGCCTAAGCATTTGAAGCTTGGTAAATATACAATCTTTAGGATATCCTTATTGCATTGTACATGCAGCAGTAACTGGGGGAAAAATGCTCTCAAACTAAAACTGAATGATTCTGCAATTTGCATAGACATCGCCACTTTACAGAAAAATCTTCTCAGTAGTGGTACAATGATATACCGGTATATTGTGATACAGTGTCAGGCAGATACCACAGCACGGCATCCATTTATCGCGATGTTTTCTATAATACTAGAATTAAAGAGTTTTGAATGATCAAAGACGGATTCTCTCTGAATAACTAATTATTGATTATTAGCAGTTTTCCTATAAACCTGTATTTGTACAGTATGTAAAACTGATAGTTTATCTATTGGTACTGATATGTCATCTACTGGTTACACTATATGAATGAACTACCTTATACAGTTATATCTCTATGTGGTAATGAATTAACACTTGAGTTTACAGTTACTTTAGTTTAATTACTTCTCTGTATTACAATACATATTGCAATATGGGTTGACTGCATTGCAATATATTGCAATAAGGGCTATGCAATGTTGTTGCACTCCTAGTTCTCAGAGTTGATCTTTTGAGACAATAGCTATGTTTTTACTTTCGTCAAGACCAGACATTTTCCCATCACCGTAATGCCTGTAATGGTTCAGTTTTTGTTTTCGCTACTTTGATTACTGATGTAAATCTATGTTATTGAAAATTGACGTAAATTGTTGTTTTTTATTTTTCAGTCTTTCTCTAGAATCCCCCATTGTTGTCATTGGGGATGCATCTGGGTCCATGCAAGTGGCTGTAAGGACCAGTACTATCATTGCTGGCATATTGACAGCTATAACATCTGCCCAGTTGTGCTTTTTCAACACAGAGACCAGAAATGCACCATACCTCCCAAAGAATATTGAAGAAGTAAGATAAATATCTAAACTATATTTAACATTATCATGTTGTGAATATGTCTTAATTTCAAATGGGTACATAAGTACTCTTGCACTTTCTTTATCTTTTTGCCAAAGTAGTCTATTGTTAATTAATTACAAATTGTTGTTACTCCCTATGTGATTGTATTTGATATTCAGTCTAATAAGAATATTGTTACATAGCTCAGAAATTTTGTTTACATTATTTATTAAAGAATACCATACAATTTTGTTGTTGCAGGTGCTTCAGTTAGCTGTTGACACCCAGGCTGGTGGTGGGACCACTCCAGCTGCAAGTCTTAGACCATATTACAGAAATAAAGAAGTGGTTAAAACTTTCATCATTGTCACTGATGAGGAAGAGAATGGACAGAGTGAAGGAGATTCGTAAGTGTTCATTTCCCTAAAGACAGTCATTTTGTACCTGTCTTTTAATGTCACATTGAAAGAATAATAGACATACATGTACTTAATGCCAGGAGCTCACATATGCTGTTTAGGATGTCTGGTGATTATGCTGTCAAGCTTTCATGTACTTCCTCTAGCCAGTTGAATCATTGCTTTCTATGACTAAAATATCACACTATGGAAAGGATTTCTTTATGCTAAGAATTTCTAGATTTTGTATTGTTATGTCCAGTTTAACAGTACTACTTCATTAATTATTCTAGAACAAAAGTCTAGTGCACATACCATGGGCTGTCTTTCCTAATGATATAAAAGTCATTATCATTGATACAGCATTTGTTTGTGCTTTCTTTATTTAGAACATGAGACTGAAAATAAAGTACACACATTTGATTGGCTAATTCTATGCACTATGCTGATTGGCTAATTCTAAGCACTGTACTGATTGTGAATTCAAGCACCATACTGATTGGCTAGTTGTAAGCACTATACTGATTGGCCAGTTGTAAAGATTATGCTGATTTGCTAGTTGTAAGCACTATACTGATTGGCTAATTGAAAGCGCTATAATGCTGATTCATCAGTTTTTGAGATTTTCAGCTCATTGCTGATTCATCAATATTACAAAATCTTGTTTATCAACAAATTGCTAACAAATTGCTAATTATTATAATTTCAGGTTCCACACACTTTTCAAGAAGTACCATGACGAAGTGTACCCAGCTAAACTTGTATTTGTATCATTTTTCTACAATCAGACAAATCGGGGATGTATGGTTCCTAAACTAGAGGAGTTAGGATTTAAACCTTTGAGGTTTGTTTTTGACTTGAATCGACCTGACCTCACCAAGCTTGATAAGTTATTTGGAATGTTGGCATCAGGAACGTCCAATTTTGACGATGAAATTGCTGAGATGGAGGCTACAATTAAGAATAATGGATTTACTAAAGCTTTTGAGCAAATGACTGTGTGATCCAATAAATGACAATGGTTCTTAATTAAATAACCTCAAAGCGACAAAAACAGCAGGGCTCTACATTAAAGGTTATCTGTGTTGTCTGTTAATTATAGTGAAAATATTGCTAATAAGGAACAAAACCACATTTCTTTACTATGGAACAGCATTTGTTATGGTTTTATATTAATCTTTTAAACCAAAAATCATTGTGTTTAGTTTTATTATCAGCTATTTATATAGTTTGAGCAAATTCATTTTTGGAAAGGGCAAGTTGATATTTTAGTTTCTTGTCTGACGGGGCAATTAGATTTTAAGGTTAATGTAGAGCCTTGGACCAATAAAAATTCACCAACTTGGAGTTTCACATAAATATTAAAAAGCATGTATTTATCAAATTAATGTATTGGGTTTAATCCTGATTTTTCTGTCATTCAGTTTTTGTTTCTGTTTGACCATTTGTATCACTTTGGATTGCATTATTTGTTAGATAACTATTCATGTTATTTTAGTGCTTGCTAACCTTATGTAGATTATAATAATATTGATTCAGAGTATTATTATATCACATTGTAAAATATATGACGTTTATATGTATAAATATATTTATTTCTTGTGATAATATTGTGATAATAAACCTGTATTCGACTGAAACAGCCCAATGTGTGATATTGAGTTGCCTTCCCTTAGAGAGTGTTTATATATGTAGTGGTCTTAACCTAGGTGTTTCCCTCACAAAGTTTTTTTGACAAATACACAGTGTATTTAAAGGCTATGTGTACTTAGTAAATACAATGTAGTTATATTTATAGAATGTAGTCTGATAAAACAGATAAGGGTAATATGAACTGAAATGTTAGAATACAAATTGTACATAACAACCCATTATCATGTTCATTGAGATTACATATATTTGATATTAACTTGTGATTAAGAATTGTTGAAGTTACTGTTCATTATATCTTTTTATATTATGTTTATTCACCTCATATCACATAATGTATACATGTGCTGAGAGCATAAATAAACTGTTAATAAAACTTAAGATTGGTCTCCTAGCTCAAATCTCAAGTCATTATTATAAACCTACCGGTACATATTGTTGAGAAAACAAATAAGATCTGAGTCAGGAGATGGATCTCAAGGTTTATAGACGTAAGAAAAATATTACTTGACTGTTTTACTTCAGAAATGTTATTAAATTTATTGTTAATAATTGTGTACAATCATATTATTTCTTAATTTGGTTTGCACTCATATATTGTTTCTAGTAAAGAAAAATTATATGGAGTGGCCCTTGTGGCTGTGTTATTTTGATCACTTGATTAGTAATAACTAGCCCATCACTGCTGTGAGTTCGAATCCCACACAGGAACAGAAAAAAAATCAAATGTCAAGGTAGCTTACTCAAGGTCAATGCTTCTACCCAGGAGTAAGTCAGGCGTCTCCCTCCGCAGTCGCCAATGAACCTGGCTGTCGGTGCCATGTTTAAACCCCAGTAAAAAAAAAAAGAGAAAAAATGTCAAAAATATTTTTTATAGTTATTTACAAGTATAGATAATCACCATATCTGTTTATTTGCAAATTAAGTCTGTGTTAAGTTGATATTTACATCATTGCAAATTTTCTTTTTATTGATTCATTGTTACATATCTTTACTATTCATTTTTTGTGAATTTGTTATTGACAATTTGTTTTTACACTAAATTTTATTTATTGTTGCATATCTTTACTATTAACTTTTTTTTTGTTAATTTGCTATTGATGATTTTTTACACTATATTTAATTATGTTATTATGTGATAATTTGTCTATATTATTGTAGGCAATGTAGATAGTTATTGATGTATGATATTTATTTTTAATTGTTTTATTACAGTGATAATGTATGAGGGTTGATCTAAAATATGTGGCAGAAAATTTGTCTGATTTGTTTGTATGTAAACATCATATAAAAGTGCTATTTATTCGCTTTCATTCAGATTTTATTGAACCATATTATAATGCAGCAACAATAGACTAGATTATTTTGGATCATCCCTCAAATTAGTATGTCCGCATCATGTCTAGAAGGAATCTCAGGCCACTGGTTATAATACACCGATTGGTAATGTTTTTCTTCAGTTATGATATTCTTACTAAATGCATTTGTATGTGCAATAAAGATATTTTACTGGTTTTAATGTTTTTACAGGATACTATTTTACTTATATATGATGAGTTTCCTCACTGTATTTAACATAGTCAGGGATGTTATATTGTGATATAGCATCCCTGATATAATTTAGCTTGAATAAATAGCCACACAGAAAAAGTAGAATCTGTAGTTGTTATTTCTTCTGAGATTTTGTGTAAATATTTATGATTCGAGTCACATGATTCAATTTTTACCAACATAGATGTATCTTTTTTTAATCTATATTTACGCGTTCATTGCATGTGTGATACATCCTGGAATCTGATGCTTTTGGTCAAATCCTGTAATGTCAATTTTCCTCTGTAAGGTAATTACTGTCTGGAATATGTACAGTCCAGAAAAACTGGTTAGTGAACTGACTGCCTTATATACAAACAGAAATATTGTTTTAATAGAAATTGGAGTTGAACCGACTGAAACATTTCCTTGCATCTCCAGTTACAAAATGAGAGAAATAGTCTCCCAACCCAAGTTTCAAATTGTATTTTCTATACATCTCAGGTCAGGTTACAAACTGTAAATATGCCACATACCTATTTACGTCTCATAGGTTACATACTATAAATAGTTCACTTACCTATTTACCTCTCACAGGTTACATACTATAAATAGTCCACATACCTATTTACCTCTCACAGGTTACATACTATAAATAATCCACATACCTATTTACCTAACACAGGTTACATACTATTAATAGTCCACATACCTATTTACCTCTCACAGGTTGCATACTATAAATAGTCCACATACCTATTTACCTCTCACAGGTTACATACTATAAACAGTCCATGGACATAAATATTTATCTAACACAGGTTACATACTATAAATAGTTCACTTACCTATTTACCTCTCACAGGTTACATTCTATAAATAGTCCACATACCTATTTACCTCTCACAGGTTACATACTATAAATAGTCCACATACCTATTTACTAACATAGGTAGCATACTCTAAATAGTCCACATTCCTATTTACCTCTCATAGGTTACCTACTCTAAATAGTCCACATACCTATTTACCTCTCACAGGTTACATACTGTAAATAGTCCACATACCTATTTACCTCTCATAGGTTGCATACTATAAAATGTCCTCATACCTATTTACCTAACACAGGTTACATACTATAAATAGTCCACATAACTATTTACCTCTCATAGGTTACATACTATCAATAGTCCACATACCTATTTACCTCACATAGGTTGCATACTATAAATAGTCTTCATACCTATTTACCTCTCATAGGTTACATACTCTAAATAGTCGTCATACCTATTTACCTAATACAGGTTACATACTGTAAATAGTCCACATACCTATTTACCTCTCACAGGTTACATACTATAAATAGTCCACTTACCTATTTACCTCTCACAGGTTACATAATATAAATAGTCCACATACCTATTTACCTCTCAAAAGTTACATACTCTAAATAGTCCACATACCTATTTACCTAACACAGGTTACATACTATAAATAGTCCACATACCTACATGTATTTACCTCTCACAGGTTACATACTATAAATAATCCACATACCTATTTACCTAACACAGGTTACATACTATTAATAGTCTACATACCTATTTAACTCTCACAGGTTGCATACTATAAATAGTCCACATACCTATTTACCTCTCACAGGTTACATACTATAAATAGTCCACATAGCTATTTACCTAACACATGTTACATACTATAAACAGTCCATGGACGTACATATTTATCTAACACAGGTTACATACTACAAATAGTTCACTTACCTATTTACCTCTCACAGGTTACATACTATAAATAGTCCACATACCTACTTACTAACATAGGTATCATACTCTAAATAGTCCACATTCCTATTTACCTCTCATAGGTTACATACTCTAAATAGTCCACATACCTATTTACCTCTCACAGGTTACATACTGTAAATAGTCCACATACCTATTTACCTCTCATAGGTTGCATACTATAAATAGTCCTCATACCTATTTACCTAACACAGGTTACATACTATAAATAGTCCACATAACTATTTACCTAACACAGGTTACATACTATAAATACTCCACATAACTATTTACCTCTCACAGGTTACATACTATCAATAGTCCACATACCTATTTACCTCACATAGGTTGCATACTATAAATAGTCCTCATACCTATTTACCTCTCACAGGTTACATATACTATAAATAGTCCACATACCTATTTACTTAACACAGGTTACATACTATAAATAGTCCACATACCTATTTACCTAACACAGGTTACATACTATAAATACTCCACATAACTATTTACCTCTCACAGGTTACATACTATCAATAGTCCACATACCTATTTACCTCACATAGGTTGCATACTATAAATAGTCCTCATACCTATTTACCTCTCACAGGTTACATATACTATAAATAGTCCACATACCTATTTACTTAACACAGGTTACATACTATAAATAGTCCTCATACCTATTTACCTAACACAGGTTACATACTATAAATAGTCCACATAACTATTTACCTAACACAGGTTACATACTATAAATACTCCACATAACTATTTACCTCTCACAGGTTACATACTATCAATAGTCCACATACCTATTTACCTCACATAGGTTGCATACTATAAATAGTCCTCATACCTATTTACCTCTCACAGGTTACATATACTATAAATAGTCCACATACCTATTTACTTAACACAGGTTACATACTATAAATAGTCCACATACCTATTTACCTCTCATAGGTTACATACTATAAATAGTCTTCATACCTATTTACCTAATACAGGTTACATACTATAAATAGTCCACATACCTATTTAACTCTCACAGGTTACATACTATAAATAGTCCACTTACCTATTTACCTCTTACAGGTTACATAATATAAATAGTCCACATACCTATTTACCTCTCAAAAGTTACATACTCTAAATAGTCCACATACCTATTTACCTAACACAGGTTACATATTATAAATAGTTCACTTATACCTATTTACCTTTCACAGGTTACATACTCTAAATAGTCCACATACCTATTTACCTAACACAGGTTACATATTATAAATAGTCCACATACCTATTTACCTTTCACAGGTTACATATACTATAAATAGTCCACATACCTATATTTACCTCTCACAGGTTACATACTATAAATAGTCCACATACCTATTTACCTCTCATAGGTTACATACTATAAATAGTCAACATACCTATTTATCTCTCATAGGTTACATCGATACTATAAATAGTCCACATACCTATATTTACCTCTCACAGATTACTTATTATAAATATAGTTCGCACACCTATTAACCTCAGATTTGTTACATACAATAAATAGTTCACATACACCTGGTTATGTCTGAAAGGTTACATACTATAAGAAGTTCACATATATCACATAAATGTGTATATATATAGACTTGGAAATGTTTTAACACGGGTATATAACGTATATACGTATACTGCTACCATGCAGCATCTTCAATGACATGAACGAAATACAACATCAATGATGATTATTATGTTCCTATCAGGTAGTTGTATAGTTAATACAACTACCTGGTTCCTATAATAGCATCAAAATTAATTACCGCACTGACTGACTAAACATGATTATATAATTATTATAACGTATATATAATTGTAACCGTACATATCTATGTACTGTACGTACAATGATAAAACATTTATCAACAAATTACGAATACTAACTATACACAACTAACATACATACAAGAATAGTTTGAAATGTAAATATTTAACAGGCCAAAGCAATTACAAGTTAAACGCAATAATTAAATTTCACTTAATAATATACAGCGTACACCGTTACTAAAGACGCATATGAACAGGTTCCCGTTCCATGTAGCAGTGAATTGAACGGGAACCAGTATATAGCCGTCGTTGCGTATGAATATTACTTTGGTTTATCATCCTAACATAATAGGAGTTAACTTACAGTAGTATTGAACTAGTAACATAATATGAAATACAGTTTACTTTAAAAATTGTATTAGAAAAAAATGAAATGCAGGTAACAAATTACCGAAAACTCATTAAACTACATTTTACGTATGCGTTTCCGGTAAAGAGTAAAACGGTTTGTGTTTACAATAAACTGGTTCCCGTTCCATGTATCAGTGCGCCAAATGGCTTTGTACACACCAGTCAACGGGAACCAGTTTATGTTTACAAGCGATTTGAACGTGTTGTGCAAGCCTAGATATAATTGTAATTTTGAACAGTGTACGTATCCTACGCTTTGTCATCGACGAAAATGTCCACTTACGCACTTGTTAAACAACTACGGGTTTTACGTTCAACAGTAATGTTATGACTGACACTGCACTAGGCCAATAGAAACAGAAACGTTGGTACGTGTGACTGTGAGGCATTTTGTTTTAGGGGTAACTTATTTTATTGAGACTCGATTAACTGAAACTATGAGAGGAAGGGGTCGTGGACGTGGCCGAGGGTCCGGACGTCGTGGTGGAAGAGGCAGATCATCAGGAGGTAATTTCTAAATTCTTTTTTTTTTAACACGGAAAGTACAAAATTACATGTAGCAATTATATTAATTAAGCCAGATCTATCTACATGTATATATTTAGTCCAACTAATTAGACCGTTTGTGATGACGAGATACATTTTGACTTGGCCCCGTCCCACTATCACACTCATTGGGCTAGTAAATTAGGTACATGTACAGGAGAAAGCCCTACTGGATAACTTATCAATCTCCAGTCAGTGCATAGATTTTTTTTTCCGACATAAAATGAACATTTACATGGCAATAATAATATTAAAACATACAAAAACAGATAATTGAAGTGTAAGCATGAATTAATAAAACAGCCATGTAAAATCAACATTAAATGTCAAGGATTATAACACAAGAAAGGGTTCAGAGGAACCCTTATTTCCATTGTGCATCACATTGTCTAGTACACTCGCAAGAGAGGTTGACAGTAACAAGAGATAGATAGATATTAAAACACACATGAGAATACAAATCATTTTTAGAATTACTTTCATTTTATTCCCACGCTCTGTTTAGGCCAAAATAGAGATTTTTATACTTGTCATATTTCATTCAGGACATTTTTACTCTATAGCAGGGCCTTGGGCTGTTAACAGGCATCTTCCCCTCCGGAAAATTCTTTTGAATCATGCATTTTCTCCTACTACATGTATTCTATTTGCATCCAGTTTTTTCTTCCCTGTTTGCAAAAAAATATAAGGTGTTTAAGGAAAGAGCCCCTTCCCCCACCTGTGAAAAAAAGCCCTGTCATTAAATGTTGTAAAGCTCTGTGTGACGTCATAAAGTGATGTCATAAATGAAAAGACATTAGTGCAAGTTACATCACATATAATTTGGTGTAAAAGATTAATAAAGTGACTGCAACTGTCCTGTTGATGCAGAGTTCAGTAAGAAGTATTGTACTTGAATTTATGAAACAAGCTAAATCGAATACATGATTGGTGTCAGAGATGGAGAAGGTTTATCCAGTCATTGCGAAAGCGAATCTTGGTTCGCAAAAGCTAGCTTGCCAGGATATGCTTTTTCGCTCACTGGATAAACCTTCTCCATCTCTGGCACAACCATGTATTAATTCTCGAGATCTGTAGTGGCAATGGATAACAATTCAGTGGAACAATTTTGCATTATTATTTTCATCTGAATTCTGGTCTGAGTCACAAACAATGATTTTTTTACTACTAGCCCTATTACACAATTTTGAGAAAGTTTGAGGTTTGTAACTTAGTGCAAAGACTGTGTTATAGATCTATTGATAATATTATTTTAGGAAGAGGTCGACAGAGACATGGCCATGGAAATGCAAGGTCAAGACAAGTCAGGCACAAGGATGCTGATAATGAAGTCTGTAAAAAGGCTCTTGATGTGAATGCTGATGTCAAATCTTACTTTGTGGGTAGTGTATCAGCTGACCAGCACTATGAAGGCCAAGAGCAGAACAGAGACAGGTACGCTGCTGGAATGGCAGTTCTACAGAAGAATGGAATAGATGTAGCACAAAGTAAGTATCTAAAAGTTAAAAGTTTTATTATATCCCGCAAACAAAGTTTGAGAGGGGGTATATTGGAGTCACTCTGTCGGTTGGTCCGTCCGTCTGTCCGCATAAAGTTTGTGGAGCGAAATACTCCCACATTTTTTAAGCTATTTCAATGAAACTTGGTATATGTTATCACCATCAAGTGTAGATGTGCAAGACACAATTTTCAGAGTTATGGCCCCCTGAACTTAGCCGTATAGTGTATTAATGCAGTATTAGTGTCAAAGCGGCGGCGGGGGTATTAGTCACCTCTGTGACAGCTCTAGTTTGATATGATTTAATGTAATTATAGCATATAAAAGGCAGTATGAAAGGTTAAAGGAATTACCCTCTTTATTGGTTATACCTGATTGTTCAAGACAATATTTACTACAACACCCAGTGTTTTCACATCTTTACTAAGTACACTTGCACACGCTAATAAAAAAACAAGGAAAAATGTCACTTGTCAGTCTGAATACAACTTGATAATACACAAAAAGTCAGACACACCGAAATATGAGCATCTGGATATAGTGCACATAAGCGGACACAAAAAATCAACCAGTTTCCGTATTCATGAGGTTCTGGTTTTCTGAGATTGTTTGCAGTATACTGCTGTTAATATTGGAAGTTATATAATTTTTAGGAATAAGTTCTTTTATAAATATATATATATTCTTTTTTTTCAGATGCAAGGACTAGAGCCCTCACAGCAGCCTGGTTGAGACACGATTACAATCTAGCTGATGCTTTCTTACGGAATAAGGACCAGTTTGGATTAAATGAAGTTCTTAAGGCTTTAAGTTTACTTGATTCTGGTCGTCAAGTGAGAGTCCTTGAGAAGAAGGTGAAACGCTTACAGATGTCTACTGGAAAAGTGAAGCCTAAGAAACTTGGTAAACTTAAATCAGACATTGACAATCTGAATAAAAATAAACCTCAGGTAAGATGTTTATGTATTTATGAATATATGTTCATATGAAGAGTAATTTGAGGGTTCAATGCAACAGTGTCATAACTCATATTGAAATAAGAACAAGTTACGACAGTGTTGTGCTGAGCCCTCGAATTGTCAAATAAGTAAAATATTCTTACTTTTCATGCTGTTTTCTCTGTGAATCATCTGTATATGAAAACACATTCATGCAACATTAATTTTGTGCAGTGATATATATTTTTCTGTGTGCTTAAATCTATTTTCAGTATTTTAACTTTTAATTAGGCCGTTAAATCATAAATTTATGTACTGGTACATTAAGGACGTTCGCTACAGTTTTGAGTTTTTTTACCACATACCTGTAATAGATTTTGTTCAAACTTTGTGTATCAGAAGAACATCTTATTATATGCTCAAAAATGAAATAAAAAAGATAGGTCACCATGTTCATTTTATTTTAACTTAAGGACATATCCGGTAGTTGCTATTGCGTATCTTAGTGCGCATCTGTGACGGTAATTTTACTATTAAACATATTGGCAAAATGAAAACGTATAGAGATATTTTTTTTAAACTGCATGATCATAGCATATGATAACTAAATCGGAACTATTTATTTCAGCATGGTTCAGCTAGTGGAGCTGTATGTAAACATATCAGAAAGTGGGCCAAGAAGTTTACTAAAGATGAGCTTCTCTTCTATGCTTTGCATTTCCCTACAGAGCCATGGAAGAAACTGGCTGATATCTGTCATTTTCACCCTAAAAATGTAAGTGTACATAGTATGGCATCATAATCTAAGATTGGTAAGATTCTGTATCAGCTTTTTCAGAATTTCTATGCCCCCAAATCAATAGATCCGGGGCATAGTGTGTTTGGTCTATTTGTTTGTACCAAACATTAACCTTGTCTAGTATAAAATCAAAATGCTTCCACCTAAAATCCTCAACTTCATATGTTGGTTCCTCATGACAGCCTCTCAGGACCTGTGCATTTTCAGGTCAAAGATCAAGGTCACCCGGTTGGGGCATTGTGTTTTTAAAACACATCTTGTTTGATCTGTGACTGGGGCTATAAAATGATTGGTTGGCGAAAAAAAAAATCTAGTCCGACTGGGCTGAAACTGGTCTTAAACTTTCAAGCCAACGGTACGGGAATAGTATCATACTTGTAGATACTATCATCTTACGTAAAACTTACAAAAAATTCCATTTGAAATTAATGTATGTTGGTAAGCTTAATTTAATTAAATAGAATTTTCAATCAGTGTTTTTTTTGCTATTTTTACTGCATTAAATGAGCAGTTTGCCCTAGCAGTATTTCCTTCATTTTTCCCCTAAAATGGCAAGAATTTTCCTCTGTCAGGAATTGATTTCCTCATTATCATGTAAAATAAGAAGAAAAATATAACAGCTTTTGCACCATTGTCAGAAAAATTTCTGTCAATTAATTAAGTTACAGATAATATGACTTTTGAAACAAATGGTATAAGAATTGTATGTCTTTTCTCTCCTAGGATTTCCCTGATTTGGACTGGTTTTTGGATTTTGTACATGGAGGATCCGCCCCTGAAGGAAGTATGGTGCATCGTTGTCGCGATGTCACAGGAGACAATGTTAATGACCTGATTAAGGAATTTCCCATTCCAGTTGCACACTTGACACCATATTTTAGAAAACTTACTGATGAGTCCAAAGGTAGAATCGCAAGTTATGAGACCAAACTTGATACAGTAATATGGTAAGTGTTAGACAAGGTTTTAATTATGGGTGCAAATATGTTTTTATGCCCTGGTTTCTTTAGTTAGGGGATATATTGTTTTTTGCCTGGCTGTTTGTAACCAATTTTAACCTTGTCTATAAAATCAAAACGCTTCCACATGATAATCATCAAACTTCATTTGATGGTTTCTGTGCAATTGAAGGTCAATAAAGTCAACGATCAAGGTCACCCAAAGGGGGCATTGTGTTTAAAAAATGTGTTTTGTTTGTTGTGAATCTGAATTAATTTTGTTAGTATTCAATTCTTCTCAGGAACGATAGTTAGATGAACTGTCCGCCTCGTATGACTGACTGTTGATAAAGGGCATGAATTCAAACAAACAAACAAACAAACAATATTCAAAATTTGAGTGTAATAAATGATGTACATATTGTCCAGTTTTAACACAACTATATTACTTTATAACATAACATATTTTGTTGATATTTCAGGTGGTATGAAGAGCTCCGCTGTAAGGAGGCTGATGCTGAAATTCTGCGAAGAGTGGAATCAGGGGAGGTAATAAATCTACCTACTGGTAAACTTCTGGAGAGACTGTTGATGATGAAAATGTACAGAGAAAACATATCTCAAAATGATTCTGATAGTTGTTACAGTTCCGATTCTGATTCAGATTCTGATTCAGATGGACAGCAGGATAAAGGAAAGAAAAAGAAAGAAAAGGAAAGAACAGTTGATGAAACTAAAGCACCATTCTTCAAGCAACTGCTTCCTCTTGCTCAAAGAAAGATGGACAGCATAAGGTACATACATTTTTTGAGTTGATAGTTAGTGGCCTTGACTTTCTTCAAGAGCAACTACAATTTGTTTGAATTTTACGATTTCAATAACATGCAATTGCTTATAATTAGAACTACTTGCTTTTGTTCTCACCCAGTCCATGTCATCAGATGCTTAATACATTATTAATGTCTTGTTCACCAAATTGTTATGAGTTTGGACTGGAAAACGTGTTATCAGCGATAAGGTCAGGGAACATAATGCTGGGTACCTTCATCTGAGGTTTTTGCCTTAAAATTTTTCATTTTGAAGGTTCTAATATGTTTTTATGACCCCGCATGTAATGATGCTAGGGCATATAGTGAATGCCTTGTCTGTCCATCCATACAGGTTGTACTCTTTTGTTTAGCACCAACACCGCTTATTGAATGCTTCAATACTTACATAGTTGTTGCCTTGGACCATTTCCAATCCATCCATATTACCCATCCTTGAATTGACCTTGACCTCTGAAATAGAATGTCATCGTCCATTTTGTTTCACTAGTTAAGTAGTTTGATTACTGATGTAAATCTTTATGTTGGAAAATTGATCTAAATTGTTGTTTTTATCTTTCAGTCTTTCTCTAGAATCTCCTATTGTTGTCATTGGGGATGCATCAGGGTCCATGCAAGTGGCTGTAAGGACCAGTACTATCATTGCTGGCATATTGACAGCTATAACATCGGCCCAGTTGTGCTTTTTCGACGAGGAGACGAGGGATGCTCCATACCTCCCAAAGAATATAGAAGAAGTAAGATAAATATCTTAACAATGCCTTGATGATTATAATTTCCATCAAAGTTTACGTTAGTTTTTACTCTTTTAGTTGAGAGTTGATTTGGCTATCCTTAAAAAATTGTTTGTTTGCAGTAACCCAATTCAAAGAATTTTCAGTGGGTAGGTACATAGGAAATAAATATTTTTTTCAAAATATAAAATGTTGAAGGTTGTGCCGAGTTAAGTAAATTAATAATAAAAAATAACAAACATTACATAGGTAATATATAATATATTAAAATTGTCCTTTGACTCATTAGGGCAATAGTACAAAAATGGTGTCGAAATCTGCATTGTTGCATAGCAACCTCACATTTTCGTGTACACACAACGTCAAAATTGTAACGTCATCAAAGTTTGTTTAACTTCGGCATAAATATATCAATAAATGTTTTTTGGACAACCTAGCTGAAACATCATTACTGTGAAATTCATAAAAAGGATTAGAGCTTTTTCGATAAAATCATTTAAAGGTATTTGTCTTGTTGACGGGTCTCTAATTTGCTGATCATGCACTTTTCTTGCAACTGGAGAAGAGAAATTTTGGGACCAAGAAAATTAATAGGATTTTAGAAGTTTCGGATTTCAGAAAACTCTCTTCTTCAAAATTGTTATTAATAAGAGTTTGAAATTTGAGAGGGGGTATATTGGAGTCACCCTGTCAGTTGATCGTTGGTCAGTCGGTCCATCCGTCCGCTTAAAATATCACAAGTTTGTGGAGCGAACTTATTCCAAATTCTTTAAGCGATTGCAATGAAATATGTTAACACCATGAAATGTAGATGTGCAAGACACAATTTTCATTCCCAGCAATTCACTCATTCTGGAGTTATGTGCCCTTGAACTTAGCTGTATAGTGTACCTTGGCAGTCTTTAGTTTGTGGAGCAAACTACTTCCACATTTTTCAAGGGATTGAATTGAACTTAAAATATATCATCAATATAAAATGTAGATGTGCAAGACACAAATTTTATGCCCAGTGATCAACTCATTCCAGATTTATGTCCCCTTGAACTTAGCCGTATAGTGTACTATCGCATTCTCAGTGTCAAAGCAGCGGTGGGGGTATTAGTCACCTTTGTGACAAAGCTCTAGTTTTCTATGTGATGGCATTAGCTATTCATGTCTGTAGTTAGAATAGTGTTATATAGCCCAGTAATTTTATTTTTGATTTAGGCTGAAAATAAATAAAAGTTGGTTTGGAGAGCTCTGACCCAGAATTTTGGCACTGGGTAGGTAGGTAGGGATTTTTATTCATTTACTATATAACATTTGTAAAAAAAGGCTCCGAAAAAATAATTTTATTTATTTTCGTCCGTAGACAGGAGCACTCTAAACAATGTTACTTTTATGTTCAGCCTTATTTTATTGATGAATTCCACACTATGTTGATGTTGTAGGTGCTTCAGTTGGCTGTAGACACTGATGCTGATAATGCCACCTGTCCAGCTGCTAGTCTCAGACCATATTACAGAAATAAAGAAGTGGTTAAAACATTCATCATAGTCACTGATGAGGAAGAGAACAGGACGAGTGAAGGAGAATTGTAAGTATTTCCTTTAATGCAGCCATTTTGTTCCTGATTTTATGTTGCAGAGAAAGAATGATTGATATATTTTGACTTGCTAAAAGCTCACAATATGCAGTGAGTGAGTCAGGGTTTTCATACGATGAAAACCATTGTTTAAAATTGCAAAATAAATCGGTTACAATCTATGTACTATGCTGAATGGTTAATACTTAGCACAATGCTGATTTGCAAATTGATAAAAAGCACCATTATAGGACTTCAACCTTGGTTTGTTAAATTCAGTTCTAAATGGTCAATATTTAAGCTTCATTGTGATAGGACTACATTTTCAATTTTTTGAGCTCAAATTGATTGGCCCATATTACGGTTTCTTTCTGATAGGACTACAACCTCCGTTTTTAAGCTCAGTGCTGACTGGAAAATATTTAAGTTGCATTCTGATAAGACTTCAACTTAAGTTTTTAGCTCACCTGATCAAAGCTCACCTGAGCAAAGCTCACTGTGGGGTTTTATTATGCTATTTTGTCTGTCATCTGTCCATCCACAATTCCTAAAGAGGACTTCTCTTCTGAAACAGCTGTGTCAAATTTCAAGAAACTTCACAGGAATGATCTTTGGATTGTCATTTACAAAATTTGCTAAAAGAATGTCATTCCATGCTGAACTCTGGTTTCCATGGCAACCAAAAGGAAAAACTTAAAAAATATTCTTGTCTAAAACCACATGGTCTAAAGCTTAGTTATTATACTCACGCAAACAAAGTTTGAGAGGGGGGTTATTGGAGTCACTCTGTCGGTCGGTCGTTGGTCCGTCAGCATGAAATATCACAAGTTTGTGGAGCGAACTACTTTCACATTCCCTAAGCAATTGCAATGAAACTTGAAATATGTTATCACAATGAAGTGTAAATGTGCAAGACACAATTTTCATTCCCAGGGATTCACTAATTCCACAGTTATGTGCCCTTGAACTTAGCCATATAGTGTACAATGGCTACTTCCACATTTTTCTAAGGATTCAATTGAAACTTGAAATATATTATCAATATGAAATGTAGTTGGGCAAGACACAATTATCATGCCCAGTGATCCACTCATTGTTGAGTTATGTCCCCTTGAACTTAGCGGTATAGTGTACTTTCACATTCTTAGTGTTAAAGCGGCGGCGGGGGTATTAGTCACCTCTCTGACAGCTCTAGTTTGGCACTGCACACCTTATAGAGACCCTCTAACAAAGTTGCTAAAATAATGTCCTTGGGGTCACAATTGGCCTCACCCCAGGGGTTATATGTTTATATAGATTTCTAAAGGAAAATAGTAAATTATCTTCTGAAAGCGCAAGGTTTAGAGCTTAGATATTTTGCCTGAAGCAACATGTAGAGGCCCTCTAACAAAATTGCTAAAATAATATTCCTGAGGTCTATTTTTCAATATTTCTTACTTACTGCAGCACTTTAAATCAAATTCGTAAGATTACAATTCAAGTTTGTAAGTTTAATACTAATTGGCCAATTGTTCAAACTCTTGTTTATCAACAAATTGCTGATTGTTTTAATTTCAGATTCCACGAACTTTTCAAGAAGTACCACGATGAAGTGTACCCCGCTAAACTTGTATTTGTATCATTTTACTGCAAGCAGACAGATCGGGGGCAAATGGTTCCTGAACTAGAGGAATTAGGATTCAAACCTTTGAGGTTTGTTTTTGACTTGGATCGACCTGACCTCACCAAGCTGGACAAGGTATTTGGAATGTTAGCGTCAGGTATGTCCAGTTTCGATGATGAAATTGCCAAGATGGAGGCAGCTATTAAGAACAATGGATTATATAATGTATTTGAGCCAGTGACTGTGTGATATAATTCAATTCAATCAATGGTTCTTTCTTAATTTGAATATTCAGAAAATAACATGAAATTAACAAAACAATTGTTTGTCACTAAACAAAAACTTTACAGTCTTTTACTTATGAAAAGAAAGTATGTAATCAGATTTTTATTTGATTAAACTCTCAGTCACTCAGTTTTTGTTGCTGTTTGACCATTTTTTTTAGCTCCCTGAGCAAAGCTATTTTGTCTGTTGTCCGTCCGTATGTCATCAATTCTTTAAACTACTTCTCCTCGGAAACAGCTGTGTCAAATTTGAAGAAACTCCACAGGAATAATTTTTGGGTGGTCGTTTACAAAAGTTGCTAAAAGAATGTCATTTCATGCTGAACTCTGGTTTCAATGGCAACCAAAAGGAAAAACTCAAACAATCTTCTTGTCTTAAACCATATGGTCTAAAGCTTAGATATTTGGCTTGGAGCACCATTTGGAGACCCTTTAACAAATTATATAGATTTATAAGAAAATATTTTTGTCTGAAAGCGCAAGGTTTAGCCTTTAGATATTTAGTATGGAGCAAGATCTAGAGGACCTCTAACAAAATTGCTAAAATAAAATCCCTGAGGTCTATATTTCAATATTTTTTACTTACTGCAGCATAAATTTAAATCAAATTTGTAAGTAATATTGCCAACTGTTTGATCAGGTGAGCATCCCAGGGCCACTTGGCCGTCTTGTTCTACCCCCGCAAACGAAGTTTGAGAGGGGGTATATTGGAGTCACTCTGTTGGTCGGTCGTTGGTCGGTCCGTCCACATAAAATATCTGAAGTTTGTGGAGCGAACTACTTTCACATTCTTCAAGCAATTGCAATGAAACTTGAAATATGTTATCACCATGATGTGTGCATGTGCAAGACACAATTTTCATTCCCAGTGATTCACTCATTCCAGAGTTATGTCCCCTTTAACTTAGCCATATAGTGTACAATGGCAGTCTTACTTTGTGGAGCGAACTACTTCCACATTTTTCGAGGGATTCAATTGAAACTTGAAATATATTATCAGCATTAAATGTAGATGTGCAAGACCCAATTTTCATACCCACTGATCCACTCATTGCAGAGTTATGTCCCCTTGAACTTAGCCATATTGTGTACTATTGCATTCTTAGTGTCAAAGCAGCGGCGGGGGTATTAGTCACTTCTGTGACAGCTCTAGTTAACTATGGATTCAATGATTTGATAAATAAAGTTTATAGTGCTAGTAAACCTTATTTAGATTATAGGCACTACAGAGTTTGTTTAGACTTTTATGTACAGGGATTTTTTTGGGGCGATTTTATAGCCAAAATTTGGTCATATTCCCAATGGAAAAAAGTATCTTTTTTTCCCAATTCACAGACAAAAATTCCCAATCAAAAAAAAAAAAAAAAGATTTTTTAAAATAATTTTTTAAGTTCATTAACATCACTATTGGTAGTAAATACCTTATTCTGCTACTGTTCTATGGGAGAATAAGTAGAATAAGTTGAACATTGCAAAAATTGTAGTTATACATGTTTCCCAATTTTGATTAAAACACCGTGAAAATTCCCAATACCAAGGGTATGGGTCATATTCCCAAAATACCGAGAAAAAACCCTGATGTATACTGTGAATGCTTTATCATACTCCATTAACATGTGTCATGACTCATGAACCTGGATATTCTTTCAAAGGCACTGTTTGTTTTAAAAATCCTTTTATGATAATTGTTAACTTTCTTGTGTGTGTATACAATGCATATACAGTCAAACCGGTGAACAAAGGCCACCCTTGGGAAAGACAAATTGTGACCTTTATTGACAGGTGACCTTTATTCTGACTGAGGTCATTTTGTTCTGAATAATCAATGTCAGTTTTTAAAAGAATGGCCTTTACTCACAGGGTGACCTTTATTCAGAGGTAGTTGCTACCACAGGTTTGACTGTACATGTTTTTTGTTGAATATTTTTGTGTGTTTATTAAACTAAAATTGTTTGTGTTAAAAAAAAAAATTAATATGCATAAGCAGCGTTAGGCTTGCACAGTCCATTTTATGATACAGAGTTGCTTGCCTCGTGGGAATGTTTACGTACCTAGTCTTAATCTAGTTGTTTCCCTTTACAAATATCAAACAAATATTCTACAGTACAGACAAAGTCATTATGATAGTCATAATACAGTCAAACCTGTATTAATGGCCTCCTCCGAATTTAGGCCACCCTGTGAATAAAAGCTATTCTATTAAAAACAGTCATCAATTATTTAGAACAAAAAGACCCAAATAAAGGCTCCTGTCAATGAAGGTCACATTTTATCTTTCCCAAAAAATGGCTGTTTTTCACAAGTTTGACTGTATGTTATTTGTCTATTTGGAAATACCGTGTATTTCGAAAGTCTGTGTGAAGTTGGAATTTATATCATTGCATTATTTCAAGTTTGTTACTGACTCATTATTAATTTATTTTTTGTGAATTGTTATTGACAAATGCTTTAACATTATATTTTAATTATTCTTTGTTACATGTCTTTACTAATTTATTTTTTGTGAATTTGTTATTGACAAATGTTTTTACATTATATTTTAATCATTCTTTGTTACATGTCTTTACTAATTTATTTTTTATGAATTTGTTTTTGACAACTTTTACATTAAATTTTATTTTGTATCTTATCTTTTATTGTTTTATATCTTTACTAACTTAATTTTACAATTTGAAAGACTACATATGTATATTTTAATTACATAACTATGACTGTGATAATTTTCAGTATCTTTAAGATAATGTTTAAAACACTATTCATTTGTTTTCATTTAGATTTTATTTAGCCATGTTATAATGCAGCAACAATAATCTTAATTATTTTGGATCATCCCTCAAACTTGTCTGTCAGTATCATGGCTAGAAGGATAAAAAAGGCCATTGGGAACAATTCTCTGATTGGTTACATTTTTCTTCAACTATAATTATAATACTACAGTCATGTATGTTGTATGTGCAAAAAGTCTTTCACTTATATGCAAGGACAAGATTAATGGGCATCTTTTTATATTTACATTTGATATATTTTAGCCTTGAATAAATTACCTCACAGATATATTGATGTTGTTATTTCTTGAAGAGATTTCTATTGAATATTTATGATTTGAGTTTTATTATAATAAGCCTCTTTAGCTTTTATGAGTATGTAGGTCAATAAGGTCATCTAAGGTAAAACATTAGATCGACTGGTCAAATCCTAGGAAAATCTTGTCAACACTCTAAAGGTCACAGTTTTAATTGGATCTTCATCAAACGTTGTCAAATAGTTTGTCTTAATTGAACATATGATATCTTAGACAAGTTTGAACATGGGTCATCTAGGATAAAAAATAAGTTCACAAGGTCAAATCCCAGGAAATCCTTGTTAGCATTCTAATTGTCACATTTTGTATTTGATCTTCATCAAACCTTGTCAGAATGTTTGTCTCAATGATATCTTGGACAAGGCCGAACATGGGTCAGCCAAAAATTATGTCACAGTGTCAAATCCCATGAAAACCTTGTTAACACTCTAAAGGTCACAGTTTTGTTTGAATCTTCACCAAACTAAAATTTTCAGAATGTTGTACCTACTGATATCTCGGACGAGTTAACATGGGCCATCTAGGGTCAAAATTTGGGTCACACTTTAGAGGTTACAGTTTTGATTGGATCTCCATCAAGCCTTGTGTGAATGTTTGCTTCTGTGAGAATGTATGATATCTTTGACAAAAATAATAATTAGGTCACCAGGTCAAATCATTAATAAACCTCAGCAACACCGTAGAAACAACATTGTTTATCGAATCTTGATGAAAGTTTCTTAAAATATCTGATGTATTAGGCTCTGACCTAGTTAAAGGTTGAGGAAGAAGTTGCAATGCACATTATTAGAGAAGTTGCAGTCTTTATTGCAAAGAATTTAAAGGGCCATTATGGCCCTCTTGCTTTGGGAGGTACAACTGAATGCAGATCTGTTGGCTGGGAGGTCCCACAGAATATAGATCTATAGACTGGGAGATTCCACAGAATGTAGATCTATGACTGAGAGGTTCCACAGAATGTAAATCTGTTGACTGGGAGATTCCACAGAAGGTAGATCTATTGACTGGGAGATTCCACAGAATGTAGATCTGTTGACTGGGAGATTCCACAGAAGGTAGATCTATTGACTGGGAGATTCCACAGAATGTAGATCTATTGACTGGGAGGTTCCACAGAATGTAGATCTGTTGACTGGGAGGTTCCACAGAATGTAAATCTGTTGACTTGGAGGTTCCACAGAATGTAGATCTGTTGACTGGGAGGTTCCACAGAATGTAGATCTATTGACTGGGAGGTTCCACAGAATGTAGATCTGTTGACTGGGAGGTTCCACAGAATGTAAATCTGTTGACTTGGAGGTTCCACAGAATGTAGATCTGTTGACTGGGAGGTTCCACAGAATGTAAATCTGTTGACTGGGAGGTTCCACAGAATGTAGATCTATTGACTGGGAGCTTCCATAGAATGTAGATCTATTGACTGGGAGGTTCCACAGAATGTAGATCTATTGACTGGGAGGATCCACAGAATGTAAATCTGTTGACTGGGAGGTTTCACAGAATTTTAATCTGTTGACTGGGAGGTTCCACAGAATGTAAATCTTTTGACTGGGAGGTTCCACAGAATGTAAATCTTTTGACTGGGAGGTTCCACAGAATGTAAATCTGTTGACTGGGAGGGACCACAGAATGTTGATCTATTGACTAGGAGGTTCCACAGAATGTAAATCTGTTGACTGGGAGGTTCCACAGAATGTAAATCTGTTGACTGGGAGGTTCCACAGAATGTAAATCTGTTGACTGGGAGGTTCCACAGAATGTTAATCTGTTGACTGAGAGGTTCCACAGAATGTAGATCTATTGACTGGGAGGTTCCACAGAATGTAAATCTATTGACTGGGAGCTTCCATAGAATGTAGATCTTTTGACTGGGAGGTTCCACAGAATGTAAATCTGTTGACTGGGATGTCCCACAGAATGTAGATCTATTGACTGGGAGGTTCCACAGAATATAAATCTGTTGACTGGGAGGTTCCACAGAATGTTGATTTATTGACTGGGATGTCCCACAGAATGTAGATCTATTTACTGGGAGGTTCCACAGAATGTAAATCTGTTGACTGGGAGGTTCCACAGAATGTAGATCTATTGACTGGGAGGTTCCACAGATGTTAATCTGTTGACTGGGAGGTTCCACAGAATGTAAATCTGTTGACTGGGATGTCCCACAGAATGTAGATCTATTGACTGGGAGGTTCCACAGAATATAAATCTGTTGACTGGGAGGTTCCACAGAATGTTGATCTATTGACTGGGATGTCCCACAGAATGTAGATCTATTTACTGGGAGGTTCCACAGAATGTAAATCTGTTGACTGGGAGGTTCCACAGAATGTAAATCTATTGACTGGGAGGTTCCACAGAATGTAGATCTGTTGACTGGGAGGTTCCACAGAATGTAAATCTGTTGACTTGGAGGTTCCACAGAATGTAGATCTGTTGACTGGGAGGTTCCACAGAATGTAAATCTGTTGACTGGGAGGTTCCACAGAATGTAGATCTATTGACTGGGAGCTTCCATAGAATGTAGATCTATTGACTGGGAGGTTCCACAGAATGTAGATATATTGACTGGGAGGATCCACAGAATGTAAATCTGTTGACTGGGAGGTTTCACAGAATTTTAATCTGTTGACTGGGAGGTTCCACAGAATGTAAATCTTTTGACTGGGAGGTTCCACAGAATGTAAATCTTTTGACTGGGAGGTTCCACAGAATGTAAATCTGTTGACTGGGAGGGACCACAGAATGTTGATCTATTGACTAGGAGGTTCCACAGAATG
Source organism: Lutraria lutraria (assembly GCA_964023205.1). Lineage (NCBI taxonomy): Eukaryota > Metazoa > Mollusca > Bivalvia > Venerida > Mactridae > Lutraria > Lutraria lutraria. The sequence continues at coordinate 6,086,226 of OZ026840.1, forward strand.
TAAATCTGTTGACTGGGAGGTTCCACAGAATGTAAATCTGTTGACTGGGAGGTTCCACAGAATGTAAATCTGTTGACTGGGAGGTTCCACAGAATGTTAATCTGTTGACTGAGAGGTTCCACAGAATGTAGATCTATTGACTGGGAGGTTCCACAGAATGTAAATCTATTGACTGGGAGCTTCCATAGAATGTAGATCTTTTGACTGGGAGGTTCCACAGAATGTAAATCTGTTGACTGGGATGTCCCACAGAATGTAGATCTATTGACTGGGAGGTTCCACAGAATATAAATCTGTTGACTGGGAGGTTCCACAGAATGTTGATCTATTGACTGGGATGTCCCACAGAATGTAGATCTATTTACTGGGAGGTTCCACAGAATGTAAATCTGTTGACTGGGAGGTTCCACAGAATGTAGATCTATTGACTGGGAGGTTCCACAGATGTTAATCTGTTGACTGGGAGGTTCCACAGAATGTAAATCTGTTGACTGGGAGGTTCCACAGAATGTAAATCTGTTGACTGGGAGGTTCCACAGAATGTAGATCTATTGACTGGGAGCTTCCCTCAGAATGTAAATCTATTGACTGGGAGGTTCCACAGAATGTAAATCTGTTGACTGGGAGGTCCCACAGAATGTAGATCTGTTGACTGGGAGGTTCCACAGAATGTAGATCTATTGACTGGGAGGTTCCACAGAATGTAAATCTGTTGACTGGGAGGTTCAACAGAATGTAGATCTGTTGACTGGGAGGTTCCACAGAACGTAAATCTATTGACTGGGAGGTTCCACAGAATGTAAATCTGTTGACTGGGAGGTTCCACAGAATAAATCTGTTGACTGGGAGGTTCCACAGAATGTAAATCTATTGACTGGGAGGTTCCACAGAATGTAAATCTATTGACTGGGAGGTTCCACAGAATGTAAATCTGTTGACTGGGATGTCCCACAGAATGTAGATCTATTGACTGGGAGGTTCCACAGAATGTAAATCTGTTGACTGGGATGTCCCACAGAATGTAAATCTGTTGACTGGGAGGTTCCTCAGAATGTAGAACTGTTGACTGGGAGGCTCCCAAGAAAATAGAACTGTAAACTGGGAGGTTCATCAGAACTGTTGACTTGGAGGTTCTTTACTTCTCCAAACAAACTTTTATCAAGCTGGAGCATCTGATGAACTACATTTATAAGAATTCATAAGCATAGTACTATAAATAGATCTCATACCTGTTTACCTCTGACAGGTTAAGCACTATAAATAGATCATATACCTGTTTACTTATGAAAGGTTATTGGTACTATAAATAGTTCATATGCCTGGTTACCTCTGACAGGATACCTATTATAAGTAGTTCACATGCCTGGTTACATCCTACTATAAGTAGTTCACATGCCTGGTTACATTTGACAGGCTACATCCTATAAGTAGTTCACATGATTGGTTACATCTGACAGGCAACATACTATAAGTAGTTCACATGCCTGGTTACATCCAATAAGTAGTTCACATGCCTGGTTACATCCTATAAGTAGTTCACATGACTAGTTACATTCTATAAGTAGTTCACATGCCTGGTTATATCCTATAAGTATTTCACATGTCTGGTTACCTCCGACAGGCTACATCATATAAGTAGTTCACATGCCTGGTTACATCTGACAGGCTACATCCTATAAGTAGTTCACATGCCTGGTTACATCCAATAAGTAGTTCACATGCCTGGTTACATCCTATAAGTAGTTCACATGACTGGTTACATTCTATAAGTAGTTCACATGCCTGGTTATATCCTATAAGTATTTCACATGTCTGGTTACCTCCGACAGGCTACATCATATAAGTAGTTCACATGCCTGGTTACATCCTATTATAAGTAGTTCACATGCCTGGTTACATCTGACAGGCTACATCCTATAAGTAGTTCACATGTCTGGTTACCTCTGACAGGCTACATCCTATAAGTAGTTCACATGCTATGTTACATCTGACAGGCTACATACGATAAGTAGTTCACATACCTGGTTACATCTGACAGGCTACATACTATAAGTAGTTCACATGCCTGGTTACATCCTATAAGTATTTCACATGTCTGGTTACCTCCGACAGGCTAAAACCTATAAGTAGTTCTAATGCCTGGTTACATCCTATTATAAGTAGTTCACATGCCTGGTTACATCTGACAGGCTACATCCTATAAGTAGTTCACATGCCTGGTTATCTCTGACAGGCTACATCCTATAAGTAGTTCACATGCCTGGTTACATCTTATAAGTAGTTCACATGTCTGGTTACATCTGACAGGCTACATCATATAAGTAGTACACATGCTTTGTTACATCTGACAGGCTACATCCTATAAGTAGTTCACGTGTCTGGTTACCTCTGACAGGCTAAATCCTATAAGTAGTTCATATACCTGGTAACATCTGACAGGCTACATCCTATAAGTAGTTCACATGCCTGGTTACCTCTGACAGGCTACATCCTATAAGTAGTTCACATGCTTGGTTACATCTGACAGGCTACATACGATAAGTAGTTCACATACCTGGTTATATCTGACAGGCTACATACTATAAGTAGTTCACATGCCTGGTTACATCCTATAAGTATTTCACATGTCTGGTTACCTCCGACAGGCCACATCCTTCAAGTAGTTCACATGCCTGGTTACATCCTATTATAAGTAGTTCACATGCCTGGTTATATCTGACAGGCTACATCCTATAAGTAGTTCACATGCCTGGTTATCTATGACAGGCTACATCCTATAAGTAGTTCACATGCCTGGTAACCTCTGACAGGCTACATCCTATAAGTAGTTCACATGTCTGGTTACCTCTGACAGGCTACATCCTATAAGTAGTTCACATGTCTGGTTACCTCTGACAGGCTACATCCTATAAGTATTTCACATGCCTGGTAACCTCTGACAGGCTACATCCTATAAGTAGTTCACATGTCTGGTTACCTCTGACAGGCTACATCCTATAAGTAGTTCACATGCCTGGTTACCTCTGACAGGCTACATCCTATAAGTAGTTCACATGCCTGGTTACATCCGACAGGCTACATTCTATAAGTAGTTCACATGCCTGGTTACATCCTACTGTAAGTAGTTCACATGCCTGGTTACATCTGACAGGCTACATCCTATAAGTTGTTCACATGCCTGGTTATATCTGACAGGTTACATACTATAAGTATTTCACATACCAGGTTGCATCTGACAGGCTATATCCTATAAGTAGTTTACATACCTGGTTACATCTGACAGGCTACATCCTATAAGTAGTTCACATGCCTGGTTACATCTGACAGGCTACATCCTATAAGTAGTTCTCATACCTGGTTACATCTGACAGGCTACATCCTATAAGTAGTTCACATGTCTGGTTACCTCTGACAGACTACATACTATACGTAGTTCACGTACCTGGTTACATCTGACAGACTACATCCTATTAGTAGTTCACATACCTGGTTATTTCTGACAGGCTACATACTCTAAGTAGTTCACGTGTCTGGTTACCTCTGACAGGCTAAATCCTATAAGTAGTTCACATACCTGGTTGCATCTGACAGGCTACATCCTATAAGTAGTTCACATACCTGGTTACCTCTGACAGGCTACATCCTATAAGTAGTTCACTTGCCTGGTTACATCTGACAGGCTACATACTATAAGTAGTTCACATGCCTGGTTACATCTGACAGGCTATATCCTATAAGTAGTTCACATACCTGGTTACATCTGACAAGCTACATCCTATAAGTAGTTCACATACCTGGTTACCTCTGACAGGCTACATACTATAAGTAGTTCACATACCTGGTTACATCTGACAGGCTACATCCTATAAGTAGTTCACATGTCTGGATACCTCTGACAGACTACATACTATAAGTAGTTCACATACCTGGTTACATCTGACAGGCTTCATCCTATAAGTAGTTCACATGTCTGGTTACCTCTGACAGGCTACATCCTATAAGTAGTTCACATGCCTGGTTACCTCTGACAGGCTACATCCTATAAGTAGTTCACATACCTGGTTACCTCTGACAGACTACATCCTATAAGTAATTCACAAACCTGGTTACCTCTGACAGGCTACATCCTATAAGTAGTTCATATACCTGGTTACATCTGACAGACTACATCCTATAAGTAGTTCACATACCTGGTTACCTCTGACAGGCTTCATCCTCTAAGTAGTTCACATACCTGGTTACCTCTGACTGGCTACATCCTATAAGTAGTTCACATACCTGGTTACCTCTGACAGGCTAAATCCTATAAGTAGTTCATATACCTGGTAACATCTGACAGGCTACATCCTATAAGTAGTTCACGTGTCTGGTTACATCTGACAGGCTACATCCTATAAGTAGTTCACATGTCTGGTTACATCTGACAGGCTACATCCTATAAGTAGTTCACATGTCTGGTTACCTCTGACAGGCTACATCCTATAAGTAGTTCACATGCCTGTTTACATCTGACAGGCTACATTCTATAAGTAGTTCACATGCCTGGTTACATCTGACAGGCTACATTCTATAAGTAGTTCACATGCCTGGTTACATCCTACTATAAGTAGTTCACATGCCTGGTTACATCTGACAGGCTACATTCTATAAGTAGTTCACATGCCTGGTTACATCCTACTATAAGTAGTTCACATGCCTGGTTACATCTGACAGGCTACATCTTATAAGTAGTTCACATGCCTGGTTACATCTGACAGGCTACATCCTATAAGTAGTTCACATGTCTGGTTACATCTGACAGGCTATATCCTATAAGTAGTTCACATGTCTGGTTACATCTGACAGGCTACATGCTATCAGTAGTTCACGTGTCTGGTGACATCTTACAGGCTTTAAACTTACTTCGGCTGCTGCTGCTGAGCACTGTATGATGTGTATGGTCAATTTATATAGTAAATTTGTATATGTATAACATGTGATGATTTTGTTTTAACTCAAAGGTTACATTCATGCTGCCTCATTCATCTACGTTCTTCATTATATTAAGCAAAAACGGTTAGTTTTAACTGCTTAAATTGCCCGCTGTGAACCCCCGACGTTGCTTAAAACTTCAGTTTTCATTAGTGTTGTAATGTGATATATGTGCAAATATTTAAGACATAATGATAATAAAATCATGGATAGAATTCATAACTTTAATAAAAACCTTGTTGAAATGCATGTTTTAAATTAAACATTTATGAGTGACACAGTAGTGGCTTCTTCCACCCACAGTGCAATATAATCCTGGTATATACGTCATTACATGAACTATATTACATTTATCACTCATGGTAAATGAAGCAGTTTTAATATATTTTCATTGTGAAATAAATGTGATAAGCAAGGTTCACTTGGGTACAAATTTGAATAAATAAACATGTATGTATTAACCAACATTTATTAAGCCCATATGTAAATATACGTTTAATGAGTCACAATTTGTTCGTCCTTATAATATTCTGAGCTCAATTTGAATTACACCGCAGAATTGTACAGCCTGATTTCATATTTAGATACATACAATTTTATATTCATATCGCATTGAACGTTATTTGTCCTTATGGTAGTCCAGTGCTAATTAATTAATGACAAACTTCAATTTAGAGTAAATTAGATAGTAGTATTCCTGAAGTAAAAATATCTGAGTAGTATCTGTTAATGTTTACCATTGAATGATAATTCAATATACTACATAATAATATTTGCTTCATGCCGGGAAATGTATGGTGCTCTTCTATTAACGGCCCATTGGGCAGTTATAGTCATTTTAGTGCAGCCCCTTAGAGACTGGAGAGAAGATACAGTACAATACACGCCTCGCCCGTTTTCCTGTGATCTACTAAACACAATACGGGGCTCAGTACATAATTGTACTCAAGATACATTTATACAGTATCTTCAAATGTCTGGTCAATAAAAGCAACATATGTGGTTTGAAATTCACACATATAAAATTATTAATCACTTCCTCCAGTCGTTAGATAATTGTATTGTGGTTAATTGGTTCTTTGAAATACCCACAGCTGTATAAGTACATTGATATATTTTAATGTCTAACCATTTTATATACAAATACATGTATGATGTATGTATGGTCTGAGAGAAATCACATAATGGTTTATGACTGAATAAACATGCAATAGAAACATAAACATTTGTGTAAGCACCTGTTTATACAGTCAAACTTTCGGCAACGGTCACCTCCGAATAAAGGCCACACTGCGAATTAAGATTATTCTTTGAATAACCATCATTGATTATTTCAAACACACTGACCTCAGAATTATGGCCATCTGTCAATAAAGGTTGTGTTTTGTCTATCCCAAGTATGGCCTTTATTCACAGGTATGACTGTTCACAATACGTATATTTGCCTTTAAACTTAATTAATATAACATACATTATAATGGTTATTCTGGTTTTGTATATGATATACAGACATTATGATTGCGCATATAATAATAGTGATGTTCTTACATATGTTACGCATATGAGTAGCTATATAGCTTAATTATTTCACTTGGAAACATGTATTTGATGTGTATAATTTATTTCTTATTTATTATCGTTTGTGGTTAGATCTGGGATTTATCTACAGGTCTCGTATACCGGTTTCCAGAATCACATTATAAAAGCATGTTAGACTTCTGTCAGAACTATGTTTTCAAACCAGAAATCTCAAACATTCTGGGATATGAGTAATGAATGGGGAGAGTAGATATAAAATTCCAATGAATTAATGAATGGAAAAGCACTTCTCACAAAAACATACGGAAGTTTCCGACAGGTTTTCATTAACGAGCTGGCACTGACAAGCTGATATGTCAGGTTTGTTTTGAAGGCGTTAAAAGGACGTAGTTATAATTATGTCCAACATGGAAGATATTCAACGATATGGAAAATAGATTGCATGGCACTCCTGTTGACTGATAATGTCTGTTGAAAAAATCAATCTTACATCGGCATCGCAGGAGATTTTGAAAAATGATCTTTTCTAGCAAACTACTGCATGAACAACCCCCGCAACTCCAATCTGTCCCGCCTGTCTTGGTCTTGTAACCTAGCAATGAACCAACAATCCACTTTGACTTTAGCATAATTTCGTATGTAAATATATCTAGGACAATACAACGAACGTCTACAGGGCATTATTTTTACTATCCTTCACGCGCATGGTTAATTCAGACATCCTGTTACCATGGTCAATCCAAACAGATGATTCTCGAAATGGTATAAGGTGACTGATATTCGTGGGTATCGTAAATGATTTGTATCCGGCTGAACGCCCAAAACAACTCAAAGTGGCCAGTGATTTTTTGTACCATGAATAAAAACTATAACCATTATCCGCACCTTCACAAATCAGAAACTAATTTGAATCAAACTTTTGAACGCCGGAACAGACTTGGCGTAAGTGTCAGATCTTATCTGATTCAGTCATCGGAAATATAAACACCACTTTTCTAGCATCGTTGAGAAAGATTAACCTAGTTCATGCCTATGTAAACACGTGGGGCTTATCAGCACAGTACAGACCGTAAATATTTCCACTCATCAGTATCTTTTGACGATTTATTTATAGTGAATTACCAAAAAAACTAACAGCCAAAAATTCATTCATAAAAGAGGATCGGTCAAAAAGTATTTACTTTCTCACAGCAAAGCTATATCCTCTATTGAAGTGTTCAGAAGAAGTGAGATGTCTTGACTGATGCAACAGTCGGTTAAAATAAAATCGGTCGCGTTCGGGTTCAGACTAATAATTAATGGTCTGAATTATATATAGTTTGATGACTTATAACTTAGCTTGTCATAATGACCCGGAAGTTGTTTTAATTCTTCGCTTATGATTTATTTACTGTATTTTCATTTATTTTCGTTGGGCTCAATTTTCGTGGTTTTTACTTAAAATGGCTATTTCGTGGGGACATATATTCGTGGATTTTGATTTTTGAAAGAAATGACTTATATCTGCACTTAGATTCGTGGGGATTTGATTTCGTGGATGAGCCGAACCACGAAATCCACGAAATTAAATCCCCAACGAAACTTAATGATTCCACAGTATACAATGTACTTAATTTTAATATTAATCTAATCTAAGATATAGAAACTATATATTAAACAGTGTACGGAGTTTTACATGCAAAACGTTTTTGAAGAATGTTTTAACCAATTTCTGCAAATATTACAGGACGGGATTCGGGAGGAAATGTACGAATAAAAGATATAGGTGGCTCATTATTTAAACCAACTTGGCTTGCCCTTTCAATAGGGGTGACACTAAAATGAAAAAAAAAGTCATTACTGGACGAAGGCCACTTTAAATTACCTTGATATCAATGTATTCCAAAAACTATACATATTTATGTAAATCTTGACCAAGTATCTTCACATTATGATAGCTGTACACTTTGAATTTTATTAAGCAAACACATATATAAGTAGCCTGAGTTTGTCTAAATTATTGCGGCAAAATAAGCTACACATTGATATTTTGATATCTTTATGCAACCTTAAGAAAAAGTACACTTTACATACATTTCTCTTTTTGGGGGAATGAGCAAATATGGTGTTGAATATGTACTAAATAACCCTACACTGAAACATGACACTAGCCATGTTATATTACTTTGAGGTATCGAAATACGGAATATTCGTGACACAGTTTTATGAGTACATAAACATTTTATATACACCGTCTATGAAATAATATTCAGATAACGATACGGCGTTCCCCGATGACTAAGCATTTAGTTATTTTAATAAAAAAAGTCACCTATCACAGACAATGACATTTAGCCGTTCCTGGTGATATGGTCTGAAACCGGACTCGTTTATGTCATGGTCTGAGCTGAGTTTCAGCCATTCCTTTATTGTAAAATATTCGGTGAAATCAACACGAGTTCCTGTACAAATTTTGGAGCAGCCCACACATCCAAAGGTACTTGAGAAATAGCACGTGGTCCGTTATATATATCGGTAAATAAATTTATGAATGAAAACATTAGTAGTAGATATATCAGTCAAGCAAGATGAATTACTTCGGATATATTCTCGGAATAATTATTGTAACTTTCTCCAATGTGTTTGGAAATTCACTAACACGGACAATAATACTTCCACCCGAGCCGCTTGGACCGGTAAGATACGGACTTTAGTTATTTCAGATTTAATTACGTAATTAGATTTTATTGATTAATTGTTCACGGAATTAAACACGAGCGAACATGCATGTGGTGAACTGTTTCGCAGGTTGTTTTAACAAATATCGGGAGTTAATGTCTTCTGATTCGCCCGTCCGTTCGTCCGTCCGTCTGTACGTACGGGTATGTAAGACGATACGGGTCGAATAGTTATAGTCACTAGCAATTATGATAGATCTCGAGTCATCATGAATTTAAGACTTTGTCGAGATTAAGTTGTCAACAGAAAAATATTGGAATTATTTACATATTTGTGCACAAATATAGGAACATTTGTTAGTTCACGTATGATTGTCAAAATTTATAATGTTTCAGACTATTTTTCATTCATAGATATATTTTGCACATGATGGTATATTCAGATACATAATTGTACTATCAGTAAAGAAAAACATTGTAAGCAATTAATTACATGATAAAATGTTTATATATATAGTATAATTTAAATCAATATTTCTATATTTACCTCTGACAGTCATTCAAACATGGATGATATTGACTGGAACATGTATAGTATTAGTACTATATGTTTTTATTCTTCATATAATGATATATATTTCATAACTAATTCAAAAACATATCTAGCTTTATACAAAGACTTGATGGTAGTAAGAAATTTACCTGATTATGTATATATATCACATACATACAGAAGTAAAATTTTGTAAGAGTTTTGTAAGTTTTTGCCATTAACTTATTCTCATATATTACTACGTCGTTTAAAGCACATATAAAAAAGCATGTGGTCAATTATTAATTTTACTTAATTATTTTTCATTTAAATAATTTTGGAAAAATATTTTTCGCCGTATATGTCGAGGCCGCGGCCTTGGTCCAGTGATTAAAGCGCTGGATTTGTAGCCCGTCAATCAGGGTTAGATTCCCGGTCGCGGCAGATTATACTCCTCCTAGAAAATTTGACGTGGAGATGTGGAGAAGTTGCCGGTTCTTAGTATAAGTAAAAAATACAGTCCAGGAAAACTTGTAAAGTAAAATGGCCGCCGTAAATAAGCTTAAAAAATGTTCACAAATCGGCGTGAAACCCAAAGAAATACATGTATATAATGTATATATCTGTCCGAGGGTTTGAAAAATGAATTTTGACCGACCCAAAATGTTCATTATCTTAAAACAGATAACATATTCCCCTTAATTTGTTTTATTTGGAATTCTGAATACTATTTAATAAGAATTGACGAAGAGTTGCTCTTTGATAAATGTTTTGTTTTTCAATCGAAATACTCGTAAGTTCAGTCGAATTAAAATTAGATATTGAATATTGAAATATGCGTCATTTTACTACGAAATAAAAAAGTTGTGTACAAAACTAAGTAAAACATTATTTTTTTCAACGAGTAAATGTAATATGTCAAATATATCGTCAAAACGAGATAAAACACACACTGTGCATGTACTAATCAAACCATTTGAAATTTTTAAATGAGATGTCCTTCTGTCTTAATAGTGAATCAGATTTGGGGGGGGGCATTTTATAGTACAGTAACTTTCCACGGAGACTTAGGTTGCATTAAAAATTAAAAAGCCTGAACTATTAGTTGTACATAACTTGATAAATATTCATAATTAACCAGTTACGTCGTGTTTCCGCTTTTTGTGATTACGTCGCTTAAAGGGGCATGCCCTACAACTGACAAACATTCTGTGAAAGTGTAAAAATGTGCTAGCTGTATATGTAAAACAATATATAATGGATAATTGCAGGAAGAACATGGGTCATAAAATGACCAGTTTAGGTACTAGCCGCAAAAAAACATAGCTATGAATAATAAATCACTTCCACCCAAAAATTTCCATGACTAAATGTTTGTGTCACAAATACATATTTTTTATGATTTTAATTTTAATTGGATGAATTTTTGGCTGAAACTTTCTTTGTTGGCTTTCTTCTTTACAAGCTTCTAATTTATCATCATTTTGCCTTAATTCTAAATGCACCAAGTTGTAGGGTATGTCCCTTTAACATACCATCGATAACACTCGGATTGGTTTAGGAGGGAATTATCAGAATGAGTTGAAAGTGTTAAAATAGTTGACCCAGTCGCTTGCAAATTAAATATGACCCCTCCCTCCAAAGAAACATATAGTTTACGTCCATGTTGCAAGTTAAGAACAATGTCTTATTGTTTATATGAGAAAAAAACATTGAAAAGTTGTGCTTTTGTATTTCGCACAAGATTACCATCAGATACAAGTAGGCTACAACGTCCGTAGCCTACTTGAAATAAACTTGAATCGCTTGTTTTTATTGACCTTTGAGCAAACCGGAAATGTCAATTTCCCTATTCTTAAAACCGATTGATATCTACTACAAAACTTATTTATGAATGAAAGAAGAATTTGTTCGACAAAATACAAAATGTATGTCTGTGTTATTTTATCGCGATTTTTCGTAACGGTATGTTCTTTTTTTTCTTAATTCACCGATACGGCAATTTATAATACAAATAGGTATGATCCCCAGGAATAAATACTCACTATATTATTTTGTACTGAATATCAGATTACTAGTATAGATAAATTGAGCCGTGGTCCAGTGGTAAATACGCTTGAACCGCGTGCAATTCCCGGTCGCGACAGTTCATACCCTATTTTCCATATGTGGGGAAATTGTAGGTTCCTAGTGGAAGGGTAAGTTAGTACTGGTTAGAATACAGTCCAGGAAAACTTGCTAGGTGAATCGGTCACCATATATAACTGAAATACTGTTGTAAAAACAGCGTTATACACAAAAATAGATAATAGATGGTCAAATTGGCGTGATTTAAGTACATGTAAGTAGTTCTAATACTTTTGTGAACACATCTTTAAATTCGTAATTTTTATGTTCTAATTTCAGGATGCTCCGATATGTACATCTCACAGCGGACTTTGCCACTTAGCTTACAATATGACAGACACAAATATGTACCAAGTTGTACAAAGTAGTCATCAGATGTGCCGTTGCCCAGGACAACAACAGTGTGAAACTGATTGGAACAGTAATTTAAGATCAATCACCAAAGTATTCAAAAATGCAGGTATCCGTGTTAGACAAATAAAAACATCTGATAATGATATACAGTAGGACCGTGCGGTCGTGGTCCAGTGGTTAGTGCGCTTGGCTTGTAACACTGCTCTCCGGGTTCGAATCACGGTCACGGCAGATCTTAACCTTTTATGAAAATTTGACAATATTTTCTCCATATATATGAAGAAGTTGTCAATTCTTAGTTGAACAGTAAGTGAGTACTGGTTAGAATGCAATCCAGGGAAAATTGTTCGGAGAACCGGCCGCCATATATAACTGAAAAACCGTTGTAAAATGGCGTTACACCTAAATAAATAAATAGTAAAACACGGTTATAGGAAATTCAAGAGAACCCGCATGTATGATTAATCACATTCATATTGCAACCTTATGTATATCATTAACAACTAATAAAACAGTGTGTTTTTGGGAAGCATACTTCACTGTATCCGATTCTTTGCTGTATCCGAATACCCCTACACTTTTCCAGTAAGTTTTTCTCGGTGTCAAGCACCGATGCATGCCTTATCCATTTCCTATGATTTTCTTAACACAGTACTTGACTTGGTAGTTGGGATGGGGACAATGAAAAAGTGTCCATCGAACCAACACCTTTCGTTTAGTGGTCCAGCACGTTACCACTGGACCGCCGATCATCCATTGTTAAAATTTAACGCAGCAGATCAAGTGTTAAAGGTGTGAAAAAGCATATATAAAAATGGCAACGTTTGTAGCATCGACTGTTTATATATATATATTTTTATATTTTAATTAGGACCGACACATACAGACCATTAGTATTTGGTATAAAAACATGAACAAAAAATAATTATATCAAAATGCGTCGGATCCCTTCGATCATGCACATAACTTCATGAAATCGTCCGAACTCTGAATCATTGCACGCGTACCTCTGTAGTCACGTTTGTATTTGTCAATGTCGTTGCTGTAACGTTCTTTGTTTTGATTCATTCTTTAGGCCAAGAAGTGGAAGTGAAAATGAGTTATTGCCAATTACAGCATCCGGACAGTGTGTGTCGACAGAACGAAGTCGTTGTAGTGACGAGAGGACGTGGGGCATTTACGTTTGAAATCGCCTCCGAGTTTCGGTAAGTATTCAGTCACCGCTTCCGTTTTGTGCTTTTCTAACATTTTAAACCAATCAGATCGCTCCAATTTTCAAGTTTTCATACTTCTATATATTGAGTATACTACTTATAATTACTAACAGTACGGGTGGTGTTGTACCGTTGAACTTCAGAAGCCTTAAAATGTCCGCAATTAAACTTAGATGTCGCAAGGTTGCTATCTCTCTACAGAGTTGTCGTTCGTTATCTCTCCGAGGCGCGACGAACGACAACTCTGTGTAGAGATTGGCAACGTTGCTATTGTATGTCGCAAAATCTTCTGCCAACAAAAGTCGTAATTTTTACCTCAAATGTTACAATTTCTTTTCTGTTGCCATTGTTTTGAAAAGAGTTTGTTCAGAAATTTCTTTAGAAAAGTATATTGTTCCGATTGATGAAGTTGGCAATACTACAATTATGATTGAAATGCTGTTGTTTTCTTCAATTAGTATACTCATGTAGATTCTATATTACATCGGTGGCAATGTAAATCATATTTTACCTTTTCATTTTCATTAACAATGAACAGCTGCCGATGTTATAGGAACATGTATGCTCACAGGTCATGGAGAGACGGGGACTATGATTATATTGAATACAGTTGTGGAAAGGTAGGTGTTGTCTAATCTGGTTCCCGTTCCATGTTGATGTACACTCTGTACAGACAGAGTCAACGGGAACCAGTTTAGGTGTTGTCACGTTAGCCTTTTTTCGTATATTTACGTATCAGCGTGTTAATCGCCGCTTTCCAACGATATTTCAGTCACTAACTCACAATCATATAGGGCGGTTGATTCACCAAACAAATTTCCATTTAGTGCATTCAAACCAGTGTTAACCCTTCAATAAGGAACCGGCAACCTCTCTACATTCGACATTTCGGTCAAATTTTAATACAGGGGTTGACCCTGCAGCGAATGGGATTCGAACCTGGATCGCCGGGTTACAAAGTCCAGCGCACTAATTTACTACTAGACCACAATCATGGCCCATTTTCCGTAAAAGAAGATAAAAAGTCATTTTAAATAAAGTGGAGAAGGGGAGGGGGCACTAATTTCCTAGTACATCTTACAACGACGGATGTCATGTATTGTTTTATTTTTCACGTAAATATAAATGTACACATGATTAATTGTTTATGCATCATCTACCAGTATGAACGCGCAATTAGCGATCTTTTGAATGATAATGGGAACTAATGCCAGACTCTCAATGATGGACATGCAACGAATTTTTGTTCTACATAGTTGTGTTCACAGCTTTTACTAGTAATATTAGCTACCCAAGTACATAGACGACACGGTCCAACCGAATCGAAAAGTTTTGAATTACAAATTGTAAACCTGAAAAAAACTCTCAGAACATTACCGAATTCCTGGCAGTTTTATTTTCTTGTTGTTGGATCAGTGGTCTAGTTGTAACATGTTTGACTACTGATTTGAAGGTTGTGGGTTCGAATACTGACTCCGCATTCCAAGGGAGACAATCTGAGCAAGAAATCGATCTGAAACTTAATGGTGATTGTCTCCCTTGGTCATCTCCCCAATATTAAGTTGCGCAGTCTTATTGACTGACAACTGGAAGTGTCACGTTCGCTGGTAACATGACAGAAAACGATGTAATGTAATATGTAACAACTTACAAGCAATTCAAATCGTGAACAAAAGTAAATATTTTTTTAGAAAAATGACCTTTATTCACAGGATGGCCTTTAATCGAAGGTGGCTGTTAACACAGGTTTGGCTGTACATATTAAGTTAACTATACAAATCTATTTCAGCCCCGCTGCTCATTAAACAGAACGCCGACATCTGAATGTATGGTACTTACATATAACGGCTCTCCTAACAACCTTCTTCATGATTATCTGTGCAGATGTAGATGGCGTGAAGAGTGTACAGGCACCGCCTTGCCAACGGCTGACAATCCGGTGGTCGTAAGAACTTGTCAAAGGGTGACACCAGGTCGACATTTGTTCCGAGGAAACAGAAGACACCAGTAGATGTATTACAAACAAACGGAACAAAATGACTTTCATGTGCTACTTGATTTTTATATCTTTCGTTCTGACCTGTCTATAATATAACCATCATTACGAGTGTCTATTTTACGTAACATATTGTACATGTGTACATCTGTGTATAGGGTAGCTGTACATCGTGGCGGGATTGTTCAATAGGTGACCACTTAAAGACAGGTTAGACTGTAAGTGAATGTTGTTTTGTAGCCACGTGGTACAGACACTGTGTATTAAGCCATGTAAAATATACGAACTGACTGTTATGATAGATGTACGCTGTAGAAGTAACTTGTTTTAAAGGAAACTTCGATATATGAAACACGTTCTGAATAAAATTATAGTGACTTTCATGTGAAATATAATTCTGTAAACACCGTTTTTGTAGAACTTTTATCACAGAACATAACACTAACATAAAACGGTAAAACCCTGGTGACCGGACTCCCTGAAATCCGGAATTCCCATACTGTGAATCATTAATTTTCGTTGAAGATTAAATTTCGTGGATTTCGTGGGTCGGTTCATCCACGAAATCAAATCTCCACGAATGTAAATGCAGAGGTAAGGCATTTTTTTCAAAAATCAAAATCCACGAGTTTATGTCCCCACGAAATAGCCATTTTAGTAAAAACCACGAAAATTAAGTCCAACGAAAATAAATGAAAATACAGTATAACCACTCAATCTTTCAAGGCCTGTTTTAATTCGGAATAAACAAAAGTTCTCTAAAAACAAGACTTTGCCCAGTCCGGGAGGGGTCCACTTTTCAAGAGTTTTACATGTTTGTGAAGTTGGCGGCCTAGCGGCCTGGCGGCGTGAAGTTGGCGGCCTAGCGGCCTGGCGGCGTGAAGTTGGAGACCTGGCGGCCTAGCGGCCTAGAATTTTATACACCCAATCGCCTATAAATGTATCAGAATCACATTTCATGCATTAGAAACTATTTTGGACGGAAAAAGTCGCAAAATTTCACTTCATGATAGTTACGCCGCTAGGCCGCCAACTTCACGCCGCCAGGCCGCTAGGCCGCCAACTTCACAAACATGAGTTTTACTGTTATACCAGCTCATTGAACATTGGACGATTTGACATAATAATCTTCTTTGTCCAAGATGCAAACATGTCAATGGATAGAATTCAATCTAATTGTCTTAATTTGGTGAAAATTATCAGCAGACATGTAGACATAAAGAGATCAAAGACATATTAAAACACAAAAAATGACCTGATATCATAAACGTCTAATTGTTACACATATGCAATAGTTTAACGTAAGTTTAAACTTGAAGTAATTTGAAGGGATTTTTTATTGAAAATGTAAGATGTACTAATAATCACTTCTAAGAAATTTTAGCGAAAAATAAATAAGACAGTAGTGTACAGGAAATACGACTGTTGCTTGATGGTCGCATGATCTAGACAGCAGACGAGCCAAATTCCCAGTCTGGGTCAAAATATTTTCTCAGTTTTTCTTATTTTCATTTTTAACGATATTGTTGTTAAAGTGATAAAATGGCGTAGTAAAGTGAGCGGTTATTTGCTGTGTGTTTCAAACTGACTGTTTACTTACTTGATAACGGCATAATTACTTTGGAATTATATTGTGCGGATCGTAAAATATCAAGGTCGAGCACATTGCGTAAACAAAAAGAGACGTCATTCTACTTCCTGTCAGAAAACAGAAAGTATCGAAAACATGTACGTATCGAATACATGTCAACCGACGATAATAATTAAGTCGTTCTCTGAAACTAAGAAATTAGAACGCTAGTTTTACATTCCACGAAGATAAAAAGCCAAATTTTTTTTCAAAAATCTTTGTCACTGATTCGATAAGAAACTGGAACGAGCACTTAAAGTAACATAGAAGTTCGACTGTCTGTAAATTGGGGCACTATTTCTCTAGTAAAGTGTTCGTATATCCCTTTATTTACATTTTTGTTTATACTTCGTATAAAGTTTCAGGCTACACTGCAATGGACATTGATGTACATAACATAGGATTATAAAACTCGACAAGTTAAGTTACAAATTGTTGTGCTAAATAAACTTGTTTGGATATTCTTGTACGATTGAAATATTAGTCTTGAAGTCTTATTTACTAACACACACCATTCTTATCTGGGATCTGTAAATAAAAGCCTCCGCCCTAATGAATCGTCACATTCTAAATATGCGGTTAGATGAAATTGTCATTTGTTATTTTTGTTATTAATGAAATAAGAAAACAATTATTCTGATGTCAGATGTGTGGGCGGCTTTCTTCGCAGGGGGTGGGTGGAGTTCCGTTTGGGGAGTCTCGAATCTTATCGCGAGGGGTTAGTATGAGTCGGCCTGTGAAATGGTGTGGGTATCGTTTTGTTTTTTACTTTTCACCTTAAGTACATGCAATGATAAAAAATGCATTCATAACTTGAATAATTTCAAAGTATCTTATTAATGTTTGCATCACTTTTAATTAGGTGTACAATCAAATCTATGTTAGCGGTCACCCTGTAAACAAGGTTCACTCTTTTTAAAATATGTCATTAAATATTTAGAACAAACTGTCTTGCAAACATAGGGCACCCGTCAATAAAGGCCATATTATCTCTTTCCCAAGGTCGGCCTTTATTCACAGGTTTGACTGTACATGTTTATCAATTAAAACTTGAAGGTACGATAGTAATATTATTAGGGGTATGTTACCTTAAAGTTTAATGCCATGAAATGTGCACCGTGTGTAATACAAGTCGTATTAGATCGTATTATATTATTGATAAATTTATACATCGAATAAATCTTTTTAAATCAAACAACAACACCGCATGCACAAAACCTGGTGATTTCTTGAAATTAGAGCGAGTGCAACCACACAGATACCCTAACAACAGGAAAACTCCAAGTATGGTAATTTATAATTAATCATAACTTTATGGTACATAGCATGTACACGACCGGTCATCGTTAGTTGTTATCGTAACCGTTAGTCTTTGTTTTAATTTACAGCTTAGCAGATCTGTCAACCAGTGACAAGGTTAGATTTGTTGGGCTCATCTTACAGACCACGCCTGTAAACGATAACTTCTCCTAACTAAATGTTTAACTAATTTCTTACCAATCGTATTTGTTGTTTGTTTATACATTTGTGTATCGAGATTTACGCCCCTTTTCAGCATTCAGGATAAAATATGAGGCGGACAGTTGACCTAACCATCCGCCGTCAGCAACTGTCTATTTTTCACATAAAGATATGGTCGGTAGCAGGGATCGAACCCAAAACCCTCTATCAGTGGTTACAGTGGTTTTTAGTCAACGACCTTAACCACTCGACCACGGAGGCGGGTATCTTGCCAAACAAAAATAAAATTGTTGACTGAGAGAGCAGATGTATCGAAAACCTTTGCAGAGTTGTTTTATTCTACACAGTGGCGGTAGCTTTCATTCAGATCAAAGGGTTGCTCGCTTGGCACAGTAGGTTGGCGCACAGGTTTGACGGATCACGGGTAATCGGGTTCGAACACCGGCACGACACTTGTTCTTCTATAATCGTTTGGTTGAAGATATTATACGTCTTCGATAGTACTCGTCGTGGATTGTTCATTATTCATGCGGATAAATTGGTGGTTTCGTGTGGAGAGCGATGTCTGCAATGGTATGTTATAGAGAAGTATCCATGCACTCCGCAAGTATACTCAGAATGGAATAATAATAATGTTAGAGGCATCGTTAAACTAGTATAGTATATCAATGTACAGTAAAACCTCTCCAGAGCGGCCCTCTCCTGAGTAACAACCTCCCTGCAACAAGAGAAGGATATTTCTCACTGCACGACTTGACTATCGATTAAACCTCTCTAGAACAACAACCTCTCGACAACAACATAATACTTGCTTCTGCCAAAGGGTGTTGCTTTGGAGAGAATGTTCTAGCTGTATCTGTTTCACTGACAATCGAAGACATCACGACAGTTTCACGATGTTAACCACCGTGTTCTCTGTAGGTAGTCTAAGCTGTTTGTGTCCAAGGCCACTGTTGTGTGACACTTTCGTCTTGGTAACCTAATTATTAAGAAGTGCATCAGAGATTATAATGATGCTAACGTGTAGTTTACGCATTCATTGAGATAAGCTTAGTGCATACCCATGTAAATCATATTTACCATGTGGCAACAAGTCGTTTTTTTTCAATATGCTTTTTTATGTAAACGAGTACAGAAGATAACACACTTCTTTGTATCTGCGCAATAAATATATTTTAAATCCTTGTATAAAATGCATCGCAAATAGCAAATTATGCAATACCTTGCGATAGAAAGTGGTAAAAACGTAAGAACTGAGTTTGATAAGTCCAGATTTATTGATTTATCTGCTGTATATCGGCCCATTCGACAGTTATGATCATTTCAGAGCCGCACTAGAGAGAGGGGAGATAAGATACAGGAGAGCCGAGTATTTATAATAGTTTTTCCTGCTTCTTTACCTTTAACGCCCATTTACCTGTGATTTATTTAAATACAGTACTAGGCTTGTTAGTCGGGATGAGGACACTCAAACAGCGTCTTAGAGAAATTCGAAAGGCGGTGCCAAGGACAGAACATACAGCCTTTCGTTTAGTAATTCAGCGCTTTACCACCCGACCTCCGATCAACCCTGGATAAGTTATAATTAAGAGATAATTATGTACCTGTATATTGATGTAATGTCCTTTTTATAGAAAATATACAAATGAAAATGTTAGATAAATTAATTAATCATTAGTTATTTCAATTAAAAGGTCGATTTCTCTGCACAAAGTATTAATTTATTTAAGACTGGCATTTACACATTTTACAATAATGATGTACATGCATACAGTAATTCTAGCTGTCAAATTCTGTTTAATCGCTATATTATACTTTTACTGTTTGTATTTCATTGCATGTATCATATAATATGCAAGGGTATACAGTATTGCATGATGATGTTTTATGGATGTAACTTAATTAATTGCTTCGTTAAGTGTAAAATTTACTGCTGTTTTCATATGCATATTTTCACTTTTAGATCGTTGAATAATGATAAGTATGCTCGTTTAATTTTATGATATGACATTTAATTCTTGCTTAATTATCAAACTGGAAGCATTCTCACATTATAAATTAAGTTACATGTAGATAATTATGTACTTTATTGTAATTTTATGATATTGTTCTGTTCTGTCATAGTCAATGATATATATTTTGTATTTGTTTATCAAATATGTTGCTTATAGTTCACGCATGTATATGTTCATATGACAATGGGTTTTAATGCTTGAGTCTTAAAAAATATATGTTCTGTTATGTTTAAAATAACAATTATTATCTACGTTAAAACTTTTGAAAGTCTGTCATTCTAAGAATGATTCTTGAAAACGAGTGCCTTGTGTTGAAAAGTAGTAACCTGAAACCACATTACATCCTGTCCGTATTCTCAGTGTATCCGGAAATGGCCGAGGTGTTACGATTGCAAATGCACCTGTGTAAGCCTAGGTCATGTTCTTAACTTGTTTACAATTGGAGGTATGTGACAACAATTGGATTAGAAATGTATAATGAAATCTAAGTGCTACGACATTCCATCTTCCACACCTATCTTTTGTATTAAAACCATGCCTTGATGAATGGGCGTGTTTAAAGTCCATCACTCCCCGTACTGAATGTAATAACAAGTACGTCTTTACACTTTTTCTTTTCAGTATTAATTACCCTAATAAATAGACCAACGCCTTATTTTCATCACTTAGACACCAACCACAAAATGAGCTGTCGGACAATTAATCGGAAATTGATAATGAATAACAATACACGCGTTAAATAGATTTCCTGACGCAGTATCATATTACATTATCTGTACGTCTTGATCTCGCGTCAGCACGGAGGCTTATCAGTTAAACCTATGCTTAATTCACAATTAACAAAACAAATTCCGACGTCCCTATATCATTTATTTGTTTAGCAACATCACAAATTTTAATTTCTATTTGCATATTAAGAAATATTACTAGGACACCCACACACTGATTTCAGGGCCTTAGCCGGAGAAATGAAGGAAAGTTACGAATATACCCCCGAAAAACGTTCGGCAAAGAAAAATATTAGTAGGCAATAATTGTGAAATCTAATTAGTCGCGTATTGGGTTCCTTACATCGCTTATGCACAAGATTGACAAACTAATTTCGGTTTTTCTGTATGCAGCTTTGATTGACCGATTTTGTATTGCAAACATGTTAAAAATGAATTAAATGATAGTGTTAGAACAAAAACTTTGCAATGAAGAAAAAAAGTTTTTCTAAAAAATGATCTTTCCGTAAATATTCAATATATATTATACAGTAAAACCTGTAATAAAGGCCACGATTGGTGAAGCCAAAATGTGGCCTTTATTGACAGGTGACCTTTATTCGAAGGTCATGCTGTTTTAAATATTCAATGATGGTTTTTAAAAGAATGTGCTTTATTCAAAGGGTGGCATATATTCGGAGGTGACCGCTCACATAAGATTAACTGTATTCCTTAATAAACAATATCCACCCATGCTCTCACAGCGTTGTCCAAATTATGGTGTAAAGATTAGATTTGATCCATGAGGCGATACATGGAAAATTTGAAGCTGGCTACGACCCTGAAATTAAGGGGCTTTAACTATATGAATAAGTGGCAATAGACCTCCGTAGTCAACTTAGTAGCGACATAACGCCTTGTACAGAAACATGCTGTTACGGATTTCTTTATTAGTTATATTTGGAGTGCTGGGTTTGTATTACTTAAATTGTTATTTTCGGTCCTTTTTGAGCATTGGAAAAAACATCAAATACTTATATATTTTTTAAAAAATTGTCAATGCATGAACTTTAATACAAATGCTTTGGAATAATATATATTATAAAATTATGTTATTCGTTTTGCATTATGCTATAATGATATCTTCTCGGATATGTTCGCTATTTACTTATGTTCTGTACATACTTGCAAAAAGGTTGTCTTCATGGGCCGCAATACATATATAATGGACTTGAAGTTCTAAATAAAACTAAAATTACAAAAGTTACAAATTCTATCGAATAATTATACCTTATAAACAATAATGTATTTCTCGTAAAGGTCGTCCTTTCATTCGCATGCTAACTTTTGTTAAATATGTCAACTTGATTCAATTTATGTTTGAAAACGCAACCACTGCTTCAAAATAAACGTTTTATTTGTAATATAGTCAAATCTGTGAACAAAAGCCACCTTTGGAAAAGACAAAATGTGGCTTTTATTGATAGGATTGATGGCTTTTATTCGGTTATTCGAATGTCATTTGGTTCTAAATAATAAATGACGGTTTTTAAAAGGACGGCATTTATTTTCACATGGGGGGGGGGTATTCGGAGGTGGCTGCTAACACAGGATTGACTGCACGTGTATACAGTTACTGAATGTGAGCCCCAAAAATGCTTATAAAGACTATGAGACTGACTGTACAGCGCGCATATATCCGCAGTTATCGACGATTTTATGTTGAACATTTTTCATTTTAATCTTATAGCGTAATTTAATTAATACCTTGCGAATAGTATTGCATACTGAAGTTATATGTCATACAAACAAAGCAAATTTGTTCGTCCTAGATAGAAGTGTACTATTATATTTATCTTGAGACACACGGAACTAATTTTATTTCACCACTTTGTCGACATAATTCTCATGTATTCACTATTGCTGCATCAATATTTCCGTTGACTTTGTCATCATAGTAATTCGTGTCAGTAAGCGTCGTATTACATCATATGTACATAATATCCCATTGCCTTACTCTATTATGTATTGTAATATTTTTTGCTTTTGCTATTTTGTCACCAAAAGCACATTATGTGACATATAAATTGTATTTCCAATGTGTTTGATATAAAAATTATTATTATTATTGATATATAGGGTCGGCGGGGGAAAATGGGATCGGTCAAGATAGCGGAAAACTAAGAATTTGTTAACGCTTGAGAATAGTTCGAGATAACATATTAGTTCGTATTTAAGCTTTGTAGGATCACATTTTTAACAGATTTGCAAATGTGATCACAAATTAAGCAGAAATCAAGCACACATGTACCGTATTTTGTGTCGAATGTGATTTATGCCGAGTTTTCTTATTTATTTTACTTTTACGAATGTGATCCTTTTCATAACAAAACTTTAACCAATGTGAACTGTTAAGCATATAGCCCTAAAAGGCATTCTTTAACAGTATTGTCTGCAATATTTAGACACAATTGTAGCCGTATTGTACTTACGAAAACAACTCGTAGTATTGGTTTTGATCAATTGGCTGTGATATTATCCAGCACGATTAGCTCAGTCGGTAGAACATCTGACTTGCAAGCAGGGAGTCGCGGGTTCGATCTCAGCATCGGTTACATTATTTTCCTCCTCTTATTGCACAATGTTCATGTATTTGAATTATTCATTTGAAGGATGTTACAGCAACCCAATTGGAGACAGTCAAAGTTGTTTCACATGTCGTAATCAAGGACTAAATGAAAATTGTAATCATACCCAGACATGTTCTGGGAGACAGGTATGTATGTTAAGATAATTATCCTCTCCTATACCAAACATGCTTCACCACGACATATTCCTTATTTCAACCCATCTTAATTTTAAAACTACACTCCTTTAATTCCATAAATTTATATCGATAATGGTCTGTTACTTCCGAAAGCCCAATTTTGGCGGACACGGTCTTTTCGGGTATCTGATCAATTGTCAAAGAAAAGGAAGAGAAAATACCAATCTTTGAATAATGTAAAAATATTATCAAATTCTCAAATGCCCATTTAATTTTATTTCATAAATGACACTCGTTCCCTTTTCTGTATTCTTGTACAGTAAGTACACTACTATCTGATACCACACTCTCCTGACAACATTTCTGGACATCTATAAATATCTGAATCAATTGATCCCTGTATTTATATTTCCGGTTTTATAATGCCAAAATGAATATTGAGACAGATTTTGTTGTATTTAGCATTTATTTGTATTTGGCAGTTATTAGTGAAAAAAAATATAGAAAAAAGCTCACCTAACCTAGATTATTTGGAATTTGTAGACACTTATCAAAATACGAATTGAGCTGAACAGGCACGCACAAATATGCACTTTGTCTGACAATTTGTCACCCTGTGTGCTTTTCACGACTATAGAAATGATTTCCACATGTTGCAAACGCAGGTGCAGAGTGAATAATAAATAAAAACTATATTAGTTTGCAATCTTGAACCTGGTTTTGATGCTCAACTCTTATCCTATGTGAACATGGACCCTTGTACTATGTTAAATTATAACCCTATCTGTAGCGCGCTGCTTGCCTGACGCGGTCTAGGCACATCTCCTTCACAGCGTCCCTCCGCCGGCGGCAGCGAGGCTTTCCGGTGGTGGTGGGTCGGGAGTGCTGCCACCCGCCCGCCCTTGATACCAGAAATAATATACTTCGATCTTCGGGTTAAGATAAGGGGCGTCGAATACGCAAATTATAAAACCTTATGTACTTTACCACATTGTAGTTTTAAATTGTTCTAGGGAGTGTGCATTACTCAAGTCTCGTTCACAGAGGAGGACACGTGGGTAACACGAGCATGCGCGAGATTGACGGTAAGTAATAGTTAAACTATCGCGAGATTAAAACGCATTAATGTTGCTGATAACAAAATTCTTTAAAATAATTGTGGTGTTCAGTAACTGTGGAAATTTCCGTCCATTTATTTATAAGCGGACGTCATTTAACAAAGGCGTGGACGGCTAGAAAGAAATGAATTACGAAAACATACCGCCGCGTTAATTATTTGACACATATGACAAGAAATTGTTTTACTGGCTTTAAACTTACAATATTGACCATCACCATTGGAAATGATAAAGACAATATAGTGCGGTGGTCGATTAATCGTAGATAATCCTTATGAATTGATACTTATGTGCTGAAACTTCTGTATGATCAAAGGCATTATATGGCAAAAAAAAAACACAAAAAAAACTTGTATTAACTTTAGAAACAAACACCAGTGATTCTCTTTTTAGTTTCATTGTATGTTTCTATTCGATATTTTGAACATTATAGGTTGTAAGACCTTAAATGTTAATGATCATTAACAAATATCATTTGCACATTTAAATTTTTCCTTTACAAAAGTCTTGTCAGACATTTGATAAACAGGACTAATAAACGGAACTGAACATGAAACATGAGCAAAAACTTATCTAGAAGTATTCGTGTATTTAGATTTGTGCCAACTCCGAGGAAAACAATGCTGATGAGTGTTATTGGGAAGATCCAGTCTCGTATGGCTTCGAGGGCAAGTGTACGTTCTGCTGCAGCGGAAATGACTGCAATAAGGAATATCTGCCAGAAAATATGCTTAAAAATATACCAGTTATAGAACAAGAATGTAAGTCCTGTTGCTGACATCAAGTCATTTGTTTCCATTGTGATCAAATTATCACTTATTTTATTTATTTGGCTTTAAATGCCGTTTTCAACAAATGTTTAGTTATATACAACGGCCGAATCACCTTATTAGTTCTCCAAAACTGTTTTCTTACCAGTACTAACTTAACCTTCCACATGAAACCGGTAACTTCTCCACATATTTGTGTCAAAATTTTCAGCCAAGTTATCAATTCTCATATAAACAATGTTGCGGCCATCCGGTAACTCGTTTTCAGATATCAATGACTTTCAACCTGTACTTTTATTTAGATAAACATATTATAGTTTAAGGTTATGGAATTTTAAAAACGGAAAAGCGGCTGATAACTTACCAAATAGCTGTAGTTGCATTAATGTCTTTATTACAAAATTAGATATTTCGGACATAAATCATAATATCTTTAATTAACATAAATCGTACAATAAGGGTATCTTTAATTTCAGCTCCTGGCGGTTCGACTGGGCCTAAATCAGGTGGTGCAACTGGTCCTAAACCAGGTGGTGCAACTGGACCTAAACCAGGTGGACCTAAGCCAGGTGGTGCAACTGGACCTAAACCAGGCGGACCTAAGCCAGGTGGTACAACTAGACCTAAACCAGGTGGTGCAACTGGACCTAAACCAGGCGGACCTAAGCCAGGTGGTACAACTAGACCTAAGCCAGGTGGTGCAACTGGACCTAAACCAGGCGGACCTAAACCAGGTGGTGCAACTGGACCTAAACCAGGTGGACCTAAACCAGGTGGTTCGACTGGCCCTAAACCAGGTGGACCTAAACCAGGTGGTTCGACTGGCCCTAAACCCGGCGGACCTAAACCAGGTGGTTCGACTGGACCTAAACCAGGTGGACCTAAACCAGGTGGTTCGACTGGCCCTAAGCCAGGGTGTCCTATTTGTTCCGGAACTAATAAACCAAATCCTCCAGCAACAAATCCACCCCAGACAAATCCACCACAGACCAATCCACCCAAGACTAACCCACCACAGACTAATCCTCCACAGACCAATCCACCGCAGACTAATCCACCACAGACCAATCCACCCAAGACGAACCCTCCCCAGACTAACCCACCACATTCTAGACCGCCACATCACGGAGGAGGATCATCGAGCGGGGGACATAATGGAGGGGGATCATCGAGCGGGGGAAATAATGGAGGGGGATCATCGAGCGGGGGACATAATGGAGGGGGATCATCAAGCGGGGGAACATCAACAGGTGGAGGCAATGGTCCATGTCATTCTCATGGAGGTAACAATTGTTGTATGAATCATGGTGGACTCTCTTTTGATATTGACCTGAACATACACATTGGATCAGGAAACGGAGGCAAAGGCAAACAACATGTTGTTGTCAACAACAATTCAGGTGGTGCTGCTACGACAGCAAAAATTACCACGAAGAAGCCTACAGGTACATATTCTTTGAATGAAAGTTTTCCTACGTAAAAATATAGAAATATGAATTTTTTTTAAAGTCAATTCCTTTTGTTCCACCAGTAAAAAAATAAGGCTTAGATTGCAGATGATTTTACCGTTTAATTGTCCTTATTTATAACTGGCATGTTTTGCCGCATTTATCATATCAAATATGGTATCTTCATATTCATAAGGTATGATTTTCTTACTGACAGTTAAGCCAACAGCTGCACAAAAGATAACAAATCCATCAACTAGTACCTTGCAACCTACAACGCAACCATCTACAGCAACGTCAAAAGTGCCAACCACACCATCTACATCAGCGGCCACAGCAACTACATCAGCGTCAACACAAAGTACTACAACAGTATCATCAACATTACCTCCCGTCACAGCGACATCTACCGCTAGTCCATCACAAAGTACTGCAACAGTATCATCAACATTACCTCCCGTCACAGCAACATCTACCGTTAGTCCACCGCAAACGACACAATCTGCTACAACAGAGTCGTCAACACTAGTTCCAGCAACATCTAGTGCCAGTCCATCTACATCAAAGACTGTACCTACAACAACATCAACTACAGCTTCTACTACAGCAAAAATAACATCACCGACCACAACAACACCACGTAAGTTATAGTTTTTAAGCCTGGTTATAAACGGAAAGCAACGATTTGAACAACTTAAAAATGTAACGCTTAAATTGATTTGGAAATTTTAAAGAAAATTAGAAACAAAAAAAGAGAGAAAGCCCCTTATCAATAAAGAAAAAATAAACGATTTTGAATTACGTGTATTACAATTATATTTTTCCTCCAGGATATGATCTATATACTTTCTTATAATGCATAGACATTGAGGAGCAAATGTTCATGTTTGTTCTTTAAAATGTGATAATAATACAAAACAGTTTAAAAATACCGAAGTAGGAAGTAAGTATTTCATGACTTATTTATTATACATTTTCTAAACTACATTTTGTTTTTTAATGCGAACTATATACGTAAATATACGTATGACACGAAATCAGACATTGGAAGTACTCATAAGCATTCCGTAAATGCATGCAGAAGTAGATATCTGTATTCTAACTTGAGTCCAATATAACTTCAAACTATAACGCATCTTACTACAGGACTATACATTAGACAGGTGTATGAGAGTTGACGCCTTTGATGTGTTAATCTTTCTAAACTGTATTATATAAACAAGGGTGTAAAAGCTTATCACTATGTATGTCAACTGATAATTAATTATGTCGTTAATGAATCAAATACTTCGCATACTGACCATGAACTGACATACATTTTGAGTGAACACAGGTCAACGGACCGTATTACACTGATCTTGTTCAAAATATAATGTAACTAAAACCGGACAACTGTTAAATATTCGAGCGGGTACAATCCTTAACATTAATTTTATTGAGGACATCACTGTGTCATCAAGAACTGAAGCAAAAGTTTGAAGATATCTTTAGATACAGAGGTCATCACAAGTATCAATTAGGATCTTGTAAACTTTTATTTAAATAATCCTTTATTACTGTAGTAATTTTCTGAAAGTTTTCTTTATAAAAGACACCGAAAACTTAGTCTAAATGTTCAATGTGCTACATTTCTCAGTTGACCTGAAGATCTGGGGACCTTTTCATATGAACATAAATAAGAAAATGATACCTAGAAAAAAGACAATTCCCAACTTCCGGTAGAATATAACCATCCCAACCCCGGTAACCCAAAAACCCATCAAACATATAGAAACATGAAAACTCGGAGGACAAGACACAGTCTCAGCGATATGTACGGCATTGGAGAGATAGGCAGCGAAGATATTCTTGATAACCCTTGTTTGTAAAGTTTGTACCCTGGAATTTGTTTTGAGAATCTTTTGTCAATTGTTAAAGATGATGTCTGAACCTCTTACCATCAACAAGTTTTATAAGTTTACAACTGCGACCTTAACCTACGTATATCTTGAGATTTTGTTTCTGATGCTCGCTGATTATCTAACGTCGTGCATGATAAGAATGCTTTAAAATTCCGACAAATAGGTATCTAGAAGTATAATAGTCCAACTCCTGTTCTGTGCCATCTGGGACCAATTTACAAAATACACGTTACAATTCCTTCTTATTGAAAATAATTACCAGACTGTCTACGTATTAAGTTATTTTGACTTATATTTGGATGTATTGTACTGTTTTTTTAATATAGTAAGTCATACTCACTGACCTAAGGTTGACATCATGTTGTGGCAGCATCATATACAGATTAACATAGACCATCTGTCTTTGTAATCATATAGACAGTTTTGAAATATATTTTACTTGCTTTACCTGTCTGTCTTAACAAATCATTTACCTCAGTAATTGCATTGGAATTCCATCTGCGATAGACACGGAATAGACGCCTTTGTAATTAATGGATGGTATGTCACAACGGCGATAGTCTGGCATTCCTTTAATGAAAGTAAAATTTAATTTTGGAGTTGAGTTCTCGTTGACCTAAAACCCTATATTTATATGTTGATAAAACATTTCATCATTATGTTTTTATCTTCTTGAGCCTGCGTGTTTGGAGATAGTAAAGTGACTCAAACACAGCACACTTAATCAAGCTTTGGTTCTACGACAAGTCGTGTCTTGGATTCTAGTTAAACATGTTTACAACCATCATTTATGGTATTGATGGTGTCGATCTATTTGAGTCCATGTTGACTTGACCCTTTTTGCCAAATTAGACACAGTGTCAATAATCTATGGGTCTTATGTATGCATATATGTTCAACAAGCAATAACTGTAACAAAAATAATGCTATCAATTTATATCTCTCTTTCCAGCTTTCATATGTTACGTCTGCGAGGACCCGGTATGCTCCAAACAGAAGTTACAAGTTTGTACAAAGGACACTGAATTCTGCTTAAGTACTGTTCAACAAATGGATGATGGTTCCAGGCTTTTCCATAAAGGGTAAGTTGTGAACAAATGCATTTATCCATTGGAATTCAATCAACTTTTACTGTATCTATCAGACGAAAAGTATCTTTATCTTCTTCAGTCAGGGTTTCAAAAGTACAAGTAGATAAATGTGATACAGTATCCATAATGCTGAGATTAGATAATGACACGTTTGTCTTCATTACTTTTATCAGCAGTGTACTTTAATAAAATATTTGTTTTATTTTAGTCAAAGACTGGCGCAATTTCTGTCAAATGTTTTTTTATCCATTATGGCCAGATTATCATTTTTTACGCTAAACTTATATCTATTATTTATGGTCACAAAATGTTATCAAATGTCTGACGCTTCTACCCATCTTTCTTGTAATTAACATCTGCACCTCTCAAGAGCAAGATCATAGATCATCAGTTACTCCATTCACCAACTTTTCACTTAATGGACACTTTCAACAACAAAAACTAGAATTCATTCAAATTTGTAAATATTTCAGTTGCGTCAAGGAAACAGAATGCGAGGAAGAATGGTGGAAGAAGACCTCACCTCGCACTGAATGCTTGGCAAACATTGATGATAGTCCAACTGGACTACCTAGCATGGCAATGACATGTAGCTTCTGTTGTAAGGACTCGCTTTGTAATGAGTTTGTGAAACCACTCGATCAGAACTCATATTATATTGGCAAAAGTCTACCCCCTATCTCAGGATAAGTGGAGTGTGAAGTTTGAATAAATACATGACAATGGGGGTATTACTGAGGATTATTATTTTTGTATTGTGTGTATCAAGTAATACATTTTGTATGTATTATATACCCGTACTCTGATTGTTACTACGGCATTACGTTCAAAACTATGTTGAGAGCACCCTGATCGATTATATCTGAAGGTTTGCTGGTTTACAAGCTTTTTTCGTCGTGATTTGTGAAAATATCTATCTAAAAGAAATCAATACAATACGTCAAATTAGATATAAGAAATACAATAATTAAAAAGAAGAAGCAGCGAATCCTTTATTTGCTCGTAAATAAAGGTGTCTTGTTCAATCAAGTTTGGTATGACAATGATTGTATATAATCAGAGTAGGTCGTGTATCGATCCTATTATACTAATCCAACAGCAATAATATTGTATGCATGATTTGCAAACGATTGCGTTCAATAAAAATGAAGATCATTAGCAATAAACTACACTAGGATACAAACATGTGTCGTTCTTTTTTCTTTGATTATTTTGTTTCATTTAATAGTTCATATGCACAAGCTACCTAGCCAAGTACATTGTTTAGAAAATCGCAGAAAAGGGGCAACGTGTTTATTGGTGCCTAAAACCGGACACGATAAAGAACCGGGCAAAAATATTCGAAGTAAAGCTGGGATTTAAATGCCTTGTTCTCCTGTCTTTTCTCTCTTCTCCCTCTGGGGTGGCTCTGAAACGACCATAGCTGTCGAATGTGCCGTTGAATTAACAGCTAAAACAGAGTCGTGAGCGCGCGGCTCATCATCTCTGGGATGATTTATTGAAGACTGTTTTTCTAAAGACATTCGTGTTTAACTATTGGAGGTACGTTACTGAGTGTAAGGAAATACTGGTTCAGATCCCAGGAAAACAGGTAAGAGTGACTGCCCGCCGGTATTTGACTAAGTCCGTTAAAATTGGAATAAAACACGAAGTAACAATAAAACAGATCCTCCTTATAGTAGGGAAGTTATCTATCGTGACCGTTGACCAATATATTAGCATTGTTTTTTTTTGTTCTTCACCTAAGCTACACGTAGACTATCGATTCTCAGATGTCTGAGAGAGGAATTAACATTCAATACAATCATTAACTGAGCCGAATTTTTAAACGGCCACCTTGGGTTATATATAGTACTGGAACAAAATTGTTCAACGTACTCGATCGATTCACTGTGGAATTCTAATATGTATACATTAGTATGTTCAATCAAATACTTACTTTAAATACTCGATTTCTTTGTTTAGGTCGATGGTAAGTATTACAAAACATAAGAATTAATTTATTCATTTGTGCTCTTCAAGAAGTTTTTTAAGGTGGACTTTCAGAACTCTATACACTGTATACATCATGCAGTAGTAGATGCCTTATTCTGAGTAACTCGACGAAGGTATTATAAGGTGACGATGGCAATTTTTCACAGTCTCTTAAATAAATCAGTACCCTGGTTTGTAAAGCACAAAGGTGTCAACGTAAATTATACATATAAATTGTGTTTTATCATTTGTATTCACTGGGGGGGGGGGGGGGGGACTCCGTGGTCGAGCAATTACGGTCTCCGACAAGTTATCACTAGCCACCCTGTGATTTTGAAACCCATCCGAAACCATGCGAATTGCACATGTGAGAAAGCTGTCTTGGGTCTTTTTCCACCTTTAAAGCTGAGAAAGTAACCGAATGATCATGGCTAATGGAGGGGTATTAAACCCAAAACAAACAATACGGTATTTGTGCATCCATATAGGCATTGACAAACTTTTCATACCTACATAATATGATATGAATATCAGTAGCATTGTCATGTCATTGTGTACAGAGCTTCTGGTATCAACATCCAATTATGATATAAACTAGTCATACGTAGGTGAAGAAGTGTAGCACATAGAAAAAAGAAGGAACAAAAGAAGAACACAGACATTTTACATTGAAATCCATTATCTTATTCCAACTACCCATGTACATGTATTATCGAGATACCCATATTAGCCTATATATGAGCACAGCATGAGTAACCAAGTCATTTACCAATTAAAATGTTTACCAGTTAATCTAGTCAGTTCATCGTTATATGGTTTGAAATACGCCTTCAATCGTTTATAATGAGAAGCATTAATGGTTGGGTGTTCCCGTCCCTTACCATTCCCCAGACAAGCCGCCTCGCCGCCTACATTCAAACAATAAAATCCCTTTTCTTTGTCAAATATAAATTTATCACTTTTAATATACCGTTTAATACCTAGAAAATGTTCCGCTTCTGACAATACGCTAATTTGATCATCTTTGAATTGGTCTCCATCTAGCACTAGAATCTGCGACTTCTTAAAGTATGTATACCAGCGTTTTAGAATGACACTGTATCTAGATAACGAAATAAAGCCACTAGTTGAGCGCACATGGCCATCAGAAAACACCATATTTTCAAATGACTTCCTTCCGATCAATTGGGGTTTCGAATTTTTCACCTGAAATAAAACAAGGAATTTGTTAGCGATTTTCTCACATTTCTGTTTTCAAAGTTTTCTACTCGTCAGGCACGCGTATTACTTTACCCACAGACAGAGGTACATACCAGCCCATCAGACTGATGTCATGATCATATCATCATAGTCTGATGATCAGACAAAATAAATGTCCTCCCATCATGCAGTAGTTATGACCTGTTCCATCAGACAGCAGAACTGTCCTGCCATTAGACTGACACTCCTATTCACATACATCCAGTTATAATATCCTCTATACAAGGTACAATTTGTTTACATGAATCAGAGGCGTTGAGTGTACTAGATCAGAGAGAAGAACAGTAGTACTGTTTTTGTATTACCTCTTCAGACATTCAAACACAAATACAACAACGGAAGTAGATGATTATTAGTTTAACGTCCCACCAACAGTCAGAATCATTTGGCGTCTTTTCAAGCTTTAACGCCAACAAAGGAAAGCCCAAGGGGTACACACGTGTAGAATCATCGAACTTTCGAAAGCTCGCTCGCCAGCTTCCTAATATATCAAATTCGGTTACAGGTGGAATTCGAGCTTAACCACTAGACCACGGGGGCCCTTATTACATGCATTATACAAAGCAACCCCTCGAAAGCAACATCCTTTGTGAGACGCAAATTTATGTTGTTGTTTAGAGATTGTTGTCTAGATAGGTCAAATTAATACATGTAGCTAAATCGTGCAATGGGAATGATTCATGCTGTTGCTAGAGTCGGTTGTTGCTCAACACAGGGCCGTTCTGGAATGTTATACTTGGGACCTGCACAATTACTTTGCTACAACTACATTAAATTTTGACATTTTACTTGCAGTGAACTTTTGATGAATGCTTTTGAAAGAATGGATTATTCACCATTTATATGAATACATTATCACGTTGATCGTCTGCCATTTGTAATAATATTTTAATTTGAAATCATTGTGTATAGGTCCCAGCATCTAAAGACTTGAGTGTGGTTGGCTACTGGTGTTAAATCTACATTTATGTAAACTGTTCTGTAACAGAAACACTAACCTGCAAATAGTGAGATATAGCTCTATCAATAGGATTTCTCACGATTAGTATCAGTTTTGTATCCTTATTCATATCGTGAACTCTCTTAGGTGCGCCGGGATCAGCGAAGTATTGTGGTGCTTTGTCTACGGTTACTTGATCTTCCGTGCTACACGTCATTTGTGATTTGTACCAGTCTAAGCCCTTATGGTAGTTTTTAGTAAAGAATAAAGTAGAACGGACATTTACAGACATCGCAACGTAAGGGTTAATGGTCAGGTATGTGGAAAATGCTTCTGTGCCTGCCTTCATTACACCTGCAAAGTAAAGAATGATACATTACAATGTATGACCGCACGTGTTTTATCCATGTCTGTAGTGCAATTTATTAAACGGGCAAAGCTGCATATATTCATGGTTGAAGTGTAAAACACCGGTACACGCCTCTCCCCTTTCCCGCTGTTTTCTTGGCTCGATTGTTGTGATGGGGACACTGAAAAGTTCCCCGAGTAATTCGGAAGGTTGCCTAGAAATGAACCCACGATCTTCCGTTCAGTATTCCAGTTTTATTTAGTTATAGAAGGTTTAGTAAAATACTTGTAAATCAAGTACGACATACGCTACAAATACACAGAATAACTATTACCAAATATAATGGCTTCTGGAAGGCGATGTGTACATTTTCTGTCCCCTTTAAACATATCTGAACGTCCCAGCATCTCAAACTTCCTAGCGCCACGATCTGTTAAGCCGGCTGTAGCTGAAAAAGTGACATACACAGTGCAACCTCTACAAAGCAACATCTTTTAGGAGAAGCAAAATTATATCGTTGATGAGAGGTTGTTGCTCTAGAGAGGTTAAATTGATACTTAAATGGTACAGTTGAGAAAATCATGAAGCTGTTGAAGGGAGGTTGTTGCTCAAGTGAGGGCCTTTCTGGAGAGGTTGCACAGTGCATGCATGTATTCACTGAGCTAAATTTCTGAACGTCAACCTTTATTGTTAAAGCACTGAAAGAAAATCTTGGTGGATAATGTCAACAGTTTCTTGGAATACAATGTAATTTATTTATGCAGATCGACTGTAAGTATCAAAAGATATTTTGTGAAACCTCGGATTTAATTCACTTATTTGCTTTCCTTCGATAATGGAGTTTTATACTGTGGACATTTAGAAATTCGCTTCAGTGTACATAATATACATGTATGTGGACACTAGAGCCAGTTGCAACTGAATGTTGCATTATAAAAGCTAGTCCTCAACAAAATATGTTATTTTGCAACAATTAACTTTAAACATGATCTCAAAGTTAATTATTCAAATTATGGCGTCACTACTTTTGGCTAAATTAATAGAATGTTTATCAACCAAGACTAGTAATCACCAGCCGTTCACCGTGTGAGTTTGAATCCCACCCGTTACCAAATTCAACGGATGAGAAAGCTGGCGAGTTTGCTTACGGAAGTTTAAAACTGGTGTCTTCCTTCCACAGTGAAAGCAACAAAGACGCAAAATTTCATTTTCGGTTGTTGCGGCGTTAGATCCTAGTAATAAAATAACATGGGAACGCTTTGCTGTGTTATTTATGTTCTAACTCGTAACATTACACCCCTAGGGCCCGTGTCATAGGTTTGTACAGGAGTCAGATTACATTATCAATGTTTTTCTTGTACTGTATACCTGTTCTTGGACTTTTATGTGAAGAAGGCTTTCTCTCTATCCTACCATGCCCTGAAAGCAGAACCTTTTTTTGTCATATGTATTCGGTCTCGTTTAAATAACATCTCTAGGGCCCGGGTCATAGATTTTAAAGAGCCGTTTTTAGATTTAATAATGTTTGTACGGAGGTCATTATCAATGATTTCTTGATCAATGATAACATTATCAATGTTAACTTGCACTGTATACCTGTTCTCGGACTTTCACGTAAAATAGGCTCTCTCTCAGTCCTACCACGCCCTGAAAGCAGAACGTCTAGATCTTAGTTAACTCTTATAGTTCAAGTCAAGTCAAACTAGTTATTGACTCATAGAGAAAGGCATACATAGTTTCAGATACGTTTAACAAATTTTACATTGACCATCTAAATACCCCAGCATAAAACAGCAACCTATATAAAAATTATTGTCCATTGAACGATACTTATTATTGTTCATTAATTTGATTCTTATCAAAAAGCATAACTGTATTATTAACACAGTTTTCAGTTATAGTACATTGTGCTTAGATGGCTTAAGGCCCCATTGCTGTTAGCTAAAAAGTTCTTGATGATGAAGTGATGGTCTCAAACTAGTAATTAACAGTCCTTCACCGCTGTGGGCCTGTGTCCTAAACTAAATTTCACCGGTAAGAAAGCAGGCAAGCTAGCTTACGGAAGAATGACCCTGGTGTTTTCCTCCACCGCGAAAGCTGAAAAGTCGCCAAAATTTAATGACCCTGTCGGTTTGTGGGACATTAAACCCCAGTGACATAAAAAAAACGCAACTTTACAGACTCGTGTAAATTACATCCACAGGGCCCGTGTCATAGGTGTTTCTTTGACAGCCGATTTCAGATTTACGAAATGTGCAAATCCTTGTTTGTACAGAAGAATGATAACATTATCAATGTTAACTTGCACTGTATACCTGTTCTCGGACTTTCACGTAAAATAGACTCTCTCTCAATCCTAACACGCCCTGAAAGCAGAACCTCTAGATCTTACATAACTTTAAATACATTGTAGTTCAAGTCAAGTCATAATTTTGGTTGACATAGATACAAAGGTTTTAGACATTTTTGACAAAACTTGCACTGTTCATCTAGACCGTCCCTGGAGGCGGTGAATAACGATATAAAATGCATTTCTTTGTTTTAACAGCTTATCATGAATCACACACTTCTTTTAAATTAACCATTTTATATGACAAGATTTAGATATCTTCTCCAGTATTCCTCAAATTATCAACTTTTCGAATACAAATATACAGTCAAACCTGAGAACAAAGGCCACCCTTGGGAGAGACATAACGAGGGCTTTATTGACCGGTGACCAATATTCGGAGATTATCTTGTTCTAAAAAACCAATGCCGTTTTTTAAAAGCACAGAGTGGCCTTTTTTCGGAGGCGATCGCTAACACAGTTTTGACTGTAGTTCATGGATAATACTAAGGGAAATAAATAACGCGTTGTTCATACATGGTTCCCACATCTATGATATTTACCTCCCTTGGAGGCCATCTTGGTTGGCAAATTCAACAAGCACTGATAGACGATAATTATATTTTTTGTTTTGAAAATTCTAAATATAGGATATTTATATAAATATAGGATATTTATATGTGACAACTACATTTTCTTAAACCTGATATGCTTATTGCCTTAACAACTTCATGATTAAGTTATCTTTTATAAATTGAGTTGCTTAATAGCCACTTTTCTGATTTTTTCTATTAAGCACATAAGCAATTTGCAAACCAAGATGGCCACCAAGGGAGGTAAATATAGTAGATGCGGGAACTATGTATTGGTGCTATAATACTGTTTGTCATTTTCAAGTTTATTTGTAGGCTTACTAGGTGTGTTTTCTTTTTTGTCTTCAACATGAGATGCACGTCCTGTCTTTGTTAAAATTCTCCGGCCTATTTGTTTCTTAAGGTCGACATATTCACTCAAAAGAATTTTATCTTCTGAAAATGGAAAAAAAATCAGAGAAATATTATTTTGTTCCCCTTGGGAGAGACAGGGAAAGGAAGGAGGAGAGCGAGGGAGAGGAAGAGGGTAAAAGTGGAGGAGGAAAAAGAGGAGGAGAGAGTGAGGGGAGAGAGGGAAAATAGAGAGTGAAGGAAAGAAAGAGAGGGAAGAGGACAAACGAGAAAGAGAAACAGAGGAAAGAGGGGGAGAGGGAGGGGAAGAAAGATAGGGAGAGAAAGAAAAGAGAGAGGGGGAAGAGGATGATATAGGGAAAGAGAGAAATAGAGAAGGAGAGGGGTGCAAGAGAGATTGGGGAGAGAGAGACAGGCGGGAAATAGAGGGAGAAGAGAGAGAGACATAATATCTATTATTTTGCTCTATTTGACAAACCATTCGTTCATTATTGTATTGGACACTACTTATGGATGAAATGAGATCTTTACTTTAAGAGTGTTACATGGCTCATATTTAAATTATGCCCGTGACAATTTATCCATTTGTTTTAACTTTAATCTATATTAATATTAGGATTTGTGCAGTGTGTGACTTACCTTCGCTTAGTGTCGCTGGCTTTTTAACAGGGGATATTCGTTCCACGACGTCATTGTGGTTAATGGGTATCTCTCTCGCCACAATCTTCTTCTTTGAAACGTTCACCTTATTCGTCTTACTGAGTGGCGTGTGCGTTTCTGAGTAAAATAACCACACGGAAACGTTTCACCAGAGTGGAAATTAAGTTTTGATGTTTCATGCTTATAATTCATATTTCAAAATTTGACATAATTATGACATACTATTAGTCAAAAGAAATATAAAGAACATTGTACCATTACACATCCGTTATAGCATTACAAATAAGTTTATATTGCATTACAAACGGTTTGTACGGTCATCTTAGATACGAAGACACTAGTCTAGTCGGTTCAAATGGAATACCTAACAGTAATCATGGTATTATATAATGTTCATTTTGTTTATCGAAATTTGGCTGTACACTCTACCTTTTTACGAATACAATTGACATGGCTTTTTAAAACCGCATTTTTTAAATTTAGCAATACAGAACAATAGATGTAATGATAGTAAAATATAAGAAGTCTATTTTATTTGCTTTAAAAGCATATTTACAAAATGCCTTTCTATATCCACATCTCGTAGAAATGTCGGCAGACGCTTTTTCTTATTTTTTGCAATGTCATTGAAAACAATACTGTGCTATATTTCTATAATATGTACTTTGTGATTAAAACAGAAAAATTCGGAATGTTTTTATTGCAAGTAAAAGTCAATTTCACCGGTAAGATATCTTTCTAGGTAAAATGAGACCTACTTTAATTTTAACATCCAAAATGCTAATGTGGCTTTAACGACCCATATTGAGAGTCGCGCCCGGAGAGAGGGGAGATAAGGTACAGGAGAACCGGGCATTTATATCCCTAATCTTTTCGAATAGTTTTTCCTGTTCCATCATCGTAAAGTGTAAAGCACCGATACTAGCCTCAACCGTTTTCCTGCGATTTTCTTAACTCAGTATTTGGCTAGGTAGTTTGGATGGGGACACTGAAAAGGTGTCCCTGATAATTCGGAAAGCGTCGCCGAGATTCGAACCCACGACTTTTGTCTGGTAAATTCAAGCGTGAAACCACTATATAAATCGTTCATCACAAAAAACTGTTTTGTTTTTGTCGTGTTATTGTATGTACTAGCCACTTACCCGTATCCGAATAGGCCACAAACGCTGCAAAACATAGGACGAAAATGAAGATTCCAACGTTTATGATCGACGTGCGTTTGATGCAGCGTAGCGCCATTGTCGACCTATAAAACACTAAATACATGACGTATATGCGAGGTAAACACTGGAATTAGTCAGATTACAGTCATTAATTATAACCACTTTATGAGAACAGAACAGAACAGATAATTTATTTAGTACATATTTGCGTGGTTCTTTTGCATTTATGAGCGTAGAAATTCCTCTAGCGTGTATGTATGAAACATTTACAATACACAACACACACGCAAGCATGCTTAATATATATTTTTACTGAAAATGGTTGTATACCAAGTCACGTGAATCGATGTGATGCATTTTCTGTATTGTGTAAAAGACAAAATGTATGTTTGGTACATAAGTCTATTCAATAAACGTTCTGTTTTGTTCTGTTCTATTCTACTAAAGATTTAGATATGACAACAGTGTTGGATTTTTAATCTCACCAAACATATACAAATGATTATGATGATTCGTTTCTTAGTACGAAATTAAGTTTTGTTTCAAAATTTCCAAATCGAATTAAATAACTCCAATCGGCGGAAAAAGAGACATAGAATATACAGAAACAAAGGAAAAAATCCTACCTACAGATTAATAAATGTATTTTATATGGAAGGCATTATCAACACGAATCATCCGTGACATTCAGTTATGCTAACAAATTTATACATTCTCCTTATAATATTTAAAATGTGATTTTTTTCATTCTACTGACAAAACAGGACACAAAACGTGTAATGACAATAACTGTCTTCATTGATTCCAGCTATCAGTAAAAATCATGCTGAGTCCTAGTTCTATCGTCATGTTTAGTCAAATTAAAAACATATATCATTAAGATATATCAGGTACGTATACTAACATTATTATATTAGTACTTGGATATATATGCAAAATTACCTTTTCAATATTTTGAAATCGTCTAGCCTTATTCCACGTTGTATAAAAATATGTTTACATATGTATATGTTTGCTAAATCCAAATATTTCGTGACAATATAATTATTATCATATTCAAGACCTCGTCGACTTATTCTTTTAGATACAATATATATCATATATATTCAATTAATTACTTGAATTTATATTAATTGTTTCACTCGATGTTAAACGGACATAACATTAATTTCGAGATTTTATCAAAACTGATATTTTTCATAAACTAATTTAAAAAATAAAAGAAAATAACAATAAATGCCTAGAGGGCAGATCTTTATAATAAAAATATGCCTGTTTGGGAAAGATCTGATAACATGTGTACACACATTCACACATCTAACTCTCGACAGGCGCTACCGCCCCTTTTAGCAGAACATCCAAATAAGCCCTCTAACCTATACATAGTTCCCACGTTTACAATATTTACCTCCTATGGCGGCCATCTTGCTATGCAAAGTTATTAAACAACTGATTTTATGCAA
The DNA here is from genome assembly GCA_964023205.1 of Lutraria lutraria. NCBI lineage: Eukaryota > Metazoa > Mollusca > Bivalvia > Venerida > Mactridae > Lutraria > Lutraria lutraria. Next base: position 6,127,606 of record OZ026840.1, read on the forward strand.
GTTAACAACACATTTTATGCCAGTTAACTTAATCATGAAGTTGTTATTGCCATAAGTACATCGACTTTAAAAAGAAGTAGTCACATAAAAATATCCAATATTTAGAATTATAAAAGCAAAAATATAAATATCGTCTATCAATGTTTGTTGAATTTGTCAAGCAAGATGGCCGACAAGGGAGGTAAATATTGTAGATGTAGGAACTATGTATGTTTAGCTAAATGTTTAAACGTCCGCATGACATTTTATAGCCGTGAAATAATATCAAATTGAACGCGCTTGGTTTGATTATCAGGTGGGCTTAATATCCAACATTTTTCGCGAAGGTGTCTAAGCTCACTTTAAACATATATTTCTTGACCTGACGTATTTATTATTTTGAAGACATTCTCATTCTATTGGACGATTCAGAGGAAACTCTTCCTTCTATTGAGTGAAATCTACAAGCGTAGAAAAAAAAATAAGACCACGGTAACTAAATTATAGCGAGTCTGCAATTGTTTAATGTGTATGTCTTGTTGTTGTAAAATTTGTAGAGTAGAAACGTACCGAAATGTGTTCTTATGCGGTCGAAATAAAAATATAAACCGTTATTGACAAACGACAAACATTGACAAGCATTTTACATTTATTTGAATTAATATAATTATAAAGTAGATGCGACTAAATGTGTAATTCATGGCAGCTTTAACCACTTGACAAGATAGGCAGACTAAATATTTATGATTTGAAATGTCAGCCTGAATAACCTTGAATTATAATTTAGCTATCTACCTAATAACAATAATTTTTCGCGAAGGTGTCTAATCTCACTTCTGACCTATATTTCTTGGCATGACTTATTAAATATTCAGAGGTAATTCCTTATTCTATTGGATGATTCAGAGGAAACCATTCCTTCCATTGGGTGAAATCTACAGGCGTAGAAAGTCCAAGCCAACTTATAGCAATTGTTTAATGTGTGCTTCATGTGTTTGTAAAATTTATAAAGTAAAAAAGTACGGGTGTGTTCTTCTGTGGTCGAAATAAAGTTACAAACCGTTCTAGACAAACATTTTATATCAGTGGAATTAATATACAGTAAATTGGTCCAAACATACCGCTATTGTAATTTCAGATGAACCAACCTCAAGCTCTCTGTCTGCGGAATAGGCTCATGTAAGTTTTGATAGGGTTTTGTCGTCACAATTTTCCTGGGGGAACGTTAAGCACTAAAATACGTCCGTTTTTAACCCGTAATTTTGACCTCGAACTTTATTTCAGTGTATTTTTGGTAAACGGAAGTAGATTCAATCATCTAGAGAATGACATGTTAATATTGTGGAAATGTTAATAAGCAATTATAAATTGTAAAATTAATATGTCATCGCGCATTATTTTTCACAAAATTACAATATAGTAAAGTTTGGACATCATGAATAACGTTGTTGAAAGTGTTACGTCACGCTAATTTTATTAATAATTGTAGGCTGACGTTATTACAAATAAGTTGAATATTAGCGTGACGTAACAATTTCCAAACTCCCCGCAGCGGTTACCTCCCTTGATCAGTTCATTAACCACTGCCACCACTAATGAAATTCGGCCGTCACAGAGCCGAATATTTTTTTTTCACTTTTGATTTTGAATTCTTAAAAATGTTATCGCTGTACTTATCTTTTATTGAAATATTATGCTGTATGTACAAAAAAGTAAAAAGCAAACGTTGAAAAGAAAATTTCTTAAAAATAGACGAACGTAGTGACGTCACGATGTAAACAATGGCTATATTTTCAAACGTAGTGACGTCACGATGTAAACAATGGCTATATTTAGACAGTTACTTTTCGATTGCGCGAAAGAATTCGATCCATCAATTGTTGAAATAGAGTGTTATGTATTAGTTATCGTTCATATTTTGAATTTTATGGGATATATCACAAGCGACGCGAAGCGGAGCGCAGTGATACGTCGCATAAAATTCAAAAAATGAACGATAACTGATTTACAGTTTGTCCTAATTTCTGTCACGTGCGCATGTTCTGTCTAGACAAAAACTGTCAATCATCACTATATATTAATTTGACACCGCCCACGTTCAGAGGGAAATTTAAAGGAAAGCAGAGGCATTCAGTGTGCTTTATATGCGTAAATAAGACATTTACTTGTAACAATTGATTTTCAATTAGCTCACGACTAATTCTAGATGTATGGTTGTTTTATTTGGACCATTAGGCCTGTGCACCGTTATTTACAGTTTTCGACCGTCCTGTTTCTTTCCAAACTTTTTGGATTCTTGCACATGTTTAAGTTCGAAAGCCGCTTAGATCGGAAAACCTTGCAAGTGTGGTGTCTAGCACCGGCCCAGATGTTATTCAACTTACTTTCGATCTCTGAGCATCAAATCCATTCCATTCTCAACGTATTACTGTTGAATATAAGGTGCTGGTTGATTTATGAAATGCATATTCAGGTTGATTTTGATGATGTAAGATTCATGTACCTGCATGTAATTACGAGTAATTGTCTGATGATTATTAATTTAGAAATATAAGAAGACAAGCTATGCGATTTGATAAAACAATTTTATAACCATGGAACCCGGATTGCCCGCTTGTATTTGACTGAAATTATGTTGTAAACGGGCACTAAATCCAACAAAAATAACGAAAACCATGGAAATTTCGTATGCTATACGACCTGGTTCAACAAACGCTACCGATTGACGCAATCTCCTACGAAGTCAACGAGTAGTTTAAACTCCGCCTACTTTATTGCATGGTTAAGGATGACGTAATAAAACTGATGCAACTTGCACCGCCCCATTCAGCGTTTGGTCACGTTGCACACAAACTCAACTTATTTTCTCCATATCAGGGCTTCGGCACATCTTATGCGATATATTTTTCAAATTTCAAATGAAATGCGGACATTTCAATGGACGAGAAATTAGAACAAACTAAGTGGTAAAGACGTACATTGTGAATTTACTTGTTGGTTATCGGAAATGTCTGGTTTATCAATTGTTGGTCGTCACATGATACAACTATCATCACGTGATTATAGTGGTGGCAGTGGTTATATTAGCAAAGCGTGACGTAACCGGTGTGAGGAGTTCGAACAATTTCAACAACGTTATTCATGATGTCCAAACTTTAATGGATCAATTTGCGTCATAATGCGGAAATCCCCATATTCGCAAACTTAGAACGAATTTATTACCGACACACATTCAATTAAAATGGCTGCTCTGAAACGAAAAGTCGATATGAACAAATGATTGTCAAACTTTTTTTCGCCTGTCTTTGGTCAAACACTAGTCTGTCTATAATGCGCAATAAACAATATGTGTCCCTTCACTTCAATGTGTATTATTATGACTCCATGTGCATAAAGGCATGTACTTATAATCACACATATGTCACATGTGTATATATTACTACATGTATTACGTCTTTGATAAAAAGAAAACATCCCGTAAGATCGAGGGAACGTGTGCAAACGATTTGTTCACTACAACGACAATATGGGAAATTCATAAAATTGCACTTATTGGTTTTCACAGTGTAAATAACATCTAAGAAACTTCGCGACTGTCTTTTTTAAAGATATTTCTTGTTTCATTTTGATCTCCAATAAAGAAAACAAAACGTGACAGACAGGACAGAAACATATATCTGCCCCATGGCAGGGGAGGCATGCCTAAGTCAGTTTAATTTTGATTTAAGAACAAAAATGATAGGGAATAGCCCAGTTTTTATTACAAATAATATGGTTTGCAGCACATTTATCATGCAACTGCCATGGTAACTGCCTGTAACACATTATGTGTTCTCAGGTGAATAGGCTGTTAGTAGCATGAGAACACTTTTTGGCTCCGCCCACAATGACGGACTACTTTCATAAATTATGAATGGAACATTGTATTTGCTAAAGTATAAAAAACAGGGTTTTTGTCAAAGAAATTTATTATAAGAAATATAAAAACAATATATTTGAACACAAATTATCATAAATAAAAACAAAAAAATCACCAAGAAATGCTTATTTATGCCGTTCTATACATAGCGTGACGTCACTACGTTTGTCTAACCTCTATACATAGAACTGATTACTATCCACATTTAGATAGTTATACATACGCTAAAATATAGTTACGCGGAAGGATTAAAAATGTCAAAACAACATATCGGTTGTATGTTATTAACAAAATATGTTTATTTGTGTAAAATAAGTACTTTATACCATTTCTATTCTTGTGTTTTCGTCAATAACACTAATTATTCAATGAAACGCAATGTTGAAGAACGCTTGGCTCCAATGTGTACCATACGGTGACGTCACGCTATGTTATTGTTTATAACTTCCATCTTGTAAGTAGTTCCTGCAAATACCCATGATGCCCCGAGCAGAAGAACACAGGTCAGTGCATAGCGCTACCGTAGTGTACACATTGTATTTATGCAACCTAAAATACAATGCTTACATCAAAGAAAAAAAATGGGAGCAACGTTGGAACGTCGACATGTGATTTACGAGAGAATCGTGTAAAACGTCATAGAATGACGTCATTTTGTTCAACCGTGTGCGATGTCATTTCCCGCAAAACCGTGTAAATTTATTGAAAATTGAAGTTATGTCGATGGTGGGTATGCTTTTTCCAATTATGGCCGTGACGTCAAAGTAGGCACTGTCCAAGTAAAAACTTCCTTATAAGATAAAAACTTTTTTTCTAATTTATCAAGTCTTGATGAAACTTTCTTAGAATGTGTGGTTTGATGATTTGTAGGTATTAGTTATCGTTCATATTTTGAATTTTATGGGATATATCACAAGCGACGCGAAGCGGAGCGCAGTGATATGTCGCATAAAATTCATAATATGAACGATAACTGATTTACAGTTTGTCCTAATTTCTGTCACGTACGCATTTTTACTCTCGACAAAAACTGTCAATCATCACTATAGATGTAATTTGACACCGCCCACAAAGTACATTGTACCTCAATTCAGAGGGAAATTAAATGGAAAGCATTCAGTGTGCTTTGTATGCGTTAATGAGAGCCAACATTTTACTGTAACAATGGATTTTCAAATAGCTTTCGACGAATTCTAGATCTATGATTGTTTTATTCTTGAGGAACTGGTATTGTCTTATATAGTTATTATATAAACAATCAATACCCAGAAATGCATGATTTCAAAGTTTCTTACTGTTTGACCATTCTTTCAATTTGGACCATTAGGCATGTGCACCGTTATTTACTGTTTTCGACCGTTCTGTTTCTTGCCAAACTTCTTGGATTCTTGCACATGTTTAAATTCGAGTCCGGCTTAGAGCTGAAAACCTTGCAAATGTGGTATCTTGTACCGGCTCAGATATTATACACCTTACAATTGATCTCTGAGCTCAAACCCATTCCATTCTCAACGTATTACTGTTGAATATAAGGTGCTGGTTGATTTATAAAATGCATATTCAGGTTGATTATGATGATATAGGATTCATGTATCTACATGTATTTATGAGTAATTGTCTGATTATAATTAATTTAGAAATATAAAAAGACAAGCTGTGCAATTTGATGGAAACAATTTTATAATCATGAAACCTGGTACTATACGTACCAAGGAACGATGGTAACTGAAATTCTGTTGTGCATTAAATCCAACAAAAATAACGAAAACCATGGTTCAACAAACGCTATCGAATCTCCTACGAAGTCTATGAGCAGTTTAAACTCCGCCTACTTTATTGCACGGTTAAGGATGACGTAATAAAACTGATGCAATCTGCACCGCCCTATTCAGCGTTTGGTCACGTAGCGCACAAACTCGACTTATTTTCTCCATATCAGGGTTTCGGCAAATTTTATGCGATATATTTTTCAAATTTCAAATGAAATGCGGACATTTCATTGGACGAGAAATTAGGACAAACTGTAAGTTAGTTTAGGTTATCAAGGTTAAACATTGATATGATAAAAGTTAATAATATACACATGAAAGAAGTCGCAGTCTTCACTCAGGTGAGCGAGTAAAGAGCCACCATGGCCCTCTTGTATACATATACGAGTACAGTTCAACCTCCCGAATCGCAATCATGATCTATAATCCTGATTCAGATTTTCGATAACAAAACACCCCCCTGTACTCAGTACTCAGTTCACTGACATTTACAAGGTATATTTACGCTTGTCCGAACCTTGCCACCTCTTCTATTACTTAAGCCGAAGAGTTTTTGCTGTTGAAAACATTACCTATGGTGATGGAATTGGAAGTTTTAGCGGTCTGCAGATTTTGACATCCACCCTAAAGTTGAGGACTGCTTGTAACACAATTCTTCAAACAGTTTTATCTGTCGTGTTGACACGAAAAGTATAGTGGGAATGCCCTTCTCAGTGTCATTGTCTATATGTTTCACAATAGGCCTGATATTTATTTCACATTTCTCTAAGCTATGGTTTATTATAGGCCTTCCTTTTAAAAATGTGTCAGGATGGCACTGACAGTATTGGTCCTTGGAATCAATGTAAAATAGCTCCCCAAATGAGTACACATTTGTGTCTGTATCACCATCATTGAATTTCTTATGACCTTATGTCCCACATGCCTTTGTTTTGTTGTTGTTTTGTATGGTATAATGGATGGCCATTCTTGTTTTTCAATAGTATTTAAAATACAAGAATCTTTGATAAAAATGCCTGGATCTTGTGTTGATCTTTTAGTAGTTTGATTTTGTGTATACATTTTACAACATCGGCAGAGTAACTTTTTTTGTCATTCATTTTTTTCTTCCAGTGAAGTTTTAAACTTTGCCTCTGGATCAGCTAATGTTTGGCGACCAACTTGGCTTACTATGTCTTCAGCTCTTTTCTTATTGACAATGGTCAGAAATGTATCTTGATTTTTTCCCTATCGGTTTCCGGTGGGCTAAGCCTATATATGGTTTTTTTATTGACAAGTTCTATCTACGTACTCGGCTGCAGTAGGTGTTTTAGTTTCTGAGGTTATATTAGGCCAAAATGCTTTAATGATTTTTTGGCTGTTCTCTACAACTGTACCATGTAAAGTCTTTGAACCAAAACTTGAATCTGATGGAGAGTTAGATCTTACATTTTCTAGGTCATATGCTATTGATGTAGACAGTAAATCTGATACTCCGCTAACTGTACCTGAGGCTTTGCTTTTATTATGATCTACATACATTGCATCTATACTCTTTACCCCGTTAAAGAACTGATGCCTTGTGTCATCATTGTACATACGATTTGCAGTTGCAAGGGAATGAGCTAAAACCCATTCTGCATCATTCCCACGTTCTTCAACTGATAAATTTGAATTTAGGCTTTTAGCTTTAATGGCATTCCTTATACACTTGACCAATGTTCTAACTACATCGACTTATAATATGAATATCTCAGCAATGGCTGTGTTGAATTACACGATTTTTTAATTTCAAGGTTAAAATTATAGTGTATTCCATATTCTGATGTTTTTACAACCCGACCTGGTGAATATTGTGCACCAAGGCATGACGGTACAAAATTAATTATTGTGCACGGACTACATAATGTTTGGTGGGGAATTGATTACACGTGGTGAATTACTTCTCAGGCGTTTGTCCGTTCAAAAAAAACACAATGCCTCGTATGTCAATAATTGTCATGTTGATAAAATAAAATAAATAAAATATAATGCATGTTTTTATGTTTAATGGGTGAAGATTGCTAGTGTATTATAATAACAGAAAAATACAATTATACCATCGGTGTAGTCAGAACATTGGTCAAGTGTAGCAGTTGATGAAATATGTTTTAATTTTTGTAGCTGGCAAATATCCTGCTTGTCATTTGAGTCTGATGCTATTTTCTTTCTCTTTGAATTTAGAAAAAGATATTTCTTATCATCGGCGAAGATATTTCTTATATTTAACAATTATTCCCCAAAGGCCATCTTCTTAAAAGGGACTCTAGCAGTGTCGGAGTCACCTGTTTTTGTGGTCATCAGTTGATAAATACCTATATTCTGGGACCTTTCCTTAGTCTAATGAGGTTAAATCTTTTTTTTGCTTTTTTTTACTTCGTACATTTTCATCGATTCAAAGGCGCAAGGACAGTGGCCGTACAATAGAAAATGATTGTAAAAAACATGCATGTATTGACTATCTTTAAGTCATTACTATCAGGATATTCCTGAAGCTCCGAGTTCAAAATACTCTCAGCTTTCTTCTATAAGAATTTAGTATTGTTCATGTTTATTTGCATTAATTGGTCATTATCTACAGGACTATTCTCAAAATTACGTCTCCTCCGTTTTATGGATGATTCATACAGTGAGTTTCTGCCTTTTATTTCGGAAGAGCATTCACTATGACCTACCCGAAACTTCTCGAGTTTCATGTGTATTTTGAAAATCTAAGCTCCCACTCCCCAGTATTGATGCATGAGCATCACAGTATTTCGTGACAGTTTCCGATGCCAAACTTATTTTTTCTAGAGAATCATAAAATTCCTTTCTCTTTTTTCCATTTGTAAAATACTATCAGAATTGTAATTATCAGAGATTTTGTTATCTGAATAAAACTGGATGACTTTAAGCATATTTGAGCCCCTTGACCTGATATGTTTCTCTGACCTATTCATTATTTTCATAGATAATATGTATTTTTTAATGTATGAGTTAGATTTTTCTACTTCTAAATATGCTTCTTTTGAAAGGCTTAGCCCTTCATCCTTCATTATTGCAGTAGCAACATCATCATTATTAATTCTGATTTAAGTGTAATTAGAAAAAGAACAGATACATTATTTTAGCAATATACATTTATTATCAACAAAACCAATTCATGTATGTGCAATAATACTGAAAACGCATGTAATTAGCATCAATAAATCATTACACAGTAGCAAAACATTGAGATGTCATAATAATATAATTGAATATTCATTTCGGTTTATCAAACACAAATGTATATCAAAGATAATAGTACACCCTGACAGAAAAATGTCACAATACTAATGAGGTATAACCTTTCTCTTCCCTCACATTTTTCATTGAAGGATTTTACCAACTACTTGTTTAACGTCCTCATAACTTTCATACACTGCATCAAATCTAGAAGTTGTTCATTTTCTGGTAGTTGGGCAAGAAGTGATGATCTTTTGATCACTGTTAGCAACTTTGTCCTTAAAGGTGTGTACCTTTTCCTACATTTTGAGACTATACAAGCAGCACAAGGCTTACCAGATCTACCAGGCATCACACTTCTTGTGGCTATATGTTTTACTGGTGGAGCAATCATGATATTTCTGGAAGAGGGGTTGAGGGATACTGATGGCCCTGTCGGTTGTGATGGAAAAACAAGTAAAATGGCGCTGTATCTGTAGATTGAATTGGACGTATTTTCAGTGGAACTGGAGAAGTTATAAATGTAGAAGATGGAGGTTGTTTGTCGATGGCATCAAAGTCAAGCCTGCGTTTCTCAGCTAGTCTTTTGCTAGACTCGTGCGGGTGTAGTGGTGTACTATATACTGCACCTCTTCCCGAGTAGTAAATGGAAGTTGGCTGGGTTCGGTAAGTGGTGCGTTGGACAACACATGTTTATGCAGTTTTACCTTAGGAATGGCAGTGGCACGATAGTTGACTATAGTTGTGGGATAGTTCTGACTCGGAGGCCACAACCACCGTTGTTAGGAACTGACCCCATTCATTAAGGACACCTGTGACAAACTGCATTGTATCGTGGCCAGTACCGTAGATCTTCTTCAGTATCTGTAAATATGAACCATACAATATGCTACTGCTTTAAACAATTTAGGGAATTTTGTTAATTATCATAGTAAATCTTAACTATCATTTTATTTTCCTGAGTTATTGCCTTAACATTAGCATGTAAACTATGACATTAAGAAACAAATTCTAATATTTTCTCTTAAAGAAACAAACAATCAAAGACAAAGGGCCAATTTTCAAGTACAAATGTACTTACCTGTTTGGTGCCATCAATGCTGAGGATTACACCTGTCATACTCAAAATAGAGGCTCTGTAGTCCGGCATTCTCTCAATCTCCTGAATCAGATGGGCTCTGCGAAGAACACGTTCCCCTGGCAACTGAGGCTGAGGTATTGGAGGAGTGTAAGAACCGGATGGTCTTAAAAACCGTAAGATCCCTGCCTGTGATTCAGTGTTGGCTGTATGGGCTTCAAACAGAAAAGTCTGGTACAAGTCTCTGCGGTTCGCATACCACTTGTCATGTTGTTGTTTCAGCAGCCGACGCACTTTTGACATTGACACCGCATTCAGCCTGTCATCTAAGAGGGTAATGACAGACTTGTCAACAGTACGCTTTCCACAAATGACTGCGGGGAACATGTTCCTCACAGCTGGTGATAGGCTTAAGAGAATAGCCGGACTGTAGGCCTGCCAGATGTACTGGAGATTAACTGTGTCATCATCATTATCAGAGTCCCTGTCCTGGTGCTTCGATGAAGACCGCCGTAACTTCTCGCAATGGGAACAGAGCAGGCGCTCAGTCAGGAGCGTGTAGTAGTGGTGCTCACTGCAGACTTGTCGCGCCGTGCTGCCATACCCATGTCTGATGAGGAAATTATCTGGTGGTGCAGGGCAGCTCTTGTTCGGACAACGAATCTTGGCGTGCATCACTCCAACGGGTCGCCAGAAGAAGACAGGTGTTGTAAAGAATGAATGCATGCTGGGTAGAGAGCCCATCATAGTGGCTGGCATTGGAGGTGGGTAAAACTGCATACAATCCTTAAACACCTTCCTCTCTATCATAGAACCATCTCTGATCTTGTATAGCTGGACCGGATGGAAGAGACCATGATCAAAATTGTCCCTCAGCCATCTTAAGTTGGGGGTGATGTTGCCATGTAAAGATGAAGGCACTTCCCAGGATTTCTGCCAACCTTCAAAGACTACATCAGACATGGCCGATAATGTTGGCGGCTGGTTTACAAGGTCACTTTTGCTCGGCTTTGATGGCGCTATCTTCCCCACAGTAGTTAGGGTAGTATCAACCGGCACATCAGACTTATGAAGAACATTCTCTGTAAGGAAAGAATGAAATACACAATACATCATATTTTTTTATTCAAATCATGGATCATTTACACACTGCAAAAGTTGTGCTTTATAAATTATCAATAAAATCATTGCTAAAATTTCTTTAAACCAAGACAAATTGTGTATTTTTTAAAGTAAAATTCAATTCAATGTACACCTTAAGTCAAATCTGTGTTAGTGGCCACCTCCATTGATTATTAAGAATGAAATGACCTCTGAATAAGGGCGATCTGTCAATAAACACCACATGTTGTCTTCCCTCAGGGTGGCCATTGTTCAAAGGTTTGAGGGTATTCCTAAAATATTTACCTGCTGCAGCCTAGAGCTCTGCATCATCATCATCATCATCCATGAATGCATTGGAATCCGCGGCTGAAGTAGAAGTAGCTGAGGGTGATGTTATAGTTGCTGACACTGACCGATCAACATGGGCCAGTTCCTTGTCCTGCTGAAAATGATTTCTGACATGATAAGTAACAAAATATCACTAATAGATAAAGATTAATTTAAATATGTATAACAAGAACATGAGCTAGGTGTATTAATGCAAGAACATATCAACTAATGACTGTAATGAGTGGTCATACCAAGTTTCATCAGCAAGTTTTTATGACAAGTTTAAATAACTGCCTAGATCCATAATGACATTATGCTCCTGACAGGAAAGTGAGACTGAAATACACAAGCAAACATGCCTCCATTCCTATATATCCAACAAAATAAATATATAACAAGAAAATATATCTAACCTTTAGCTGTTTTGTGCGCTTGTCGACATGAATTATCACAGATGGAAATTCCCCAACAAGATCCAGCAGGGTCTGCTTCTGTCATTTCATCAATGGATCTTTCTCTCCGGAAACAATAAACTGGGAAAGTAGCCATACCGTCCAGCCAATGTCATTTTCCAGAAGTCACTTGAATGTCTGACCACGGTATTTCCCAAATGTCATTTTTACACAGGCTTTCCATGATTCACCAGCTCGTCTTTTAGCGGCACTCTCTGCAGTGTCTGGTTGAAACCACTCGCCATCAATTGACCGACTGGTATTTTGTGCAGCAACATTTTCAGCCTCTTTGGAGGATTTGATTCTAGCTTCATTTGGTTTATATAAAGTTATTTCAGGATAAAAATGAATTTTCTTATGTCGGTCCAGATGGTATTTTTGATCAAAACATTTTTCACATACATCACACTTAAATGTAAGCTGGCGAGTTTCTGAATGTGTCTTAATATGACGTGTTAAATTTGATTTAACCCCAAAAGTCTTTTCACACACATCACACTTGAATAACTTACGCTGGCCTTGTGCCGGGATTTCCATCTAGCCGGTAAATCATTAAGGAGCCGTATCATTGATGTCATCTACCTACTGTCTGAGATTGGTACATTATGGTCTGAAAAGAAATATTCAAAATTGCTACAAAACCAGGTGGGATTATTAAATGAATAAAACTGATATATAAATGAATATCAAACTAAAAGTCAACAGAGAAATGCAAACCATAATAGAGGAAAACAACGTTAACCGTATATAGCAAATTTACATAGTAGAATACAGTTCAATGTTAACAAAGAGATATACTATTGGTCAATAAAAATTCGAGTACGAGTTGACTTGGGGGCGAATCGACCGGTTCTTTCAAACGCAGATTTCAAAGAAAGTATACAGAATTGAGGGGGAATCGTGAATACTACAAATATATACTAATACAAACAATTGAAATTAGGCCGGAATCAAACTAAAATATCTATTTTC